>CM038679.1:277264786-278464786 GCA_021605205.1 Aegilops longissima
TCGGAACTTGCCGAGTAGTTAGATCGATGGAGCTCTCTTCCTTAAGCGAGCTCTTGGATCGCATACATATACAGGAGTATTTCTGACTATGATCGATTGGGCCTAAAACCGATCTGAGAGAGATCAACTCTCCCAGTCTACCCACCACGTTGCCGTGGTAGAGGAACAATCTGGCGACTCTTCTCCTACCTTAAGGACTAGCTATGTCAGTTCACGACCCCTCCATGCGGTTCAGCGGAGGAGGACACCGCTCAAGCCACTGAACTTAAGAAGTCGAGGCAGCGGGCTAGATTCATTGGACAACCTCCAAAATCCCAAGCTTCCAGGTTGGAAACTTCTTGGCCCTGAATCTTAGATCGATGGGGTTGGAATTTAGTTCCACCCGCCACCCAAACATAGCGATCTATCCCAAATCCGGCAAGAGCCCGTGAAGCAGTACACATCATTCTTGGGCGATTCCTCCTGGTTATGGACAGGATAAAGGGCTGCCCTGAGAGGCGCAATTTCATTCTTCGCAATAAGCTTGCACAAACAAAGATCCTAAAGCGCCATAAGTTGTGCATTGAAATACGCTTTGTTGACTTGGCGTCCATAATGCGAAAGTACCCTTAGCGATGGAAGCGCTGGAAAACCGAAATCAAATTTTGGGATAATCCAGCCGAATCGGCCTAGTCCGAAATAAAAGGGTGCATTATCACCGGGCACAGGGTTACATACCAAAAAGCAAAAACCCCCAAAGGGCATGGAACCGTCTTTGGAGGATGGCTCAATGGACCTGCAAAATTCATAGCACTGGAGGCGCCACTCCAACTCATAGCCTTAGAGCATGTTGGATACTCGGCGGTGGCCAAAAGTGGCGAAGAGCTTTTAGCTCGAGCACCAGCCCAGCAATACCGATCAGGTATTAACAGTCTTGAGACTTTACGCATCAAATAATATCGAGGAAGCGAGACACTCGCAGCCTTGCCGAAGTCTACAGAGATAGCAACAATAAATCCATGGGTAACACGGCTATTACCTCTAATGCGGTGTGAACCTAAATTCGAACAGCCCGAGCACCCGCCGCATTGGTCCTCGGTCCAATAGTGGGCTGACTTTAGCCTTACCAAGGTACTCATGGAATGACGGCGCAGTTAAACCTCATCTCTGAAAACCCTTGAAAAATGGAAATAGGTGGAGCCGCATTGAGCGAAGTAGCACAACCTTTAGAGGAATAATCCCGGTCGGGAAGCATGCTGTGGGAAAAAAGATCACACTAGATGTGGTGTTGTACCTTGGGACAATTATAGGTCAGGAGGTCACATTCCAAGTGGCCCGTTCAGCGATGGATACCACGCTCTATTAGAGGCGAGGGGGCATTCACAATTTTTCAAGCCATACCCCATTACGGGTACATGAAGCTCAAAATGCGGGACCCAGAATTATCACTCTTGCTAGTGACCGGACATAAGCTCGCTCGCATGAAAATAAAACAGCCGCACTTGCCCTTGAGGCACTATCAAAGCCCTAGCGGAGGAACTCACTTCTGCTTGCGCTCCGCGGTGGAGCGGGGACGTGATACTCGATAAGAGATCCAGTCCACCTCTTTTAAACCGTGAGCCAAAATAGTCAAATTCAAGTCCATCCAGGACCCTACAAAAGCGCCTCCATCGGGCACAATTAAACCCGATGTGGGCCGCATTCTGAGAATTCTCTGTGAAAATTGGGACATTTTGCACGGCACCCTTCAGACATGCCGGGAATCCCATGCCGTGGCGAGCACAGCCTAAATATCCTAAAAGGATTCAAGCCAGATCAAACAAGCTCTTGGCGTTTCTCGAACCCAAGAGACAGGCCATGGGAGAGGAGCTAGCCAAACTATTGGAGGCGGATTCATCGGAGATATTAAACATCGGGGTGGCTAGCAAACAGTAATGGTACCAAAGAAGGACAAATCTGGCGCCTATGTGCGATTTTAAGGACCTTAACAAGGCTTGCCCAAGGATCCCTTCCCCTCCCCGCATCGATCAAATTATCGATGCTACCTTGAGACCACGATTCATTGTGTTTCCTCGGCGCATACTCGGCTACCACCAAATTAAGATGGCGAGGCAGAGACCAAGCCATAGCAGCATTCATCACTCCATCGGCCCGTACACTTCAACACAATGCCTTTGGGCTCAAAAAGCGCCGGCGCAACATATCAACGCATGATTGAGACATGTCGGCAAACCGGATCGGCAAAAGCAGTGGAGGCATACGTAGACAATGTGGTCGTCAAATCCAAGCATTTGAAACCCTAATCGGCGACTTGAGGCTCACATTCGATAATCTCCGAACATATGACATCAAGCTCAACCGGAAAAATGTGTTTTGGTACCAGCGGAAAAGCTCTTGGGCTTCATTATATCCGGTAGAGGAATTGAAGCAAACCCAGCCAAGATCCGAGCTCTGTCACAATTGGATATCCCAAAGACCTCAAACAAATACAAAAATGACCGGATGCGTGGCGGCTCTAAGCGCTTTATCTCAACTTAGGAGAAAAGGCATTACCCTTTATCGCCTCCTCCGTAGGCCGAACACTTTGGTGGGCCGGATCTTTGCCCATGCTGGGGACTTCGAAGAAATAAAAGCCATATTGGCAACAAATCCGGTCCTGGCCGCGCCCAACATGGGAGAACCAATGCTATTATACATCGCAGCAACCCATCAAGTTGTAGCGCGGTGCTCATTGTCGAGAAACGAGCGGACGGACACAAGTTCCCTCTCCAAAAACCAGTTTACTACGTGTCCCTTGTCCTAACTCCATGCAAGTCACGGTACCCGCATTATCGAGAAGATAGCATCGCAGCGGTGTTCATAGCATCCGAAAGCTGCGACACTACTTCCAAGAGTGTTCGATATTGATAGCCTCGAAGTACCTCTTAATGACATTATAAACAACGCGGCTTAAGCGGGCGGATTGCTAAGTGGGCCATTGAGCTCCTCCGTTAGACATAACCTACAAGCCACGGCGAGCTATTAAATGTAAGTTTTGGCTGACTTCATCGCCCGAATAAATGGCGAACTCCCTAAAAATGCGGCGCATATTCCAACTGGATCATGCACTTGCGGCTCCAAAATGTTGGCGGCACTGGGGCTGGCGTCGTTCAACGTGCGGAGATACGTACTGTCACATTACTTCAAATAATGTACGAACTCAACAAGCATGGCGAATCTGAGGCCCTTCTACATGGTCTCCGGATGGCAGTCTCCATGGGCATTCAATGCCTAGAGGTGCTTTGAGGATTCGAACCTCGCGATATCCCAAATAAATGGGGACTTTGATGCCAAGGATCCAAAATGGCAGCTTACGCAATCTTAGTCCTAAAAATGTCATTTCGGTTTGAGGCTTGAATTTCACCATATAGCCGGGATAACAACCGAGGCAGCGGAGCGTGTTAGCGCGCATTGGCGCATAAGCGCGATCTCGTCGCCCAACATCTTCCTGAGAGGCTTTTCAAGCCATCATACTATGGGAGGGAGAGTCCGGAAATAACAACCCGGACCCAACGCACTGCCCACCCAAACATTCAGACATATTTGGTGGTCCATAATGAAATAACACCGTCGTCCACGAAATTATGGCAGTCATCGCCCGTGGGCAGAACCATTCCTAGCCTACCTAACTAGGCAGAACTTCCGAGACCAAAAGCAGAGGCCGCTGCATAGTCACGGCGGTCTAAAGCCTATAAGGTCCATGAGGAGAGCTTTATAAGAAAAGCACAACAGGAGTCCTTCAAAGGTGTATCTCCGAAGAGGAAGGGCGGAATCTCTGGCTGAAATTCATGCGGACTCGGTGGGCACCATGCACAACCCGGGCCCTTGTAAGCAAGGCCTTCCTTACAGGATTTTATTGGTAAGCGGCCGGGAAGATCTCGGGACTTAGATCAACGATCGTCGGTTGCGGCTCTTTGCTAATCAAAGCCACATGCCACCCTTGCCCTCAAACTATACCCATCCACGGCCCTTCGCAGATGCAGGGGGGCGACATGGTTGGACCCCTTAAAGGAGGAACCCACAAGCAAAAATACCTATTGGTCATGGTGGATAAATTCACCAAATGGATAGAGAGCCAAGCACAGTAAAGGCGGCCGAATCCGGACGATGATAGACTTCATATCGGGGTAGTACACCGTTCTGGCGTCCCCATAGCATCATCGCGATAGCAGCACGAACTTCCGGCCCGGCGAGTTAAACTCTGGTGCAAAAACATGGGCATCAAGCTCGACTAAACTTGATCTATCACCCCAAACTAACGGTCAAGTCGGCGAGAAAAGCGGTCTAATCATGGCGGCATTAAACCCAGACTAGTCTGCGGTCCCTCAAGGAATCTAACATGCCTGGGTGAGGAGCTCGACTCCGTACTCTGGGGCGCGGACCACGCCGAATCGCACTACGGATTCACACCATTTTTTATGGTATCTGGCCTTGAGCGCATTTTGCCCTGCGACATAATTCATGACTCACCTCGGCGTGCGCATATACGAAGAAAGAAGCCGAGCTAGATCGGCAGGACAACTTGGGCGTCTTGGAGGAGGGCGTGACATGGCAGCTCGTTCCGCATTCTATCAACAACGAGATCGAAGATATCAAAGCGAGGAAATGCGGGCCAAAGCTTACTAGCGTTGGCGAACTAGTTCTATACTGCCCGGACAAGAAAGGACAAACTCAAGCCCAAATGGGAGGTCCCTTCATCATCGACCAAGTCTGACCGGCGAGAGCATCACGAAATGCGAACGCATCGGATAACCGACTCGAGCGAACCCATGGAGCATAGCCGTCTCCGAAGATTCTCGCCTAAGCGCGGATTACGAGTTCGTCTCCTTCCTCCGTCTATATTTTATATTTTAAGCTGTCTTTTATTTTCTCCTTCTCCTCCCTTTTCGAAGCAGTTAAAGGCTCGTTTTAACGCGTGTTACACTTTTTTACTTGGCCTATCTGCGCTCATTATACAGAGGGCTTCTCTAACATAAGCTTATTTATCTGGGCTTTATGCCCAACACATGTCACACTTCCGCATGTACCTTTTATTCACCATTATATGCATCGATATGACTTAAGTTTTGGCCAAGCTGGGTTGCGGCTCCTGTGCTTACCCCTACGTTCCCGATTGTTGGCTGGGTGGTAAAGGAGCACCTCTGCGATTATTACCACGGGTCGATCGGACGTGTACCTCGGTAGGTGGCCAAGAAAGCTAAGCGTTCTTAAGGGAATATTTGGTCGGTGAACTAAAATCGATTTTATTTTTCATTTATCTGCCCCGGATGCTTTTACGCTTTTTTACTGATCGGACATGCACTTTATGGCATGCCTCGAGAAAAGAACCCTTAACGGAACTATTCATCCAGGAAGATGTTTCTTACTAACCATGTAATATAACATAACTAGTTGGGCACTTATGCGATAAAGCACTCATGACCCTCGCTTGGTCTCCACGCATGCCCCGGTTTTTACATAACGCGAGGTATTCGGACACACTCGGACTATTGGGTCGAGGTTGAAGCGAAAAGGTCCGCTACGACAAGCGATCTACAATCCGGCTAGAAGGAATTTTACATGTCATTTTAAATTACATAGTCAAATTGGTGATTGTATTCCTCTTCAATGGCGTCTAATAGGCTGTCTAGTTTACGATCTGCTTTGGGAATACTGCGGCCAACTCTACTTGGGCGTACACTATGCTCCACAGGATCTCCTTCGTGTCGGGCCCCACAGGTCGACCTCGGCCATGTGGTTTGGTGTTCGCCGTGTCCAGCGTCTTCACCATGGCCCAGGCCTCCTGGCGCCTTGCTGACGAGCCGATATCTTCCATAGTCAGCGCCGTCGTGCTCCACGAAGCTTCTCTGCAAGCTCTCCAAGGCCTTGGTAGGGATATAGATGGCCACAAGGCGTGGCGGCGCCTTTCATCACTGCCGCGTTCGTTCGTGTAGTTGAAATAGCTTCGAGAAGAAGGTCACCCGTGTAGAACCGGGCATTTCCTCTTGAGAGACGACCCGTGAGCATACCTCTGAGACATAACTCTCATTAATTGACTTCCTTGCCGAACTCTTTTTCAAAGTTCGCTCACGCACTTACTATAAATGCCGTGGCAAATCACCGATTCTCCTTCACAGTCAGAACGGATGAGCACGAACATCCTTTAGTTCCTCACCCAGCTGGTGTTGGCATCTGGAGATTGTTTTCTCTTGCCTCACCCTTGTAAGCACATTCTCGCCCGGCCTTCAAAGCATAAATTACGGAGGGTCTCTGTGGCTCCCCCATGGCGGCTAAATGCGGCCTCAAGTTGGGCCTTGCATTCTTCAAGCTCTGACAGAGACGGGTATTCTTTTTTGAAAGATCTGCATAACAAATGATCCTTAAATCAGTTATTCTAACTATTTTAAGTCTCGAGGACTCTTGGCATATATAAGCTGTCAAATTTCCTCACGTATGTCCTTTACATTTTTTCCGAGTAGCTCTGGCTAGACCATCTTGAAGCTGACGCAGTGCGCATCTCGAATTGAAGGCATTCAAGGCCTCTTGGGAGAAACATCAAATCCGCGAAGAACTGTCCGGCGGCCAGCCTGATTCATAAACGCTCTCCACCTCGGAGTTGGTGGCGGACAATCTGTCGGCATCCTCTGTGGAGGAGCATCCGGCCTTGCGCCTCGTGCTTCGCCTCCGCTTCGGACCCGGCTTTGGAGCACTGGCTGGCGGAGTTCGATTAACAACCTCTCGGTCGGTCCGGTGGCGCTCTTTCTGAAAAGAGCACGGCATTAATCGCCTTCAGGGAATAAATCCACAGGAATATGATGTGCATGCCATACCATTGCGGCGGAGTTTCGATCGGACCGCACTTCTTTTTAGCCTGCGGGGCGGGCTGCCTACTGTTGGCTAGCCACAGCGAGCTCGGCCTCCTGCCTCGAAGGCACCTGCGAAACACCATTAGTATCGGTGATAAAAAATAAGCGGATGGGTCATTATCGAGAATATTGGGACCTCGGTCTCGATTACTGTGAGTGGAAGTATTAGGGAATGTCGGCCGTAATGGCAACCAAGGCATTATTGATGCTCGATTGATGATATACCCCATCAATCAGCTCCACCAATATGTCAGGATCCTCTTGGGAGGCGGATCGAGAGCCTTTCGGGATCCTCGGGTTGTGGAGAGCAGGCTGTTTATGTCTTTTACGGCTGGCGCGGTTCATTCGTCGAAATCACAAAAATGAGATACCTAATCATGGGAATACGGATCGGGTGTGCAAAAGGAAGTGTCCGCTTACCCAGCTTCGAGGATTGTTCATAGAAAATCCGTTCAATGGACTGACGCGGAGAAAATCTTCCTCTTCTCCCTTGTACCTCGTAGACAAGATCTTCACTAGATCGGTGACCAATCCCGGCCCCTTACGGCCATGGCGGGTGGCATCGTCCTCCCCGTTTAAATCCCACATGGGGTGGCCCCTATACTGGAGCGGCTGCACCCCCTGCATAATACATGTGGCCATGACACCGATCATGGTCAGTCCGGCATGAGCCAACAATCTTACCGGCTCATCAGGTAAGGATGTCCTGTCGTTTTCCCTACAGGGGCTCCAGGCGCCAACTCAAGCGTTTCTTCAAAGCGCATTCTTGAACTCCGGAGACCGATCCGAATAGGATCCGACGGGGGCGTCTTCTATATAAAACCATTCGAAGGCCAGTCTTGGACGCCTTCTTCGAGGTTCGAGATAGATATCTGGTCCAGCGATGCGCCATAGCTCGCTCGCCCCACTTGATATATTGACCCCTCATGAGCGGGGTACTAGGCGAATAATCTCTTCCACGATGCAAAATGAGCCTCGATGCCCAGAACAGTTAGCAAAGGGCCTGAAGCCCGCGATGTGCAAAATGGAGCGAGGCGTGGAGTGGTGCAGGCTGGAGGCCGTAGTACTCCAAGAGCCCCGGAGAAAGCGGATGAAGTGGAAATCGAGTCCTCTTACTAGATAAGAGATAAAGCATACCCGCTCTCCTTTGGAGGATCGGGGCACTCTCCACTTTCACGCCCTTATATAGGTGGCGAATCCGGCTGGAACCGGAACCATGAAGGCGGGGAAGAAATCCCTTGGTTTGGAGTATCACTAGCTCGCTATGCGGGGCTGACATCTCTCCCAATTTCAGGCTGAGGCTGGGAGCGCGAGGAGGAGCAGCGTCATTATCCATGATGGAATGGATTTTTGTCGAGGCGCTCGATGAGGCTTCCTCGGAGGGATGGTGCGACTCAGATCTAGGTCCTCGTCCCTTTTATAGGCGGCTCACTTGCGCAGCTAGGGGATAAGTGTAAAAATACCCTGCTTTTCGCATTCATTCAAACCGTGGAAGATGGCCATTATTGGGCGTGAAGCCAAGGCGCAGCATTTATCGAAGCCGGACACTATTACGACAAGTATATGGAATTTGGAGAAGAACCCGCCTCGCAATGCGAAGACAAACTACGCGCGGACTCATCGTCATTGAAGCGTTAGGAGAGCTCTTGAGGAGTCTGGATTAGGGGTGTCCGGATGGCGAAATATCACCGTTGGCGGACTCTGGACTATGAAGATACAAGATTGAAGACTTCGTCCCGTATGCGGATGGGAATTTCCTTGGCGTGGAAGGCAAGCTTGGCGATCTGGATATGTAGATCTCCTACCATTGTAACCGACTACTGTGTAACCCTAACCCTCTCGGTGTCTATAAGCGGAGGTTTTAGTCCGTAGGATGAACAACAATCATACCATAGGCTAGCTTCTGGGGTTTAGCCTCCTTGATCTCGTGGTAGATCCACTCTTGTACTACCCATATCATCAATATTAATCAAGCGGGAGTAGGGTTTTACCTCCATCGAGAGGGCGAATGCAGGTAAAAAGCATCGTGTCCCTTGTCTCCTGTTACTATCCGCCTAGGCGCCACAGATTCGGGACCCCTACGAGATCCGCGGTTTGACACCGCGGTGACTATGCACTTTCAAGGGCTATGTTAGGAACAGAGCTAGACCGAGGTTCCATTGCGAGGCCTACATTACTACAAAAGCGTTGACATTCTGCTCAAAATACATTGAAACGGTGATCGACTTAGCAAAGAGGTGGGTGAAGACAATCCGGGCTCAATGTTTTCGATTATTACATTAGGAGATTCTGAGGGAAGAGTCGACAAGAGGACAAACATAAAGATTTGGACAAAATGGTTTGGTATGTGTTGAATAAGCGTCACGAGATACTACCTTATATGAAGTAAGTGCGATCTTGCAGCTTACACATCGTAATCTACTAAACTTGCAGCATTCTTATATATTTAGATGTTTGTGCGATCACTATGTTGTGCAGCATCTACAAAGAGGAGTTACTACCATAAAATCTAAGAAACATTGACAAACTGGTTATGGCAGGATTTGCGAAATGGTTCAAAAACCATATAAGCTTTTGAAGTGCATTGTCGAGTTTTTAATATATTGAGTACATAAGATGATCAACTTTTCTATTTTCTAACCATAGGTTAAGAAGATGCGGGAGGATGGGAAGGCGATTGATGATGCCCTTTACTCACTAGCAATGGGTCCGATACTCGGGTAAGACATTATGAATCTTGTGTTGTTGGAGATGTGCGCTACAACACCCTTACCTGCGAGGCGAAGGCGGGAAGACACAAAAGCAGTGCCACCATGAGCACCGCGGATCGTATGACAAAGAGACCTTTGAAATGTATGCTAACATAACGCCATTGTTCGATTCTGCGATATATCTCTAGTTTGAGGATCATCGGTGTGTGGTTACATTTGTGTTGTCGTTGGTATAACCTGTTTTCGAGGATCATAAAACCAGAGCTGATGATTATTTCAAATCCATCAATGTCAAGGCGGCGTACCAGACCAACGAGCCTTTTATTTTGGCAAATCAAGCAACACGGATATTTTTCTTGGAAGGTCACATTTGCGTGGCGATGAGTGGAGAGTATTGCAAAGAGTTTGAGCGAGGAATTCGTTTAATGAAGTTGCACAACAAGATGATGCTTACTTTGCTCTAATGTACAAGATAACACGAGATGTTCCTAATATCTTTGAGAACCATCACGTCAATGGCGGTGAAAATATTGCTGTCGTCTTGTGGACATACAAGAGTTGATCAAGAAGAAGCCAGCGTTCGGGGCGTTGAGGGCGAAGAAGAAGATGACACCACGGGTAATTCGATTGAGGCTGATACACATGGCGAAGATGTTGGCGGTCTGCTGCTGCGGATGATTATTACATTGCTTTTGTCATATTTGCACGTCGGAAAGGCGTTTTTATCTACTATGTGAAATTGTGTTTGCTATGACAACTGAAACCTGATGAACATGTTGTTTAGTATTTTTGCACGAGAACATCACTTGTTATGTATGCTAATTTGTGTTTGGTGATTGTATGACAACTAAAACATGATGACATTGTTGTTTACTTGTACTCATATTTGGCTCTGAAACTTGAATTTGATAACATAGTTTGCTGTTGGACTGCAATTTGCTCGGCGTCTTGAATGAGAACAAAGCTGACCGAAAGGGCCTCTTCTATTTATTTATTTATATGAGCAAAGGGATACCCCTGATTTACATTAATAGAAATCATTAGATGTTCACAACACTCGCCCACCTGCTACGGGTTTCATTCATTACTAGTTTGAGCAAAGTGCTCATGTAAGTAACCCTTTGAATACATCACGAGTGCTACATACATTGGAAATAAAGACAATCATCCTCTGAGCACATCGATTTTGCCCATTATCTTCACAAGCTCTTTCATCTCCTCATTCTTTGTCAAGGCCGTTCGGTATTGTAGCCATGATCGAGCGCATCTTTAACATACGCTCTGCATCTTCCTCTTACGCGTTCCTTGATTACTTGTCCAACTTTTTAACTTTCTTGGTATTAGGATTCCTCGGCTAACCAAATAATCAGCGTGGTTGCATTCCCCCACGGCCAACTTCCGAAATACAAATCACATGAATCATCCCTTTTACGCATGAATCAAATTGGAAGATCATCAACAAACTATTAAAAAATCAACAGCGAAGCGGAAGAACAACACTTAAACATATTACTACCCCATGATTCGGGCATTTGTAGAAGACTTCGGCGGGGTTGCGGATTGTGGTTGAGATGTGACGGATGACTCTGCGTGATTTGCAGCGATGGCACCACACCAGCAGCGGAGGTTGCGATGAGCAATGGCTGCGGTCTTGCATCTTGGCGAAGTGTGATGAGACCCACGAGCGATGGTATGCAATTGGCGACTTGGCGCATATCTGGTTGTTGTCTGCTGAAGAGAAGGTGGACGAGCAACCCGGCGAGACATAGTTCTTTGCGGCGAGCTTCGATGCTAGGCGAGTAAGTAGAGAAGAAGAAAGCGAGCGTTGGATATGTCGGTTTCATTACTTGTAAGGTAGCATAGCACCATATATAGTCATAGTCTATGTTTGGATTGAACCAGCTACGAGAGCACGTCTTTCTTTTTCTAAAACTTCGGCAGCGTCTCTTTCTTGGTACACTAGCTTGTTACATGCGCCTTCCCAAGTCTTTAATTTTCTTTCCCTTTTTTGCGAGGAAGGAAGGAGGACAAAATTGAGAGTTCCTCGGACTCGAACCCAAGACCTCTTGGTTGAAAACCAAGGGTGCTAGTCACTTATGTGGCGAGCGTTCCTGTGAGGAGGGCGGCAAGCGAGCGCATTTTCCTCGCGATTTTCTTCCTATATATAAAAGTATGCTACTTGATGTCGCTTAGTCAAAAAGCGATTGTGCCAACCTTGACCGTTGGATTGACATTCAACGTCATCGCGTTTCTTGATCTCTTCTTCCTCGAGCCCAAAGCCAAACCAGCGCCGCCGGACCGCTGCTCCGCCTCCCAGCTGGTGTGATCTTCCCGGCTCTGATCGTTCCGTCAGAGCCCTCACCATCGTCCTCCGCCTTGGTTACGCTCATGGTGGCGCCGCCCTCGGTGTTGTCAACATGGTCAACAATCGAGAGAATAAGGAGATGACTATACATGGTGAGGATGATAGTAAAGGACCGGCAATGCCTTCCGATAATTTTGTTTTTGGGACGGAGAAGGGTATCAAGCTGGGTTGTCGGGACCCATGGCCCATCTAGCCAGACTTTTATTTCATATGTTTAGCACATGAGTAGCCCAGTTTGTTTTTCCTTTACGAAAAATGGCTAGCCAGCTATTTTATTTTTTGCGAGAATAACCAACATAGGCCTACTTGCTTTTCTCGTCTCTTTGGGCGAAAATCTTTCAAGACGAGGAGGGATGCATTTTGCCCAGAAAATGGGCTATAAGTAATAAGAAATGGGCTATAAGTAATAATAAATGGGTTGTAAAATGAAAAAAATACAGCAAACAGGCAATTAGTTCCAAAATATTGTTTTCTTTCGGACATTGATATTTTAAATTTCATTGTTTTTGTGCGGGTAAAATTTCATCGAATTTAAATTAAGGTATATTTAGATTTAAAATTAATTTTGAATCTGGCTAGAAATTTCGGGCTGTATGCTGTTTGGGACAGATTTGGAGGCTGACTTGTGGGTCCACTAGGTTGACGTGTACTTTGGCTTTGTCAATTTAGTCCTAAGCGATTCTAGCAGCGATGACCGTTGGATGTTAATCCAGCGGCCGTCTTCTTCTTCAATATCGATCTTCTTGCTCCATCCGCCCAAACCAGCTCGGTTGGGACTGCCTACTCCCGCCTCCGTGGCGGCTGTCTTGCCCGCCCAGGCACCATCCACCCTACTTCATTCTTGGCAGGCCATTCCTCTACTCACCCACACCTCTGTTATTTTCCGGCGGCGGCAGCGGGACCGATAAACTCTCGTACTCCCACGCGTGGACAACCATTGCCGAGTCTTCCCGGCTCCGTGTCGTTCCTTCCTAGGCCTCGCCGTCGTCCACCCCATGGTGCTCTCGGCGCGGCCTGGTCAACGTAATCAGCGAGCGACATCCATCGGCCGTGGATGTCTGCGCAAAATAATGATTCCTCCACACGATAGCTGGGACCCCGGAAGAACCTCTGTCGCGAACGTCCCCGTGACATGCCGGACCCACCAGCTATATCTTCCGCGCAAGGAAGTGCCTCCTTATTACGCACAAAAATGAATACCCACCACGCTAGCTGGGACCCACCATAGTGGGAGGATGACTTGTGGGGCCAACTAAGTTGGCCAGGGGCGGAGGCTTTGTCAACTTAGTCAATATGAAACGATTCTAGCTCCGGTGACCGTCGATGTCCATCCAGCGGCGTGGTGCTTCTTCAACCTCGGTCTTCTTGCTCCAGCCGCCCAAAGTGCGCGCCCGGTGCGTGCGTATGCTCCTGCCTCCCGTGGCGGCTCTGCTGCCTTGAGAGGCCTCACCGCCCCCACTATCCCACCGCTGGCACAGCCTGCGGCGGCAATGACCCTCACACATGGCCAGACAGGTGAACCCTCGTACTCCTCTCCACGCGGGCTTCCCTTGCCACATCTTCCCGGCTCGCGTCGTCCCCTTCCTAGGCCTCGCCGTCGTCCACGCCATGGTGCTCTCCAGCTCTGGCGTGGTCAGCGTGGTCAAGGCGACTTCCATCGGAAGAGTACTATCGTGGAGAGCTGACAGTGGGTCCTGACCACAGCCAGTTTTTTTGTGATTTGACAAGTAAGATTGCTTTATCGAGCCTGTTGGGCTGCAAATCTTTCAAACGAGGAGAGCTTTCATTAGGTGGCGAGAAAATGGCCCATCGATAATGAGAAATTGGCTGTACATTTTTAAAACACATCAAACCCGGCAATTAGTTTTAAATATCTTTTTCTCATTTCAAAATTTTAAATTACATTATTTTTTATGCGTGGAGAATTTGTTGGATTTTATATTGATATACATTTATTTTTAAAATCAGTTTGAATGTGAGTTGAAATTTGGGATTAAAAACAGTTAGGACCGCTTTTGAAATATGCAAAATTTCATATAATTTTTTAATAGTAGCCACAATATGGGATGTAATGCTAACAAAAGAATATGGGCTCCAAAAAACCTTAGAATTAGCAAATGGGCTATAAATTATTAGAAATAATGGCAGATGGGATGTATGCCGTTTTCCATAGATTTGAGGCTTTCCTAAAAAAAGCAGGTTGGCCTTGCGTTATTATTTGGATGTCCATCCAACTGACCATCGTGTTCTTCAATCTCTGCTCTTCTGCTCCGGCCGCCCAAACAAGCGCTCTTGGAGACTGCTCCTCCTCCCCCATGGACGGCTGTGCTGCCTTGAGCCTCACATACCGTACTCCCATCGCTGGCCTAGCCATCCCTCTACTCACCCACACTGCTGTTATTCTCTGGCGGCAGGCGACCGATAAACCCTCGTGCAGTCGTACTCCCCTCCGTGTGGGAAACAAGCTGAGTCTTCCACCTCCGTGTCGTCCCCTTCCTAGGCCTGCCCGTTGTCCACCCGTGGTGCTCTCGGCCTTGGCGTGGTGATGTGGTCGACGACCGACTTCCATCGAGAAGAGTCTTGTGCGTGGAGGCAGCTGGCGGCTGGGTCCTGGCGCCCGCAAGGAAGTGCCTCCTTATTCAGCGCCAAAATAATTATTCCTCCACGACAGCGAGGACCCTTTGGGCCAGACCACGTATTCATGAAAAAAGTTTCCCCACACTCTTGGGACCCTGGCTACACCTTATACGCAAGGAAGTGCGTCCAGGGCAAAAAGCGATTCACCCCCACATTGCTTTGGGACCCACCGGCTACATCTTCGCATGCAAGGAAGTGCGTCTAGGCAAAAAAAAGCGATTAAGCCCCACATTTCTTTGGGATCCACCAGCTACATCTTCGCATGCATGGAAGTGCACGGCGGTCGGGACCCACACCTTTCGGCGTATGCAGCATTGTCATTCTGGTCGTGAATGTGCGTACATAATGGTCATTGTGAAGCGCGCCGCGTGTAATAAGTAGTAAGCGGCGCGTAGCATGTACGCGTCGTCTGCAGCGGCGGGCGCAAGAAAAAATCTGACCACATATGTATACATGCGGGCGGGGTCTCGAGCGCCTACTCGGCGCTCGTCGGACGGGGCTCATGTACATGGCTGGGTGCGACGGGCTCGCGTCAACATCGTGTTCATGGGGAGAACAGCGAGTGCGTCGTGTTCATGGGGAGAGCAGCGGAATGCGTCGTGTTCGCCGGAGGCAATGGAGCGTGGGAACCAGCGGTACGCATCGAGCGGAATGCGTGGTCGTGTTCGCCGGGAGGTTGGGCCGGAACAGGCGATGGAAACAAGGCTGGCGTACCGCTGGCGGAGAAGCGGACCTCACTCGTTGGGCGAGGTCCTGTTGATCGGGAGGGTATGGCGTCTGCCAAAAGCGCGAAGCGGACCTCCTACGGTCAAGCAGGGGTCTGATGATCGGGAGGGTGTGGCGTCTTGCAAAAGCGAAGAAGCAGACCTCCCTACGATCAAGCAGGGGGTCTGTTGATCGGGAGGGTGTGGCGTGCCGCCAAAGCGGATGAAAGCGGACCTCCTCACAGTCGAAAGCAGGGGTCTGTTCGCCGGAAGGGTGTGGCGTGCATAAGCAGGACTCCACGGGATCTTTTTCTTCTCCACCGTCGACCTCCTCCGGCCTCCACGGGCTACCGTCGGCCTCCTCCAGCTGCATGGGCTCATGTTCATCCGGCCTCCACCACAGCGCTACTCCACCGACTCTTTGTTCAACCACCCCTCCACCGTCTCTTGTTCATCCGGCCCCTCCACCACAGGGGTCTGTTCAACCACCCCTCCATGGGCACCCCTCCACCGTCTCTTTGTTCATCCAGCCCTCCACCACACCACGGGTCTTGTTCATCCGGAGCAACGCCACCGCTCACTTGTTCATCAACCCCCGCGGCGCTCCTTTATTCATTCGAGCAACATCGTCGGCTTGATTAGCGGCGATAGTGGAGAATCACTCGATCGAGGTTCGATTAACAGCCATCGATCGATCGCTTTCGGATTCGATGTCGTAACTGCGGTGCAATCACTCGGGTTGATTAGACCCCAACACCTCGCTCAGATTGATTAGAATAGCAACGCACACCTGCAGCGTCGTTAATACGAGAAAGCAGCGCATCGCTCGGCCCCCGACCTCCACCGTAACCGGGAACTCCCCGAAATTTTCCTCCCCCTCGCTTCTACCACGGTTTTTTCCGTCATGGACGGCCCAAAGAATGTCATGCAGCTGCGTCTCGGCCGCCCAAGGCGAAAAGCCCATTTCATCATGATTTTTCTTCATAAGTAAGGCCCACCACATCTATGATGATACGGGGTTTTGTCTGAATTATCGTCATAGAAGTGTCATATGTATGAGAAAAAAATTCATTAGGCCCAAAATGTCACGGATGTGTCATTTTTTGTAGTAAACCCACTTGAGTTGTGGAGGAAGCTATTACGCATTCCCTCGCAACCAAGAGGGCCGATATTCAAGTGGTGGCGTTGAAGTATGGCGCATAGCGAGGACCGGATACATGTCGGGCACGAAGAAAAGCGCCGAAGAATGGCCCTCCCGAGGTTGTTCTATATTGAGGACCTCCTCTCGCTGACCAGTTCGAATGGGTCTTCCAGAATTTCAAATGGTCCGTTGAAGAAATGCCACAGTGGCGCCCTTGGAGCCTCGAGGAGGAAGATACCATGGAAGTCCGTCAATTGATGGGCAAGATAAAGACCTTGCCAGTCCGGATTATCAATAATCGAGTTAATGGTGACTTCCATAGTGCGGAGGTCCAGCCACTCCATCTGAAGGGCTTCCCATGTGGCACTATAATGGGAAGATGGCGCCTCTCAGCTGCGATCAGGAAGGGTCTAGACACCCCTGCGCTTTGGCCAAAATATTGGCGAACTGTACAAAGGGAAAAAGGAGTTCACTCATCTTAAGCGTCGAGATGGATTCTCCATGTACAGTCCTCCAGGTGGGTGAGTTCTAATCCTACCACTTTATCCTCTCCCGAGTCACTTTCAAGGGACATTAACCCATCCATTTATATGAGGAATGGCGGAAGGTTACGGGGGTCCATAGCCCGCCTCTGACGAGGAGGATCTGTCGGGACCTTGACCCCAGTTCGAAGAGATCCGGACATATTTGTGGAGCTTGAGGATGGAGTGTTCTACCGGCGAGCTATGACGCATGGAAGTGGCCATCATCGCCGACTATCCCGGCCTCCTCCCTACCTCGCATGTAAGTGATCAAGAGACACCTTCTTTAAAATAGCTTCCTCATTACGCCTCACCCACCGCACTATTTCGTGCTCCAAAGGGGAGGCGCCTGATGCCTCAACGTGCGCCAAAGGCATCTCCTAAGAAGGCGGCGCCCGCAAACAAATCCTAGAAGAGGAAGGCGAATGACAACCACGATGAGCCTTCATCAAAGAGGTATGGTTTTAAATCATGCCCACAGCAGTCACATCAAGCTGTGACATTATCCTGTGTCTTATCGGGAAGCGTTAGCAGGACTATGTCAGGGGATCCTGGCAGGCGTGCTTCCACAAGTCAGGTTCCGACCCTGCCTTAAAGGCAAGAGGGCTGAATCTGAGGAGTAGCCGGATTATCCTTGGCGGAGATTGGGATGATGTGTCCGTCCAAACTCTGAAGTGAAGCGCCAAGAATCATCGGCGTCGGCGGGCGCTCTTAGCGACCCGGCTTTACAAAAGGCATTCAATGCCTTCAGCTCGGTGATGCATACATCCGAGCTGCTCGAGGCTGAACTTCGAGCCCACAGACCAACATTTGAAAGATATGCGGGTAAGTACACATTTGTACAAATCTGATAATTATATACCAGTAGCCCCCGAGACTTAAAGCAGTTGATACAACTGATTTAAGGATCATTGTATAACCAGGTGCTCACAGAAGAACAACCTGTTGTCTCAAGAGCTTGAAAAGTGTTAGACCCAGCTAGCTGCTGCTACCGCCGAACTACAGAAATCCAAGAGGGCATCGCCTGGTAATGTTCCCCTCCATCGAGAAAATATAAACATATACCAGCAATATTTAAAACTTTTTGCACTTCCCATGGCAGGATCGTCAGATCAACGGAAGAGAAGCCTGCCATCGCCCAGCGAGGGAACAAGGCGCCAAAAGGCAAGCCCGGCGTGAGCGAACATGCGTTGACACATGTCGGGGGGCGAAAAATAAACTGCAGGATTCCAATACCTGTTGGTGAAGAACTAAAAGATGTGCGAGCCCAGTGGCCGACTCCATGAAGGAGAATAAGAGGCTACAAAGCGGCATATTAGTGTATGCTTCGAACTTGCCTCCATATAATTGGCGAGACGGGGCCCAGCAGATTATGTCTGCGGGTATCTTGTTGGCCGTCGAAGAGAAATGTCCAGGGTCTCAAGGCGACACTGCTAGAAGCTGTCCCAAATGCCTGAGCGAGCTTGGCAAATAATTAGGATGTTTCAAGCGCTTTATGGCCATCCTCCTCTCCTCCGGGAAAGTATGGGAGCTCGTGGAGCTATTCAAGGGAAAACGCGGTGGCGTATTCAATTATGGAAGATATCGACTTGCCGAGAAGGTCTGGCGGGAGGCACAGGCCATGGTGAAGACCACGGTACACCAAGCAGTCCAAATCCTATGGCCCGGGTTGGACCTCTAGGGTGGACGGAAAAAAGAAATTCCGTTAGTTTGGTATATGACTAAGTAAAAGTAGCATAAAATATTCCCAATAGGATTGTAAGTTAGACAGCTGTTAGATGGCATAGAGGAGGAAAATTTTGAGTCAAGTGACTATGTACTTTCCTTGATATATTTGTCCCCGGCCGGATTGTAAAAGCGATTGTCATGGCAGACCTTTTAAGCTTAGACCTCACGGACGAAGAGTGCGAAGTGTTTCCGAATACCTGAGCGGCAAGATAGATGGGAGTATGCATGGAAACTAGGCGTAGGGGTCATAGTTTCTTAAACAGACAAGTTGTATCCGGCTAGCTATGTTATATTACATTGTAATTGTAAGAAACATCTTCCAAACAGAATAGTTCCGTTAAGGGTTCCTTTCCCTGGGTGAACATGCGTTAATGTGCATGCCCGAACTGTGATTGAAAAATCGCAGTATACGTAACATCTGGGGGTTCATAGTGCAATGAGTGTAAAAACATTTTAGTTCGCCGACCGAAAATTCCCTTAAGAACACTAGCTTTCGGCTTCACCGAGTCTGAGGTGCACATCCGGATGACCCCGCAGTAACAATCGCAAAGTGCTCCCTTTAGGCCCTAGCGAGCACGAGCGGGAGCGTGGGGCATAAGCACGAGGAGCGAACAACCCAGCTTGGCCAAAACTTAAGTCATAACGATGCATATAATGGCAAAGAAAAGGTACATATGAGGAAAAGACACATATGTGCTGAGCTTGATGCCCACAAAATAATAATAAGATTCTATACAAGAAGCCCCTAGGTATTATGGGCGTACATATTTAAGGATATGGGCGTCATAGGCGGCGTTTAGCCGCATGAGAAGCTTAAAAGCTAAACAAAGGAAAAGAGCTGAAAAATTAATGGAAACAAAAGGGAGAAGAAGGCGAAAAAGAGTTTGGCTCTAGGCGTAGAATCTTGGATCGGCTGCGTTCCATGGGTTCGGCTCTAAGCAATTATCGATACATAGCATGGTAGTATGCTCCTCCGATCAATGATGAGCGGACCCTCCCACTGGGCTTGAGTTTGTCCTTTTTTCTTCTCGGCAAGGCGTAGAAGCGAGTTCGCCAACATTATAAGTCTTGGCCGCACTTACGTGCTTTGATATCTGCTTGAGCCTCTTTGTTGATAAAATGCGGAGCGGGCTTTGCAACATCGGCGCTCCTCCTCCGGGGCATCTAAGTTCTCCTGCTGATCAAGCTCAGCCTCTCTCTCTCTCTTCATACATGCTTTTCGAGGTGAGTCATGAATAATGTCATGAGAACAGCACAGCCTACTCTGCCGTACCCATGAAGAAGGGTGTATATCCGTAGTACGATTGAGGCGTGGCCATGAGCCCAGTCTGGTCGAGCTCCTCAACCCGGTGCTTATGCGATTCTTTCAAAAGACCACACTAGTCTAGGCTTAATGCCGCTCATAATAAGACCATTAGCTCGTTTGGCTTGACCGTTTGTTTGTGGATGATAGGCGGGCGTGTCGAGCTTAATGCCCAAATTAGCACACCACGGATGGCTTGAAGAGCCTTTCAAAAAAGGATGTTAGGTGGGGCGGGGTCACGCTTGGCGCCCATGTGAGCAGGGCGTCCGCCCGCGATTGCTTTCTCGAGCCACATGATGAAACTTCGAGTCCCTCGAACCGAGCTGATATTTTGATGCGGCGTTACGATAGGCCACCATCTTGGATCCTTGGCATGAAGTCTCCATTTGAATTGGGATATTGAGATTTGAATCCCGCACCTCCGAGGCGTTGTATGCCCATGGACGTAGCCATCTGAAGACCATGCAATAAGGCCTCGTATTCGGCTACGTTGTTGGAGTCTGTGTATAATATTTGGATTACGTATTGGACTGTGTCTCCAGTGGGGGACGTTAAAACGACACCTGCTCCTAAACCGGCCACCATTTTAGAGCCATCGAAGTACATGACCCAGTTGGAATAAGTTCCATACTCTTTAGGGAGTTCGGCCTCTGTCCATTCGTGACGAAGTCAAACAATGCAAGTTTAATGGCGGCGTGGTTTGTATGTTATATCGAATGGCAAGAGCTCAATGGCCCACTTAGCAATCTGGCCCGTAGCGCCGCCGTTGTTTATTATGTCATTCAGTGGGACCTCGGAAGCCACCGTGATAGATCACTCTTGGAAGTAGGGCCGTAGCTTCCCGGATGTCATGAAGACCGCATATGCTATCTTTTGGTAATGAGGGTACCGGGATTTGCTTGGTGTGAGGATAGTGGATACGTAGTATACCGGTTTCTGGAGTGGGAATTTGTGTCCGTCCGCCTCTCGTTCGACGATGAGCACCGTGCTCACCACCTGGTGTGTCGCGGAGATGTATAATAACATTGGTTCACCGACGCTCGGCGCGGCCAGGATTCTGTTACTCGCTATAAGAGCCTTTATTTCTTCCAGTCCAGCCGTTGCCGCATCCGTCCCCTCGAAGTGTTCGGTGCGTCGGAGAAGACGATATAGTGGCAATGCTTTTTCTCCTAATCTGGAGATAAAGCGGCTTAAAGCTGCCACGCATCCGGCTAGTTTTTGGACTGTATAAGATGCATTGGTATAATAATTGTGACAAAGCCGGGTTTTGGCTGGATTGGCCTCTATTGAAGCGATGAAGCCCAGCGGTTTTTAGGCGTGAGCGCCGAAAACACACTTTTTCAGTTGAGCTTGATGTCATATATGCGGAGGTTGTCGAATGTGAGGGCGCAAGTCATCTATTAGTGACTCGGCGTGCCTAGTCTTGATGACTCGTCATCCATATGTTTCAAGCTGTCTTGCCGATTTGTTTCTCCAGACATGTTTGAATCATGCGTTGGTAGGTGGCACCAGCGTTTTTGAGTCCGAAGGGCATAGTGTTGAAGCAGAATGGCCCTTAGGGGTTGATGAATGCCGTTGCGGCTTGGTCGGACTCCTTCATTTTGATTTGATGGTATCCGGAGTATGCATTGAGGAAACACATTGAGACACGTCCTGTAGTGGCATCAATAATCTGATCAATGTGAGGGAGGGGGAAGGGATCCTTAGGGCAGGCCTTGTTGAGGTGTTTTAAATCGGCACATAGGCGCCAGGATTTATCCTTCTTTGGTACCATCACCAGGTTTGCTAGCCAGTCCGGGTGTTTTATTTCTTTGGTGAATCCGGCCTTGAGTAACTTGGCTAGCTCCTCCCCCGTAGCTTGTCGTTTGGGTTCCGAAAAGCGCCTTAGTGTTTGCTTGACCGGTTTATATCCCTTCAATATATTGAAGTTGTGTTCGGCCAGCCTGCATGGCATTCTTGGCATATCGGAAGGGTGCCGGCGAATATGTCGATTCTCACGCATGAACTCTCGTGGCATTGGCGTCGTTATTGGTCCAATTATGCCCCGATGGATCTTTGTCTTCTTGGTGTCCATCGGGTGGACTTGAAATTGACTATTTAAATACGCTGGTTTAAAGGAGGTGGATTTGGGTGGCTTGTCTAGGATTCGTCGTCCCTATCCTTTGTGGACATAGTCGCAGTTAACTCTTCAGCGCTGGCGCTTGATAGTGCCTCAGGGCCGAGGATGCATTTTGTTTTTCGGTAAGTGATGTCGGGATCAACGGCAAGGCGATGATGCCATTGGGCGGGCATCTTGATTCATGTACCCATAATGAGGTATAGCTTGGGCGTGTAAATGCATCGCCCCAATAGGCGTGATATCAATATTGAAAGGGCCACTTGGAAGGTTATCTCTTGAATGACAATTCTCCGGTGTGCGAATACCACGTCAAGCGTGATTTTTCCCATACATCGCGCCTCGACTAGAATAATTCCTCGGAAGGTCGTGCTACTTTGCTTTCGTCTGGCTCTTGTCTATTTCCATTTTGTTGAGTGTATCCTCGTGAAGAGTTTAGTCCACTTCCACCATCCATGGGCACTTTGGTGAGCCTAAAACCATCCACAATTGGATTGAGGACCCGAGGGCGGTTTGGTGCGGACTGTCGAATTCGATTAAATCAACGGCATTGAAGGTTATGGCCGTGTCGTTCAGTGGTTTATTGCTGCGACTTGGCGGACTTGGCGAGTCGTGAAGGCCCTTGCCTGGATTGTTTGAAGCGAAGGTCTCGAAAATTGTCGTCTGCTGAGGTCGTCATCTTCAGGGTGATGTTGCTCTGGGGTTTTTGGTGAGGATGTCCTCTCGCTCTTGGCCCTTGCCGGGTGCTCGAACATGCTCTAAGGTTGTGGGTTGGTATGGTATCCGGTGTTGTGTGTATTTTGCATGGCCCTATCGAGCCATCCTTCGAAACAGTCCGCGCCCCTAATGGGCTTAGATTTCTTTTCTGTTGGGTTGAGGCCCCCACTAGGGTCGTCCTTTTGCACAGACGAGGGCGAGTGAAACCGGTGGTTCTAGCGAGCTGCCCAAGTTTTCGAGCGCTTTCCATCTTGTGATGCCACGTACTATAGTGCGCCAAGTCGTGAAGTGTGATCTGTGACGGCGGTTGATGGCATTGAGGATTCCTTCATACATGCAATTATTGCAGAATCTTGAGATTCGTCTTTGTTCTTTGGCAATCTTTAATCTTGTTTCAGACAAGGAGAATCTGGACCAAAAGTGATGGGTGTTTCTGAGATAGCTATCGTGGGTACATGAGATCACGTATATGTCACGGGTGGGTGGGTGGATTTAAATCCGAACCTGACCCAATTTGGGATCTGAGTTTGAAAACTTCGAGCTTGATAGTTTGGGCTCGGGGATATCAACGGTTTCAGTCCACCATCCGATTCCAAGTTGGAGGGCGGGCATGTTGTTCAGCGGATGGGTGTCCGGCTCTTGATTGAAATCCGAACATAGTTAAATCCTCAATATAGAGGAGAGTTGTTGTTTACTCCTCTACTACATGATCGATGGGTGATCGGCGGAGATTTGATTTCTCTCGATCGGGTTTAAGCCCAATCTGATCGTGGTATGTAGCGACCCCCAAAGGCGGCGTCACGATCAAGTTCGTTTAAGATGACAGCTCCGTCGGATCCATACATTTGGGTAATACGAGGTCAACATGGAGGCAATTTTCGATGATCACGAGAAATCATCATCCGGCTTAAAGGCGAAGACAGGCGGTCATGGTAATCATCGCCCAACCCGGAGGTTTGGCACGAGGCGGAGGCTCCTCGAGGTGGTCTGCTCCTTTAACAAGGTGAGCCATCAATCCTGTCTTGACGTCTGTGGAACTCTCAATAGAAAGCACCAATGTCGATTGTCAAAACCAGCGGATCTCGGGTGGGGGTCCCGAACTGTGTGTCTAAGGTCGATGGTAACGGAGGCAGGGAGACGATGTTTACCAGAGTTCGGGCCCTCTATATGGAGGTAATTCCCTACTTCTTGCTTGACTAATCTTGATGAATATGAGTATTACAAGAGTTGATCTACCACGAGATCGTTATGGCTATAACCCTAGAAGTCTAGCCTGTATGATTATGATTGCCCCTACGGACTAAACCATCCGGTTTATATAGGCGCGGAGGGACTAGGGTTATACAAAGTCGGTTCTGAGAGAAAGGAATCTTCATATCCGAGCAGCCAAGCTTGCCATCACGCCAAGGAGAGTCCCATCCGGACATGGGAAATGGTCTTACATCTTGTATCTTCCGGCCCATTAGTCGGCCCATGTCCAACAGGTCGGGGCCTGAGGACCCTTAATCGGACTCCTCGGTGGTTGCCAAGCAGTTTACTCAAGATTACCTCTCAAACTACATGATTGGTGGGCATGCAAAGGTTAAAGTATTTCTACGAGAACACGATGATTATCTAGATGTTTTCATGAAGACCGTGAAGGATGGGCGGTCAGCCATCACAAGGGTTTGGACTAGAGTCGCCGTGCCTTACGCATGGAGGAGGGCACAATATTGGCATTCGCTTCACCTTATTAAACAACCATAATATATTTCACCTCTTTCTTTACCGTCTTTAATAGTACAAGTATACAAGCTGTGGTTCATCATTCTTTATTTGGTTCTTATGTAATTCTTGAATATATGTACCTATAGATCGAACAATGCATTGGTTGTTTGAACACGATGGATATGAATAAAAGCCGTAGCATACATTCAAATTCAAATCCAAATCCAAATCCAGGTACAATTTGGAAAGCAGCAATTAAATTATGGTGAAATTCGCTCTCTAGGTTGTTATAGCACAGCGGTTGGTAAAACACAAACATTTGCAATATGCACCATAATTGGAGCGGTTCACAAGAGAAGCGTGTGCAAGCATGCACAGATGCCACTTACAAAACATCTGCGATGTCGGACAATATCACAAGCGGTGTGGGCAAACTAAGCGTTTGTGTTGGTTATATATCGTGCCGCGATTCGCAACCATGAACTGTTTACGATGAAGTATGCATCATAAATGTTGCACCACAGAATAAGCGTGTGCAATAGTTATGGAGTGTCACGATGATGTTCTGACGGTCCGATTGTTTACGTAATCACATGCGACACTTATGCGACGATTAGCTAATCTTCTTAATGGTGAACCATTTGTGATGGGTCGCGCATCATACATGTTCTATAATAGTGAACTGTTTGTGATGGGCGGCGCGTAGTAAGCGTAGCACCGGAGAATACCCATTGTGATGGCAATGCGATCGAAGCAGTAGGAATCTGTAGGGGCCCTATCCCGGCAGGTTTTACGAGTGGTGTGGGAAGGACCCCCTATCACCCACACTCACTTGTAGCGGTCCCAAATGCGTCGCGAAAGGGGTTAAAAACCGTTTGTTTAGGACCGTACGCGCACCAGTGCATCTTGCACCATTACGAATGACCTATAATTTTTCGAGTCCATAAACGGAGTGAGGATGAATGTCGGTGTCAAAACCGGCGGATCTCGGGTAGGGGGTCCTGAACTGTGCGTCTAAGGAGGATGGTAATGGGAGGCGGGGACACGATGTTTACAGGTTGAGCCCTCTAGATGGAGTAATACCCTACTTCACCTTGATTGATCGTGGTGATATGAGTATTACAAGAGTTGATCTACCACGAGATCGTGAGGCTAAACCCTAGAAGCTAGCCTATGGTATGATTGTTGTTGTCCTCTCGGACTAAACCCTCCGATTTATATAGACACGGGAGGGCTAGGGTTCCTGATCGGTTACAAGGGAGCAGATCTACATATCCGTATTGCCAAGCTTGCCTTCCACGCCAAGGAGAGTCCCATCGAACACGGGCGAAGTCTTCAATCTTGTATCTTCATAGTCCAACAGTCGGCTAGAGTATATAGTCCGACCGCTTAGAGACCCCTAATCTAGGACTCCCTCGGTAGCCCACGAACCAGGCTTCAATGATGATGAGTCCGTAGCATGATTGTCTTCGGCATTGCAAGGCGGGTTCCTCCTCCGAATACTCCATAGAAGATTTTGAACACAAGGATAGTGTCCGACTCTGCAAACAAATTCCACATACCACCATAGAGAATAATATTTCCACAAATCTAATCTGGACGACATTCGGCTGACATGACATCATACCACGGCCGGTCATTATTTGAACCGTTTTCCCAACCAGCGACTGCACACATTCTTGGCGGTTTCCTTGCTACGTCTTGTCGAAGCATAGATCGTGTCCCCTTATCCGCAGGATTCTCATCAATACGGGTGTGGGTAACCCAACCGTACCATCAATTATGGTGCTTGGGGAATAAGCAGTTTTACTAGGCAGAGTGGGGCTGCGGAATCCTGCTGCCTTTATAAGGGATAAGGACTCCTTTCGCTGCGCTTTCTCCTTCGATCCATTCTACACCGCTCAAGCTCCAGTATTAGCGTTCATCTTCTCTGCCCACAAAGGCCTTCCGAAAATGTCCGGATCTCGAGCAGGAGGCAAATGGATGGCCTCTACCGTCCGGGAGAAGGATATCAAAAAGCTTCGTGAGGCGGGTACCTGCCGGAAAATCAGCCATCGTCTCCCGATGGCGGGACAATCGTCCTGCCGGAACCCCGAGAGGTTGTATTCCTTCCTCACTTAGTCCGGAGCTTGGTTCCCCTCCACCCGTTAGTTCGGCGGCATCATGTACTATTATGGGATCGATCGGCCACGACCTGTCCCTAATTCTTTCCACAACATCTCGACATTCATTGTAGTGTGTAACCTTTCTATGTATCTCACCACATTTTGGCACGTGGCTGAAGATTTTTAATGTGAAGCCCAAGGTAGTGGGAGCGAAACACGCCCGTGTGGGGAGCACTATGGTGAGCAAGATGCCCAACGTTATATGGCCAGCGGCACCTTTAACGATTCCGTCAAGGAGTGGCAACAACGGTGGTTTTACATCACCGAGCAGCGGACCTGAGAATGAGCCGCTACTCCCAGTTCGATCCGGTGCCCCTGCGGCTCACATCCTGGGGTCAAGAAGGGCTGAAGCGGGTCCTCATCCGGCAATTTTCGATGCTCCAGATCGTGTTAGAGATATGGGAGACAAGAACATTGAACTTGTCAATGTGGTCGGTGATGTTAGTTCGCGGATCCTGCCTTGTCAACACGGACTTGCAATCTATGAATTGATCCAGCCAAGCACCAAACCTTGCAGGAGCTTTTCGGCTCCTCGCACAAGAACATCTGGAAGGTACTTTTCAAGGACAGCAAATCATGGCCGGACTCCGCCGAAGACCGTGGGTACCAAGCTGTCCCGCCACCGCAAGTTCGGTGAAGTGTCGTATTTTTTGCCGCATAACCCAAGGAAGCGCTTAATGTGCTTTCCATGATTCTCCTAGGGCTGGGCGAAGAAAGCGGGCGGATCCATTGTCGGCCCGCTGCCGAAGAACGGCCGTCCCTCTTCGGCGAATCTGGTCCGGTGCCTTACAAGGTGCGAAGAAGGCGGTCGAAGGAGGCCAAAAAGACCGGGCGGCCTTCGTCGCGCGGACACTTTGAACACAATATCGAAGGCTCTGATGCCCGTTCCGCCTCGAAGAAGGGCGAGGAGGAGGAGGAGGAAGATGAATCCCTGCGAAAGAAAGAAAAGGGCGGCCTCCACACTTGGAGCGGAGTCATAAAAAGGAAATGCTCCCCTTAGAATCATTTGCCGCCACCGGTGGTGGCGGCGTGGGACCACGGTCCAGCCTGGTGAACTCGTGGGTATATACAGTTCAACCATGCTTACGCGTCCAGACTTATCATGGCGTAATTTTTTAACCTGAGCCATATGTTTTTGTAGTCCGGCGAGGTCCCGTACCGAACAATCCTCATCAGAGGATTCGCTGAGCTCGGATGCTATGGGAAGCAGGACGCCCCCAAAGGCCCCTTCCTCCAAACAGGTGAACACCACCGAGGCTTCGTCCTAGAGGGACCTCGGCCTAGGAGGAGAGGAAAGGCCGTGAAAGCGGCACACGGAGGTCAAACTTTGGGGCGAACACATGGGGCAGATTCCCATGGGAGGCGATGGCGGAGGCCATCTTGAATCGACTCAAGCGGATGCGTTGGAGGAATCTCGGCTCAAGAATCAAGCAGGCAACCTCTCTCAGCTGGAGGAGGTATACCAGCGACCTCTGTCCAACCAGAGGCGTCGGATGCTTTGTTGGTGGCGCTGAAGCACGCCTCCATCATCGATGAACACCGTGCCCTTATGGGTGCGGTGATTGAGAAGATTCAGTCTGCTGAGAGTGGACTGAATGGAGCTTGTATCAGCCTTATAAAAGGTTTTGAGGTGTGTTTTTCGAAGAGTGTCATAGTATGGATAGTAGCCCCTGATGCCTTTGTTGGTGTGAGAAGAAGCAGACGGAGGATCAAATTTATGTTAGCATGAAGACTCATTGAATGACATCTATTTCTCTTTTGTTATAAGCGAGGTGTCGTGGCGGCTGCTGCCTCCCATCTTCTTGAAATCTCGGACTGAATCAAAGAATGCAGGCGGGCCAAAAGAACTTGGCGATTGAAAATGCGATTGGGAGATAAGCGAGTATGCACAAGTCTTGTTAGTGTTTAGTGCGATCAAATCTGCATATTATAGAATATGTTCCTGATTTTCTCTAGGGATGATGACCCGGCGTCGAGGCTCTTAAGAAGGTTGTGGCCAAGGCTGAGGAAAAGGCAGCCATGAGCAGGCCCTCGGTGAGAAATCTGAGGCGGGGGTGATTAAAGGCTGGCGGGGAGCTGCAACAGGCCGTGAAAAATCACGAGACCTTGGAGCATAGTGTAGCGAAGAAAGAATCCGAACTCACCAAGGCGCATCGGGCGCGGCGATGCGAGAAACCCAAAGCACCCTGAGGATCAAGAAAGCGAGGAAGATACGCGTGGTGGGTGAGGCTTTCTCCTTGTAAAGCAAGTTTTGGAGAGAAGATTATGTTTCTGATTTTGAATTCGGATTTCTCCGGGGTGTTTGCGAGCTTCCCAGCATAGCGGATGCCACCCAATTCTACGGGCTGAAGAAAAGCGGCTGCTGATAAGCTCTTACGGTCGCGATATTTGGCACGAATTATCCGGTGCCTTTTGCCGTCAACTTAAACAGCTGATCGAAGCGCATAAGGCGGAACTAGCCATGAAGGATTTAATTATCCGGTTATGGCCCGGAGCTGATTCAAGCAGCTACTTGGGCTCGTGAAGCGGCTTATAGCTCTTGCCCCGACATGATGTCATCAGCGGTCGGTCTGCATAGAAGGTGTGCGAATGGCCTTCGCCCGCACAAAGTGCACTGGGGAAGATGGATCTTTGAGAAGCTGATGACGAAGTCCCCGGAGGAAGGAGCACCGCAAGCCCGAATTATATTATGAGAATGTCCTTAAAGGATCCTACCTTGCCGCGGAGCTATGCACGAAGGACATTATATTTCCACGAATGTGAATCATGTTGTCCTTTGTAAACGTCTGAACAGGGTCATTTATACTATTTATTTCCTGTTAAATAAAAGTTTACCCTCCCGTGCGGCTGTTTTATATATTAAACACGAGTTGGCCGGTCATGACACCTTTACGTAAGAAATGCAGGGTTGTTGAAGATAAACCTGATCACTCTTTATCCCAGTTTTGGGTCCTTCGAAGGAGGTGCTCAGCACAACGAACCAGGCAATTGGACTATAGGGCTTTATCACTCTCACTTAGCCATAGGAGCTTTAGTAAGGTAGGTGCAGCCCCTGGTGTTCGGAATACCGTACTAGGGGCTCTATAAGCACCTGATCGGAGAAAAAACCTATCCATCGCACGCTGCATTGGTTATGGCATTATGCGGGATAAATCCTTAAAGATTTTATGACCTCTCGAACAGCTGACCAGCTCTCGCCGTATCATGACAGTCAGTTTTCGGCTTTCTCTACTGTGGTGCTCATCCGGAAAAACCGGGACAGAATCGCAGTAGTTCTCCCAGTGCTACCTTTGCCGATATAGCGGAACGTAAGGTACCAAAACATGGGAGCCAGGCAAACCCAACTATTGACCCAAGACATGATTCAGAGCTGATGCATATAATGCTATAAGTTAAAGGTGCGAACTTCCATGAAGGTGTTCGGACTTTATTGTCGTCTTGTCGGTAAAGCAAGCCCACAGCACGTTTAAAGGCATATCGCGGCGGTATGGGTTCCACTCGACAAAAGAATTTTAGTAAGAAATGACAGCAGAGAAGCGTCATACAAATCCACATGTTTTATTTAAATAGTATGTCGATCATATAAGGCGGGTAATAATGGAAAAAGAAATATGACCGTGCTTTTCTTTGAGACGGGGAAAATGAAGCTGCGTGCGGATCCGATATAGTCGAGATAATCATTGCGTGGAGCGTCTAAGGATTCCCTTAACGCGTTGAGGGCTACCTCCATATTGCCCGTCTGGTCAGCATAAAGGTGAGCCTACAAGGGAAGGAGCGAACCGGAGGGTGGAAGCTTACCAAAGCGGGAGGATCATACATAGAATACCCATCTGCGCTTAATGCAAAGAAATTCCTCTTACTCCCCATTAAATAGCCCGGCCAATATCTTAGCCAGAGCGGCGGGAGTATCTGGACCTTTCCGGCCACAGCGGGAGGCGTCATCCTACCCATTGTAGTGCCACATTGGCAGCCCTCTGTATTGTAGCGGCTGAACCCCTCGCACTATGGAGGTCGCCATTACCTCGATTATTGTGAGTCCGGACTGAGCGAGCATTTTATCTTGCTCATGAGTTGACGAACTTCCGCACTGTCATCATCTTCGCGACTCCGGGGACGCCAACTGTGGCGTTTCTTCAGCGGAACGCTCGCAAACTTCGGGAAGACCCTTTCGAACAGGGTCAAGAAGTGTGACGTCCTCAATATAGAACCATTCGGAAGGCCATTCGTCAGACGCCTTCCTTGGTGTGCCGGACAGATATCCGGTATCGGCAATATGCCACACTTTGGCTCCACCCACTTCAAATATTGACCCCTCGTGATTACGCGGGACAAGGCAGAACAACTTCCTCCACAGCTCAAAATGGGCCTCGATGCCCAGAAATAATTCGCATAAGCGGCATAACCCGCAATGTGCGCGAGAATGGAGGCGAGGTGAAGTTGTGCGGTTAGAAACCATAATATTCCGAAGCCCTCGGAGAAACGGATGGATTGGAAATCCAACGCCTCTTAGCAAGAAGGGGACAAAACACACTCGCTCTCCCCCAGATGGGTTGGGGAAATCCTTCGCCTGAGTCTCGCCATTAAAAGAGGCCAGTCCTGCTCGGTCAGGGACCAGATCCGCGGGAGGAAGAAATCCCTGCGTTTGCAACTTCGTCAGTTGATTGTGGGACACAGAGCACTTCACCCACCCGCCTTTCTCTCGGTCGGAACGGGAGGAGGAGCTGGGAATGCTAGCCATGTTGGAATAATCTCTCCTAGCAGTCTCCGGGGATTTTCTCGGCGTAGCATCGAATGGATCTAAGATCCAGTCCCTTTAAATAGGCACCCGGCCTTGCATGGATGGGGTGTTATTTGCAAAAACAAATTGACCTTCCGCATTCGCTCGACACATGGAAGACGAAGTTATTAACGCACAAAAGACGAGGGGAGCGACATTGAATCAACATCCGAATATATTACTTGGAAGTCATCGGAGGAGGAACCCGCCTTGCAATGTCGAAGACAATCTGTGTGCCGGGCACTTCGTTATTGAAGACTGGTTCGGGGGCTACTGAGGGAGTCTTGGACTAAGTGGTCCTCGGGCATCCGACCTATTATCAATGGGCCGGACTGATGGGCTGTGAAGATATGAAGGCCGAAGACTGTACCCATGGCCGGGTTGGACTCTACTTGGGGTGGAAGGCAAGCTTGGCGACCAATTATGAAGATTCCTATCTATGCAACCGACTCCATGTAACCCTAGATCTCTCCGGTGTCTATATAAACCGAAGAGCATAGTCCGGATAGGCGGATACTCATTACCATATTCACATATGCTAGACTTCTAGGGTTTAGCCATTATGATCTCATGGTAGATCAACTCTTGTAACACTCATATTCATCAAGATCAATCAAGCAGGAAGTAGGGTATTACCTCCATAGAGAGGGCCCGAACCTGGGTAAACATCGTGTTGTAGGGTGAAACCCTAGAGGGGATCTTTTCACACTTGGAGGGGGGAAAGGAGGAAGAACACTCAAGAACACAAGGCACAAATCACTCAAACAAACCCAATATCACATCCACTTGTGCCAGCACACAGAGATCCACAAGATTACATGAACAATTCAAGGAAAATAGCACTAGGTAAGTTCTTCCCACTAGGTGAGGTCTTGATCTTGATCTCCTTCAAGAGGAGGGCTTGATAATCCCAAGGATTCTTCCCAAAGGGGTCTTCATCTCCAAGAGGAGGAGGATACAAGGAGCAAAGCTATCTTTGGTGTTCTAAAATACTTTGCTAACCCACAAATGACCTAGGATAAAGATACTTATAGTATAGGAGCGGACTAGGAGGAGAGGGTTACATGGGCAAAACCCAAAAAACACGAGCTGTCGGAGAATCAGACACCAGGGAACAGGGCGGGCACCCAGCCTACAGGCGATTGGGAGGCGGGCACCCGGGGCCCAAGGCCGGGCACCAGGAGTGCAGCAGGAGGTCGGGTGGGGCGTGGGCCGGGCACCCGGGGCCTCAAGCCCGAGCACCCGGGGTGGCACCAGTGACTCATGGTGACAATGAGCACTGGGGCCCAAGTCCGGGCACCGGGGGTGTGGCTGGCTTCGAGGGCCGGGCACCAGGAGCCCAAGTGGCCGGGCACCCGGGGCGGGCGTAGCAGCGCCCAGGGGAGGAGGGACTGGGCACCCGGGTTGTCCAGGGGGGTTCGCCTCCTTGCTCTCTTCTTCACTCTTCTCCTTCTTCTCTTCTTTCCCTTGCTCCATGGTCGCTCGAGTCTCCTTCCTCTCCTTCTCACGGTCGTCTTCCTCGTACCTGAGAATGAACAATGTTTCCGTTTGAGGTAGAATCCAATTCTCACATGAATGAGACTTGAGTAGGAAAGAGTTCACCTCGTTCTCGATGTTGCGTGCGCGTGCTCTTGTCATTGGCCCTCTTGGTGCTTGTGGTGGTTATGAGTGTCGGTGCGAGTAGTCGAGGGATGCTCCACATCATCTCGCCCCCCCTGGGAGAGATCCGTCCACGGATCGTGCTCTTCATCCCCTTGGTACTTCGCCAAGTCTTTGACGTTGAAGATGTCGCTAACGTTGTACTTGTCACGTGGAATGTCGACCTTGTAGGCGTTGTCGTTGTAGCGTGCTAGCACCTTGAATGGACCACCGGCTCTCGGGAGTAGCGTTCTTTAGGGAAGCGGTCCTTGCTTAGATGTATCCATACTTGATCACCCGGTTGGAACACCATCGGAGACTTCTTGATGTTGACCTTGGAGGCGAGTCGTTGTACTTGGCGCTCGATCATGGAACGTGTTTCTTCATGCATCTTTTTGAAGCTGGTGGCTCTTGCGCTTGCGTCCATGTTAGCTCGTTCTTGAAGCGGTAGAGGAAGGATGTCCAATGATGACAATGGGTTGAAGCCATAGAAAACCTCGAAGGGGGACTTGCTGGTTGTAGAGTGTCTTGCGCGGTTGTAGGCGTACTCGGCGATGGGTAGGCACTCCTCACACTCCTTGATGTTCTTCTCTATCAACACGCGTAGGAGAATTACAAGCGTTCGGTTGGTGACTTCCGTTTGGCCATCGGTTTGAGGGTGGTACGCCATGGAGAAGAGCAGCTTGATTCCGAGCTTGGCGCATAGTGTCTGTAAAAAGTAGCTTAAGAACTTGACGTCTCGATCCGACACAATTGTCTTTGGCACACCGTGCAACCTCAAGATTTCCCTACAAAAGAGATTGGCAACATGTGAAGCATCATCTATCTTATTGCATGGGATAAAATGAGCCATTTAGAGACTAGGTCCACCACAACAAATCTGAGTCCTTGCCATTTTGAGTCCTAGACAATCCAAGCACAAAATCCATGCTAATGTCTTCCCAAGGTTGGTGTGGAATAGTTAAAGGCATATGTAAACCATCGGATTGAGATTGTGACTTAGCTTTGCAACATGTAGAGCACCGGTTGGTAAAAGCGGGCGACCTCGTGGCTATCTTGGGCCAAAAGTAGTTCTTGGAGGCGTGGCAAAAGTCTTGTCGGCGTCAAATTGTCCCATGAGTCCACCTCCATGAGCCTCTTGCAAAAGTAACAAGCGAAGAAGACTTCGGGTATGCATAGTTTGTTAGCTCTCATAAGGTAACCATCTTTGATATCGTATCGTTCCCAAAGTATGTGTCACACACTTAGCATAAGGAGTAGTGAAAGTCACATCATGCTCATATAAATCTTTGATATGATCAAATCCGACAACATTCAATTCAAGTTGAGTAAGTAACATGCATTTGCAGGAAGGGCATCCATACAACATTCTCTTTGCCCTTAATGTACTTGATCACATAGGGAAAGATTCAATAAATTCACTCCATTTAGCATGTCATTTATTCAACTTGGTTTGTCCTTTAAGGTACTTAAGTGTCTCATGATCGGTATGTATGAAAAACTCATGCGATCGAAGATAATGTTCCCAAGTATCCAACACACGCACTAGAGCATACAATTCTTTATCATAGATGGGGTAGTTAAGTTGAGCACGGAGAGTTTTCACTAAAATATGCAATAGCTAAGCTTTTCTTGCATCAAAACTCCACCAATTCCATTACCACTCGCATCACAATGAACCTCAAAAGTTTTGTCAAAGTTGGGCAAAGCAAGAATCAGACATGAGTAAGCAAGGATTTGAGCTCATCAAAAGCGGTTGATTGCAAGGTCCCCAAACAAAAGGAGCATTTTCTTACTCAAGGCATGCAGCAGTGCGGCAATGGTGCTAAAATCTTTCACAAAGCAATGATAGAAACCCATAAGGCCAAGAAAACTCCGCACTTGTTGCAAATTGGTGGGTTGTGGCCAAGTTTTAATTGCTTCAATTTTAGACTCATCAACATGAGCGCCCTTTGAGGAAACAAAAACCAAAAACAAGCTTGTCAACACCAAAAGTGCACTTTTCATGTTTGCATAGAGGCGTTCCTTGAAGAGTTTGCAAAACAGCCCGAACATGTTTTAGATGATCTTTGATGGATTTGCTAAAAACAAGTATGTCATCAGTAGACCACAATAAAAACTCAATGTAAGGGCGAAGCACAAAATGCATAAGGCGCATGAAAGTCACAAGGAGCTTCGATAAACCCATAGGCATAACCAACCACTCGCACAAGCCAAATTTTGTTTTGAAAGCGGTTTTCCATTCATCACCTTCTTGTATGAGGATTTGATAATAGCCACTTTTAAGATCAATTTTGGAGAAAATGGTGGCACCGCTAAGCTCATCTAGCATATCATCTAGGCGAGGAATGGGATATATATAACAAACGGTGATAGCATTGATGGGTCTACAATCGGAGCACATGCGAAAACTACCATCTTGCTTGGGCACAAGTATAACCGGAATGGCACAAGGGCTTAAGCTTTCACGTACATGACCATTGTTGATGAGTTGTTGTACTTACCGTTGGATCTCCTTAGTTTCTTCGGGGTTAACGGGGTAGGGAGCCTTGTTCGAAAGAGGTGCTCCGGGGATGAGGTCGATCCTATGTTCAATGCCACGTAGAGGAGGAAGACCGGGAGGTAGCTCATCAGGGAAGACATCCTCGAATTCCTGCAACAAGTTAGAAAACACTATAGGAAGAGGATTAGGAGGGTAGATTTTGCCACCTCATCTTTGCATAGGAGAACAAAGTGGATGACACTCGATGGGTTCTCACACACTTCTCTCATCTCGCTTTTCGTGGCTAGGAGGACTAAGTTTTTCTCTCTTGGCGAAGAGGCGCTCAATTTTGGCTTGTGGCTCTCACTTTCTTTTTGGTGGATCACTCTCTCACTAGGATCTCCATGATGGGTGGATGCTTTCTTATCGGCGATCACTTGGCTTGGTGACATTGGTCGAAGTACATATTCCTTGCCTTTCATCTTGAAGCTATAGTAGTTGGTTCGTCCGTTGTGGATGACTCGACGGTCAAATTGCCAAGGTCGTCCCAAGAGAAGGTGGCACACCGACATAGGAACGACATCACACTCCAAGTTGTCCTTGTAGGCACCAATCTTGAAAGAAACTTGCACCGTATGCTCCACTTGAATGATGCCGGAGTCTCTTAGCCATTGCACCTTGTAGGGACGAGGGTGCTTCTTCTTGACCAATTGCAGCTTGGAACATAGCTCTTCACTTGCCAAGTTGTGACAACTTCCTCCGTCGATGATTACATTCACGGAACGCCCATTTATGCCGACCTTTGTGTGGAACATGTGGCACCGTTGGTCTTCGTCTTGGTGGTGTTGAAGCGTCAAGACCTTGGAGACCACTAAGGGAGTCCTGGACTAAGGGGTCCTCGGGCGTCCGACTTGTTATCTACTGGGCTGGACTAATGGGTTGTGAAGGCGTGAAGGACGAAGACTATACCCGTGTCCGGATTAGACTCTACTTGGCGTGGAAGACAAGCTTGGTGACCGACTATGAAGATTCCCTCTTATGTAACCGAATCCATGTAACCCTAGATCTCTCCTGTGTCTATATAAACTGGGGAGCATAGTCCGGATAGGACAGATTCATTACCATATACTCATAGGCTAGACTTCTAGGTTTAGCCATTACGATCTCGTGGTAGATCAACTCTTGTAACACTCATATTCATCAAGATCAATCAAGAAGGAAGTAGGGTATTACCTCCATAGAGAGGCCCGTACACAGGTAAACATTGTGTCCCGATCTCTGTCACCATCGATCCTAGGCGCACAGTTTGGAACCCCTACCGAGATCCACGGTTTGACACCGACATTGGTGCTTTCATTGGCGTTCCACTATGCCATCGGCAAATGGCTCGATGTCCCCTTGATCGTCGATAATGATGTGGTCGGGAGAAACCTTCCTCCACTGGGCATATTTTCGTGATTCGGTGACCATGCTGAAAGCCAACTTCGCAGCCATCTGGAGCAGATCTATAATTCGCCCACAGCCACTAGGTCAAGTTGAAAGCTTAAACTTCGTCGTGAATATCCGTAGAGACTTGACCTTGAGGATTTGATCTTTACGGCGTCGCTCCCCTTTCTCCAATGAACATGACCTAAATCATCATTGGGGCACACCGGAGATGGATCCTGTTGCTGCAGCCTCTGTACCATGCAGATCCGCCCTCCAAGGCCAGCCACATACGGACTCGGCTTCCGCAATGCTTGCATATGGAACCCGGACTCGTTTACGGCTGCGTTAGGACGGATACACTGTGGGCCTTGAGCTGGATCGGTTGTCGATTTTCAAATTTAAGCGCCCGAGACGTCTTCTAGCATTACGCCTTTGGGTAGCGTACTAAATTCCTTGAAGAACTTTTCCTTAGAAGAGGCTCACGGCCAAACTATGTTCGGTTCGAGCTAGAGACGGACGACGAATTTTGCTTCCACACCACCCACTTCATAGCCACCGTCGACGACTTACCCGGCGTGTGACTATGGCTCGAAGACATCACGGTATGAACGGCGATGCCTATAATGAGCAAGGCCAAGACCCGCCATTCAGCTTTGGGCGTTGGTGACCCACCTCTTCGTCACGATGTATACATGGTTGATACACCCAAGGGATCTGCGAGACAAACAAGAGCACGATAAGAATAAAACTTCGAGGCGCATTCAAGCGTCGGCGCCCTAACGCCGTTCGAGCCTCGCCGCTCAAAGGATAGCAATCTGGTGCGGAGAAAATAGCACTCCAGGCGGCGCGAAAACAATGAAGACCACAGCCGGCGCTACATCGAATAGGAGGAACATGACGGGCAAGACAACCACGATGAGCAGGCGCGAAGAAGATGACTCGGGGGCGATGGTTACCGTCCACCCTCGAGAGGAGACAAGCCTCGTCAACAAAGATTTCGCCGTGCTGAGGACCCTACGGAGCAGGGCGCTTTCAGCTTTAACTCATAGCCACTTCAAGGAGCTGAAAAAGAAGCCGCGACTTCAAGCTGAACAAGATCTGCTCGTGAAGCAGATGGGTGGCGTTACGACGGCGGAAGAATACAGCCTCAGCGCCCAACCAGAGCTACCTAAAAGCGCGGCTGCTACCTCAATTCGATGAGGAGGAACGGACACACATCTCCCTCGCGTAATGTGAAGCGACCACCCGTGGTGAGGCAGAGCGGTCGATTAGCCTGCGTGAGTCGGGATAAAAGCGGCAACTCGGGCGAACAGCAGCTGTAAACCGCCCTGCAAAATAAAGATGGAAGTATTGGGGTCACACATATGACCTCCGGCACACCTTGGACAGTGAGAGCAGGACATACAAGATCGATCTACAGGATCTAGAAGCGTGCCTCGAGGCCTGCGAGGCGGTGTCGGTGTCAAAACCGGCGGATCTCGGTAGGGGTCCCGAGCTGTGCGTCTAGGCGGATGGTAACAGGAGACAAGGGACACGATGTTTTACCCGAGTTCGGGCCCTCTTGATGGAGGTAAAACCCTCGTCCTGCTCGATTGATATTGATGTTGTGGATGTTTACAAGAGTGGATCTACCACGAGATCAAGGAGGCTAAACCCTACAAGCTAGCCTATGGTATGATTGTAAGGGTTGTTGTTGATTCGTCCTCGGACTAGAGCCATCCGGTTTATATAGACAGGAGAGGGCTAGGGTTACATAGAGTCGATTACAATGGTAGGAGATCTACATATCCGTATCGCCAAGCTTGCCTTCCGCCAAGGAAAGTCCCATCCAGACACGGGGCGAAGTCTTCAATCTTGTATCTTCATAGTCTTGGAGTCCGATCGATGATGATAGTCCGGCCAATGATAGTTCGGTGATGATGGTAGTCGGCTATCCGGACACCCCTAATCGAGGACTCCTCGGTAGCCCCGAACCAGGCTTCAATGGCGATAAGTCCGGTAGCGTATATTGCTTGGCATTGCAAGCGGGTTCCTCCTCGAATGATAGAAGATTGTGAACACCGGGATAGTGTCGGCTCTGCAAAATAAATTCCACATTCCATTAGTAGAGAATAATATATACACAAGTTCAATCTGGCGGCGTTTTTTGGGCATGACGTCACACCACTACCAAGCCATTACTTGAATTGTTTTTACTTTACCACCTCGGTAGCATTTAGCGGCGGTTTCCTTAACACGTCTTGTCGAGCGAGATCGTGTTTCCCTTAATCCGGGATTCTCATCAATGCGGGCATGGGTAACCCAACGCGCCATTGATGGTGGCGGCTTGGAGATAGCGAGTTTTACCGGGCGGTGGGGGCGCGTAAGACTTCGCCCGCCCATATAAGGGATAAGGATTCACCTTCTCACCTCGCCTTCTTCCTCCTTTGCTTATCCATCTCCGCTTTTCGAGCTCCAGCGCCCAAGTTCGCGCATCTCGTCTCAACCTTCTCCGACCATGTCGGGCGGGGAGGTAAATGGTTGGCCTCCACCGTTAAGGAGAGCACATCGCCAAACTAGCGGCGCGGATACCTTTCGGCGACATCGGCACCGGCTGCCGACGAGGCAGCTCATCCCCCCGGGCCCCATGAGAGGTGTCGTCTTTCTTCCCCACTTCCTCCATGGACTGGGCTTTCCACTTCCCCTTTGTCCAGGGGCTCATGTTCTACGGCCTGGATTTCCATGATCTGGCGAACTTCATCCTCAACATCTCGGCGTTTATCGTGCGTGTGAAGACCTTCCTCGCATCCAGCCCACTTGACTTGTGGCTCAAGACCTTCAATGTCAAGCGAAGGTAGTGAAGGGCACTCAAGCGGTCTTGAGGCGCCATGTTGGGCAAGATGCCCAATGTCCTTTAGTTCGAAGGGGCCTTCGTGGAATCCGTCAAGGGTGGCAATCGGGGTGGTTCTATATCACCGAGCAGCGTGACCCTACATGGGCGGCCCCGAGTTTAGATCTGGTATCCCCACGCAGCTCACCTCCTGGAAGAGAAGGGCTTCTTTGTGGGGTAGTTTGAAGGAGCTGGCGGGACTCAAGCACTGTATCCGAAGCTGGTGAAGAAGCTCGGGCTGGTTAGCGTGGTCAAGTCATGCTCGTCGCGGATTCTCCCATGCCAGGCGGGCATTCAATCTGGGAGTTCGATCCGGAACAGCACCGGCGCTGGCGGGCTCTTGACCTGACGTCTGAAAGGCGCTGGAGGTGCTTTGTTCAAAAGCGCAAAGCCCCGCATCCATGCCCGAAGATCGCGGATTTCGCTCATGACGCCAAACCCGGCGAGTAAGTGATTCTACCCCTTCTGAGACACTTGTTTTTCATAGTTTGACTCTATCTGGGTTTAATTTCCCCTTCTCCTTTGCGAGGACTGGATGAGGAAGGCGGAGCAGATTACACCCGGCTCCTATGCGAAAAATCAAGTGGGCTCATCTGGCGAGGCTGCTGGTTCGGCACCGCCGTGGTGCCGAGAAGAAGGCCAGAAGGAGGCCACGGGTGCTCGAAAGAGCTCCGTTTTCAGGTGTCCAAGCGACTCAAGGCGGACTCCTCCCAAAATGAGGAGGAAAGAGGACTCTCTCGAGGAGGAGGAGAGAGGAAGAGAAGGCTTCCCCAGGGGGGAGGCCAGAAGGGTCAGAGGAAGGACTATTCCCGGACAGCTCCGCCAACATCAGCGTTGGCGAGGAAGAATGGCCTTCAAGGCCAGGCCTCTGGCGAGATCGTAAGTATCCAGTTCTGAATGATTTATAATTTCTTTTCTGCGTCACATAGTGTCATTACGATGCCGCATGCTTGCTGTAGTCCGGCCGGTGATGATCTCCCGCTTCATCGGCGGAGTCGTTGGCTCCGTCGGATGTAGACTCCATCGACCGCCTCCACCCCTCGCGACACCGAGGGCCGAGTGGGATCCCAGAAGGGACCCAGGGGAGGCTCGGGCGCCACAAGGCGTCCTCCGGACTTTCGCGGACTCCACATCAGAACCAGCGATGGTTTGGTCCGACCGTACTTTCGAGCGAAGGGCAAGACCGTGGCCGGCGACTTCCGTCCAACCGGGCCGAGGCAATTTGTTGGGCGCTGCTGAGCGCTTCCATCGAGGAAGAACACCGCACTATTATGAGTGCGGTGATCCGAAAAATGCAACTTCGCCAAGCGGGCTGACGAAGCTGCGATAGCCTTCTATCGAGGCTTTGAGGTAGAAGTTAAAAATATGCAATGTAATACCGCATAGACAGTAGCCCGATGCTCGGTTTGGTGTTCGGAAAGAAAAGCGGATGAGGATCTGAAAAAAAGATATCGCAGGGTTGCTAAAAATTATGTCAATATGGGTTGCGAGGCTGCGCTGCTGACCTCTGCCCGCCTTGTTGCGGTCGGTGCTTTGCGAGGGGCTCGGCGGTCGAGCAAAGAGCTCGGCAGCGCCGAGCAGCTCGGGACAAAGAAGGTGAGTAACACCACTTTGAACTTGTACCTTCTGAGAAAAGGATTTAGGTTGCAACAAAAATAACAAGGATAACATGGATGCTGCGGGGCCCCGAGAGCGGTGGCGACCACGAAGGAGGCCGTGTCTGTGACGAGCATAATCTGCCCATGAGCAGGCGAGCGAGAAAAGCGGAGGCGGGGTGGCGGTGGTTCAGCAAGAGCTCCAGGCTCTCATGGAAAAGCATGAGAGTTTGGGCGTGACTCAAAGACTTCGAGTCAGAGCTTGCCTTGGCTCTCGAAAGTGCCAAACCGCCAAGGCCGAGGCCCATAAGTCCCTTCAGAGATTGAGTTGATGAGGAAGATAGCGGCGGGTAAGGCATTTTTCATGCAAAGCAAGCATGTGAATGTAAATTCGTGTTACTTACCCGAATTCGGAGCTCTCGAGGCGTTTGTAGATCTGCCTCATGGCGTGTCGATCTGCCCGCATTCTACTGAGCCGAGGAGGGAGCTCAGCGGAGAAAGGTCTTCGGTCTCGATATCTTTGAGGCCGGCCATCCAGTGCCCCTAGCGACCAGTGAAGCGGCTGGTCGAGCTTCCTAAGGTGGCGAGCAGGCCATGAAGGGCCTCATAGTCCGTTGTGGCTGGAGAGGCCATGCACAGGAGCTATTCGGCCTCGTCTGACGGCTGGTGGATCGTGCCCTGGGTGGAGGTTATCAAGCGCTCCTTTGTATTGAAGGTGCTCGTCGGGCCCTTGCCCGCGCAAAGGTGCATTGGGGCAAGCTGGATGCGGAGAAGCTAATCAGCAGCGCCACCGGTGGGCAAGGAATATCGTCGCCGAGATGTACTATAAGACTGTCTGAAGGCGCCCGCAAGATTGCGGATGAGTGCCCCGAGGATGTAATTATTGAGTAAATTACGCAATGTGTTATCACGTGCCTGAAAACTTTGTTCATATCGCTAAGCAACGCATTGTTAATTTAAAATATTACCTTACATGCGGCCGTTTATTAAATCGAGAGATGGCAAGTCGTCGGCTTGACCCCCATGCCACAGTCTTGGGGTGTTGGGATAAACTTGAGCACTCTTGTTCCCATTTTGGGTCCATCTAGAGGCGCTCAACACAACGAACAAGGCAACGGACTTATAGTGCTTGAACACTCTCATTTAGCCATAGAATTCTATAATTTTAAATTTCGTGAAGCCCCTAGTATTCGGAGGACGAATTGGGGCGCTATCCACGCCTTCGTCGGACATTATCCGAACTTCGCTCGAGCGGCGTAGGTCTTTAAGGACCGAAAGGACCTCTCGAACAGCGACCAGTCTCGCCTTATCATGCGATCAGTTTTAGCTTTCTCCAGGCGTTAACCCGGCTCAACAAGGCGCAATCGCGATGGTTCTCCAGCTACCTTAGCGATAAAGCGGGCGTAAGGTGCCAAACATGGGGCAGGCAAACCCAACTATTGACCCAAGACATGATTGGAGCCGATTCATATAATGCTATAAGTTAGGGTGCCGCACTTGTGAAAGTGTTAGGACTTTATCACACCATAATGGAGAACATAAGCCCTGGTGTAATTGGCGTACCAAAATGTCCAGTGCAACATGTAAATAAATGAACATATATATATATATATATATATATATATATATATATATATATATATATATATATATATATATATAGGTAATGCAATTATGGGCAAAAAGTGCTGCATTTTATTAGAGAAGATATGCTATGAGTGCGGAATGATACAAATAGTGCGGAAAGCAAGGGATTGGACGAATTAAAGGCGTCTCCCTCGAGTAGGCTGCGGAATGTTGTATTTAACAAATTTAATGCTCGTGATGGAGACCACCTGAGTGTTAAATGTGACCTTTGTCCTTCCCACAGCTGTTGCATCATGAGTTGGCAGGGTCGCTATGCGGACGAGTTCTCAGTAAAAAAAGAAAAATAAAAAAAAAGCGGCACACTTAGGAGCCTGGTGTGGTCGAACCGCACTCTGGGTCTGTTGTGGTTGTGCCTTTCCCCTATGCCCATGGTATCTCCAAGGCGTAATTATGTCTGTGGAGAGTTTGTCTTACAATTTTGCGAGGGCTGGGGTTGAGGCCGCATTACTCTGCGTGCTTGGAGCGTGCGGTGGTCTTGGTTGATGTTGCTCGAGGCGCGTTTGGTCGTGTCCGGTCGTTTAACGGCGGACTCGAATTGCCTTAAAAAGGCTGCTCGTACTTCTGCGAGAGAGCTGTATGTTCCTCCGTTCGGAGGGCGTTCCGTGTTTCCATTGATCGTGATGACTCCACGAGGCCTGGCATCTTGAGCTTAAGGTATGCATAATGCGGCACGCGTTGAATTTTGCAAGCAGCGGTTCGTCCGAAGCGAGCGTGATAGCGGCTGCGGAGCAGGACTATGTGAAGATTAACTCCTTGCTTGAAATTATCCGGGATCGAAGACCACTTCGATGTAAGCGAGCACAGTACAATTGGCCTCGACACGGTATGGCGCCTTTGAAGGTTGTCTTTGTAGGTTTAATCCTTGAAGGGTCTATGCCCATCTTGCGCCTTGTATCTGATAAAGCGAGGTTCGAGCTCTGCCGCCGTCCATCAAGACTCTCGTGAGGTGAAATCCATCGGCGATTGGGTCTAAAACCAATGCGGTGAATCCGCCATGGCGGATCTTGGTCGGATGGTCTCTTGATCGAAAGTGATGAGGCAAGAGGACCATGGGTTGAATTTTTAGGCGGCCCGGCTCCATCCAGCGTATCGTCCTTAGTGCGCTTCCGCTCCCTCTTGGGAATATGCGTTGCGTATATCATGTTTACCGTCCGAACTTGAAATCCCTTTGTCCTCTGTTGTTAGCGGCGGGTCTCTTCTCGTCATCGTTGTGTAGCCTTGTCCTTTTTTTGGCGATTAATTTGCCTGCTTGAATACCCAACAATCTCTGTTGGTGTGGTTAGCTAGCTTTTGAGTTCCATGTATTTGATAGGGCGGTGAGTATTGGTCCAAATTGGGCCGGGCCGGAGTGGTTCTTTTGAATGGCTTCTTCCGTTGACGGGCTTGGAGCCTCGGAATCCGGCGTTGACTGCGTATCCTCATTGTTATGTCGCCGTTAATGCGGCGTTTTTTTTGTTTGACACAACCTGCCATTGCGGTCCTTGGTATCCGGACTGCCAGCGTTTTCTTTGAGGTTGTTGCTGCGAGCTAACCAGCTATCCTCTCCCGCCTGAAGCGGGTCATGAGTGATGTGAGGGCTGTCATGGATTTGGCATCTCCTGTCCTAGGTGCGGGCCAGCCACTAAATCGCGGATGTTATGTTTGAAGGCAGCAGGGCCTGCGCATCCGGACGGTCGGCGATTTGATTTTTCTTTGTTAGAACCATGTCGAGTGCACGGCGATTAAATCGGCTGCTGGATTATGTGGCTTAGGTCATCTGCGTCCGTTGGTACTTTGTCGTGCCACAGAAGTTGTCGAGGAATGCGGCTTCGGTCTTCCCAACATCAATTGACTCTGCGGGCAGGCTGTTAAGCCAATGCGAGCTGGTCCTTTAAGCAAGCGGGAGATATTTGATGGCGTGAAGATCGTGGCTGGGGCCATGTGTATATGGAGAGATAATCCTCAATCAAACGCGAAGTCTGTTGTGCCATCGTGGGATTCGATATTAGCGGGTTTAAACCCTTGAGGTTTGATGATCCATTACTTCGTCGGTGAAGCATAGTGGGTGTCGGCGCCTACGTATTGAGCAATATCATAGCGTAGCTCGAGGCGTTATGCGCTATGTTACGACCCGGCGGAGTAGTTATATCCGGTGCGGCGGTATTAAATCGTGGGTCTTAGGGCGCCCGTGATCCATAGATAGATCTGGATTGTCTTGCCTTGTCCTCCAATATATCCGGCGAAGTTCCCCGTGGCTTCATGCTTTTGGCGATGTCGAGGTGCGGTTTTGGTGGAGGGCTTGCGCGCTCTCTCTGTCATGACCACGAGGCGGCGGTCTGCCGTATTGTCTTGTTGGTGATGCAGGTTTATGCCTCCTCCTCTAATCGGGAGCAACTTGCGTTTTGGGTAACTTTTGGAGGCGTTGAGTTCATACTCTTGACGCGAGGACCTTGGTCCATCTGTCGGCGATGGGTCTTGATCAACTTGAAGTTGTTGCTGCTTTTCTTTAGGCTGTTTGCCGTGGCCATTAACCTGCGTCTGAAAGCTCTTGTTGACGGGATCCTCGGGCTGAGCGAATTCGTCGTCGTCGAGGCTTGCCTTGTCTCGGAGGAGGTAAGTAATGTCATCCTCGACCTCTTAAATCGCCACCCTCTCGTGAGGGCTTGTACGCCTCCTCCTGCGCTAGATCGTGCTCGAGGAGTTGTCTTGGCACTTTACGGGGTGTTATTATCTCCCCTGTGCGGAATCTCCATTCTTGCCGTGGCGGGATTTAGAGCCCGTGCGGCCCGTCGGCGCTTGGCTGTTTCTTTAAGGAATCGGCCTCTTGCTGCTTCTTCCGTCCCCATCTTTTGGGGGTGTCCATCGATGTATATGTCGTATATGATGGTGGTCTTCCGGTGTCCCTGTAGGCCTTTGGTTCTTGGTAGTCTCCGGCATCGTCGTCCATACCGTCGATGTCTTGAGTCGTGGTCGAGTCGTCGGTTAAATCGTCGACGGTGGCTACAAAGTGGGTGGGTGGGTGGGCTCTGAATTTCTTAATCGTCGCGTCCCAACCGTCCTGGCCGTGGTTCGGCCGGGGCTCTCGATAGCGAGAGATGCTTTAGTGAATTATGATATCGCCCGAAGGCGAGTCTTGAAAAGATGTCCGCGGTGAATTCCATGATCGGCGCCCAATCGGATTCGGTGGCGGGAAGCGCGGGAGGTCGGAGTCGGCACCTCGAGTCATGAGCTTTATCGCGGGACAAGGTAAGTGTTCGGCTCCATCGCCGTAAAGTTGCAGCTCGGCGGTGTCAGCCATCCGTCCTCGTCCGGCGATCGGGCTCCGGACTATGGGTCGGGCGGATTCGTGTCTGCGACCTCAAGGTGCTGTCCGTGGCGAGTTAGGTCATGCCCATCGTGACAGCGCGGCACACTCGGCTGTGGCTCAGATCCATCAAAGATCAAGTCCCGCGGATATCGGCCGTGAAGTTTAGGCTTCAAACCTGACACGGCCGCGGCGTAGCTTCGATCTGCTCGGATGGCCAAGTGAGTTGGCCGCGGTCGCGGCCGCCGAATCTGAAGATCTGTCCGGGAGAAAAGTCTCACCCAGACTGCGTCGTTGTTGATTGAAGAGGCCATCAAGCCTATCGGTGGCGACGGAGGAACTCTCAATGAAAGCACCAATGTCGGTGTCAAAACCGCGGATCTCGGGTAGGGGTCCCGAGGCGTATGCGTCTAGGCGGATGGTAACGGAGACAAGGGACACGATGTTTTACCCAGGTTGGGGCCCTCTTGATGGAGGTAAAACCCTACGTCCTGCTTGATTGATATTGATATTGTGGATGTTTACAAGAGTGGATCTACCACGAGATCAAGGAGGCTAAACCCTAGAAGCTAGCCTATGGTATGATTGTAAGGGTTGTTGTTGTTCTGTCCTACGGACTAGAGCCATCCGGTTTATATAGACACCGGAGAGGGCTAGGGTTACATAGAGTCGGTTACAATGGTAGGAGATCTACATATCCGTATCGCCAAGCTTGCCTTCCACGCCAAGAAAGTCCCATCCGGACACGGGGCGAAGTCTTCAATCTTGTATCTTCATAGTCTTGGAGTCCGGTCGATGATGATAGTCCGGCCAATGATAGTTCGGCTGATGATGGTAGTCCGGCTATCCAGACACCCCCAAATCCAGGACTCCCTCAACGGCTACCTATTCGGACATGCCAAACCTAACCACGCCCGGTGCGAATGCATGCAGATGGACTCCATCGAGACTACGGCTGCCACCGCGACCAAGTGCAGGCGCGCACACCTCTACGCTTCCTGAGGGCGAGTGCTTGGATCACTAATTCCCGAGGAATTCAAGCTCCGTCAATATCGAATCATCACGACCCAGCACAACCGATCCGTGGTGTGGATCGAGGATCCTCCACATCCACATGGCTCGAGGAGATGATCTTCACGCCATTAAATACCTCCACTCAAGCTCAACACGGCTTAACAGCGCTTGCTGAAAATTCTATCGGCAGTGGGGAGGACTTGGAAAAAGCTTTCTAGACAACTTCAAGAACTTGTCCAGCCACCAGAGGCACATGACTTAAGCCACATAGTTCAACAATCGGAGAATCAGCGGAAAATTCTGGACTAGGTTCTAACTAAAAAGAACCCGAGATCGTTAATTTGTCCGGATCTTTGGGCCTTAGCGGCCTTCAAACACGGCATCCGACGACGAGCAACTAACCGCGCCACCTCGGCGAAAAGCGAAGTCCATGGCAGCCCTCCGGCATTCATGACCCGCTTTTGCGCGGGGAGGGACAGTTGGCTGGCACTGTAATAACAACACAACCAATGAGACAGGCCCCTCGGAGGCCAAGAATAGCTGGCAAGCTTGACTGCATGAGACACAACGCCCGAAGCAATGACAACAACACCGATGACGCCACAGTCAACGCCGGATTCACTAGCTCTAAGTCCGCCCAGCGAAAGAAGCCCTATAAAAGAAACAATGAAGGACCTTCCAGCCTGGACCGCATACTCGACCGTCCGTGCCAGATACACGGTGCCCCGGACAAGCAAGCTAATCATACCAATAGGGATTGTTTGGGTTTTCAAGCAAGTACTGGCAAGTTAAATGCGAAAACAAGGAAAAGGGATCACAAAGTGAGGGCGGGGACGAAGATTCCTAGCAGTCTATCTTGGGGCGAGGCGGAAGAATTTCCCCTCAATTCAAAATGGTGAACATGATATATACTACATCCCCAAAGGGAGCTTAAGCGTGCACTCGAGGGACATCTGGCTGGTAGAGCCGGTCGCCCCCAAATTCAATCCATGGTCATCATTTCGATCACCTTTGATCGCGAGAGACCACCAACCGAGTATCCGTCATGGCGGTTCGGCCGCGTGGTCTCGACCCAATCATCGCGGATTTCACCTAACATGAGTCCTAATGGGGCGGTGGTGGCAGCCTCAACCTGCTCTATCAAGACACAATTCGAAGATGGGCATTGACCCCTCACGGATCAAACCAACAAAGACTACCTTCAAAGGAGTCATACCCAGTCGAGGCCACATGCGGGCTCAATCACGCTAAGTGGTCTTAGGTTCTCCGGATAATTTCGAAGCGAGTTAATCTTGACATCGTCCCCTTCATGATGGCTACCACGCATGCTGCTGACTAACAGTGTTAAGCTAGATACAATGCGATTGCCACACTACGCTTATCTCAAGCTCAAGATGCGGCCCTGGCGTCATCACGATCAATAGCAACACGAAACTCTCCCTCCAAGCGAGGGACACACGCCGCCCTAGCAGCAGAGGTACAGAGCGGCCTTCTCAAGAAGCACCATAGTGCGGCTGCCGAGCCCCTGGACAGCATCAAGAAGTTCCGAACTACACTGCAGCAGGACAGCAAGGCTCGTCAAGAGCTCGACTAGCAATTTGGCCTCCATCTCGGTCCCAATGAAGTAGTGGCATTCGTACCACGCGTACATAGTTACGCACTCGAAATTCCATGGACATCGATGGAGGCACTAGCTAACCCGGGATCTATAGTTCGTCTAAGACTGACCCCGGACACACTTCTTCCTTTCTGTTTCAGGTTCCTTTTCCCGCAAGCCTGATCACCAGCTGAGGGAGTCAAGGATTAGGGGGTATTCGGACAGCCGGACTGTATACATCATCCGGACTATTGAAGCGTGAAGATACAAGACTCAAGACTCCATCCGTGTTCGGATGGGACTCTCCTTAGCGTGGAAGGCAAAGCTTGGTGATCCGGATATTATATTCCCTTCCTTGTAACCACTCCATGTAAACCCTAGCCCTCTCCGGTGTCTATATAACCGGAGATGTTGAATCCTTAGAAGGCCGATCCACAATTACAATCATAATCATCATAGGCTAGCTTCTAGGGTTTAGCTTCTACGATCTCGTGGTAGATCTACTCTTGTACTACTCATATCGTCAATATTAATCAAGCGAAGTAGGGTTTTACCTCCATCGAGAGGCCCTGGACCTGGGTAAACATTGTGTCCCTTGCTTCTGTTACCATCAGCCTAAACGCACAGATCGGGACCCCCTACGAGATCCGCCCGGTTTGACAATCGACATTGGTGCTTTCATTGAGAAGTTCCTCCGTTTTACGTCCGCTGCAAGGCTCGATGGCTCCTTCAATCATCGCTCAACGATACGGTCCAGGTGAAACTTTTCTCCCGGACAGATCTTTGTGTTCGGCAACCGCCAAGCTGCGGCAGCTAATTAAGCTTGGCCATCTCGGGAGCAGATCGACGGCTATGCCCCTGGCCACCGTGATCAGGTTCGAAACCTGAACTACACGAAGACATTCGCGGAGACTTGATCTCGACGGATTCGACCTATGCCAGCTGCACGGACAACACGAGCGAGCACGGCTTAGACCTGCTGTCGGACAATGCTCGAGATATCACCCCTGCAGAAGCCCCGGACCTAAATCCGTAGCAGGCTGCGTGGCCTAAGGACGGAGGGATGGACCCCGCCCCGCAGGCCGTAGACTCATCGACGGTGGAGACGAACAAAGGCCTCACTTCTGAGGAAGCCTGTGACTCCGGACCCGCGGACTCGTATCCGATTGTGGGTTCCAGTCCACACACTCCCGAGCCCACCGAGCCTGGTTGGGCTCCGGTAATAGAGTTCACCGCTGCGGATATCTTCCAGCACTCGCCCTTTGGCGACATGCTGAACTCATTAAAGTCTCTCTCTCTGTCAGGAGGCTCTTGGCCGAACTATGTCCGGCCCAAGTGGAAAGCAGGCGACGAAGGAATCCGTTGCCCACCCACCACCCACTTCAATCCCACGGTTGATGATTTAACCGACGTGCTTCACTTCGACTCCGAAGGCATCGACGGGATGGCCGAGATGCAGGAGAAGATTCAGAATCTCTAGGGCACTGGCCTGCTACCTCATCACATGACATATACATGGTGGACACGCCCAAGGAGGACGATGGCGATAATCCGGAAGATAAAACCCCCGGGCAAAAGCCAAAACGACGGCGCAGACGCCGCTCAAAGTCTAGCAACAGTAATAATAGCGACAAGAGCGCCAGAAGGATCGAGACCCCAGTCAACTCCGAAGGCAACAATGACCATACGGACCCAGCGATGGAGCAGGACGAGCCAGGTCATGCCGAACACAGTTCGGAGCGGACGCCCGATCACAATGATCCCGAGGGACGAGTTCATCAAACTGCCCCAGGACAAGAACAAAGTCCGGATGACGACGCATTCATCATCCGGAAACACGCGTGGAACGAGATAACCTCCACGAAAAAGCTTATGGCCACCGCAAGAAGTCTATAGAAGCAGAAGCAACGGCTAAAAGCCGCACATGAAACGCTCAATCGCAGATGGAATAAAGTGCTAGACATCAAGAAAGATATGGCGGCGATCACCATACAAAGAGCTATCCAAAACATATGCTACTGCTGAATTCGATGACGAGGCCGCTTTCACCAAAGAATAACACACCAGAGGCCGACGCATCATTCATAACTGCAACAGAAGGTTAATGACGCCACAAGACGATTTGCGTGAGCACTGGATAAGAAAGCAAGACGCCAGGCCCATCTACGGATCTAAAGGACACACCTTTGCGAGGGACTATGGTCACCAAAGCGATCATACCAACCAAATACCAGTTCGAATACGCGCAGGACACAAAGAAGAGCTGACGGCATGCCACAACACGTCGGTCTGAGAGGGCTGCCCACCTCATGCTTCATCAAGAAATCTTGGACCATGAATTTCCACAAGGCTTCAAACCTGTGAACATAGAGGCATACGACGGAATGACAGACCCATTGGTCTGGATCGAGGATTTTATCCTGCATATTCACATGGCTCGTGTGGGCGACCTCCACGCCATCAAATACCTTCCCTCAAGTTGAAGGGACCAGCTCGACCTTTGGTTGAAAAGCCTCCCGAAAATTCAATTGGGAGTTGGGAGGAACTCGAGGGGCGCTTTCAGGGCCAATTTTCAAGGGACTTATGTCCGCCTCCGGATGCGGACGATTTAAGTCACATAATCCAACAGCCCGGAGAGTCCGCATAAGCTTTGGAACAGATTCCTCACTAAGAAGAATCAAATTGTCGATTGTCCGGATGCACAAGCCTTAGCAGCATTCAAACACAACATCCGCATGACCAGTGGCTCGCTTGGACACCTCGGCCAAGAAAAGCCAAGGACAATGGCTGCCTTAACAAGCCTTATGACCCGCTTTTGTGGGGTGAAGACAGCTGGCTGGCCCGTAAAGGCACCAACGATCCCAGCACATCCGAAATATGGGATGGCAAGGGGAAGTCACAGCATAATAAAAACAAACGCCAAAACAAGAGAGCCCGGACAACACAACGGTAAACGCCGGATTCAGGGGCTCTCAACCCGATCAACAAAAGAAGCCACCTAAATGCAGTAAAGAGGGACCGACCGGTCTGAACAGAGTTCTGGACAGATTGTGCCAAATTCATGGCACCCCCGACAAACCTGCAAACCACACGCACAGAGAGTGTTGGGTCTTCAAGCAGGCCGGCAAATTAAATGCCGAACACAAGGGAGGAAACACCAAGTGAAGACGAGGATGAACCTCGTCGGCCGAACAACGGGGACGTAAAAATTCCCATCAGAGGTTAAAACAGTAAACATGATCCACGTGACTCACACATCCACGAGAAGGCACGAACGCGCGCTCAAAGACGCGTACGCTATAGAGCCCATCGTACCCACACCTAACTACTGGATGGCTTGTCCGGTCACCTTTGATCACACAGACCACCTAACTAGTATTCGCCGTGGAGGATCAGAGGCCTTGGTGCTTGACCCAATAATCAACGGATACCATCTCACCCACGTCCTTATGGACGGCGGCAGTAGTCTCAATTTAATAAACCAGGACACTGTCCACAGAATGGGGATAGACCCATCCAGAATCAGCCAAAGAAACACCACCTTTGAAGGGGTAATACCAGGCGTTGAAGCCTACGGCAGGGGCTCCGTCATACTGGAGGTAACATTCGGCTCCCCAGGCAACTCCAGAAGCGAAGAACTACTCTTCACCATCGCACCCTTCCAAAGCAGCTATCACGCATTGCTTGGAAGAGCGGCCTTTGTACGCTTCAACGCAATACCGCACTATGCCTACCTTACAATCATGATGCCCGGTCCACGTGGCTTAACGGAAACACAGAGCGCTCTTCACGCGCAGAGGAACACGCGACGGCTCTAGCGGCCGAACTCTAAGCGGCCTCCGATACCAAAAAGCATGACTGGTCGTCAAGACCACGGACACTTAGGCAGGTCCGGCCTGATAAAATGAACGGTGGTGCGAACATGTAATCCCATAGAGGACACTATGGGCTATAAATATTCAATATAGCCCCACACTTGGCTCAACCTTATTGGCAGGCCAACGCCTTACACTTTTACTATCCATCGCATACTTACGTTGTACTCTCCTACACGAGTTTTCTTTTTTACGACACACAACGTGCGATACCCTTCTAGGAAGCAGCTGGCTGAGACAAAAGCGCAGGCGTGCAGCGCAGGCCACTGCTCAAAGGTTTCTTTTAGATTAAGCCCACAATGTAAACCTTTTATATTGCCTCTTGTTGTTCACACATCCCACGGGTACTACACCCACAGAGGATATTGCCGTTATTGGCATTTCGCCATGACAGATTAACGCACGTACCTGGAAATACAGGGTTTATAATGAAAGGGCATTATTCAGCCCATTTTCTGTTACAAAGTCCGAATACCTTCGGGAGTGTTCGGCGTCACGAGTTTGGCCTTATATGCATCAGCTCCGAATCATGTCTTTGGTCAAATGTTGGGTTTGCTCGGCTCCTGGGTTTGCTGCCTTACGTTCCGTTCTTATCGGCTAAGGCGGCCAAAGGATAACTACTGCGATTGTGCCCTGGTTATTCCGGATGAGAACCTCAGTAGAGAAAGCCGAAAACTGACTGTCATGATATAGCAAGAGACTGTTCAACCACTCGAAGACTTATCAGAATCTTTAGGATCCCTCCACATTAACGAAGGACCGTTTCCCGGACAAGTACACCCGCGCCATATTCGGATGCACGCGAAAGTACCAGGGGCTACATAGTAGCCCCCGTTGAAACTCCATGGCTAGCGAAGGTGTTACAGACTATATAGTCCGGTTGCCTAGTTCGACGTCGATCACCTCCTTAATGGACCAAGGCGTTGGATCAAGTGTGATTATGCATATTTTTCGCGAACACCCCGCATTGTATGCGTGGGGCTGAAATAACGACATGCTAACTTTGAATCACACACACACGCACACACACACACACACACACACACACACACACACACACACACACACACACACACACACACATATATATATATATATATATATATATATATAACGGCCATACAGGAGACACAATAATACTTTAAAAAAAGTATAAATATAGCCTTACAACCAAAATAACATTGTTTTTACAATGGTTCGATCATCACTTTCGAATAAGACATTCTTATGCGACTGCGCCTCTATTAGCGGGCACCTTCATTACATGCCAAATAGTGCTCGGCTGAATCTGTCCTCCCGCGGATTACAGGTCGCTACTAGCGATGGCCTCCATATCTGTCCAATATGCTTTAACGAGGGCAAGAGCCATTCGTGCACCCTCTATGCACGTCGACCTCCTCATGGCATCGATCTGAGGCACGGCCCTAAGGAACTGTTGCACCAAACCAAAGTAACTGTCCGGCTTAGGCCCCTTGGCCAAAGATGGTCTATTACTGGAGCGACATTGCAAGCCGGACAACTGTGAAGCTCCGCCACAAGCAGCCATCTTCTCATAACGGCAGCGGGCAGCAGGGAGCATTGAATTGCGACCAGAAAAGCTTCTCCACTTCTTTATCACCCTGATCCTCGAAAAACATGGCTGCATCAGCGGCAATCTTCGCTAAGTCCGCATACGCATCTGCAGGACTCCAGCATCCATCCAGGGGAGCATATACTTTGGATCCAAAAACTTCGTCTGCAGTAAGTAGGAGCCCCCATCCGCGATTTTACCGGCCTGTTGAAGCTCCTCCCGCACACCCCTGACCTCGGTCCGCATCTCCTTGGTGGCATTAAGTTCCTTGTTCAGGTCGTCCGAATTATTCTTATTCTTCTTTTCAAGGAGTTCATACCGGTCGGCGGCGTTTTTCAACTCCACAGCCATTTCAGCTATCTTTTCCTCGCTTCGGCGATGAGCAGCCTGTTCGGCTCTCAATTCTTCGGCCGCCTTTAGGGCAGCCGCACTGCTAACCCGAGCTTGCTCCTTGGCCTGGGCAAGTTCTGCCCTTAGGGCTTCCACAGCAGCAGCACCATCTGCAGTCCAAGCATATTGCATTAATATTATGCCCGTCCCTTATTTTCCTATACAACATAATAAGGAAAGCAGAGCACATACCTTGTGAATCGTCCAGCCGCTTGTTCATCAGCGTGATTTCGGCATCAATAGATCCGATCTGCCTCCTTAGCTCGGCAACTTCAACGGAGTGGTCGGCTACCGGACCCTTAGATACCTGTGGATATGCATAGCACAATAATTACTATATGATCCCCCGTTTGCCTCCTAGGGCGGGCAACCAGAGTATCAGGGGCTACTATCCATATGGAGCACACCTAGCGCATGCCTCACAGCCAAACAATAGTGTATTTTTCACTACATACCTCAAAGCCTCTAAGCAGGCTCATAAATGCTTCATTCAAACCACTTGTGGCGGATGAAATCTTCTTGAGCACCGCGCTCATTAATGAGCGGTGCTCATCCGAGAGTGCAACTTCGCTCCGGAAGAACTGTCAAGATGTCGGCCGGACATCCACGCCTGTGGGACCCTTCTTATCACCCCGTAGAGCCAAACGCTCCGGGCTTAGGGCGGCCACGTATTGGCTTCCGGCCTCGGCATATCCGGACTCCTCGTGACAACACCTCGGTGTCGCCCGCTTCATGAGGCGGAGAGGTGGGTGGGTGTCGCTCTCCATCATCTCCGGAGGAAGATCCCCGAGCGAACTACTGTGAGTAGAGCTTCTAGCCGGACTGCAAAAGGCGAATTCTGGTTATTGATCTCGGGAAGCGCGGTACCTTGAATTAACGATTAACTTACAGCTCGGTGGAGGGCTGGCCCGTTGGTGGGCATGACGCGGTGAGGGTGCCCGTCGTGGCAGAGCCCCCTGGTGATACCTTTTTCCATGGTTTGGGCATCTCCGTCTCCAAGTCTTTGGAGGCAGCCCTTTTCTTCCCGCGCGGGGACGAGGCCTTAGCCTCCCATTCCCGACTATCCTCCTCTGGGGAGGTAACAATTCCCCCAGTTCGGATGCGCAGCGTGTGAAGTTTGGTTTCTTCGTTCTTCCCCTTGTCTTTCCCTGAGGGCATTTTGCCGAGCACCCGGTCAAGCATCTTGGCAATGGTGGGATTAGGTGAGCCTTCGGGAAGTGGCGCCGGACACCTGATTCTCTCCGCCTTATGGAGCCATTCCTGGCGACGGATGATTTTCAAAATAACAACTATGACCAATATAAAATAAAGTGTCTGGTATCAAGGTTTCTTACTTGGGTATCTAGGCGATTGCAGCTTAGGCCCGCATCCTCGGTGGTGTCCGGACACTCTACTTGTGGTCCGAAGAATAATTTACACATCCTTGAGCTTGGTGAAGAAGTGCTTAACAGTCCATGGACCCTGGATTGAACTCCCACATCCGGAGGCGGCGTTAACACGGCAACATCCGTCGGATTAACATCACTTGAATTATCTTGACAAGGTTAATGTCCCTCTCAAGAAGCTCCGGATGCGGTTCCGCGATCTTGGTACATCACCGGCGGGCCCCCAATTCCGTCCTACATCGGTCCAAGGCGCGGTTGTGATGGAGGCCCCGCGGAACTTCGGAGCGGCTACCCACTTTGTGCCTCTGGGGCCGTAACATAAAACCAACTCTGTTGCCATACATGGATACTTCAGGAAAGGACCCTCGGCCATGGGGCATCGGCGTTCACCTATTATGGCACCTCCAAGCCTCCATATGTCTCGCCCTCGATCATCTTCGGCTTCACATTAAAGGTCTTGAGCCATAAGCCAAAGTGTGGAGTGACGTGGAGAAAAGCCTCGCACACAATGATAAACAACGAGATATGGAGGATAGTGTCCGGAGCTAGATCATGAAAATCCAGCCCGTAATAGAATATGAGCCCCCTAACAAAGGGATCGAGGGTGAGGCCCAAACCGCGGAGGAAGTGAGGAACAAACACGACGCTCTCATTGGGCTCTGGTGTAGGGATGACCTGCCTGGAGGCGAGGCTTTGTCTTTGGATGTCGGCGGTCAGATATCCGACCTCCCTAAGCCTCGCAATGTCCTCCTCTTGGATTGAGGAGGCCACCCACCGGCCTTGAGGGTTGGATCCGGACATATTGGAGGATCTAGGGTGCGGGAGCTTAGGTCTCGGGTGTTAGAACTCGAGGTGCAAGAAGGCGCGAGGGAGGTGGAAAAGAGGCATAGGCCTCGACCCTTTATAAAGAGGGTGAATATCAAGAGTCCTCGGCGTGACCGCTTGAAGCTTATCTAAAACACGAGTCATACCGGCGGCCGTCGTGAGGTTCACATGCGCCCATATTGATGGAAGATCCCGTAATAAGAGGAACACAATCTCTGCTTTGGCGGGGCGTGCCAATAAAACCGCCTCTTGGCCTGAAGTCGAGGTTGAAGCGAAACGCCGATTCGTGTTGGGTGGGCCCACGATGCAAAGGCACGATGTCGGAGATTGCCGGCCAGATCAGATTTATGCTATGTTCCCTGCGATGGTATGTGAGAATCACCTCGCTGATCCGGACACGGTCTAAGTGTTCGATAATTACTTTGGAGTATTCGGAGATAGAACCCGCCCTGCAATGCCGAAGACAAGATTGCGCGCCGGACTCATCGTCATTGAAGCCTGGTTCGGGGAGACTCTTGAGGAGTCTGGATTAGGGGTATCCGGACAGCCGGACTGTATACATCATCCGGACTATTGAAGCGTGAAGATACAAGACTCAAGACTCCATCCCATGTCCGGATGGGACTCTCCTTGGCGTGGAAGGCAAGCTTGGCGATCCGGATATATATTCCCTTCCTTGTAACCGAATCCACGTAAACCCTAGCCCTCTCCGGTGTCTATATAAACCGGAGAGGTTGGTCCTTAGAAGGCCGATCACAATTACAATCATAATCATCATAGGCTAGCTTCTAGGGTTTAGCCTCTACGATCTCGTGGTAGATCTACTCTTGTACTACTCATATCGTCAATATTAATCAAGCAGGAAGTAGGGTTTTACCTCCGTCGAGAGGGCCCGAACCTGGGTAAACATTGTGTCCCTTGCTTCCTGTTACCATCAGCCTAGACGCACAGATCGGGACCCCCTACCTGAGATCCGCCCGTTTTGACACCAACATACAAAGGGGGCATGCAGCATAGGTGTGCAGGGTAACCCCCATACGTTCTTCTTGACGGTATTTTTACTTATTTCCCAGGACCCGCATGCTGCTCCCTCTTGATCCCGGCATGTTAAATAGTCTGGGTGCTTATCGCACTGTTTGTATAAGATACGCCTTGACGTATCCATTCAGCTATAATAAAAATGATGTGTGGCCCGTTTTTTGGCTCTTGCCCCTTATTCCATTTCACTTTGATCTGCTTATTAGCTACATCGGTACTCTTTGTATGTTTCATATTAGCGAGGCTGCTTATCACCCATGTCTGACAGCAAAGACCGAACACTTCTTATATATAAGTTCGGCACCCCGAATTTAGCATTATATGCATTGGCTCCGAATCATGTCTTTGGTCAATAGTTGGGTTGCCCGGCTCTTGTGCTTGCTATCCTATGTTCCACCCTATCGGCTAGGGTTGTAAAGGGAGAACTACTGCGATTGTGCCCTGGCCTTGACTGGATGAGCACCTCGGTGAAAAGTTTAAAACCGATCATCATGATCTGGCGAGAGCAGGTCAGCTGATCGAGGGTTACAAAATCGTTGGAGATTTTTTCCGCGTCACGCGAAGGATCGGTACTTCCCGATCAAATGCTGATAGCACCCTGGCTTGGACCAGGGGCTGCGCACTTGCTTAATTATAAAACTCCTATGGCTAAGTGAGGGTGTTTAAGCCGTATAGTCTGATTGCCTTGTTCGTTGCGCTAAACAACTCCTTCAAGGACCATATAATTGGATCTAGATTGTTTAGATCCCATCCTGAACACCTCCGTACTAATTACGTGGGGGCAGAAGCCAACGACTGGCCAACCCTCAGATTGCATATAACACGGCTGCACAGGAGGTAACAATTTAAAGCATAATGAAATTACATTACAAAACAAAGCTTTGTCTTTATAATACAAGGCAAAGGACAACACGAATGTATTCATTCGAAAATAACGTCTTGCGAACATTGAGCTGCCACAAATCGAGACCCTTCTATGACATCCGTAAAGTATTTCTCAGGTGTGAGGTGCTCCTTGCCTTCCGGTGGCCCACTGGCCACTTCCACAACGTTCATCTTCGCCCACCACATCTTGTAGTGAGCGAAGGACATACGGGCACCCTCAATACATGCAGAGCACTTGACGATGTCCAGCCACAGACAGGCTTCTACCAGCCGCCTCACTAGTCCGAAGTAGCTGCCGGGTATAGCTTCGGCTGGCCATAGCCGGATTGTCAAATCCTTCATGGCTAGTTTGGCCACCCTGTGCGGCGTCGCATACTGTGCCCAGAATAGGATCTCCGTAGAACCTCCTCCTTATGCTCGGTAGAATGCTGTAGTGTCTGATACGCTGCGTGGTAGATCCGCAAAAGCTCTTGGGGAACTCCGAACCCGGGTTAGTAAAAGGTACTGCCTCTCCGCATACTTTCTTTGCATCTTAAAAGCCTTACCCGCCGTGATCTTCCTGGCCTCCTGGATCTCCTGGATGACAGACTGGGCCTCATTCCGCGCGGTTTCCGTGCCCTGACAAGCCTTGGTGAGTTTGGCCTCCTGAGCCGACGCATCATTCTCCAAGGTCTCACATTTTTTCACTTCATCTTGGAGCTCATGCTGGATTTCCTTGACACGGGCCTTGAGCTTCTTACGAGCGACTTGCTGGTGGACAGCCTTCTCCTCGGCCTCGCCCAGGGCCTGCCTCTGGGCCTCGACCTCGGTCGTGACCCCTTCATACATTTTGACATTACAGTCAATACACAGCGTCTCCGCTTTCCGAACACACAGCAAGATGTTACTTACCTTGCTTCTCCTGCAGCCGCACCCTAACCTCACCGAGCTTGTTCTCGTTCCGCTCCAGCCTCTGCTTCAGTTCAGAGACTTTGGCAGCATGAGAGGTCGCGGCCAACAGCGATGGCTGCTCATGCACACATATCACATTAGTTTCCTACACTAGAGGATTGATCCTCCGTCCGGTTCCTCTTCTGAGAGCACCGACAGTGTCTCGAGGAGCTCTTGACCGACTATAGGAGGTTTTTTCTCTGTCCCTTACCTCGAAACCTTTCAACAGGTTGCTGCAGGTTTCATTCAGTCCACTCTTGGCGTACTGAACCTTCTCGATCACCGCGCTCATAAGAACACGGTGCTCGTCCATAACGGAGGCACCTCCTAGCGCCTCCATCAGGTTATCCGGTGCCCCTGGATGGACAGGGACCACCGGCGGAAGTGGCGCACCCCTCCTTCGAAGAGGGCTGCCCGCCCGACTCCGGAGCTATATGGGTCTCCGGAATCGTATTGGTGAGGCCGAGCTGGTTCTGCCCCTTCACGATCCCCATGGGGATCGTTTCCTCCATGCGTCCGACAGTGGAGGTTTCGCCTCGTGGCGCCTCCCGGACAGCGTCCTGGGCTCCCCCCGGTTTGGATCGGCCCTTCGGGACAACACTTCGATGTCGTCCCCGGACTCGGGGGAATAAGCAGGCATTTCGACTGGCTCGCCATCTCCGACGAAGCCAACGAACTTCCAGACGAGGATCGCTGGATTAGGTCGCGGGCCGGACTGCAATGGTACAGTTAACTACATCAAGATAATGGAGAGAAAGGGCTAGATGCACGCATAAATAAGCCATATCACCTATGATGCGGCCTGGGGCTTAGTGCGGGGGTGTCGTTCCGGACTACTATCAACGTCCCACGCGGTGTTGGCCGCTGGAACGCCCTTCCCCTTTTTGGGCGCCTCCGCCTCCAGATGCGCCGGAGCCGCCCTCTTCTTCTTCCTCTCCTCAAGGGTAGGATTGTTTTCTTCCTCCTCCTCCTCTTCCCCGTCATTGTCCTCTGGGACAGAGGAATGAGTTTCGTCGTCTTCAGACGCCATGTCCGAAATACCCTTACGACGGAGGCCACTCTTGGCCCCCTTTGCCTTCTTCTTGGCCTTCTTCTCCGGCGCCTTATATGGCGCCGGCACTAGCATCTCCACCAAGCACGGGATGACTGGTTCTTCGGGCAACGGAGCCGGACACTGGATCCGCTTCGCCCTCTCCGTCCAGTCCTGAAAGAGCAGCAATAAAAGCTCAGACATCATCCTCGAAACAATTAGGTTGAGGACTCATTCGAAATAACCTACCTTGCTGGCGGGGTGTGTACAATCGTGAGCACGGACTGAATTTGTGGCCGGTGGTTTTTCATTGCCCTTGAAGAGCAATTTCCATGCGCCTTCGTGCATATTCTCGAAGAGCCTCGCCAGGGTCCGATGCCTTTTTGGATCGAACTCCCATAGCGGGTGGCTTCGGCGCTAGCATGGAAGGACCCAGCGAACTAACATCACCTGGATCACGTCAACCAGCTTGACGCTCTTGGTTACCATGCTCTGAACGCGCGTATGTAGTGCTATCAGCTCGTCAGCAGAACACCAGTCCGGACTCTTCTCGACCCAAGAGGTGAGTCGCATTGGAGCGCCGGAGCGGAATTTGGCAGCAGCAGCCCAGGTGGTGTCGCATGGTTCTATGATGTAGAACCACTGCTTCTGCCACTCTACCATATCCACGAAGGTGCCTTTGGGCCAAGAGACATTGGACAATTTGCTCACCATTGCCCCTCCGCACTGCGCGTGCTGGCCATCCACCACCTTCGGCTTCACGTTGAAGACTTTGAGCCACAGCCCAAAGTGGGGTTGGATGCGAGGAAGGCCTCGCACACGATGATAAACGCCGAGATGTTGAGGAAGGAATTCGGGGACAGATCATGGAAATCTACCCCATAGTAATACATTAACCCACGGACGAAGGGGTGGAGTGGAAGCCCTAGCCCGCGGAAGAAATGGGGGAGGAATACCACCCTCTCTGTGGGCTCTGGCGTGGGGACGATCTGTCCCTCGGCCGGTAGGTGGTGTACAATCTCCTTCGCCAAATATCCGGCCGCCCGGAGCTGAGTAATGTCCTCCTCCGTGATGGAGGAGACCATCCATTTGCCCTGACCACCGGATCCGGACATGGTTGCTTGAGTGGAAAGGAGATGAAAACTTGGGCGCTGGAGCTCAACATCGGGAAAGCGGAGGCGGAGAAAGCGTGAGAAGAGGAAGAGGGGTCCTTATCCTCTTATAAAGCGAGTAAACATTAAACGCCTCCTCGCTTCTTTAAGATTTGCCTATTCCCAAAGGCTGTGCAAGCAGCACGGCTGGGTTACCATACCGCATTGATGAGAATCCCCAATAAGGGGACATGATCTCTCCTTCGACAAGACGTGCCAATAGCGACCGCGTCTCGAAACATGGGACAAACGGTTTGAAATTGTGACCGAGCAGACGTAATGCGAGAAAGTTGTTAGCGGATGGAACTGTGTAATATATATATATATATATATATATATATATATATATATATATATATATATATATATATATATATATATATATATATATATATATATATATATATATATATATATATATATATATATATATATTCTCTATGATTGTGCATGGTGTTTAACAGTACATATACAATCATCGCGTCCAAGACTATCTTGGAGTTAGGAAGAAGGGAACCCGCCTTGCAATGCAAAGACAATCTGCTTGCTACGGACTCCTCGTCATTGAAGCCAGGTTGAGGGGCTACTGAGGGAGTCCTGGACTAAGGGGTCCTCGGGCGTCCGACCTGTTATCTACTGGGCCGGACTAATGGGCTATGAAGGCGTGAAGGCCGAAGACTATACCCGTGTCCGGATTGGACTCTACTTGGCGTGGAAGACAGGCTTGGCGACCGACTATGAAGATTCCCTCTTATGTAACCGACTCCATGTAACCCTAGATCTCTCCGTTGTCTATATAAACCGGAGAGCATAGTCCGGATAGGACAGATTCATTACCATATACTCATAGTCTAGACTTCTAGGGTTTGGCCAATACGATCTCGTGGTAGATCAACTCTTGTAACACTCATATTCATCAAGATCAATCAAGCAAGAAGTAGGGTATTACCTCCATAGAGAGGGCCTGAACCTGGGTAAACATTGTGTCCCCCGTCTCCTGTTACCATCGATCCTAGACGCATAGTTCGGGACCCCCTACCCGAGATCCGCCGGTTTTGACACTCACAACCACGAGAGAGGGACCTGAATCATTGTCACAAAACAATTGGCCGTCTTCATCTTCATTCATGCGATGATGCATGGCCACGTGCTCAATGGCTTCCATTTCTTCTTCACTCATCAAGTCGTATGTGCCATCATCGTTGAATATCATCGTATGCTTGTTGGTGCATTTGAAGGACTTGTGTCCTCGGCCACCACATGTGAAGCACTTGAATGAACTTGTCTTGACGGTGTCGTTTGGTGGCGCCGAAGATGAGGAAGACTTGGACTTGTAGGTTCTTGCCGGAGGACGAGTCGAGGAGGGCGTAGCTTGTTTGGAACTTGACTTGTCGCCGGTACTTGGTGATGCTCTAGTTGAGGTAGGAGGTGCCGAAGTCGTGGGAGCTTGAGAGTAGGAGCCATAGGTCTTGGACGAGTACTTGGCGTATTTGAAGTCATCTTGGACTTGTCGCTCGGCCTTGGTCGCTTGATGAACTAGCTCGAGAAGGTTTGAGTATGGTTGGAAGTCAGCAATCCACTTGATTGGGTGGTTGAGGCCGTTCAAGAAGCGTGCCATTGTTTGCTCGTCGTCCTCCTTGACATTGGCTCGTATTATGGCAATCTCCATTTCTTGGTAGTATTCTTCCACCGTCGTTTTGCCTTGTTTGAGGAGTTGCAACTTCTTGAAGAGATCACGGATGTAGTGTGTAGGCACGAAGCGAGCTCTCATGACATCCTTCATTTCCGTCCAAGTTGCGATTGGTGGTTCACCTCTTGTATGTCGTCGCTCGATCACTTGTTCCCACCAAATGAGGACGTAGTCTTGGAACTCGAGGGAGGCCATGGCGATCTTCTTTTCCTCGTCGTAGTTGTGAAGACGGAATATCTTGTCCACCTTCAAGGCCCATGAGATATACTCTTCGGGATCATTGCTTCCGGAGAACTTGGGCATGGTGAACTTGAGCTTGCCGTAGCGGAGTTCTTCATCGAAGTAGCGGTTTCGATATCACTCTTTCCATGAAGGAAGGTCCTCAAATGCTCGTTCCTCGAGATGTCGCTCTTGGCGTGGAGGAGGGTCTTGAAGCACTTCGTTCGCTTGGTGACATTCTTGTCTTGGAGGAGGACGAGGGATATGCGCTTGGTTGCGCCTTTCTTCTTTCTCCTTGCGTCTCGCGGCTTCTTCTTGTATCTCTTGACGAAGAGCTTCTTCTTGCTCATGTGCTTCCCGACCACGTTGGGCAACGGCCCGTGTGGAATCTCGGAGTGCATCAAGGGCCGCTTGAGCTTGAACTTCACGCCGTAGTTGTTGTTGTCGAAGCGCTTCGGCATCTTGCTCCTCTTGGTGTAGGCGCGCTCATTCCTCTTGTTCTTGACGGATGGCGTCTTCGTCTTGAGGTTGTTGCTGTGGCACTTGTGGAGGCATTTTCTCTTGCTCCCTTGGTAGTTGCGCTTGTTATCGCGCCCTTTCACGTGCTCAAAATGGGTCTTGTAAGCCATTGCCATGGAATGGATTTTCTTGAGCATAGCGATCTTGGGAAGCATCACATCGAGGGACTCGAGCTCGGGGAGGACTTGTATCATAATATGAGTAGTCTGAAGAGTGTCAACTTGAGCGGTGGCTGGAGTGGCGCCATCTTGTTGAAGTAGACGAGGAAGGCGGGCGTTGCACGGTCATGTTGCGGAGCTCTTCCATTTGTGTAGTGAACTTGTCATCGATGCAGTCGCGGTTCCTTGCTTCTTCTTGATGAACGTCGGCAGCGAGTCGGTCAAGGCGTTCACCCAAGGCATCACTTTCTTGATGGAGTGCTCGTTGCGCGGTGAAGAAGTGGCCCTTGGTGATGTAGTCGTGATCACCATTTTGCTCCACGAAAAGCGGGTTCGCCGATGAACTTGGCCTACCCATCATAACCAAGTGGGGTGAGTAGGAAAGTGAGTGAACAATACCGAAGTTACCTTTTCCGAGGATTGAGGATGTAACAAGTGTCACTCAATGTAATGCCACAATAGGAGAATTGCAACCGGGTTTGTTTCTCACACCTACAAGTAAAAGGCTTATGGAGTAGCTCGGTTAGGATGGTGGCAAAAATTTCAAGCAAATGTTAGTCAAGATATCGATAAGGTTGAGAAGGTTCACAAAAATGCAAGTAAAGAAAATAGATCAAAGCCAATAATATCACTAGGAACAAACACTCGGAAGATAGATGGGATCCGCACAACCAAGGGGTGAGCTCAAAATATGTGACCACGGAAAATGCTCTTGTTGTACGAATGCTAGAGAGACGCTAGCTCGATTGCTCAAATGGGCAAGATACGCATGTGCACCAACCTATAAGAGAAACGTGCCGTCTTCAATCCCGACTATGCTATGTATGCGGTGACCAAGATGATATGCAAAATGGCTCAATGCTATTGCTTATAAGCTCTTTGTTTCTCCTCTTTTTGATTAAAAGTTTGTCTTTTTTTCACTATGCTTGATGCTCGAGCCAAGTATGATAGGAGACAAGTATGTAAGATATGCACGGGAAAGACTTATGGCACTAACATGATAACAAGATCACTACGATGCACAATAACGTGGCCCGACAGTTCTCAACTCGCTAGTATCGATGGGTAAGCGACGCAAAAGGCTCGGGCTATCAATGCAAAAGCAAGGTAAGGAGTAAGTGTGGTCGAGGTTACCGTCCTTTCTTATGGTTAGCGGTGAAGATGACTCCGAGGCGATGATGTCGATGTCACACGCTCCTAAGTAGCCGAAACACCTTAGGAAATGCAAATCGCAACTCAAAATCGGTCAAATGCCGAAGGTGGGTATTTTTTTGTTGATTTTTGGATGGATGTTAATGGTGGTGGTAATGATATAGAGGATGGTGGGTGTCAAGAGCTTCCAAACGAGCCAAAGAACATGAAAAACGGACTTGGGAGCTGGAAGTTATGGCCAAAACAGTGTTGGAACTGGGCTGATTTGGGGGGTGCAGGCACCCGGGGGTGGACGGTGCGGGTGCCCGGGATGGTCCGGGGCAAATATCCCGGGGGTGCGGTTGCCCGGTGGTTCGAGGTGCGGGCACCCGGTTGTCTCCGATTTGGGCGGAAAATTTGGGGGAAATGCAAAATTCAGAGGATTTCGTGGTGGGAAGGGTGGGGATTGTTGGGGAGGGGCTAGATCCACTTGCCAAACATCAAATCTATGGACAAAAACAACCAAATCTCACAAGATCCAACAAATTGCAAGAAAATTTTTTGGGGCTATTTTTGTGGGGAATTTTCGAATTTGGACGAAAAACACCAAAATCAAGATAGCAAATGGGGGGATGGGACTCCAAGATGTGAATCAACCTTGCTCATGATACCAAGATGTTGTAGGTGAAACCCTAGAGGGGATCTTTTCACACTTGGAGGGGGGAAAGGAGGAAGAACACTCAAGAACACAAGTCACAAATCACTCAAACAAACCCAATATCACATCCACTAGAGTAGCACACAAGAGATCCACAAGATTACATGAACAATTCAAGGAAAATAGCACTAGGTAAGTTCTTCCCACTAGGTAAGGTCTTGATCTTGATCTCCTTCAATAGCAGGGCTTGATAATCCCAAGGATTCTTCCCAAAGAGGGGTCTTCATGTCCAAGAGGAGGAGGATACAAGGAGCAAAGCTCTCTTTGGTGTTCTAAAATACTTTGCTAACTGAGGGAGTCCTGGACTAGGGGTTGTCCGGATAGCCGAACTATCATCTTTGGCCGGACTCCAAGACTATGAAGATACATGATTGAAGACTTCGTCTCGTGTCCGGATGGGACTTTCCTTGGCGTGGAAGGCAAGCTTGGCGATACGGATATGTAGATCTCCTACCATTGTAACCGACTCTGTGTAACCCTAACCTATCCGGTGTCTATATAAACCGGAGGGTTTTAGTCCGTAGGACGAACAACAATCATACCATAGGCTAGCTTCTAGGGTTTAGCCTCCTTGATCTCGTGGTAGATCTACTCTTGTACTACCCATATCATCAATATTAATCAAGCAGGAATAGGGTATTACCTCAATCGAGAGGGCCCGAACCTGGGTAAAACATCGTGTCCCTTGTCTCCTGTTACCATCCGCCTAGATGCACGATTAGGGACTCCCTACCCGAGATCCGCCAGCTTTTGACACCGACATTGGTGCTTTCATTGAGAGTTCCTCCGTGTTGTAACCTATAGGCCCGATGGCTCCTTCGATCATCAACAACGACGCGGTCCAGGTGAGACTTTTCTCCCGGACAGATCTTCAGATTCGGCGGCTTTACATCGGGCCAATTCACTTGGCCATCTGAGCAGATCGAAGCTACGCCCCGCCATCGGTCAAATTTGAAGCTTGAATTATACGGCCGACATCCGCGGAGACTTGATCTTCGACGGATTCGAGCCATAGCCAAGCGCGCCGCACTGTCTCGATGGGCATGATCTAGCTCTGCTGCCGAACAGTGTCCTGGAGGCCACACTAGTGTCCGCTCCGAACATTGATTCGGAGCCGATCGAGGATGGTTGGTTGGACACCACCTTGGGGGCTGAAATCTCTACGGCGATCGAGCCGAACACAACCCCTGTCCTTTGTGAAGACCGTGACTCCAAGGTGTCGGACTCCTCTCCGGACTCCGAACCCTCCATACCGCCAATCGAATCCGATTGGGCGCGGTCATGGAGTTCACTGTCAGGACATCTTTCAAAGACTCGCCTTTGGCGACATCCTGAATTCACTAAAGTCTCTCTCTTTATCCGGAGAGCCTGGCGGACTACGGTCGAAGGTTGGGATGCGATTTACGAAGAAATTCAACACCCACCACCACCCACTTCAGAGCCACCGCCGAAAGCTTACACGACGTGCTCGATTTCGACTCCGAAGACATCGACGGTATGGACGACGATGTAGGAGACAACCAGGAACCAGCGCCTATAGGATGCTGGACAACCACCTCATCCCATGTTGTATACATGGTAGATACACCTAAAGGAAATGAAGACGAGGAACAACGGGGCGCCACGAAGGATAAATCACTCGAAAAGTAGTCAAACGGCAACGTAAACGCCAAACCAAGTCCGCCTCAACAAAGACCCAGCCATAGAGCGAGGCGAACGGTGGACGATGAACATGCTATCGAGCAACCGTCCAACAGACAACTTGGATAAACAACCCGTCCCGGCGAAGATAACAGTCCGGACGATCTCACGCGGACAAATTGTTGGAGCAGAATAACCTCCACAAAAGTCTAAATGCCATCTGCGTGTAGCCTGAAAAGCGAAGCGGAAGCTCAAAACAGCGGAAGATGCACTCGAGAATCAGATGGAGCAAAGTATTCAACACCATGAGACAAATCGGCGACGATCGCCGAACAAAGAGCTACCCAAAGAAAACTACTGCCCGAATTTGATGAGGAGGCCATAGAGTCCCCACAATCAAAAATAAGAAGGCCACCGGTCGGATGGGCGACCCCACGGCAAAAAGAGAGCGGCAAATGGCGCCAAGACACAAGCCGACGCGATCCGCATAAAGATTCACATCAAAAGGATGGCCCAGTTAGGTCCATCTATGGGCCGAAAGCAAGCTCTTCAAAGCAATGCAACACGCCAAATATCCGAACATCACGACACACCCAAATACGGGGGCGCACATCCCCTATGTTTCACCGATGAGGTCTTGGATCATGAATTTCAGTGGGATTCAAACCCGTAAACATAGAGGCATACGACGGAACAACAGACCACTGAGTGCGGATTGAGGATTACATCCTCCACATACACATGGCTAGAGGAGATGATCTCCACGCCATAAAATACTCACCCCTCAAACTCAAAGGGCCAGCTCGACATTGGCTTAAAATCCTCCCCGAAAATACCATTGGAAGCTGGGGAGAGCTCGAGGATGCGTTTCGGGCAAATTTTCAGGGGACCTATGTCCGCCCTCCGGATCTGAGCGATCTAAGTCACATAACTCAACAGCATGGAGAGTCAGCTCGAAATTCGAACAGGTTCCTTACTAAAAGAACCAAATAGTCGATTGTCAGGACGCCAAGCCTTAGCAGCCTTCAAACACAACGTCCGAGATGAATGGCTCGCTTGACACCTCGGCCAAGAAAAGCCAAGAACAATGGCCGCATTAACAAGCCTCATGACCCGCTTTTGCTGGGAGAGGATAGCTGGCTAGCAAGATGCAGCACCAGCGACCCAAGTACATCCAAGTCGAGGATGGAAATGGAAACCACAACGCATCAAGGACCAGCGCCGGATTAAGGGAGCGGTCCAAAGAGCGCGGCGATCACGCCGGATTCAAAAGCTCACGGCGAGAACAATAAAAATTGCCCTTAAGGACAATAGCGATGAGCTATCCAAATTAAACAAAATCTTGGACAAGATATGCCAAATCTGATACTCGGGAGGCCGCAAACCATACCCACAGAGATTACGGGTCTTCAAACAGTCCGGCGGACTCAATGCCGAACACAAGGGGCTCGACACACCAAGTGAAGATGATGACGAGCACCACAAGCAGAGCCCCGGAAAACAAAAGAATTTCCCACAAGAAGTCAAAACAGTAAACTTTCTTCAAGTGACAAAAGGGTAAAACAGAGCGGCACCCATTGAATTACGCGCCGCACAATCTACCCCAGCGGAGTACCAACACTGGTTGTCAAAACCAATCACCTTCGACCATCAGGACTACTCCGAAAGTATCCGGAACGCAGGATGGACTGCCTTGATATTGGATCCTGTAATCGACGGATTCCAATTTACACAAGTCCTCATGGACGGCGGCAGTGACATAAACCTGATATATCAGGACACAATCCGCAGGATGGGGATAGACCCAACCAAAATTCGCCATAGCAACACCTCCTTCAAAGGGGTAATGCCAGCCCATATGCCCATTATGCGGGCTCCCTACTGCTAGAAGTTGTGTTCGGCTCATCCGACAACTTCCGCCAAAAGTTAACCTTCCACATCACCCCATTCGAAAGTAGCTATCAAGCACTACTGGGGCGTGAAGCTTTCGCCCGCTTTAACGCAATACCACATTATGCATCTCTTACACTTAAAATGCCCGGTCCACACGGCATCATCTCATTAAAAGGGAGTATTAAGTGTTACTTGAGCATGGAAGAATGTGAGACTGCCTCGACAGCCCCACACCTATCCGGCTCCGGTAATCAAAGCACCTGAATAGGTCAATCAAACCCCGGACACGGCTAGACGAGTCCGGCGCTTACTAGTAGCATGCCCCCATACAAGGGGCTGCACGCATGTACAACAAGAGACAATAAAGCTCAAATTTATTCACTTTTCGAATCGTACTCTGTTTATTTAATATAAAGTACATTTTTCGCACGATCTTTTTCTTTCTTTTCAACTAAGTTCCTCTTTTTACAGATGAACAACGTGCTACACCGTCCCGGATACGGCTGCAACGGAGACACAGCGCAGACGTGCGAGGGACCCGTTGCAAGGATTCTTTTCAGATTAAGACCTGCGTAAACCTTTTTACTGTCTCTTGTTGATACACATCCCCGGTTTCTAGCTATAACCGAGGAGGAGGCTGGTGTTTTGGCATCGGCCGCACCAGAATTTTTGCGTGCACTGGACACGGGGGCTTAGGGCATTATTCTACCCGTTTTTATAAAGACCGAATACCTTAGGGAGTGTTCAGCGTCTCGAGTTAGGCCTTATATGCATCAGCTCCGAATCATGTCTTTGGTCAAATGTTGGGTTTGCCCGGCTCCTGTGTTTTGCTGCCTTATGTTCCATTTTATCGCTAACGCGGCACCGGAGAACTCTGCGATTGTGCCTGGTTCGCCGGGCGAGCACCTCGATGAAAGCCAAAACTGACTGTCATGATATAGCGAGAGACTGGTCAACCACTCGATGACTCACCGAATTATTAGAATTCCTCCGCATTAACGAAGGACCGTTTTTCGATCAGCACACGCACTTCGATTCGGGAGAGTGCGGTGCCCCGAGGGCTATATAGTAGCCCCACCCTCGAACTCCTATGGCTAAGTGAAAGTGATAAAGCATTATAGTCCGGTTGCCTAGTTTGCTACGCTATCACCTCCTTCACAGGGACCAAGGCGTTGGATTAAGTGTGAAAAAGCGCCTTCTTTGCAAACACCCCGCACTATGTGCGTGGGGGCTGAAGCCAAGGACTGCCATCTTTCAGGTTATATATACATATACATCAACGACCGCACAGGGAGTAGTTTACTACTTGAACGCACAAGTATAAAAAGCTCTTATAATATATTGAAACATTGTTTTCACAAATCATACATGTCATTTAAACATGATATCCTTGAGCACTCGTCTCTATTAAGCGAGCGCCTACAGGACTTCCTCAAAATAGTGCTCGGCAGTACTGCTTCGTCCGAATCTTGGGATGCAACGTCGGTGGCCTTCATCTCCGCCCGGATGTCTTGACACGGGCGAGCCATCCGCGCTCCCTCAATACACGCCGACCACTTCATTGCGTCGATACGCGGTACCGCACCAAGGAACTGCTGCACTAAACCAAAATAACTCTTCGGCTGGGTCCGCCTGGCCACAAATGAGTCATGACATGCTTCATGGAAAGTCCGGATAATCGATTCAGCTCGGCCCATTCGGCCAACCAATCGGTCAACGGAAGAAGACGCTCCGGACTATGGAATTGCGACCAATATAGCTCTTCCTTCATGCCCTTCTAGCCTCGGAAGTGCTCAATCGCGTCCGCAGGCGCTTCCGCTAAGTCCGATAAGCATCCTCCGAACTCCACAACTTGTCCAACTAAGCATACTTCGGATCCGTATATTCCTCCGCAGCAGAAACGGTTTTCCAGCCGCAATAGCCCCGGCCTGACTCACCTCCTCCTTGGCAGCTCTAAAAGCGGAACGGACATCCTTGGATTCGGCGGTGGCCTTTTTCAGGCCCTCTTGCTCCGCTTGACGTTCTTTTTCAAGAACCTCGTAGTGGTCGGTAGTATTCTTCAACTTTATGGCCATATCGGCCATTTCCTCTTTGCTTCGGCAGTGAGCAGCCTGTTCGGCTTTTAGCTCTTCGGCCGCCCTTAAAGCGGCCACATTACTATTTCTGGCTTGCTCTCTCGCTCGGGCGAGTTCCGCCCGCAGCTCCTCTACAGCAGCGGCACCACCTGCATTAAGCATACAAGCAGTAAGACATGGGCATCAAGCTCCCTTACCTGGTGTCCGCATAGAAGTCACATACCTTGTGACTCGTAAACCCGTTTATTGACCAGCGCGATGTCCGCATCCGCCTTGTCAAGTTGCCGCTTTAGTTCGGCATATTCATCAGTCCGGCTAGCCACCGGACGCCCCGCCACCTATTTAGGAGCGGCGCAATATTATAACTGAGATTATGATCCTCGGCACGCTGTCAATTTTGACAACATACCGAGTCTCAGGGGCTACTATCTATATAGGGCATTCTATATGCATAAGCGCCGAAGGTACATCATTTTTGCGTACCCGAACTCCGTCGATAAGCTTCGACGGCTTCATGCAATCCGCTCTCCGGATGCAATTCTTTCAATCACCGCACCCATTAGCGCACGGTGATCTTACGAGATAACCGCCGCCGAGCAGATCCTTCAGCTCCTCCAACCGACGCCCGCTTGGCGCGGACCTTCCGGCCCCGCGGACTTCAGAAACCCTCGGCGACACCTCGGGGTCGTCCGCCTCACATGAAGGTGCGACAGGTGGAGGCGTTTCGCTCTCCGTCATCTCCGGAAGAAGATCCCCCAAAGACGAGCTCTGCTGAGAAGGGCTGAGATCCGAACTACAAGGTATAATTTTGGTTATCTTCAGAAATAAATATAGGGATGTCCTTTACTACAAGACCCCTTCTTTTGACTTACGGCTCGCTGGAGGGCTGATCCCCCTTGGGGAAACAGTGCGGCTCGGGTACTTCCCAGCGCCAGACTCTCTGACGAAGATTTCTTTCCCCTCTTCGAGGCCTTGACCTCCAGATCTTCCGAAGCGGTCCTCTTCTCTCCTTGGAGGGTGGGACTTTTGATCCCTCCTTCCTCAAAAGCCTCCTTCATGGAGGTAGTTGCTTCCCTGCTCCCCCTTCGCTTTCTTTAAAAGGTGCGGCCTTCAACATCTTGGTCAGCATGGGATCCGGCGTGGTCTCTGGGAGGGGAGCCGGACACCTTATTAACTTTGCCTTGGCTATCCACTCCTGTTCAAGAAACGACTCCTTTAAAGGGCATATATATGATAAAGGAATGAATAGCCTGTCCGGTTACAGGACTACTTACTTGAGTATCTGGGCGATTGCAGCTTAGTCCTGCGTCCTCAGTCAGGTCCGGACACTTCTCTTGTGATCCGAAGAACAGTTTATACATCTCCACGGGTGTCATACCCATAAAATGATGGAGAGCTCGTGGTCCCTCCGGATTGAATTCCCACAGATGGAGGGGCGACGTTTGCAGGGCAGAAGGCGCCGAATCAACATTACCTGCGCCACTGCGATCAGATTGATCTCTCTTTCTTGGAGGTCTCGAATACGGCCCTGCAACAGAGGGACGTCCTTGGACGGCACCCAGTCGAGCCCCTTGTTGACCCATGATGCCAGCCGCTGTGGTGGACCTGAGCGGAAGGCGGGAAGCGCCACCCATTTGGTGCCCCTGGTAGCGGTAATATAAAACTACTCCCGTTGCCACAAACCAAGCTCCTCTTGAAAAGAGCCCTCGGGCCACAGAGCATCAGCACACTTACTTATGACCGCCCCTCCGCACTCTGCTTGTTGCCCCTCGATCATCTTCGGCTCCACCTTGAAGGTCTTGAGCCACAACCCGAAGTGAGGGGTAATATGGAGGAAGGCCTCACATACGACAATGAATGACGAGATATGGAGGATGGACTCCGGATTCAAGTCATGGAAATCCAGCCCATAATAAAACATGAGCCCCCGCACAAAGGGATCCGTCGGGAAGCCTACACCCCGAAGGAAGTGTGACATGAACACCACGCTCTCGCCGGGCTCGGGAGTGGGAATGGCCTGCCCTGGAGTAGGCAGCCTATGCGAAATCTCGCCGGTTAGATACCTGGCGTCTCACAGCTTTAGCACATCTTCTTCTATGACGGAAGAAGACATCCATCGGTCGTGCTGGTCAGAGCCGGACATCGTCGAAGGTCCGAAGCGCCTAAATCTGAAGCTTTGGGTGTTAGAAATCGGAGCGCGAGGCGAACTCGATGGAGGGTGTAAAAAAGAAGAGGGCCTTGGTCTCATTATAAATAGGTTGAATACCAAGAGCCCTCCCCGTGGTCGATTAGGACCCACCTTCGGTAGAGGAGGCGTGCCAACGGGCACGGTTGGGTTACCCACGTCCGTATTTGATGAGAATCCCGGAATAAGGGGGCGTGATCTACGCTTTGATAAAGACGTGCCAAGGAAACCGCCTCGCTAAACGCGCTAAGGTGGAACAGTAAAAAACGATTCGTATAAAGGCTTGGCCGTGGTGTGATGTCACGCCACGGAATACGTCAGCAGATCTGTGCAAGAATTATTCTCTCTACAGTGGTATGCGGAACTTGTTTTGCAGAGCCGGACACTATCCTGGTGTTCAAAACCTTCTATGAAGTATTCAGAAGAGGAACCCGCCTTGCAATGCCGAAGACAATATGCGTGCCGGACTCGTCGTCATTGAAGCCTGGTTCAGGGCTCTTGAGGAGTCTGGACTAGGGGTGTCCGGATAGCGAACTATCATCTTTGGCGGACTCCAAGACTATGAAGATACAAGATTGAAGACTTCGTCTCGTGTCCGTATGGGACTTTCCTTGGTGTGGAAGGCAAGCTTGGCGATACGGATATGTAGATCTCCTACCATTGTAACCGACTACGTAACACTAACCTATCCGGTGTCTATATAAACCGGAGGGTTTTAGTCCGTGGGGCGAACAACTATCATACCATAGGCTAGCTTCTAGGGTTTAGCCTCCTTGATCTCGTGGTAGATCTACTCTTGTACTACCCATATCATCAATATTAATCAAGCAGGAGTAGGGTATTACCTCCATCGAGAGGGCCCGAACCTGGGTAAAAACATCGTGTCCCTTGTCTCCTGTTACCATCCGCCTAGACGCACAGTTCGGGACCCCCTACCCGAGATCCGCCGGTTTTGACACCGACACTAACCCACAAATGACCTAGGAGAAAGATACTTATAGTCTAGGGACGGACTAGGAGGGGGAGAGGGGTTACATGGGAAAAACCCAAAAAAACACGAGCTGCCCCGGAGGGGTCCGGGCACCCGGGGCACTTGGGGCCGGGCACCGGCCTACAGAGAGGCACGGCTGGGAGAGGCCGAGAACCCGGGGGTGCAGCAGGAGGTCGGTCAAGGTGGGCACTGCACCGGGGCCTCAAGCCCGGCACCTGGTGGCACCAGCGGTCAAGGGCGACGGCCGGGCACCCGGGGCCTAAGTCCCGGCACCCGGGGTGGCAGCGGTGGCGAGGGGCCCGGGCACCCGGAGACCAAGTGGCCGGGCACCCGGGGCGGGCGTAGCAGCGCCCAGGGGAGGAGGGACCGGGCACCCGGTGTTGGGGGGTCGGGCACCCGGGGTGTCCAGGGGGTATAGCCTCCTTGCTCTCTTCTTCACTCTTCTCCTTCTTCTCTTCTTTCCCTTGCTCCATGGTCGCTCGAGTCTCCTTCCTCTCCTTCTCACAGTCATCTTCCTCGTACCTAAGAATGAACAATGTTTCCGTCGGATGTAGAATCCAATTCTCACATTAATCCAAATGAGACTTGAGTAGGAAAGAGTTCACCTTGTTCTCGAAGTTGCGTGCGCGTGTTCTTGTCATTGGCCCTCTTGGTGCTTGCGGTTGTGATGGAGTGTCGGTGCGGGTAGTCAAGGGATGCTCCGCTCACGAAAGGATGGTAGAGGGTGGCAGAGTATACTTAAAACATAAAATCATTCGGAACTCAATTTTACAAGCCGGATCTTGCCTCCGAATTGTTGTGGAAGCCGGCGAGTGGGTTATCGGCGCATACAAATTTTGGTTGTTATTTTTTTGGTGGGTCATGGAGCTCCAATGGAGTTATTATGGCAAAATTGTGGTCGTTTTATGGATACAACATCGCCGGACAAACCGTGAATACAACTTTCGAGGTAAGTTGATCACACCGACAAGCCATCTTGCACCATCCGGAATGACCTATAATTTTGCGAGTGCATAAACGGAGTGAGGATTAACTATCATCTACTTTATGATCCAAGAATAATGCATCCGCTGGTGAAAACATGAGGGTGGTAGGTGGATGGGTGATAGACCTTGTAAAGCATGAATTCTTGGGTTTCGATGCAACAAAGAGCCGCCTCTTTGTGTCGTCACTGAAACTGTAGTTTTGCTAGTTTGTAATGGAAGGATAGTGCATTTTTATATATGTTATTGTCCATATATATGTCCATAGATGAGCTCATGGAAGGGTGGTAGAGGGTGGCAGAGTATACGTCAAACATAAAATCATTTGGATCTCAATTTTACAAGCCGGATCTTGCCTCCGAAATATTGCCAAAGCCGGTGAGTGGGTCTTGGGCGCATACGACTTTTCGTTGCCATTGTTTTGGCGGGTCATGGTGCTCCAATGGAGTTTTTATGGCAAAATTTTGTTCGTTTTATGGATACAACATTGAGGGACAGACCGTGAATACAACTTTCAAGGTAAGTTGATCGCACCTACGAGCCATCTTGCACCATTCGGAATGACCTATAATTTCATGCAAAAACGGAATGAGCATGAACTATTATGTACTTTATCATCCAAGAATAATGCATCCGCTGGTGAAAAAGTGAGGCTGGTAGCAGGATGGATGATAGACCATGTGAAGCATGACTTCTTGGGTTTCGATGCAACGAAGAGCCTCATCCTTTTGTCACGACTGAACCTGTAGTCTTTCTAGTTTATAATGGAAGGATAGTGCATTGTTCTATATGTTATTATCCATATATCAATCCGTAGGTGAGCTCACGGAAGGGTGGTAGAGGGTGGCAGAGTATACTTTAAACATAAAATCATTCGCAACTCAATTTTACAAGCCGGATCATGCCTCCAAATTATTGTCGAAGCCGGCGAGTGGGTTATGGGCGCATACTACTTTTGGTTGTGATTGTTTTTGTGGGTCATGGAGCTCCAATGGAGTTTTTATGGCAAATTTGTGGCCATTTTATGGATACAACATCGCGGGATAGACCGTGAATACAACTTTCAAGGTAAGTTGATCGCACCGACGAGCCATCTTGAAACATTCGGAATGACCTATAATTTTTGGAGTACATAAATGGAGTGAGGATGAACTGTTATGTACTTTATGATCCAAGAATAATGCATCTGCTGGTGAAAATATGAGGGTGGTAGTGGGATGGGTGAACGACCATGTAAAGCATGAGTTCTAGTGTTTCGATGCAACGGAGAGCCTCCTCCTTGTGTCGCGACTGAACCTGTAGTCTTTCTTGTTTGGAACGAAAGGATGGTGCATTGCTCTATATGTTATTGTCCATATATCAGTCCGTAGGTAAACTCACCGAAAGGTGGTAGAGGGTGGCAGAGTATACCTCAAACATAAAAAACATTCGGAACTCAATTTTACAAGCCGGATCTTGCCTCCGAAATGTTGTCGAAGCCGGTGAGTGGGTTATGGGCGCATACAACTTTTTGTTGTGATCGTTTTGGGGGGTCATGGAGCTCCAATGGGGTTTTTATGGGAAAATTGTGGCTGTTTTATGGATACATCATCGCGGGACCGACCGCGAATATAACTTTCAAGGTAACTTGATCGCACCGACGAGCCATCTTGCACCATTCAGAATAACCTAGAAGTTTTCAAGAGCATAAATGAAGTGAGGATGAACTGTTACGTACTTCATGATCTAAGAATAATGCATCCGCTGGTGAAAACATGAGGGTGGTAGCGGGATGGGTGATAGACCATGTAAAGCATGAATTCTTGGGTTTCGCTGCAACGAAGAGCCTCCTCCTTGTGTCGCGACTGAAGCTGTAGTCTTTCTAGTTTGTAATGGAAGGATGGTGCATTGTTTTATATGTTATTGTCCATATATCAGTTTGAGAGCTCACAGAAGGGTGGTAAAGGGTGGTAGAGTATATGTCAAACATAAAATCATTCGGAACTGAATTTTACAAGCCGGATCTTGCATCCGAAATTTTGTCGAAGCCAACGAGTGGATTTTGGGCACACACAACTTTTTGTTGTGATCGTTTTGGCGGGTCATTGAGCTCCAGTGGAGTTTTTATGGCAAAATTGTGGCCGTTTTATGGATAGAACATCACAGGACAGACCGTGAATTCAACTTCAAGGTAAGTTGATCGCACCAAAGAGCCATCTTGGACCATTCAGAATTATCTATAATTTTTTGAGTGCATAAACGGAATGAGGATGAACTGTTATGTACTTTATGATCCAAGAATAATGCCTCCGCTGGTGAAAACGTGAGGGTGGTAGCGGGATGGGTGACACACCATGTAAAGCATGATTTCTTGGGTTTCGATGCAACGAAGAGTCTCCTCCTTGTGTCGTGATTGAACTTGTAGTATTTCTAGTTTGTAATGGAAGGATGGTGCATTGTTCTATATGTTATTGTCCATATATAATTCCGTAGGTGAGCTCATGGAAAGGTGGTAGAGGGTGGCAGAGTGTACTTCAAACATAAAATCATTCGGAACTCAATTTTACAAGCCGGATCTTGCCTCCGAAATGTTGTCGAAGCCGGCAAGTGAGTTATGGGCAAATACAACTTTTGGTTGTGATCTTTTTGGCGGGTCATGGTGGTCCAATGGAGTTTTTATGTCAAAATTGTTGCCGTTTTATGGATATGGCATCATGAGACAGACCGTGAGTACAACTTTCAAGGTAAGTTGATCTCACCAATGAACCATCTTGCACCATTCAGAATGACCTATAATTTTTGGAGTGCATAATCCGAGTGAGGATGAATTGTTGTGTACTTTATGATCCAAGAATAATGCATCTACTGGTGAAAACATGAGGGTGGTAGCGGGATGGGTGAATGACCATGTAAAGCATGAGGTCAAGTGTTTCGATGCTACGAAGAGCCTCCTCCTTGTGTCGCGACTGAACATGTAGTCTTTCTTGTTTGGAACGAAAGGATGGTGCATTGTTCTATATGTTATTATACACATATCAGTCTGTAGGTGAGCTCACCGAAAGGTGGTAGAGGGTGGCAGAGTATACCTCAAACATAAAAATCACTCGGAACTCAATTTTACAAGCCGGATCTTGCCTCCGAAATGTTGTCAAAGCCGGTGAGTGGGTTATGTGCGCAAACAACTTTTGGTTGTGATCGTTTTGGCGGGTCATGGAGCTCCAGTGGGGTTTTTATGGCAAAATTGTGGCTGTTTTATGGATACAACATCGCGTGACCGACTGCGAATACAACTTTCAAGGTAAGTTCATCGCACCGACGAGCCATCTTGCACCATTTAGAATAACCTAGAAGTTTTCGAGTGCATAAACGGAGTGAGGATGAACTGTTACGTACTTTATGATCTAAGAATAATGCATCCGCTGGTGAAAACATGAGGGTGGTAGCTTGATGGGTGATACACCATGTAAAGCATGAATTCTTGGGTTTCGCTGCAACGAAGAGCCTCCTCCTTGTGTCGCGATTGAAGTTGTAGTCTTTCTAGTGTAGCGACCAGACCCGAATGGATCTAGCGCTCTGTGCTCAGTGTCATCCCTGGATCAAGAATGTCGACACCACACAAGATTTCAAGGATTTATAGCAGAGTAGCAATCACACACTTATTACATCGTTGTCCACAAGGAACTGAATACAAATATGGCTTAAGGCCATCTAATAATAACAGCGAAGGCTTGGAAGATAAGCGAGTCCATCAACTCCAACGGCATCATCGAGTATAGAACCACGACCTAACACCTTACTGTCATTCAAAAAGTCTGCAACGTGAAAAGTTGCAGCCAAAAACGGGTCAAGACATGGAATATGCTTTGCAATGTAACACATAAAGAACAATGAATGAATAAGCCTATACTACATGCATATTTGGCTGGTGGTAAGGCTCTACGGTTACATTTGCATAAAGCTGATTTTTCCCTATATCAAAGGAATAATTTTATTTAACTATCATGGTGGTTGTTAAACATTGAAGATGGTTGACAACATCCTCAATCCCAATTAAAAAAAGTACTCATCAAAACCCAATATCTTTTATTTAAAAGTAACATGTTGAGATTCACATGATAATCAAGTACCGGATACTCAAATCGTCCATAACCGGGGACACGGCTAATCATGATTAGTTTATACACTCTGCAGAGGTTTATGACTTTTCCCCACAAGACTCGATCGCCTCCGCTTGATTCTCGCACTACATGGTGTTTGAGAAACGGATGACCGAGACATAGTCTTTCGTAAGCGCTTAGCACCTTACATGTGGGTAGACCGTACCAACCTACATCCCCTACATCAGCTAGCCTACCCGTAAGAGTTCGCACGACTTAGTCAACTACGCCAGAGCCCATAATTGGCTTGCGGCTGCACACGGAAGTTTCCAGTTTGAATAATCTTATGATCCCTTAGAGCACGGTGGCGGTCCAAGAAAAACAGTAAGTCTCGATAGAAACCAGTGCCTCAATCCACCCAGATGTGTGTTAGGTTGCCACCTTAGATAAACCATTAATTAAACAATCTCACATCTGTCATGGATATTCACTCACCCAATCCACGCCTACTAGCATAGCATGGCATGAACAAGCAAACGAGAAGTAACTCCCAAGGTTTCATAAGTAAAACAGTAATAGGTACTACCTCAATCTACTTCCCAAACCCACAATTTAATTAGATCCTAATCATGCAAGTGTTGAGGAATAGATCTAATGCATAAAACTGGGTAGTAGAAGGGTATGATCAAAGTGTTACTTGCCTTGCTGATGATCCGCGAGTCCTAGAGATTCGAAGTAACAAGCGGCGCACTCCGGGTGATCTAACGCAGACAAACAACAAGCATACAATAAGTATTCATCTAATGCACAGGGAAATCTCGAATAAAAGATCTAACCAGAGAGTTCAACTTAAGAACCCTGGTTGAAAAGAATCGAATCAAAATAAACTCCGAAAGTCGAAACTCGAGAGAGAACGCCTCGCTTTAGCAATCTGAAATTAGGTCAAAATTTCACAGTGGCAAAACTCTGTGAAAGTAGGGTAGTCGAACGGCGGTTTCATTCTGAAACTCCAGGCGCTTGAATCACCTGATTCCGATAAACGAGCGAGAAATAAAACAGTTTTGAAAATCAGATCTGAAATCAAATTAGAAAAATAACGGATTAATTCCGATTAAAAAGAAAAACGACGAACGAGTTAAAAAGCGAACGTTCATATTGTAAAAGAATCTAACGAACGCGTTCATTGAAACGAACGGTTCGGTGAACGTCCGTTAAATAAAAAAAAAAAAAAAAACCAATCTAGGTTTTTTTAAAAAACCGAACATTTATTTTTTAAAAAACGGACGGTTCACGGGAGAAACTGAATCGGCGCTGGGCGGGCGGCTACCTCCGCGGCTCTTCGCCCGCGAGGTCCGCGAGGTCTCCGTGGGCTCAAGGGGTCGGGAGGCGAGGGCGGCGGGTTCCCCAGCGACGGCGGCGGCGGCCCGGCGACGAGGGGCGACGGCGGCGGCTCGGGTCGGGAGAGGCGGCGGGGGGCGAGGTGAGGAGAGGGGGCCGGGGGTATTTATGATGAGGGGGAGAGGCGGCGCCGGTGGCTTGGGAGGGGGCAAGGAGTCGGGCGGGCGGACTCGGCTGGCGGGCGGCGGCTGGCCCCGAGCGGGACTCGGGCGCGGGAGCGGGAGGGAGAGGGGAGGTGGGCCGGGAGGCGGCTGGGCCGGGGGCCTGGCTGGCTGGGCCGGCTGGGCCTCGGTCCAGGGGCGTTTTTTTTTAAATAAACTTTAAAACAAAACAAATAAAATAAATATCAAACGAACTCCAAATTAATTAAAACAAATTTTCTCCGACTCCTAAAAATGAGTCGAACAAAATGAACTTTAAAAACAATATACATGCATAAAAATTTTAAATGCTCATTTTGCCTAAGCAAAATAAATCTCCAAAACCAAATTTGGTTTATTTATAATATCTTCATTTTCCTAATTGTTTGGGAAAGTCATATTATTCCCTCTCAAGATATTTTTATAGGAAAACTTTATGAAGATAATTTAAATAAATCCAAATGATCCTATTTCAAAATTTGAGAGATCCCAAATATGAAAATTTTGAAACTTCCAACTTCTCCGAGGGTCCTTGAGTTGCGTGAAATTTTTAGGATCGGAAAATGCGAGAAAATATGATATGCATGATGACCTAATGTATAACATTCCAAATTGAAAATTTGGGATGTTACAAACCTACCTAAGATGAATCTCGCCCTCGAGATTCGGGTTGGCTAGAAAATAGGTGAGGTGGTCCTTACAAAACTTCCTCTCTTTCCCGTGGCTTCATCCTCGGTGTGGTGGCTCCAATCGAACTTTGCAAAACTTGATAACCTTGCTGCGGGTAACTCTGCTGGCATAATCGAGAATCTTAACTGGTTTTCCTCATATGTCAAGTCATCCTTCAACTGAATTGCCTCCGGTGGCACTTGTGTCTCTTAACGGTACCTCTGCTATCTCTGGGTGACATTTCTTCACCGAGAAACATGGAATACATCATGAACTCCCGACAGTCCTTCCGTAATTCCAACTTATACGCCACTTCTCCCATGCGTTGCAAAATCTTATATGGTCCAACTAAACGGGTGCTAACTTTCCTTTACTCCAAAACGCTTCACTCCTCGAAGCGGGATACTCGAGATATACTCTGCTCCAACTTCGTACTCAATCGCTGGCGCTTTGAATCGGCATAGCTCTTACGTGCGGACTGGGCTACCTTGAGCTGTCTCAATCAACTTAACTTTCTGTTCGGACTCCTTAATCAAATCTGGTCCAAACAATGACGATCTCGGTTTAGTCCCATGACAACGGGTCCTGCACCTTCTTCCATACAAGGCCTCGAAGGTGCCATCTTTAAACTGGTTTGGTAACTGTTATTGTAGGAAAATTCTGCATCGGCAAATTGTCATCCCAACTAGATCCATAATCTAGTGCACAAGCTCTCAAAGATGTCCTCTAAAATCTGATTGACTCTCTCGGTCTGTCCATCGGTCTGTGGGTGGAAAGCTGTGCTGAACTCCAATCGGGTTCCCAATGTTTCGTGCAACTGGTTCCAAAATTTCGAAGTAAACTGGGTTCCTCTGTCTGATACAATGCTCCTTGGAATTCCGTGTAAACACACAATTCTGGTCATGTATATCTTTGCCAACTTAGCACTTTGCTATAGGTAGTCTTGATTTGGAATGAAATGGGCTACCTTGGTCAAACGGTCGACTATGACCCAAATCGAGTCATATCCTGAACGGGTCTTTGGCAAACCTGTGATGAAATCCATGCCTAGTTTATCCCACTTCCATTCGGGTATCGGCAATGGTTGTAACAATCCTGCTGGCTTCTGATGTTCCGCCTTTACTTTCTGACATACGTCGCAAACTGCTACATACTCCGCAATATCCTTCTTCATTCCGGTCCACCAGAAAATATTCTTCAAATCCAAATACATCTTGGTATTTCCGGTGAATCGAATAGGGTGAATCATGGGCTTCTTGTAAAATCAACTTCCTGATCTCTGGGTCATTGGGCACATAAACACGGTCTTCAAACCATAGGGTATCGTGCTCGTCCTCACGAAATCCTTTAGCTTTTCCTTTGCTCATTTTCTCCTTTATAGAGGCAACTTCCTTATCTGCCTTTTGGGCTTCTCGATTTTCTCCATCGATTCGATTGAATCTCCAATGCTGCTACATAGCCTCTGGAACTATTTCCAAACATAGCTCTCAAGGTCCTCGGCTAACTCATTGGGTATTTCTCCCATCATTAGGGTATCGACGTGGCTCTTACGGCTCAATGCGCCTGCTACGACATTAGCCTTTCCGGGTGATAATGCAATCTCATATCATAATCCTTGATTAGCTCTAACCATCTCCTTTGTCTCGAGATTCAATTCTTACGGGTGAAGATGTACTTCAAACTCTTGTGATCCGTATATACCTCACAATGATTTCCAATGAGAAAATGTCTCCATGTCTTCAAGGCATGCACAACGGTTGCTAACTCCAAATCATGAGTGGCATAATTCAACTCATGGGGCTTAAGTTGTCGTGAAGCATACGAAACAACTCTTCCTTCCTGCATAAGCACTGCTCCAAGTCCTCGACGTGAAGCGCCGCAATACACCTCATAATCCTTAGTTTGATCTCGCAATATCAAACTGGTGAGGTAACCAATCTTTTCTTCAACTCCTAAAACTTGCCTCACAGTCCTCACCCATATGAATTTGTTTTCCTTCTTCAACAATTCAGTCATAGGCTTTGCAATCCTTGAGAAATTCTCAATGAATCTTGGTAGTATCCTGCGAGTCCAAGGAAACTCAATCTCTCAACTGTCGTTGGTGCTTCCCATTTGGTTACGGTCTCAACCTTTGTGGGGTCAATCGCTATTCCTTCTCCGGATATAACATGTCCGAGAAATCCAACTTCCTTTAACCAAAATTCACATTTGCTGAACTTGGCATACAACTGGTGTTCCCTCGGTTTCTCAAAACCAATCTCAAATGTTCCTTGTGTTCCTCTTCATTCTTCGAGAAAATCAAAATGTCATCAATGAACACCACGCGAACTTGTCCAAAACTCCATAAACACTTTGTTCATCGTGGTTCATGAAATAGGCTGGTGCGTTAGTCATCCAAATGACATAACGGTATACTCATACAGTCCATATCTTGTGGTAAATGCTGTCTTGGGTATGTCTTGCTCCCGAATCTTCAATCGATGGTACCACGATCGCAAGTCGATCTTGGAAAACACTTTGGCTCCTTGCAAGCGATCAAACAGATCATTTATCATCGGTAGTGGGTACTTGTTCTTGATTGTTACTTCATTCAATCCACGATAATCAACAACCATTCTCAACGATCCATCCTTCTTCTCCACCAACAAAGCGGGTGATCCCCAAGGTGAAGAACTTGGGCGAATAAAACCTTTATCCAATAGTTCCTTAATCGCTTCTTAATTTCTGCCAAATCCTTTGCGGGCATCCTCAGACGGCCGCTTCGATATCGGGCCTGTTCACGCAACAGCTCGATCAAAAACTCAATGTCTCTATCCGCGGCATTCACAGCAACTCTTCCGGAATACATCAGATAATCCTTCACCATCGGTACTTCTTCCCGCACCACTCCTGTTAAGCAATTAACTTGTGCTCTCCTCGGCTCGTGCCGTGATACATACTTAATCCTTCTTCCTTCCGTGTGGTGAGCAAAATTGACCTTGTGGTACAATCTATGTTTCCTCCATACTTTGATAACCAATCCATTCCTAATATCACATCCAATCCTTGGGATTCCGTAACTATTAGGTCCGAGGGGAAAACATAGTGTCCAATCCTTAGTGGCGATCGATCACACCATTTACTAGCCATGTACTCTGCTCGGGTGAGGTTACTAGCATGGGTGACCTAAGGGCTTGGGTTGGTAATCGTACTTATCCACAAATCCCTTGATATGTATGAATGCGATGCACCAAAGTCAAAAAGAACAACTGCAGAAATGACTTAACCAAAAACTTACCGACATCGATCCGGCTGATCTTCAACCTCCTCCACATCAATGTGGTTCACTTGTCCCCTGTTGAAAGGGTTGGGCTTCTTTCGAGCTTCCATTGCCATTTCCATTCGCCTTCGGATACATTTGCATAATGCCCATCTTGCGGCACTTAAAGCAAGTAATGTGACTCAGTCTACCTTGGATGGTGTAGACGGGTTGGTGCGGTTCTGTCCGCTGCTTCCTCCATTCCCGCTCCCATTCTTGGTGCCATTATGGTTGTGCGAATTTCCTCCTCCATGGGTATGCTGAAACTGAATTCTGATTTAGGGTATAACGAGGCTTCTGCTTGGCTCCAGAGTTATACTTTCCTTGTCCATACTTCCGCTATGTTCTCTATTTGTCTGCTGCTTTCCTTCAATCATGAGAGCTCGGTCTACTAACTCCTGGTAGTTATTGAAACTTGCTACCATCAACGGCATCTGAACTCATCATTCAGTCCTTCTAGAAACTTCTCTGCTTAGTCGCATCGGTAGCAACGCGTCATCCGGGGCATAACGTGCTAGTTTGCTAAAGTCATCCACATCGCCAACAGTCCTTCCTCCTTGGCGTAAGTTGCGAAACTCACGCTTCTTCATGGCCATGGCTCCTGCTGAAACATGGGCTGTCTGAAAAGCTTGTCAAATCGGTCCCATGTGATGGTGTCACGGATAAGTGGTTGTGAAATTCTCCCACCATGCTGCTGCGGGTCCTTCAAGCTGATGTGCTGCAAACTTCACTCTTTCTCCATCTGCATCCTGCAGTGGTCAGCTCCTTCCTATCTTGCGGAGCCACCATCTGCTACAATTGGCTCGGTGCTCTATGGAATACACCGCGGTTCAGTCTAAGGAAACGAGTCGATGATCCGCAGTGGTGGTGGTGGCGGTGGGTTGTTGTTGTTGTTGTTGTTCGCACCAATGTTTGAATCAGGGTATTCTGCTGCTGGATCAATTGGGTGATCTCTGGCGGAAAACGAATCCGGGTCGCGTCTGGAGGCATCTGAAGGGTTTAGAAAAGGAGAGAAAGTAGAATAGAATGAGGTCTAAGGGGAAATCACTACCCAAATGCACATGAGCAAATCACACAAAATTCACTTCATTCAATCAAACAAGGGCTTACAACGATCTAACTATCGCAAAAGGGCGTGTACTATAAAGGTTTACATGGAGGGAATACTACTAATATGTGGGGGACTCCTACTAATTTGAACAGGTGGAAGACTCCATGATGTCTGCTCCAGCTTCGTCTTCAAAATCGGGTTCACTTGGATCCAAATCTGAGTCGTCAATGTTGATGTAGTCGATTTGATGCTCGATATAATGGTCTTCATTCCTGAGCGCCAACTTCTTCTTAAGTTCTTCGATCTCGTACTTAAGATCGTTATTGTGTCTTGCCAGAGCTACGATCTCGTCCATGTAGTCCTTGCGTGTAGTCTTTAGTTCTCCTTCCAATTCGATGATCCTTTCCTTCGTCTTCTGTAACTCCAACATGTCATTGCACATTTGATTCTCCTGGCGTCGAATGTGTTGATTTAACTCCTGGATGAATGCTGCAATGGACCTATCCTTCTTGGTGTTGACGACGTCCCGCTTGTCATCTCGGCGTCCGCAAATCTGGTAGATGGTGTCCTTGAGATCTTCTTGATAGACTTCTCCAATGCGTCCCATGGTGATGTGAGCTGCCATGCTCCTTCCCGCACTCAAGTGGGTGCAATCGAAAACACTATCTATTGGCTTGGTGATTGGGGTGAATGTCCTTCCCGAACGTGAGCATGAATCTTCCAGCGCTCTTCTTGAGAGTGGCGGCGTGAAAGTTCCGTGAAGCTTGGTAGTCCAATGCTCGGTACTTAGTAACTTCCTTCAAGTGAAATCCAAAAGGTGTGCCTTCATCCGGTTGGGTGTACTTGATCTTCGCGTCCGCCATCCTAAAGAGAGTAGAAAAGATGAGGAGTTAGAAAATGGGAAGAGAGTGATCTATGGCTTTAACTTAGTGGTCGTGTCCTACGGTCGGCGTGTGCTCGATACCATTCTCTCAGCGACCAGACCGAATGGATCTAGCGCTCTGTGCTCGGTGTCATCCTGGATCGAGAATGCCGACACCACACAAGATTTCAAGGATTTATAGCAGAGTAGCAATCACACACTTATTACATCGTTGTCCACAAGGAACTGAATACAAATATGGCTTAAGGCCATCTAATAATAACAGCGGAAGGCTTGGAAGATAAGCGAGTCCATCAACTCCAACGGCATCATCGAGTATAGAACCACGACCTAACACCTTACTCGTCAATGCAAAAGTCTGCAAGCGTGAAAAGTTGCAGCCAAAAATTGGTCACACATGGAATATGCCGCAATGTAACACATAAAGAACAATGAATGAATAAGCCTATACTACATGCATATTTGGCTGGTGGTAAGGCTCTCTGTTACATTTGCATAAAGCTGATTTTTCCCTATATCAAAGGAATAATTTTATTTAACTATCATGGTGGTTGTTAAACATTGAAGATGGTTGACACATCCTCAATCCCAATTAAAAAGTACTCATCAAAACCCAATATCTTTTATTTAAAAGTAACATGTTGAGATTCACATGATAATCAAGTACCGGATACTCAAATCGTCCATAACCGGGGACACGGCTAATCATGATTAGTTTATACACTCTGCAGAGGTTTGCGCACTTTTCCCCACAAGACTCGATCGCCTCCGCTTGATTCTCGCACTACATGGTGTTTGAGAAACGGATGACCGAGACATAGTCTTTCAGAAGCGCTAGCACCTTACATGTGGGTAGACCGTACCAACCTACATCCCCTACATCAGCTAGCCTACCCGTAAGAGTTCGCACGACTTAGTCAACTACGCCAGAGCCCATAATTGGCTTGCGGCTGCACACGGAAGTTTCCAGTTTGAATAATCTTATGATCCCTTAGAGCACTGGTGGCGGTCCAAGAAAAACAGGCAAGTCTCGATAGAAACCAGTGCCTCAATCCACCCAGATGTGTGTTAGGTTGCCACCTTAGATAAACCATTAATTAAACAATCTCACATCTGTCATGGATATTCACTCACCCAATCCACGTCTACTAGCATAGCATGGCATGAACAAGCAAACGTAGAAGTAACTCCCAAGGTTTCATAAGTAAAACAGGTAATAGGTACTACCTCAATCTACTTCCCAAACCCACAATTTAATTAGATCCTAATCATGCAAGTGTTGAGGAATAGATCTAATGCATAAAACTGGGTAGTAGAAGGGTATGATCAAAGTGTTACTTGCCTTGCTGATGATCCGCGAGTCCTAGAGATTCGAAGTAACAAGCGGCGCACTCCGGGTGATCTAACGCAGACAAACAACAAGCATACAATAAGTATTCATCTAATGCACAGGGAAATCTCGAATAAAAGATCTAACCAGAGAGTTCAACTTAAGAACCCTGGTTGAAAAGAATCGAATCAAAATAAACTCCGAAAGTCGAAACTCGAGAGAGAACGTCTCGGTTTAGCAATCTGAAATTAGGTCAAAATTTCACAGTGGCAAAACTCTGTGAAAGTAGGGTAGTCGGAACGGCGGTTTCGTTACGAAACTCCAGGCGCTTGAATCACCTGATTCCGATAAACGAGCGAGAAATAAAATAGTTTTGAAAATCAGATCTGAAATCAAATTAGAAAATAACGGATTAATTCCGATTAAAAAGAAAAACGACGAACGAGTTAAAAAGCGAACGTTCGTTAACAGAACGAATCTAACGAACGCGTTCACTGAAACGAACGGTTCGGTGAACGTCCGTTAAATAAGAAAACCAAAAAAAAAAAACGAACGGTTCGGTGAACGGCTCGGCGGCCGGGAGGCGAGGGCGGCGGGGTTCCCGGCGACGGCGGCGTCGGCTCCGCGACGACGAGGGCGACGGCGGCGGCTCGGGTCGGGAGAGGCGGGCGGCGGGCGAGGTGAGGAGAGAGGGGCCGGGGGTATTTATGAGGGGGAGAGAGGCGGCGCGGGGTGGCTTGGGAGGGGCAAGGGAGTCGGGCGGGGCACACTCCGTGGCGGCGGCCGCTCCCCCGAGCGGGACTCGGTGCGGGAGCGGGAGGAGAGGGAGGTGGGCCGGGGCGGCCGGGCCGGGCTCAGGCTGGCTGGGCAGGCCGGGCCTCGGTCCAGAAGCGTTTTTTAAATAAACTTTAAAACAAAACAAATAAAATAAATATCAAACGAACTCCAAATTAATTAAAACAAATTTTCTCCGACTCCTAAAAATGAGTCGAACAAAATGAACTTTAAAAAACAATATACATGCATAAAAATTTTAAAATGCTCATTTTTGCCTAAGCAAAATAAATCTCCAAAAACCAAATTTGGTTTATTTATAATATCTTCATTTTTCCTAATTGTTTGGGAAAGTCATATTATTCCCTCTCAAGATATTTTTATAGGAAAACTTTATGAAGATAATTTAAATAAATCCAAATGATCCTATTTCCAAAATTTGAGAGATCCCAAATATGAAAATTTTGAAACTTCCAACTCTCTCCGAGGGTCCTGGAGTTGCGTGAAATTTTTTTAGGATCGAAAAAATGCGAGAAAATATGATATGCATGATGACCTAATGTATAACATTCCAAATTGAAAATTTGGGATGTTACATCTAGTTTGTAATGTAAGGATGGTGTATTGTTCTATATGTTATTGTCCATATATCAGTCTGAGAACTCACATAAGGGTGGTAAAGGGTGGAGAGTATATGTCAAACATAAAATCATTCGGAACTGAATTTTAGAAGTTGGATCTTGCATCCGAAAGTTTGTCGAAGCCAGTGAGTGGATTTTGGGCACATACAACTTTTTGTTGTGATCGTTTTGGCGGGTCATGGAGCTCCAGTGGAGTTTTTATGGCAAAATTGTGGCCATTTTATGGATAGAACATCACAGGAAAGACCGTGAATTCAACTTTCAAGGTAAGTTGATCGTAACAACAAGCCATCTTGCACCATTCAGAATTACCTATAATATTTCGAGTGCATAAATGGAATGAGGATGAACTGTTATGTACTTTATGATCCAAGAGTATTGCATCCGCTGGTGAAAACGCGAGGGTGGTAGCGGGATGGGTGACACACCATATAAAGCATGATTTCTTGGGTTTCGATGCAACGGAGAGTCTCCTCCTTATGGCGTGATTGAACCTGTAGTCTTTCTAGTTTGTAATGGAAGGATGGTGCATTGTTCTATATGTTATTGTCCATGTATAATTCCGTAGGTGAGCTCACGGAATGGTGGTAGAGGGTGGCAGAGTATACTTCAAACATAAAATCATTCGGAACTCAATTTTACAAGCCGGATCTTGCCTCCGAAATGTTGTCGAAGCAGGCAAGTGAGTTATGGGCGCATACAACTTTTGGTTGTGATCATTTTGGCGGGTCATCGAGCTCCAATGGGGTTTTTATGGAAAAATTGTGGCTGTTTTATGGACACAGCATCGTGAGATAGACCGTGAGTACAACTTTCAAGGTAAGTTGATCGCACCAATGAACCATCTTGCACCATTCGAATGACCTATATTTTTTGGAGTGCATAATTTGAGTGAGGATGAACTGTTATGTACTTTATGATCCAAGAATAATGCATCTGCTGGTGAAAACATGAGGGTGGTAGCGGGATGGGTGAAAGACCATGTAAAGCATGAGTTATAGTGTTTCGAAGCAACAAAGAGCCTCCTCGTTGTGTCGCGGCTGAACATGTAGTCTTTCTTCTTTGGAACGAAAGGATGGTACATTGCTCTATATGTTATTGTCCATATATCAGTCCGTAGGTAAGCTCACCGAAAGGTGGTAGAGGGTGGCAGAGTATACCTCAAGCATAAAAATCATTCAGAACTCAATTTTACAAGCCGGATCTTGACTCCGAAATGTTGTCAAAGCCGGCGAGTGGTTATGGGCGCATACAACTTTTGGTTGTGATCATTTTGGCGGGTCATCGAGCTCCAATGGGGTTTTTATGGCAAAATTGTGGCTGTTTTATGGATACAACATCGCGGGACCGATCGCGAATACAACTTTCAAGGTAAGTTGATCGCACCGACGAGCCATCTTGCACCATTCAGAATAACCTAGAAGTTTTCGAGTGCATAAAAAGAGTGAGGATGAACTGTTACGTACTTTATGATCTAAGAATAATGCATCCGCTGGTGAAAACATGAGGGTGGTAGCGGGATGGGTGATAGACCATGTAAAGCATGAGTTCTTGGGTTTCCATGCAACGAAGAGCCTCCTCCTTGTGTCATGACTGAAGATCTAGTCTTTCTAGTTTGGAATGGAAGGATGGTGCATTCTTCCATATGTTATTGTATATATATTAGTCCATAGGTGAGCTCACGGAAAGGTGGTAGAGGGTGGCAGAGTATACTTCAAACATAAAAATCATTCGGAACTCAATTTTACAAGCTGGATCTTGCCTCCAAAATGTTGTCGAAGCCGGTGTGTGGGTTATAGGCGCATACAACTTTCGGTTGTGATCGTTTTGGCGGGTCATGGAGCTCCAATGGAGTTTTTATGGCAAAATTGTGGCTGTTTTACGGATACAACATCGCGGGTCCTACCGTGAGTACAACTTTCAAGGTAAGTTGATCGCACCGACAAGCCATCTTGCACCATTCAGAATGACCTAGAATTTTTCGAGTGCATAAATAGAGTGTGGATGAACTGTTATGTACTTTATGATCCAAGAATAATGCATCCGCTGGTGAAAAAGTGAGGGAGGTAGCGGGATGGGTGATAGACCATGTAAAGCATGAATTATTGGGTTTCCATGCAACGAAGATCCTCCTCCTTGTGTCGCGACTGAACCTATAGTCTTTCTAGTTTGTAATGGAAGGATGGTGCATTATTCTATATGTTAATGTCAATATATAAGCCCGTAGGTCAGTTCACAGAAGGCTGGTAGAGGGTGGCAAAGTATACGTCAAACATATAATCAATTGGTACTCAATTTTGCAAGCCGGATCTTTCCTCCAAATGTTGTCGAGACCGGCGAGTGGGTTTTCGGCGCATCAACTTTTGGTTATGATCGTTTTGGCAGGAATGGAGCTCCAATGGAGTTTTTATGGCAAAATTATGGCCGTTTTATGGATACAACATCGCGGGATCGACCGTGAATACAACTTTCAACGTAAGTTTATCGCACCAACGAGCCAACTTGCGCAATTCAGAATGACCTAGAATTTTTCGAGTGACAGAGTGAGGATGAACTATTATGTACTTTATGATCCAAGAAAATGCATTTGTTGGTGAAAACGTGTGAGTGGTAGCGGGATCGGTGATAGACCATGTAAATCATGAATTCTTGGGTTTCGATGCAACGAAGAGCCTCCTCCTTGTGTCGCTACTGAACCTGTAGTCATTCTAGTTTGTAATGGATGGAAGGTGCATTGTTCTATATGATATTGTCCATATATCATTCCGTAGATGAGCTCACGGAAAGGTGGTAGAGGGTGGCAGAGTATACTTCAAACAAAAAATCATTCGCAACTCAATTTTACAAGCCGGATCTTGCCTCCAAATTGTTGTCGAAGCCGGCGAGTGGGTTATGGGCGCATACTACTTTTGGTTGTGATTGTTTTTGTGGGTCATGTAACTCCAATGGAGTTTTTATGGCAAATTTGTGGCCATTTTATGGATACAACATCACGGGATAGACCGTGAATTCAACTTTCAAGGTAAGTTGATCGCACCGACGAGCCATCTCGAAACATTCGGAATGACCTATAAGTTTTGGAGTGCATAAATGGAGTGAGGATGAACTGTTATGTACTTTATGATCCAAGAATAATGCATCTGCTGGTGAAAATATGAGGGTGGTAGCGGGATGGGTGAACGACCATGTAAAGCATGAGTTCTAGTGTTTCGATGCAACGAAGAGCCTCCTCCTTGTGTCGCGACTGAACATGTAGTCTTTCTTGTTTGGAACGAAAGGATGGTGCATTGCTCTATATGTTATTGTCCATATATCAGTCCGTAGGTAAGCTCACCGAAAGGTGGTAGAGGGTGGCAGAGTATACCTCAAACATAAAAATCATTCGGAACTCAATTTTACAAGCCGGATCTTGCCTCCGAAATGTTGTCGAAGCCGGTGAGTGGGTTATGGGCGCACACCACTTTTGGCTGTGATCATTTTGGGGGGTCATGGAGCTCCAATGGGGTTTTTATGGCAAAATTGTGGCTGTTTTATGGATACATCATCGCGGGACCGACCGCGAATACAACTTTCAAGGTAACTTGATCACACAGACGAGCCATCTTGCACCATTCAGAATAACCTAGAAGTTTTCAAGTGCATAAATGAAGTGAGGATGAACTGTTACGTACTTCATGATCTAAGAATAATTCATCCGCTGGTGAAAACATGAGGGTGGTAGCGGGATGGGTAATAGACCATGTAAAGCATGAATTCTTGGGTTTCGCTGCAACGAAGAGCCTCCTCCTTGTGTCGCGACTGAAGCTGTAGTCATTCTAGTTTGTAATGGAAGGATGGTGCATTGTTCTATATGTTATTGTCCATATATCAATCTGAGAGCTCACAAAAGGGTGGTAAAGGGTGGCAGAGTATATGTCAAACATAAAATCATTCGGAACTGAATTTTACAAGCCGGATCTTGCATCCGAAATTTTGTCGAATCCGGCGAGTGGATTTTTGGCACATACAACTTTTTGTTGTGATCGTTTTGGCGGGTCATGGAGCTCCACTGGAGTTTTAATGGCAAAATTGTTGTTGTTTTATGGATAGAACATCACGGGACAGACCGTGAATTCAACTTTCAAGGTAAGTTGATGGCACCAACAAGCCATCTTGCACCATTCAGAATTACCTATAATTTGTGAGTGCATAAACGGAATGAGGATGAACTGTTATGTACTTTATGATCCAAGAATAATGCCCCCGCTGGTGAAAACATGAGGGTGGTTGCTGAATGGGTGACACTCCATGTAAAGCATGATTTCTTGGGTTTCGATGCAACGAAGAGTCTCCTCCTTGTGTCGTGATTGAACTTGTAGTCTTTCTAATTTGTAATGGAAGGATGGTGCATTGTTCGATATGTTATTGTCCATATATAATTCCGTAGGTGAGCTCACGAAAAGGTGGTAGAGGGTGGCAGAGTATACTTCAAACATAAAATAATTCGGAACTCAATTTTACTAGCGGGATCTTGCCTCCGAAAAGTTGTCGAAGCCGGAAAGTGAGTTATGGGAGCATACAACTTTTGGTTGTGATCGTTCTGGCGGGTCTTGGAGCTATAATAGAGTTTTTATGGCAAAATTGTGGCCGTTTTATGGACACAGCATCGTGAGATAGCCCGTGAGTACAACTTTCAAGGAAAGTTGATCGCACCAATGAACCATCTTGCACCATTCGGAATGACCTATATTTTTTGGAGTGCATAATTTGAGCGAGGATGAACTGTTATGTACTTTATGATCCAAGAATAATGCATCTGCTGGTGAAAACATGAGGGTGGTAGCGGGATGGGTGAAAGACCATGTAAAGCATGAGTTATAGTGTTTCGATGCAACGAAGAGCCTCCTACTCGTGTCGCGGCTGAACATGTAGTCTTTCTTCTTTGGTACGAAAGGATGGTGCATTGCTCTATATGTTATTGTCCATATATCAGTCTGTAGGTAAGCTCACCGAAAGGTGGTAGAGGGTGGCAGAGTATACCTCAAACATAAAAGTCATTCGGAACTCAATTTTACAAGCCGGATCTTGCCTCCGAAATGTTGTCGAAGCCGGCGAGTGGGTTATGTGCGCAAACAACTTTTGGTTGTGATCGTTTTGGCGGGTCATCGAGCTCCAATGGGGTTTTTATGGCAAAATTGTGGCTCTTTTATGGATACAACATCGCGGGACCGATCGCGAATTCAACTTTCAAGGTAAGTTGATCGCACCGACGAGCCATCTTGCACCATTCAGAATAACCTAGAAGTTTTCGAGTGCATAAAAAGAGTGAGGATGAACTGTTACGTACTTTATGATCTAAGAATAATGCATCCGCTGGTGAAAACATGAGGGTGGTAGCGGGATGGGTGATAGACCATGTAAAGCATGAATTCTTGGGTTTCGCTACAACAAAGAGCCTCCTCCTTGTGTTGCGACTGAAGCTGTAGTCTTTCTAGTTGGTAATGGAAGGATGGTGCATTGTTCTATATGTTATTGTCCTTATATCATTCTGAGAGCTCACAGAAGGGTGGTAAAGGGTGGCAGAGTATATGTCAAACATAAAATCATTCGGAACTGAATTTTACAAGCCGGATCTTGCATCCGAAATTTTGTCGAAGCCGGCGAGTGGATTTTGGGCACATACAACTTTTTGTTGTGATCGTTTTGGCCGGTCGTGGAGCTCCAGTGGAGTTTTATGGAAAAATTGTGGCCGTTTTATGGATAGAACATCATAGGACAGACCGTAAATTCAACTCTTAAGGTAAGTTGATCGCACCAACAAGCCATCTTGCACCATTCAGAATTACCTATAATTTTTCGAGTGCATAAACAGAATGAGGATGAGCTGTCATGTACTATATGATCCAAGAATAATGCCTCCTCTGGTGAAAACATGAGGGTGGTAGCGGGATGGGTGACACACCATGTAAAGCACGATTTCTTGGGTTTCGATGCAACGAAGAGTCTCCTCCTTGTGTCGTGACTGAACCTGTAGTCTTTCTAGTTTGTAATGGAAGGATGGTGCATTATTCTATATGTCATTGTCCATATATCAGTCCATAGGTGAGCTCAGAAAAGGATGGTAAAGGGTGGTAGAATATACTTCAAACATAAAATCATCCGGAACTCAATTTTACAAGCCGGATCTTGCCTCCATAATGTTGTCGAAGGTGGTGAGTGGGTTATGGGCACAAACATCTTTTGGTTGTGATAATTTTGGCAGGCCATGGAGCTCCAGTGGAGTTTTTATGGCAAAATTGTGGCCGTTTTATGGATACAACTTCGCGGAACAGACCGTGAATACAACTTTGAAGGTAAGTTGATCGCACAGACGAGCTATCTTGTATCATTCGGAATGACCTATAATTTTTCAAGTGCATAAACGGAGTGAGGATGAACTGTTATTTACTTTATGATCCAAGAATAATGCATCCGCTGGTGAGAACGTGAGGGTGGTAGCGAGATGGGTGATAGACAATGTGAAACATGAATTCTTGGGTTTCAACGCAACGAAGATCCTCCTCCTTGTGTTGAGAGTGGACATGTAGTCTTTCTAGTTTGTAACAAAAAGATGGTGCATTCTTCTATATGTTCTTGTCCATATATCAGTCTGTAGGTGAGCTCACGGAAAGGTGGTAGAGGGTGGCAAAGTATAGTCCAAACATGAGGTCATTCGGAACTCAATTTAACAAGTCGGATCTGGCATCCGAAATCTTGTCGAAGCCGGCGAGTGGGTTTTGGGCGGATACAACTTTTGCTTATGATCTTTTTGGCGGTTCAAGGAGCTCCAATGGAGTTTTTATGGAAAAATTGTGGCCGTTGTATGGATACAACATCGCGGGACAGACCGTGAATAACACTTTGAAGCTAAGTTGATCACACCGACGAGACGTCTTGCAACATTAGGAATGACCTATAATTTTTCGAGTGCATAAACGGAGTGAGGATGAACTGTTATGTACTATATGATCCAAGAATAATGCATCCGATGGTGAAAACGTGAGGGGGGTAGCGGGATGGGTGATAGACCATGTAAAGCAAGAATTTTTGGTTTCGATGCAACAAAGAGCCTCCTCCTTGTGTCGTGACTGAACCTGTAGTCTTTATAGCTTGTAATGGAAGGATGGTGCATTGTTCTATATGTTATTGTCCATATATCAGTCCATAGATGAGCTCACGGAAGGGTGGTAGAGGGTGGCAGAATATACGTCAAACATAAAATCATTCGAAACTCAATTTCACAAGCCGGCTCTTGCCATAGAAATGTTGTCGAAGCCGGCGAGAGAGTTATGGGCGCATACAACTTTTGGTTGTGATTGTTTTGGCGGGTCATGGAGTTTTTATGAAAAAATTGTGGCCGTTTTATGGATACAACATCGCGGCATAGACCGTGAATACAACTTTCAAGGTAAGTGATCGCACCGACAAGCCATCTTGCACAATTCGGAATGACCTATAATTTTTTGAGTGCATAAACGGAGTGAGGATGAACTGTTATGTACTTTATGATCCAAGAATAATGCATCTGCTTGTGAAAACGTGAGGGTGGTAGCGGGATGGGTGATAGACCATCTAAAGCCTGAATTCTTGGGTTTCGATGCAAGAAAGAGCCTCCTCCTTGTGTCGTGGCTGAACATGTAGTCTTTCCAGTTTTTAATGGAAGGATGGTGCATTGTTCTATATGTTATTGTCCATATATCAGTCCGTTAGATCACGGAAGGGTGTTAGAGGGTGGCAGAGTATACATCAAACTTAAAATCATTCGGAACTGAATTTTATAACTCGGATCTGGTATCCGAAATGTTGTCGAAGCCGGCGAGTGGATTTTGGGAGCATACAACTTTTTGTTGTGGTCGTTTTGGCGGGTCATGGAGCTCCAATGGAGTTTTTATGGCAAAATTGTGGGCATTTGATGGATACAACATCGCGGGACAGACCGTGAATGCAACTTTGAAGGTAAGTTGATCGCACCGACGAGCCATCTTGCACCATTTGGAATGATCTATATTTTTTCGAGTGCATAAACGGAGTGAGGATGAACTGTTTTGTAGTTTATGATCCAAGAATAATGCATCCATTGGTGAACATGTGAGGGTGGTAGCAAGATGGCTGATAGACCATGTAAAGCATGAATTTTTGGGTTTTGATGCAACGAAGAACCACCTCCTTGTGTCGCGACTGAACCTGTATCTTTATAGCTTGTAATGGAAGCATGGTGCATTATTCTATATGTTATTGTCCATATATCAGTCCGTGGGTAAGCTCACGGAAGGCTGGTAGAGGGTTGCAGAATATACGTCAAACATAAAATCATTCGGAACTCAATTTTACAAGCCGGCTCTTGCCTCAGTAATGTTGTCGAAGCCGGCGAGAGGGTTATGGGCGCATACAACTTTTGGTTGCGATCGTTTTGGCGGGTCATGGAGCTCAAGTGGAGTTTTTATGAAAAAATTGTGGCCATTTTATGGATACGACATCGCGGGACAGACCATGAATACAACTTTCAAGGTATGTTGATCGCACCGACAAGCCATCTTGCACCACTCGGAATGACCTATATTTTTTCGCGTGCATAAACGGAGTGAGGATGAACTGTTATGTACTTTATGATCCAATAATAATGCATATGCTGGTGAAAACGTGAGGGCTGTAGCGGATGGGTGATAGACCATGTAGAGCATGAATTATTGGGTTTCCACGCAACGAAGATCCTCCTCCTTGTGTCGCGAATGAACCTGTAGTCTTTCTAGTTTGTAATGGTAGGATGGTGCATTCTTCTATATGTTATTGTCCATTTATCAGACCCTAGGTGACCTCACGGAAAGGTGGTAGGGGTGGCAGAGTATACTCCATACATAAAATCATTAAGAACTCAATTTTACAAGCCGGATCTTTCATCCCAAATGTTGTCGAATCCGGCGATTGGGTTTTGGGAGGATAGAACATGTGGTTGTGATCTTTTTGGCGCGTCATGGAGCTCCAATGGAGTTTTGATAGCACAATTGTAGCCGTTTTATGGATACAACATCGCGGGACAGACCGTGAATACAACTTTCAAGGTAAGTTGATCGCACCGACAAGCCATCTTGCACCATTCGAAATGACCTATAATGTTTCGAGTGCATAAACGGAGTGAGGATGAACTGTTATGTACTTTATGATCCAAGAATAATGCATCCGCTGGTGAAAATGTGAGAATGGTAGCGGGATGGGTGATAAACCATGTAAAGCATGAATTCTTGGGTTTCGATGCAACGAAGAGCCTCCTCCTTGTGTCGTGACTGAACCTGTAGTATTTTTAGTTTAATGGAAGAATGGTGCATTGTTCTATATGTTATTGTCCATATATTAGTCCGTAGGTGAGATCATGGAAGGGTGGTAGAGGGTGGAAGAGTATACGTCAAACATAAAATCATTTGGAACTCAATTTTACAAGCCGGATCTTGCATCCGAAATGTTGTCAAAGCCGGCGAGTGGGTTTTGGCCGCATACAACTTTTGGTTGTGATCGTCTAGGAGGATCATGGAGCTCCAGTTGAGTTTTTATGGCAAAATAGTGTCCGTTTTACGGATACAACATCGCGGGACAGACCGTGAATACAACTTTCAAGGTAAGTTAGTCGCACCGACGAGCCATCTTGCACCTTTCGGAATGACCTATAATTTTTCGAGTGCATAAACGGAGTGAGGATGAACTGTTGTGTGCTTTATGATCCAAGAATAATGCATCCGCTGGTGAAAATGTTAGGGTGGTAGCGGGATGGGTGATAGACGATTTAAAGCATGAATTTTTGGGTTTCGATGCAAGAAAGAGCCTCCTCCTTGTGTCGCGACTGAACCTGTAGTCTTTATAGCTTGTAATGGAAGGATGGTGCATTGTTCTATATGCTATTGTCCATATATCAGTCCGTAGGTGAGCTATGGAAGGGTGGTAGAGTGTGGCAGAATATACGTCAAACATAAAATCATTCTGAACTCAAATTTACAAGCCGGATCTTTCCTAAGAAATGTTGTCAAAGCCGGCGAGAGGGTTACGGGCGCATACAACTTTTTGTTGTGATAATTTTGGCGGGTCATGGAGCTCCAATGGAGTTTTTATTACAAAATTGTGGCCGTTTTATGGATACAACTTTCAAGGTAAGTTGATCGCACCGACAAGCCATCTTGCACCATTCGGAATGACCTATATTTTTTTGAGTGCATAAACCGAGTGAGGATGAACTATTATGTACTTTATATCCAAGAATAATGCATCTGCTGGTAAAAACGTGAGGGTTGTAGCGGGATGGGTGCTAGACCATGTAAAGCACAAATTCTAGGGTTTCGATGCAACGAAGAGCCTCCTCCTTGTGTCGTGGCTCAACCTGTAGTCTTCCTAGTTTGTAATGGAAGGATGGTGTATTGTTCTACATGTTGTTGTCCATATATCAGTCCGTAGGTGAGCAAACGAGAGGTTGGTATAGGGTGGCAAAGTATACTTCAAACATAAAATCATCCGGAACTCAATTTTATAAGCCGGATCATGCCTCCATAATGTTGTCGAAACACGGGAGTGGTTTATGGGCGAATACAACTTCTGGTTGTGATAAAACATGTAAAGCATGAATTCTTGGGTTTCGATGCAACAGAGAGCCTCCTCCTTGTGTCGTGGCTGAACATGTAGTCTTTCTAGTTTTTAATGAAGGATGGTGCATTGTTCTATATGTTATTGTCCATATATCCGTCTGTGAGCTCACGGAAGGGTGGTAGAGGGTGGCAGAGTATACGTCAAACATAAAATCATTCGGAAATGAATTTTCCAAGCCGAATCTTGCATCCAAAATGTTGTTGAAGCTGGCGAGTGGATTTTGGGCGCATATAACGTTTTGTTGTGATTGTTTTGTCAGTTCATGGAGCTTCAATGGAGTTTTTATGGCAAACTTATGCCATTTTATGGATACAACATCGCAGGGCAGACCATGAATACAACTTTGAAGGTAAGTTGATTGCACCTACGAGCCATGTTGCACCATTCGGAATGACAATAAATTTTTTCAGTGCATAAACGGAGTGAGCATGAACTATTATGTACTTTATGATCCAATAATAATGCATCTGATGGTGAAAACATGAGGGTGGTAGCGGGGTGGGTGATAGACCATCTAAAGCATGAATTCTTAGGTTTCGATGCAATAAAGAGCCTCCTCCTTGTGTCTTGACTGAACTTATAGTCTTTCTAGTTTGTAATGGAAGGATGGTGCATTGTTCTATATGTTACTGTCCATATATCAGTCCGTAGGTGAGCTCACAGAAGGGTGGTAGAGCGTGGCAGAGTATAAGTCAAACATAAAATCATTCGGAACTCAATTTTACAAGCCGGATCTTGCCTCTGAAATGTTGTCAAAACCGGCGAGTGGTTTTTGGATGCATACAACTTTTGGTTGTGATCGTTTTGGAGGGTAATGGAGCTCAAATGGAGTTTTTATGGCAAATTTGTGGTTGTTTTATGGATACAACATCACAGGACAGACCGTGAATAAACTTTCAAGGTATGCTGATCGCACCGACGAGCGATCTGGCACCATTCGGAATGACCTATAATTTGTTGAGTGTTAAAATATAATGTGGATGAACTCTTATGTACTTTATTATTCAAGAATAATGCTTCCGCTGGTGAAATCGTGAGGGTGGTAGCAGGAGGGGTGACAGACCATGTAAAGCATGAGTTCTTGGGTTTCGATGCAACAAAGAACCTGCTCAATGTGTCGTGACTGAACCTGTAGTATTTCTAGTTTGTAATAGAAGGATGGTTCATTGTTATATATGTTATTGTCCATATATCAGTCCGTAGGTGAACTCACGGAAGGATTGTATAGGGTGGCAGAGTATACTTCAAACATAAAATCATCTGAAACTCAATTTTACAAGCTGGATCTTGCCTCCGTAATGTTTTCAAAGCCGGCTGGGCACATACAACTTTTGGTTGTGATCATTTTGGTGGGTCATGGAGCTCCAATGGAGTGTTTATGGCAAAATTTTGGTCGTTTTATGGATACAACATCGCAGGAGAGTCCATGAATACAACTTTGAAGGTAAGTTGATCGCACCGACGAGCCATCTTGCACCATTCGGAATGACCTGTAATTTTTCGAGTGCATAAACGGAGCGAGGATGAACTATTTTGTACTTTATGATCCAAGAATGATGCATATGCTGGTGAAAACGTGAGGGTGGTAGCGGGATGGGTGATAGACCATCTAAAGCACGAATTCCTTGGTTTCGATGCAACAAAGAGCCTCCTCCTTGTGTCGCAACTGAACATGTAGTCTTTCTAGTTTGTAATGGAAGGATGGTGTATTGTTCTATATATTATTGTCCATATATCAGTCCGTAGGTGAGCTCACGGAAGGGTGGTAGAGGGTGGCAGAGTATAAGTCAAACATAAAATAATTCATAACTCAATTTTACAAGTCGGGTCTCGCCTCTGAAATGTTGTCGAAACCGGCGAGTGGGTTTTGGATGCATACAACTTTTGGTTGTGATCGTTTTGGCAGGTCATGGAGCTCGAATGGAGTTTTTATGGCAAATTTGTGGTCATTTTATGGATACAACATCGCAGGACAGACCATTAATAAACTTTTAAGGTATGCTGATCGCACCGACGAGCCATCTGGCACCATTAGGAATGACCTATCATTTTTTGAGTGCATAAACAGAATGTGGATGAACTCTTATGTACTTTATTATTCAAGAATAATGCTTCCGCTGATGAAAACGTGAGGGTGGTAGCGGGATGGGTGACAGACCATGTAAAGCATGAATTCTTGGGTTTCGATGCAACAAAGAGCCTGCTCCTTTTGTCATGAATGAACCTGTAGTCTTTCTAGTTTGTAATGGAAGGATGGTGCATTGTTATATATGTTATTGTCCATATATCAGTCCGTAGGTGAGCTCACGGAAGGATTGTAGAGGGTGGCAGAGTATACTTCAAACATAAAATCATCCAGAACTCAATTTTACAAGCCGGATATTGCCTCCGTAATGTTGTCAAAGCCGGCTAGTGGGTTATGAGAACGTACAACTTTTGGTTGTGATCATTTTGGTGGGTCATGGAGCTCCAATGGAGTGTTTATGGCAAAATTGTGGTCGTTTTATGGATACAACATCGCAGGATAGTCCATGAATACAACTTTGAAGGTAAGTTGATCGAACCGACGAGCCATCTTGCACCATTCGGAATGACCTATAATTTTTCGAGTGCATAAACGGAGTGAGGATGAACTGTTTTGTATTTTATGATCCAAGAATAATGCATCTGCTGGTGAAAACGTGAGGGTGGTAGCGGGATGGGTGATAGACCATGTAAAGCATGAATTCTTGGGTTTCGATGCAACAAAGAGCCTCCTCCTTGTGTCGCGACTGAACATGTAGTCTTCCTAGTTTGTAATGGAAGGATGGTGCATTGTTCTATATGTTATTGTCCATATATCAGTCTGTCGGTGAGCTTACGGAAAGGTGGTAGAGGGTGGCTGTCGGATTCGGGGTTCCGCAGACCCTTGAGAGGTTCGAGCTCTGGGGTCCATGCGAAGAACTCTCTCTTCCCTATCTGACTGCTCAACGATTCCACATCCTAGCTCGACGACCCCAAGGGACAAGAGACACAGTAGTTTATCCTGGTTCGGGCCACCTTGCGGTTTAAAACCCCACATCCAGCTTTGTGGTGGATTGCCTCGAGGGGCTGAGGATGAACTGGTACAGTGGTGGAACAGCCTCAGGAGGTGAGGTGTTCTTGAGCTCGATGAGCTGGTGAGGTGGTTCCGGTTGGATGGACCCCCTCTATGGTCGTGGCTCAGTCCTATTTATAGTGGCCTTGGTCCTCTTCCCAAATGTAGGCGGGAAGGGATCCCACAACGGCCAAATTTGAAGGGAGACAACTAGTACGAGCTATCCTGACAAAAGTAGTCTTCGCCTGCAAAAGGCTCTGGTGGTGACGCTGTGATGGGCTCAGCGATGACTTCCATCCTATTGTCCTGGCAGTCTTGGTCTTATTGCACCCATATGGAAACCTTTGCTTGATTCCTCGGGACTCTGCGCCTGTGCTTGCCTCCTTAGCACCAAAGAGAAAACTGGTAAACTGCGTCCGCTAGCGCCCGGCTGGCCTTGGTCATCATGGCTCATGTCATATGAACCTCGCGAGGTGCACCTTGCACATGTATCTCCGCTCCTCGGGAGCCAGCCTAGTGAGGCCGCCCCCAGGGAGGTATTGGTGGCATCCGCCTCGCGAGGCTTGGCCCCTTGAGAGGGTCTTGAGTTGTGGTTGCTTAAGCTGGGCCATACCAGGCCGTTGACGGAGCCGTGCCATGGGCCGTAGGTAGGCAAGTCTGGGTACCCCCATTCCCAGTACGCCGACAGTAGCTCCCGGGCCCAAGGCACGCTCGAACTTGGCTTCAAGGCGAAGCCAAAGGGCAAGTGCGGAGCGCCACGGCCCCATCCGCCTGCGGCCTCGGTCGACTCATGGCAATGAATGGGACGTGGGCACCCCCACTTCCCCATGCAGCCTTGATATTCGCCGAGTTTTGGTGGTCGCCATCGCCGACTCAGCTTCGTCTTCATTGCTTGCCGCGGGCTCCCTTGGATCCTCCACCTTTTCGGCCCTGATGCCAACGCCGGTCCTCCCCTTTCAACATGGCACCGAGGTTGGCGAGGAAGAAAAGGGGAAAACCCGGCCCCGGTCGAATCTCCACCGGCCCTCGAGCCCGCCCTCGAGCGTTCGACGGTGGTCAATTGGGAGATGCTGGACAAGATCAATCCGGCACTCGCCGCCAGTTCCAATGAGTGGAATGCGATGGTGGCTTGGCCTGCTTCCTATACCATGGTCGACATGGCGGCCACCGAGATCCCCATTCATCTCCACGCCCTCTTGGCAGGCCTGATTCCCCCCTTCTCTGACTTCTTCAATGCTATAATCTTGCATTACCAAGTCCACGCGCTGCATCTGGATCCCCAATCCATTATTCTCCTTGTTGTCTTTGCCTTCGTCTGCGAGGCTGGTGGGCATTTCTCCCTCCATGGCCTTGTTTCTCCATTTCTTCTCGCTTCACCTGACCGACGCCCGTTAGTGCTCGGGGTGCGTAACCTTTCAGGCTGTGGCGGCGACGGCCGGCTCAAGGATCGACTTCGAGCTCTCGCCGGTTGTAAATGGATTCTGGAAGTGGTGGGTATTCGTGGATGTTGGCATGCTCAACTCCCTGCTCTTGCTTCCCCGCGCGCCGGTTGTACCCAGCTCCGGGTGTGGGCACGCAAAGCTTGCCAACCCTCGGCTTGCACACGTTTGGCACTGGCTAACCAGGTTGAAGGAGCTTGGGGTGACGGCACCCATGGTGGTGACGGATTTCATCCAGTGCCGATTGCTCCTCTCCAGCGCCATTCTCGACGGATGTGGACCTTCGCCGGAAGCGGGGACCCCATGAGGCTCCATGTACCTGCACTTCCTCCCGAGACACTGCGCATGGTGCTCGAGCTCCTGACAGGCGACCCCGCGCCAGCTGCACTTGCGAAGGAGGGCTGCCTCATGTACTGCTGCTCGAACACGGAGGGGTTCGTGGGGTAGATGCCCCTCTTTAACGAATGGAGGCTGCGCTCGTCCACACTTGAGGGGCCCCGCGAGAACCCTGTCCTTGTGGTCCCTCTGCCTGTTGTGTCCACGGCGCTCGCCCCGGAGGTGGATGCTGGGGGGCGGGCACCGCCGAGTGCCGCCGGGGCGGCTGCCGATGAAGCGACGCAACCCGGTGCTCCTGAGATGGCATCCCCCAAGGCTCGGGATGAGCCGTCCTGAGAGGGCGACTGAAGAGCCGGCACGATCCGAGGCTCCCGAGGTTGCCGCTCCTGAAGCTTGGGGAAGCGGTCCTGAGGTGGTGGCCCGGGAGCTGACGCGGCCCAGGGCTCTCGAGGTCGCCACTCCAGGGGCTCCGCAGCCCGCCCCAGATGCCGATGGCCGCTCCCTGGGCTTCGGCCAGCTAAGCCTGAACTTCGAGGTGCTCTGCAAGAGAAAGGGGCCTCCCTGTTGCGGTGGTGACGCCTACCGGCCGCTGAAGTAGAGGAAGTATAGAGCTATAGACGAGTAAGTACCTCTTCCTCGTGATTCTCTGCGCATTGCATCCTCTCCTGACAATGCCCCTTTAGGGTCCCTTCATCTGCGGCAGCGAGATCTCCTGAGGAGCGGCCTCCACCTGTCCTCGGCTCACCCATGGTCTCGGGCTCCCCTCATAGGACCACCGTGCGAGGCGCAGGGCCTGTCCTGGAGGCAGACGTGCCGACGGGGGGCCTTGATCCTGCATTCCTGTCATCACTCCTTCGTCGTCTACCCTGGTGTGGAGAAGACGTGCTGAGGGCTCCTCTGTTGGTCGTCACCGATGGTTGGGCGATCCCACCCTTGGCTTCATCTTCGAGTGGCGAGGCCATGCCATCCGGCACCCCCACCAATGCCCGTAGGGTGGTGAGGAAGGCGCCAGCCCTCCACCAGGGGCGGGCAGGCCATCTCAAGCCTCCCCAATAACCCTCGGTGTGAAGGATGGACTAGGCCATGCTTCTGAGCTCGCGTGTGGGTGTGGTGTTGTACGCCACGAGCTCTTCCAGGAGGCAATGGGCTCGCTGAGCCGGCTTGGAGAAGAGATTGTCGACGTCGACGCCCGCCTTGAGATGGAGGACCTTCGGCTGACGGACGAGTGGTACCAGTTGAAAGTGCCCATCAACCTTAGGCATCTTCAGCATGAGTGTGCCAATGCGAAGGCCGCAGTGTCACTTGTAACCTCACACGAGGCCTGTGCCCGAGCCTTGGAGGAGGCCAGGGCAGCCGACCATCGCCGCGAGGCCGCCGAGGAGCGTGAACGAGAACTCATGGCCTTGAACGCTGCCCTTGAGCAGCGGGTTGAGGCACGCAGGGCCGTCTTGGTGTCAATGAGGGGAACGCCTTCCGAAGAAAGGTGATCCAAAAACGCGAGGAGGCGCTAATGCTGGAGGCCTCGGAGCAAAGCCTCGAGCTCGAGCGGCTGGAGACGAGGGAGCGCCAAGTGGCCGCGGCTGAGGATGTCGTGACCGTGCGTGAAGCCAAGATCCAGGAAGAGGTTGACCGGAGGGTGGCGAAGGCTCGTGCAGATCTTGCCGACGACCACCGCCTGGTGCTGGTGTTCTTGGAGGCTGAGACTAAGGGCAGGACCATCACCCTTAGGAAGAAGCTAGACGAGGCCGAGCAGCGTGAGAGGGCCTCTATGGCAGCTCAGACTTCCGTCTAGGCCGACCTGGCCTTCGCGTGTGCTGACCTGCTCTCCCTCCAGTGACAGGTTGACGGCGTCGTGTCCCTCACGAAGAAGAGCGCGGACGAGACATGTCGCCAACGAACATTGCAGCGTGAGCATGCCCCTATGCTCCAATACCTCAAGGTGAGAGCCAACCGAGCCCTGAGCACTATCTGCGAGGAGAGCGCCCCCCACCCGCGTGAGGAAGATTGCACCAGCCACCTCCGCTTCTTCACCGAAATCGTGACGCGCCTGGAGGACCGAGTCACGAGGTCTCGCTAGCTCGTCAAGGAAAGGAGCCGGGGCCTCCTCGGGCGCGCTTTCTCATGCATCTTCAGTCACCTTTAGAACCTCGATCCCCATTTTGACTTTGATGCTGCCATTGCCCCCGTGTCCAGAGTTATCCGAGACAACTTGTCAGATTGGGTGGACAACCACGTGGATGCTTGATAACCCACAAGTATAGGGGGATCAATTGTAGCCTCTTTTGATAATTAAGAGTGTCGAACCCAACGAGGAGCTAAAGGTAGAACAAATATTCCCTCAAGTTCTATCGACCACCGATACAACTCTACGCACACTTAATGTTCGCTTTACCTAGAACAAGTATGAAACTAGAAGTACTTTGTAGGTGTTTTTGGATAGGTTTGCAAGATAATAAAGAGCGCGTAAATAAAAAGTAGGGCCTGTTTACATAAAGACACAACTAAATTAGTTTTAGTAGAGAGCTTTTTTTCACGAGAAAGTTATTTGTCCCTAGGCAATCGATAACTAGACCGGTAATCACTATTGCAATTTTATTTGAGGGAGAGGCATAAGCTAACATATTTTCTCTTCTTGGATCATATGCACTTATGATTGGAACTCTAGCAAGCATCCGCAACTACTAAAGATCATTAAGGTAAAACCCAACCATAGCATTAAAGTATCAAGTCCTCTTTATTCCCATACGCAAACAACCTACTTACTCGGTCTGTGCTTCTGTAACTCACGATACCCACCATAAGCAAATCATGAACATATTGCAAACCCTACAGCGGGAATCCCTCACGCTTTCGCGACATGGAGAGCACCATAGGACAGCACCAATAATAAAACATGCAACTCAAACCAATCACGATCATCAATTAACCCATAGGACAAAACAGATCTACTCAAACATCATAGGATAGCCATACATCATTGGGAAATAATATATAGCATTGAGCACCATGTTTAAGTAGAGATTATAGCGGGTAAAAGAGGGGTTACACCACTGCATAGAGGGGGAAAGAGTTGGTGATGACGGCGGTGAAGCTGTTGGTGTAGATTGCGGTGATGATGATGGCCCCGGTGGCACTCCGTTGCAACCGAAAGCGAGGGGGAGAGAGCCCCCCTCCTTCTTCTTCTTCCTTGACCTTCTCCCTAGATGGGAGAACGGTTTCCCCTTTGTTCCATGGTCTCCATGGCGTGGGAGGGACGAGAGCCCCTCCGAGATTGGATCTGTCCCTTTCTGTTTCTGCGGTCCCTAATTCTGCCCTTTCACCGTTTCTTAAATTCCCGGAGATCCGTAACTCCTATTGGGCTGAATTTTGGACACGATCTCTATCCGGATATTAGCTTTCTTGCAGCGAAAGAAGGGCTCCAACCGCCTTACGGGGTGGCCACGAGGGCCCAGGGCGCGCCTGACCCCCTGGGGCGCGCCCCCTACCTCGTGGCCCCCTCGGGCATCGTCTCGTGTTGATTCTTCTTCCCAAAAATCATAAATATTCCCAAAAAATCTCCGCCAGTTTTTATCTCGTTTGGACTCCGTTTGATATGGGTTTCTGCGAAACAAAAAACATGCAACGAACAGGAACTGGCACTGGGCACTGGATCAATATGTTAGTCCCAAAAATAGTATAAAAAGTTGCCAAAAGTATGTAAAAGTTGTAGAATATTGGCAAGGAACAATAAAAAATTATAGATACGACGGAGACGTATCAGCGCTCTGGTCACGGAGTTCGTGCCTTAAGATGATGCGACCGTTGTGGTGGTCGGAGAAGGCGGTGCGGACTACGATGATGTAGGCGACGCTAGCGACGACTCTAATGACGGGGACGAAGATAGCGAGGTCAGCGAAGAAGGCAGCGCCTCCGGCTAATCCTCCCCTTCTTTGCCCTAACCTGTGTACGAAATGGAAACCTCCGGGTGCGGCCCTGTGGGGTGTAAAAGTATTTTGAAAGGAGGGCCCCCTTATTATGTATGAAACAGAATGTATGGAATGATGGCGTGCCTTTTGTGGACAAGGCTTGAGGTACACCATCACGAGCCCGCGGGGCTCCTGAGCCCAGTAGTTGTCACGCCTTACCTTGGCTCCACAAGTCTTGGGTGTGCCTTGATGTCCTGGTCGGATCGTGCTCCGGAGGCAAGCCTTTGAGGGCTTGCGAGATCTGGGCCTCCTGAGAAGCCTGCGGATCCACTCGAGAAGGCCTCGTGAGGGGCATACGTCGGACCACAGCAGGATGCGCACGCGGAAATCTTTTGACGCGTGCACCTTTGGCCCCGAGGGGGTCCTATACGGGTCGTCCGGACGCACCTGGCGATGTCTGCCGACCAGCCCCCGCTCGCGGGGCACCCGCAAGGGGGGCCGAAGGCGTGAGCCTCAAAAATAAAGCACGCAACCAGAACGCAACAATTAGCACAAACCAGAGAAAACTCCCCCCATTTTTGGATAACACGAAAGAACTTCAAATCTCAATCTGAAAAACAGCAAAATTGAGTTACAGAGAAAGGGGCAAAAACAAACAGCAGCGTCCGGCACCTAGCTAGTCTTCTTGTCTTCCCACCAGCGCGGTGCTAAGTGCTTTCACTGGATGTGAGCATAGTCAATGGGGGACAGTGTCAATGGCCAGCGTGGAGCATGTGCTTCCACTTGAACGTGGGCGGGAGCCCCGAAGGCCTAGGTGTGGCACTCTGGGGACTCCGGGGCGTATACACCCCATTATTACGTGAGAGTGTCACGAGCGGAGAACTTCACATGCATGAGCATGCTTCATATCGCCTGACCATGGCCCCGCCCTGCGCCTCCCCCGACCACCGTTGGGGCATCCGGAAACTAGGATGAGACCAAGGCGCAAAGGGGGACGCTGGCAGCACCCTCGGCGACCACGGGTCCTCTGTTGGGGGAAGGGCTCTCCGGCGCCTCCCCCGGCAGAGGGCCTACCTCTGTGTGACGCCTTGCTCCATGCGGCGCGAGGGGGGCCCTGCCTCCAGGCCCCGCCCACGCTGCCCCCAGTGTGCTGGTCCTGTTAGGAGTGGGGACACCGCCCTGGGATCTCCAGCCGCTGTTGTGGCCTGGTTCACCTACGGTCCATGGTTAGCGTAAGCATGCCCCTGGGGTATCGGCCGTACCCTCTGGTCGTTGTCGCCGAAGGGTTCGGCGAAGCTTCTGGGCGGCTCGTGGAAAGCCCCAGCCTCCAGCGTACCTTCAGCCCAGCCCAGCTCGGGGAACGAGCAGGGGTCTTCCTCAGGCGTGTACTCCAGGTCCATCATCGGGGCATGTAGGCGTCTCGGGCTGCTGCGCCAGAGCCTTCGCCTGAATGCCCCACAGCTTGGGCCACCAGGACCTGCGCCTGGTCCTGGCGGCCGTGGGGTGGTGGCCCAGCACGGCAAAGCAGGGCACCGCCAGAGCTCGCCCCGGCCGCAAGCGGTGTGGTCGCGGCAGGACGAACAGCGCCGGGGGCCGTGTTCTTGTCGTCGAATCCCTCGGGTGCTCCGTTGGGCGCATGTGCGCGTCGGGGCCCGGAGCGTGCTTCTGCCACCACCTGACGCATGGGCAGGGAGTAGAAGGGGATCGCACCCTTGCAGGCGACGTCGACTAGTTCGGCGACCCGCTCCAGCAGGGTGTCGCGGCCGCCCTCTGCCAACCTGCAGCGCAGTAGCTCTCATGCCACGATGATCGCGGCTCACATGTTCACCTGCTCCCGACGAGTGTGCGGCGCCGTCGCCGCCGTGTAGCCCGAAGACCGCACGGTGGCGCGCGTATGCCAAGGTGCGAGGGCGGGCGGTGCCGGCCCGCGCCGCCCGCGTCCGGCGTGGTTGGGCAGTATGTGAGCCACCTGGAGCACAGAGTGGAGGTCTTCCTGGGCAGAAGATATCTCCCGGGCAGGCCAAGCAGCCCAGTGCTCGGCGTGAGCCCCTGATCGTCAGCCATCAGGGCTGTCGGGTGATGACGGGCTGGCCAGAAGAGGGGAGGCCCCGACGCGCCCCTACCTGGCGCGCCAAATGTCAGATTCGGGGTTCCGGAGACCCTTGAGAGGTTCGAACTCTGGGGTGCGTGCGAAGAACTCTCTCTTCCTATCTACCTGCTCAATGATTCCGCAGCCTTTCTCGACGAACCAAAGGGACAAGAGACACATCAGTTTATCCTCATTCGGGCCACCTTCCGGTGTAATACCCTACTCCAGTTTTGTGGTGGATTGCCTCAAGGGGCTGAGGATGAACTATTACAGTGGTGGGAAAGCCTCAGGAGGTGAGGTGTTCTTGAGCTCGATGAGCTGGTGAGGTGATTCGGGTGGAATGGATCCCCCCTCTATGGTGGAGGCTCGGTCCTATTTATAGTGGCCTTGGTCCTCTTCCAAAATGTAGGCAGGAAGGGATCCCACAACGGCCAAATATGAAGGGAGACAACTAGTACAGGCTATCCTGACAAAAGTAGTCTTCGCCTGCAAAAGGCTCTGGTGGTGACGCTGCGGTGGGCTCCGCGAAGACTTCCGTCCTACCGTCCTGGCGGTCTTGGTCTTGTTGCACAGATAAGGAAACCTTTGCTTAATTCCTCAGGATTTCGCGCCTGCGCTTGCCTCCTTAGCACCAAAGAGGAAACTGGTAAACTGCGCCCGCTGGCGCCTGCCTGGCTTTGGTCGTCATGGCTCACGTCATATGAACCTCGCGAGGTGCACCTTGCATAGATATCTCCGCTCCTCGGGAGCCAGCCTAGTGAGGCCGCCCCCACAGAGGTCTTGGTGTCATCCGCCTCACAAGGCTTGGCCCCTCGCGAGGGTCTTGAGTTGTGGTTGCTAAAGCTGGGCCATACCAGGCCGTCCTGGAGGCGGACGTGCCGACCGGGGGCCTTGATCCTGCGTTCCTGTTGTCACTCCTTCGTGGTCTACCCTGGGGTGGAGAAGACGTGCTGAGGGCTCCTTCGTTGGTCGTCACCGATGGTTGGGCGGTCCCATCCTTGGTTTCATCTTTGAGTGGTGAGGCCACGCCATCCGGCGCCACCACCGATGCCCGGAGGGTGGCGAGGAAGGCGCCAGCCCCCAGCTCCCCACCAGGGGCGGGCATGCCATCTCAAGCCTCCCCAATAACCATCGGCGTGAAGGATGGACTTGGCCATGCTCTAGAGCTAGCTTGTGCGCGCGGTGTCGTACGCCACGAGCTCTTCCGGGAGGCAATGGGCGCGCTGAGCCAGCTTGGAGAAGAGCTTTTCGATGTCGACACCCGCCTTGAGACGGAGGACCTTCGGCTAATCGACGAGTGGTATCAGTTGAAAGTGGCCATCAACCTCGGGCATCTTCAGCATGAGCGTGCCAATGCGAAGGCCGCGGTGTCCCTTGCGACCTCACACGAGGCCTGCGCCCGGGCATTGGAGGAGGCCAGGGCAGCCGACCATCGCCGCGAGGCCGCCGAGGAGCGCGAACGAGAACTCATGGCCTTGAACGCTGCCCTTGAACAGCGGGTTGAGGCACGCAGGGCCGTCTTGGCGTCAATGAGGGGAGCGCCAAAGGAGATCCAGAAATGCGAGGATGCACTGATGCTGGAGGCCTCGGAGCGCAGTCTCGAGCTCGAGCGGCTGCAAACAAGGGAGCGCCAGGTGGCCGCGTCTGAGGATGCCATCACCGTGCGTGAAGCCAAGATCCAGGAGGAGGTTGACCGGAGGGTGGCGAAGGCTCATGCAGATCTTGCCGACGAGCACCGCCTAGCACTGGTGTTCTTGGAGGCTGAGGCTAAGTGCAGAACCACCGCCCTTAGGAAGAAACTGGACGAGGCCGAGCAACGCGAGAGGGCCTCTGTGGCAGCTCAGACTTCCGCCCAAGCCAACCTGGCCTCCGCGCGCGCTGACCTGCTCTCCCTCCAGCGATAGGTTGACGGCGCCGTGTCCCTCGCGAAGAAGAACGCGGACGAGATGTGTTGCCAATGAATGTTGCACCGTGAGCACGCCTCTATGCTCCAAGACCTCAGGGTGAGAGCCAACCGAGCCCTGAGGACTATCTGCAAGGAGAGCGCCCCCCACCCGCGTGAGGAAGATTACGCCAGCCACCTCCGCTTCTTCACCGAAATCATGATGCGCCTGGAGGACCGAGCCGCGAGATCTCGCGAGCTCGTCGAGGAAAGGACCTGGGGCCTCCTCGGGCGCGCGTTCTCGCGCGTATTTAGTCACCTTCAGAACCTCGATCCCCATTTTGACTTTGATGCTGCCATTCCCCCTGTGCTCAGGGTTATCCGAGACAACTTGTCGGACTGGATGGACAACCATGTGGACGCTTTGGTTGCGGAGTTCGTGCCTGAAGATGACGCGGCCGTGGTGGTGGTCGGAGAAGGCGGTGCGGACTACGATGATGTAGGCGACGCTAGCGACGACTCTAATGACGGGGATAAAGACAGCGAGGTCAGCCAAGAAAGCAGCGCCTCTGGCTAATCCTCCGCCTTCTTTTCCCAAACCTGTGTAAGAAAGGGAAACCTCCGGGTGCAGCCCTGTGGGGTGTAAAAGTATTTTGAAAGGGGGGGCCCTTATTATGTATGAAACAGAATGTATGGAATGATGGCGTGCCTTTTGTGGACAAGGCTTGACGTACACCATGACGAGCCCGCGGGGCTCCTGAGCCAAGTAGTTGTCACGCCTTACCTTGGCTCCACAGGTCTTGGGCGTGCCTTGACGTCCTGGTCGGACCTTGCTCCCAAGGCGAGCCTTTGGGGGCTTGCGAGATCTAGGCCTCCTGAGAAGCCTGCGGGTCCACTTGAGAAAGCCTCGTGAGGGGCGTACGTCTGACCACAGCAGGATGCGCACGCGGCAATATTGTGGCGCGTGCACCTTTGGCCCCGAGGGGCTCCTATACGGGTCGTCCGGACGCACCTGGCGTTGTCTGCCGACCAGCCCCCGCTCGCGGGGCACCCGCAAAGGGGGCCGAAGGCGTGAGTGTTAAAAATAAAGCAAGCAACCAGAACACAATAAATTGGCACAAACCAGAGAAAACTCCCCCCATTTTTAGATAACACGAAAGAACTTCAAATGTCAATCCGAATACGGCGAAATCAAGTTACAGAGAAAGGGGCGAAAATAAATAGCCGCGTCCGGCACCTAGCTAGTCTTCTTGTCTTCCCACCAGCGCGGTGCTAAGTGCTTTCACTGGATGTGAGCATAGTCATTGGGGGACAGTGTCGACGGCCAGCACGGAGCATAGTGCTTCCACTTGGACGTGGGCGGGAGCCCCCGAGGCCGAGGTGTGGCACTTTGGGGACTAGGGGCGTGTACATCCCCACTCTTTTATTACATGAGAGTGTCACGAGCGGAGACCTTCACACGCGTGAGCCTTGCTTCATATCTCTTGACGATGGCCCCGCCATGCGCCTCCCCCGACAACCGTTGGGGCGTCCGGAAACTAGGACGAGACCAAGGCGCAATGGGGACACTGGCGGCGCCCTCAGCGACCACGAGTCCTCTGCCGGGGGGGAAGGGCTCTCCGGCGCCTCCCCCAGCAGAGGGCCTACCTCCGTGCGACGCGATGGGGGCCCTGCCTCCGGGCCCCACCCGTGCTGCCCCAGTGTGTTGGTCCTACCGAGAGCGGGGACACCGCCCTGAGGTCTCCGGCCGCTGTTGTGGCCTGGTTCACCTGCGGTCCATGGTTAGCGTAAGCATGCGCCCGGGGTATCGGCCGTACCCTGTGGTCGTTGTCATCGAAGGGTTCGGCGAAGCTTCCTGGTGCTCGCGCAAAGCCCCGGCCTCCAGCGTACCTTCTGCCCAGCCCAGCTCAGGGAACGAGCAGGGGTCTTCCTCAGGCGTGTACTACAGGTCCATCATGCGGGGCATGTACGCTTCTGGGGCTGCTGCGCCGGAGCCTTCGCCTGAATGCCCCACAACTTGGGCCACCAGGACCTGCGCCTGGTCCTGGCGGTCGTGGGGTGGCAGCCCAGCACAGCCACACAGGGGACCGCCAGAGCTCGTCCCGGCCGCAAGCGGTGTGGTCGCGGCAGGACGAATAGCGCCGGGGACCGTGTTGTTTCCGTCGAATCCCTCGGGCGCTCCAGGGGCGCACGGGCGCGTCGGGGCCCGGAACGCACTTCTGCCACCACCTGACGCATGGACAGGGAGCAGAAGTTTGCCGCACCCCTGCAGGCGGCGTCGAGTAGTACGGCGACCCACTCCAGCAGGGCGTCGCAGCCGCCCTCTGTCAAGCTGCATCGCAGTAGCTCTCGTGCCACGATGATCGCAACTCGCATGTTCGCCTACTCTCGATGAGTGTCCGGCGTCGTCGCCGCGGCATAGCCCGAAGACCGCGCGGTGGCGCGCATACACCAAGGTGCGAGGGCAGGCGGTGCCGGCCCATGCCGCCTGCGTCCGGCGGGGTTGGGCAGTATGCGAGCCGCCTGGAGCACGGAGTGGAGGTCTTCCTGGGCAGATCACATCTCCTGGGCAGGCCAAGCGGCCCAGTGCTCGGCGTGAGCCCTCTGATCGTCGGCCATCAGGGTTGTTGGGCGATGACGGGCTGGCCGGAAGAGGGGAGGCCCCGACGCACCCCTACCGGGCGCGCCAAATGTGATTCGGGGTTCCGCAGACCCTTGAGAGGTTCGAACTCTAGGGTTCGTGCGAAGAACTCTTTCTTCCCTATCTGCCTGCTCAACGATCCCACAGCCTAGCTCGACGAACCCAAGGGACAAGAGACACGACAGTTATCATGGTCCGGGACACCTTGCGGTGTAATACCCTACTCGAGCTTTGTGGTGGATTGCCTCAAGGGCTTGAGGATGAACTAGTACAGTGGTGGAACAGCCTCAGGAGGTGAGGTGTTCTTGAGCTCGATGAGCAGGTGAGGTGGTTTGGGTGGAATGGATCCCCCCTCTATGGTCGTGGCTCAGTCCTATTTATAGTGGCCTTGGTCCTCTTCCCAAATGTAGGCGGGAAGGGATCCCACAACGGCCAAATTTGAAGGTAGACAACTAGTACAAGCTATCCTGACAAAAGTAATCTTCGCCTGCAAAAGGCTCTGGTGGTGACGGTGTGATGGGCTCCGCGATGACTTCCATCCTGCCGTCCTGGCAGTCTTGGTCTTATTGATCCCATATGGAAACCTTTGCTTGATTCCTCGGGACTCCGCGCCTACGCTTTCCTCCTTAGCACCAAATAAAAAACTGGTAAACTGCGCCCGCTGGCACCCGGCTGGCCTTGGTCGTCATGGCTCATGTCATATGAACCTCGTGAGGTGCACCTTGCATATATATCTCCGCTCCTCGGGAGCCAGCCTAGTGAGGCCGCCCCCAGGGAGGTATTGGTGTCGTCCGTCTCACGAGGCTTGGCCCCTCGCGAGGGTCTTGAGTTGTGGTTGCTGAAGTTGGGCCATACCGGGCCGTTGACGGAGCCATGCCGTGGGCCACAGGCAGGCAAGTCTGGGTACCCCCATACCCAGGATGCTGGCAGTGGCAGAGTATAATTCAAACAGAAAATAATTTGGAACTCAATTTTACAAGTCCGCGAGTGGGTTATGGGTGCATACAACTTTTGGGTGTGATCGTTCTGGCGGGTCATGGAGCTCCAATGGAGTTTTTATGACAAAATTGTGGTTGTTTAGTGGATACAACATCGCGGGACAGACCATGAATACAACTTTGAAGGTAAGTTGATCGCACCGACGAGCCATCTTGCACCATTCGGAATGACCTATAATTTTTCGAGTGCATAAACGGAGTGAGGATGAACTGTTATGTACTTTATGATCAAAGAATAATGCATCCGCTGGTGAAAACGTGAGGGTGGTAGCAGGACAGGTGAGAGACCATGTAAAGCATGAATTCTTGGGTTTCGATGCAACGAAGAGCCTCCACCTTGTGTCGTGACTGAACCTGTAGTCTTTCTAGTTTGTAATGGAACCATGGTGCAATGTTCTATATGTTATTGTCCATATATCAGTCCATAGGTGATCTCACGGAAGGGTGGTAGAGGGTGGCAGAGTATAAGTCAAACATAAAATCATTCAGAACTCAATTTTACAAGCCGGATCTTGCCTCTGAAATGTTGTCGAAGCAGGCGAGTGGGTTTTGGGCGCATACAACTGTTGGTATTGATTGTTTTGGCAGGTCATGGATCTCAAATGGAGTTTTTATGGCAAAATTGTGGCCGTTTTACGGATACAACATCGCGGGACACACCGTGAATACAACTTTCAAGGTAAGTTGATCGCACCGACGAGCCATCTTGCACCATTTGGAATGACCGATAAATTTTTGAGTGCATAAACGGAGTGGGGATGAACTGTTATGTACATTATAATCCAAGAATAATGCATCCGCTGGTGAAAACGTGAGGGTGGTAGCGGGATGGGTGATAGATCATGTAAAGCATGACTTCTTGGGTTTCGATGCAAGAAGAGCCTCCGCCTTGTGTCGCAACTGAACCTATAGTCTTTATAGTTTGTAATGGAAGGATGGTGCATTGTTCTATATGTTATTGTCCATATATCAGTCCGTAGGTGAGCTCACAGAAGGGTGATAGAGGGTGGTAGAATATACGTCAAAAATAAAATCATTCGTAAATAAATTTTACAACCCAGATCTATCCTCCAAAATGTTGTCCAAGCCGACGAGAGGGTTACGGGCGCATACAACTTTTGGTTGTGATCATTTTGGTGGGTCATGGAGCTCCAATGGAGTTTTTATGAAAAAATTGTGGTCGTTTTATGGATACAACATCGTGGGACAGACCATGAATCAAACTTTCATGGTATGTTGATCACACCGACAAGCCATCTTGCACCATTCGGAATGACCTATAATTTTACGAGTGCATCAACGGAGTGAGGATGAACTAATATGTACTTTATGATCCAAGAATAATGCATCTGCTGGTGAAAACGTGAGGGTGGTAGCGGGATGGGTGATAGACCATTTAAAGCATGAATTCTTTGGTTTTGATGCAACAAAGAGGTTCCTCCTTGTGTCGTAGCTGAACATGTAGTCTTTCTAGTTTTTAATGGAAGGATGGTGCATTGTTCTATATGTTATTGTCCATATATCAGTCCGTAGGTGAGCTCACGGAAGGGTGGTAGAAGGTGGAAGAGTATACTTTAAACATAAAATCATTCGGAACTGAATTTTACGAGCTGGATCTTGCATCCGAATGTTGTCGAAGCCGGCAAGTGGATTTTGGGCGCATACAACTTTTTGTTGTGATCATTTTTGCGGGTCATGGAGCCCTGATGGAGTTTTTATGGCAAAATTGTGGCCAATTTATGGAGACAACATCGTGGACAGACCGTGAATACAACTTTGAAGGTAATTGACCGCACCGACGAGCCATGTTGCACCATTGGGAGTGACCTATAATTTTTCTAGTGCATAAGCGGAGTGAGGATGAACTATTATGTACTTTATGATCCAAGAATAATGCACCCGCTGGTGAAGACGTAAGGGGGGTAGCGGGATGGGTGATAGACCATGTAAAACAAGAATTCTTAGGTTCCGATGCAACAAAGAGCCTCCTCCTTGTGTCGTGACTAAACATATAGTCTTTCTAGTGTGTAATGGAAGGATGGTGCATTGTTCTATATGTTATTGTCGATATACCAGTCCGTAGGTGAGCTCACGGAAGGGTGGTAGAGGTTGGCAGAGTATATGTCAAAAATAAAATAATTCGGAACTCAATTTTACAAGCCGGATCTTGCATACGAAATGTTGTCGAAGCCGGCGAGTGGGTTTTGGGCGCATGCAACTTTTGGTTGTGATTGTTTTGGCGGGTCATGGAGCTCCAATGGAGTTTTTATGGCAAAATTCTGGCTGTTTAATGGATACAACATCGCGGGACAGACTGTGAATACAACTTTGAAGGTAAGTTGATCGCACCGACGAGCCATCTTGCACCAATCGGAATGACCTATAATTTTTCGAGTGCATAAACGGAGTGAGGATGAACTGTTATGTACTTTTTGATCCAAGAATAATGCATCCGCTGGTGAAAAGGTGAGGGTGGTAGCGGGATGGGTGATATACCATGTGAAGCATGAATTCTTGGGTTTCGATGCAACAAAGAGCCTCCTCCTTGTGTCGTGACTGAACCTGTAGTCTTTCTAGTTTGTAATGTAAGGTTGGTGCAATGTTCTATATGTTATTGTCCATATATCAGTCCGTAGGTGAGCTCACGGAAGGGTGGTATAAGGTGGCATAATATACGTCAAACATAAAATCATTTGGAACTCAATTTTACATGCCGGATCTGGCATCCGAAATGTTGTCGAAGCCGGCGATTGGGTTTTGGGCGCATACAACTGTTGGTATTGATTGTTTTGGAAGGTCATGGAACTCAGATGTAGTTTTTATGGCAAAATTGTGGCCGTTTTACGGATACAACATCGCGGGACAGACCGTGAATATAACTTTCAAGGTAAGTTGATCGCGCCGACGAGCCATCTTGCACCATTCGGAATGACCTATAATTTTTTGAGTGCATAAACGGAGTGAGGATGCACTGTTATGTACTTTATGATCCAAGAATAATGCATCCGCTGGTGAAAACATGAGGGTGGTAGCGGGATGGGTGATAGACCATGTAAGGCATGAATTCTTGGGTTTCGATGCAACGAAGATCCTTCGCCTTGTGTCGCGACTGAACCTGTAGTCTTTATAGTTTGTAATGGAAGGATGGTGCATTGTTCGATATGTTATTGTCCATATACCAGTCCATAGGTGAGCTCACAGAAGGGCGGTAGGGGGTGGCAGAATATACGTCAAACATAAAATCATTCGGAACTAAATTTTACAACCCGTATCTTGCCTCTGAAATGTTGTCGAACCCGGCGAGAAGGTTATGGGCGCATACAACTTTTGTTTGTGATCGTTTTGGCGGGTGATGGAGCTCCAATGGAGTTTTTATGGCAAAATTGTGGTCGTTTTATGGATACAACATCGCGGGACAGACCGTGAATACAACTTTCAAGGTAAGTTGATCGCACCGACAAGCCATCTTGCACCATTCCGAATGACCTATAATTTTTTGAGTGCGTAAACGGAGTGAGGATGAACTGTTATGTACGTTATGATCCAAGAACTATGCATCTGCTGGTGAAAACATGAGGGTGGTAGCGGGATGGGTGATAGACCATCTAAAGCATGAATTCTTGGGTTTCGATGCAACGAAGAGCCTCCTCCTTGTGTCGTGGCTGAACAAGTAGTCTTTCTAGTTTTTAATGGAAGGATGGTGCCTTGTTCTATATGTTATTGTCCATATATCAGTCCGTAAGTGAGCTCACGGAAGGATGGTAGAAGGTGGCAGAGTATACGTTGAACATAAAATCATTCGGAACAGAATTTTACGAGATGGATCTTGCATCCGAAATGTTGTCGAAGACGGCGTGTGGATTTTGGGCGCATACAACTTTTTGTTGTGATCGTTTTTGCGGGTCATGGAGCCCCAATGGAGTTTTTATGGCAAAATTGTGGCCATTTTATGGATACAACATCGTGGGACAGACTATGAATACAACTTTGAAGGTAAATGACCGCACCGACGATCCATCTTCCACCATTGGGAGTGACCTATAATTTTTCTAGTGCATAAACGGAGTGAGGATGAACTATTATGTACATTCTGATCCAAGAATAATGCATCCGCTGTTGAAGACGTAAGGGGGGGTAGCGGGATGGGTGATAGACCATGTAAAACAAGAATTCTTAGGTTCCGATGCAACAAAGAGCCTCCTTCTTGTGTCGTGACTGAACATATAGTATTTCTAGTTTGTAATGGAAGGATGGTGCAGTGTTCTATATGTTATTGTCCACATACCAGTCCGTAGGTGAGCTCACGGACGGGTGGTAGAGGGTGGCAGAGTACACGTCAAACATAAAATAATACGGAACTCAATTTTACAAGCCGGATCTTGCATCCGAAATGTTGTTGAAGCCAGCGAGTGGGTTTTCGGCGCATACAACCTTTGTTGTGACTGTTTTATGGATACAATATCGCGGGACAGACCGTGAATACAACTTTGAAGGTAAGCTGATCGCACCGACGAGCCATCTTGCACCATTCAGAATGACCTATGATTTTTCGAGTGCATAAACGGAGTGAGGATGAACTGTATGTACTTTATGATCCAAGAATAATGCATCCGCTGGTGAAAACGTGAGGGTGGTAGCGGGATGGGTGATAGACCATATAAATCATGAATTCTTGGGTTTCGATGCAACAAAGAGCCTCCTCCTTGTGTTATGACTGAACCTGTAGTCTTCCTAGTTTGTAATGGAAGGATGGTGCATTGTTTTATATGTTATTGTCCATATATCAGTCCGTAGGTGAGCTCACGGAAGGTGGTAGAGGGTGGCAGAGTATACGTCAAATAAAATCATTTGGAACTCAATTTTACAAGCTTGATCTTGCATCCCAAATGTTGTCGAAGCCGGCGAGTGGGTTTTGGGCGCATACAACTTTTGGTTGTGAGGGTTTTGGTGGGTCATGGAGCTCCAATGGAGTTTTTATGGAAAAATTGTGGCCGTTTTATGGATACAACATCGCGGGATAGACCGTTAATACAACTTTGAAGGTAAGTTGATCACACCGACAAGCCATCTTGCACCATTAGAAATTACCTATATTTTTTCGAGTGCATATACAAAGTGAGGATGAACTGTTATGCACTTTATGATGCAAGAATACTGCATCCGCTGGTGAAAATGTGAGGGTGGTTCTGGGATGGGTGACAGACCATGTAAAGCATGAATTCTTGGGTTTCGATGCAATAGAGAGCCTCCTCCTTGTGTCGTGACTGAACATGTTGTCTTTCTAGTTTGTAATGGAAGTATGGTGCATTGTTCTCTTTGTTATTGTCCATGTATCAGTCCGTAGGTGAGCTCACAGAAGGGTGGTAGAAGGTGGCAGAGTATATGTTAAACATAAAATCATTCGGAACTGAATTTTACGAGATGGATCTTGCATCCAAAATGTTGTCGAAGACGGCGAGTGGATTTTGGGCGCGTACAACTTTTTGATGTGATCGTTTTTGTGGGTCATGGAGCCCCAATGGAGTTTTTATGGCAAAATTGTGGCCATTTTATGGATACAACATCGTGGGACAGACTATGAATACAACTTTGAAGGTAATTGACCGCACCGAGGAGTGACCTATAATTTTTCTAGTGCATAAACGGAGTGAGGATGAACTATTATGTACATTCTGATCCAAGAATAATGCATCCACTGGTGAAGACGTAAGGGGGGTAGCGGGATGGGTGATAGACCATGTAAAACAAGAATTCTTAGGTTCCGATGCAACAAAGAGCCTCCTCCTTGTGTCGTGACTGAACATATAGTATTTCTAGTTTGTAATGGAAGGATGGTGCAGTGTTCTATATGTTATTGTCCACATACCAGTCCGTAGGTGAGCTCACGGAAGGATGGTAGAGGGTGGCAGAGTACACGTCAAACATAAAATAATTCGGAACTCAATTTTACAAGCCGGATCTTGCATCCGAAATGTTGTTGAAGCCAGCGAGTGGGTTTTCGGCGCATACAACCTTTTGTTGTGACTGTTTTATGGATACAATATCGCGGGACAGACCGTGAATACAACTTTGAAGGTAAGTTGATCGCACCGAAGCCATCTTGCACCATTCGGAATGACCTATAATTTTTCGAGTGCATAAACGGAGTGAGGATGAACTGTTATGTACTTTATGATCCAAGAATAATGCATGCGCTGGTGAAAACGTGAGGGTGGTAGCGGGATGGGTGATAGACCATATAAATCATGAATTCTTGGGTTTCGATGCAACAAAGAGCCTCCTCCTTGTGTTATGACTGAACCTGTAGTCTTCCTAATTTGTAATGGAAGGATGGTGCATTGTTTTATATGTTATTGTCCATATATCATTCCGTAGGTGAGCTCACGGAAGGTGGTAGAGGGTGGCAGAGTATACGTCAAATAAAATCATTTGGAACTCAATTTTACAAGCTTGATCTTGCATCCCAAATGTTGTCGAAGCCGGCGAGTGGGTTTTGGGCGCATACAACTTTTGGTTGTGAGTGTTTTGGTGGGTCATGGAGCTCCAATGGAGTTTTTATGGAAAAAATTTGGCCGTTTTATGGATACAACATCGCGGGATAGACCGTGAATACAACTTTGAAGGTAAGTTGATCGCACCGACAAGCCATCTTGCACCATTCGGAATTACCTATATTTTTTCGAGTGCATATACAAAGTGAGGATGAACTGTTATGTACTTTATGATGCAAAAATACTGCATCCGCTGGTGAAAATGTGAGGGTGGTTCCGGGATGGGTGACAGACCATGTAAAGCATGAATTCTTGGGTTTCGATGCAATAGAGAGCCTCCTCCTTGTGTCGTGACTGAACCTGTTGTCTTTCTAGTTTGTAATGGAAGGATGGTGCATTGTTCTCTTTGTTATTGTCCATGTATCAGTCCGTAGGTGAGCTCACAGAAGGGTGGTAGAGGGTGGCAGAGTATACGTCAAACATAAAATCATTCGGAACACAATTTTACAAGTCGGATTTGGCATCCGAAATGTTGTTAAAGCCGGCGAGCGGGTTTTGGGCTCATACAAGTTTTGGTTGTGATCATCTTGGTGGGTCATGGAGCTCCAATGGAGTTTTTATGGCAAAATTGTGGCCGTTTTACGGATACAACATCGCGGGACAGACCGTGAATACAACTTTCAAGGTAAGTTGATCGTACTGACGAGCCATCTTGCACCATTCGGAATGACCTATAATTTTTCGAGTGCATAAATGGAGTGAGGATGAACTATTATGTACTTTATGATCCAATAATAATGCATCCGCTGGTGAAAACGTGAGGGTGGTAGCGGGATGGGTGATAGAGAATGTAAATCATGAATTCTTGGGTTTCAATGTAACGAAGAGCCTCCTCCTTGTGTCGCAACTGAACATGTAGTATTTCTAGTTTGTAATGGAAGGATGGTGCATTGTTCTATATGTTATTGTCCATATAACAGTCCGTAGGTGAGCTCACGAAAGGGTGGTACAGGGTGGCAGAATATACGTCAAACATAAAATCATTAGGAACTCAATTTTACAAGCCGTATCTTGCCTTCGAAATGTTGTCGAAGCTGGTGAGAGGGTTATGGGCCCATAATTTTTTTGGTTGTGATCGTTTTGGCAGGTCATGGAGCTCCAATGGAGTTTCTATTGAAAAATTGTGGCTTTTTTATGGATGCAACATCACGGGACAGACCATGAATACAACTTTCAAGGTAAGTTGATCGCATCGACAAGCCATCTTGAGCCATTCGGAATGACCTATAATTTTTCGACTGCAGAAACGGAGTGAGGATGGACTGTTATGTACTTTATGATCCAAGAATAACGCAACTGCTGGTGAAAACGTGAGGGTGGTAGCGGAATGGGTGATAGACCATGTAAAGCATGAATTCTTGGGTTTCGATGCAACGAAGAGCCTCCTCCTTGTGTCGTGCCTGAACATGTAGTCTTTCTAGTTTGCAATGGAAAGATGGTGCATTATTATATATGTTATTGTAAATATATTAGTGCGTAGGTGTGCTCACGGAAGGGTGGTAGAGGGTGGCAGAGTATACGTTAAACATAAAATCATTCGAAACTAAGTTTTACAAGCCGGATCATGCATCTGAAATGTTGTTGAAGCTGACAAGTGGATTTTGGGCGCATACAACTTTTTGTTGTGATCGTTTTGGCGGGTCATGGAGCTCCAATGGAATTTTTATGGAAAAATTGTGGCTATTTTATGGATACAACATCGCGGGACAGACCGTGAATAAAATTTTGAAGGTAAGTTGATCGCACCGACAAGCCATATTGCACCATTCGGAATGACCTATAATTTTTCCAGTGCATAAACGGAGTGAGGATGAACTATTTTGTACTTTATGATCCAAGAATAATGCATCCGCTGGTGAAATCGTGAGGGTGGTAACAGGATGCGTGATAGACCATGTAAAGCATGAATTCTTAGGTTTTGATGCAACAAAGAGCCTCCTCCTTGTGTCGTGACTGAACCTATAGTATTTTTGGTTTGTAATGGAAGGATGGTGCGTTGTTCTATATGTTATTGTCCATATATCAGTCCGTAGCTGAGATCACAGAAGGGTGGTAGGGGTGGCAGAGTATACGTCAAACATAAAATCATTTGGAACTCAATTTTAAAAAGCCGGATCTTGCATCCGAAATGTTGTCGAAGCCGACGAGTGGGTCTTGGGCGCATACAACTTTTGGTTGTGATCGTTTTGGAGGGTCATGGACCTCCAATGGAGTTTTTATGGAAGAATTGTGGCGGTTTTATGGATACAACATCGCGGGACAGAACGTGAATACAACTTTGAAGGTAAGTTGATCGCACCGACGAGCCATCATGCACCATTCGGAATGACCTATAATTTTTCGAGTGCATAAACCGAGTGAGGATGAACTTTTATGTATTTTATGATCCAAGAATAATGCATCCGATGGTGAAAATGGGAGGGTGGTAGCAGGATGGGTGACAGACCATGTAAAGCATGAATTCTTGGGTTTTGATGCAACAAAGAGCCTCCTCGTTGTGTCGTGACTGAACCTGTAGTCTTTCTTGTTTGTAACGAAAGGATGCTGCATTGTTCCATATGTTGTTGTCCATATATCAGTCTGTAGGTGAGCTCACGGAAGGGTGGTAGAGGGTGGCAGAGTATACTTCAAACATAAAATCATCCGGAACTCAATTTAACAAGCCGGATATTGCCGCTGTAATTTTGTTAAAGCTGGTGAGTGGGTTTTGGGCGCATACAACTTTTGGTTGTGATTATTTTGGCGGGTCGTGGAGCTCCGATGGAGTTTTGTGGCAAAATTGTAGCCGTTTTATGGATACAACATCGCAGGACAGACGTGAATCCAACTGTGAAGGTAAGTTGATCGCACCGACGTGCCATCTTGCACCATTCGGAATGACCTATAATTTTCCGAGTGCATAAACAAAGTGAGGATGAACTATTATGTACTTTATGATCCAAGAATAATTCATCCGCTGGTGAAAACGTGTGGGTGGTAGATGGATGGTGGTAAAACATGTAAAGCATGAATTCTTGGGTTTCGATGCAACGAAGAGCCTCCTCCTTGTGTCGCGACTGAACTTGTAGTCTTTCTGGTTTGTAATGGAAGGATGGTGCATTGTTTTATATGTTATTGTCCATATATCAGTCTGTAGGTGAACTCACGGAAGGGTGGTAGAGGGTGGCAAAGTATACGTCAAACATAAAATCATTCGAAACTCAATTTTACAAGCCGGATCTGGCATCTGAAATGTTGTCGAAGCCGTCGAGTGGTGTTTGAGTGCATACAACTTTCGGTTGTGATCATTTTGGCGGGTCATGGAGATCCATTGGAGTTTTTATGGAAAAATTTTGGATGTTTTATGGATACAACATTACGGGACTGACCATGAATAGAACTTTCAAGGTAAGTTGGTCGCACCGACAAGCCATCTTGCACCATTCGGAATGATCTATAATTTTTCGAGTGCATAAACGGAGTGAGGATGAACTATTATCTACTTCATGATCCAAGAATAAAGCATCCGCTGGTGAAAACATGAGGGTGGTAGCGGGATGTGTGATACTCCATGTAAAGCATGAATTCTTGGGTTTCGATGCAACAAAGAACCCCCTCCTTGTGTCACGACAAAACTTGTAGTATTTCTAGTTTGTAATGGAAGGATGGTGCATTGTTCTATATGTTATTGTCTATATATCAGCCCGTAGGTGAGCTCACAGGAAGGTGGTAGAGGGTGGCAGAGTATACTTCAAACAGAACATCATTCGGAACTCAATTTTACAAGCCATATCTTGCCTCCGAAATGTTGTAGAAGCCGGCGGGTGGGTAATGGGCGCATACTACTTTTGGTTGTGATTGTTTTGGCAGGTCATGGAGCTCCAATGGAGTTTTTATGGCAAAATTATGACCGTTTAATGGATACAACATCGCGGGACAGACCGTGAATACAACTTTCAAGATAAGTTGGTCGCACGGACAAGCCATCTTGCACCATTCAGAATGACCTATAATTTTTCGAGTGCATAAACGGAGTGCGGATGAACTATTATGTACTTTATGATCCATGAATAATGTATCCGCTAGTGAAAACGTGAGGGTCGTAGCTGGATGGGTGATAGACCATGCAAAGCATGAATACTTGGATTTCTATGCAACAAAGAGCCTCCTCCTTGTCTCGTGACTGAACTTGTAGTCTTTCTAGTTTGTAATGGAAGGATGGTGCATTGTTCTATATGTTATTGTCCATATGTCTGTCCTTAGGTGAGCTGACAGTAGGGTGCATAGAGGGTGGCAGTGTATACATCAAACATAAAATCATTCGGAACTCAATTTTACAAGTCCGATCTTGCATTCGAAATGTTGTCAAAGACGGCGAGTGGGTTTTGGGCGCATACAACTTTTGGTTGTGATCGTTTTGGCGGGTCATGGACCTCCAATGGAGTTTTGATGGCTAAATTGTAGCTGTTTTATGGATACAACATCTCGGGACAGACCGTGAATACAAATTTCGAGGTAAGTTGATCGCACCGACGAGCCATCTTGCACCATTCAGAATGACCTATAATTATTCGAGTGCATAAACGGAGTGAGGATGAACTGTTATGTACTTTATAATCCAAGAGTAATGCATCCGCTGGTGAAAACATGAGGGTGGTAGCGGGATGGGTGATAGACCATGTAAAGCTTGAATTCTTGGGTTTCGATGCAACGAAGAGCCTCCTCCTTGTGTCGCGACTGAACCTATAGTCTTTCTAGTTTTCAATGGAAGGATGGCGCATTGTTCTATGTGTTATTTTCCATATATCAGCCCGTAGGTGAGCTCACGGAAAGGTGGTAGAGGGTGGCAATGTATACTTCAAACATAAAATCATTCGGAACTCAATTTTACAAGCCGGATCTTGCCTCCGAAATGTTGTCGAAGCTGGCGAGTGCATTATGGGCGCATACAAATTTTGGTTGTGATCATTTTGGCGGGTCATGGAGCTCCATTGGAGTTTTGTGGCAACATTGTGGCGATTTTATGGACACAACATCTCGGGACAGACCGTGAATACAACTTTCAAGGTAAGTTGATCGCACCGACGAGCCATCTTGCACCGTTCTGAATGACCTATAATTATTCGAGTGCATAAATAGAGTGAGGATGAACTGTTATGTACTTTATGATCCTAGAATAATGCATCCACTGGTGAAAACGTGAGGGTGGTAGCGGGATGGGTGATAGACCATGTAAAGCTTGAATTCGTGCGTTTCGACGCAACGAAGAGCCCCCTCCTTGTGTCGCAACAGAAGTTGTAGTCTTTCTAGTTTGTAATGGAAGGACGGCGCATTGTTCTATATGTTATTGTCCATATATCAGTCCATAGGTGAGCTCACAGAAAGGTGGTAGAGGGTGGTAGAGTATACTTCCAACATAAAATCATTCGGAACTCAATTTTACAAGACGGGTCTTGCCTCTGAAATGTTGTCAAAGACGGCGAGTGGGTTATGGGCGCATACAACTTTTGGTTGTGATCGTTTTGGCGGGTCATGGAGATCCAATGGAGTTTTTATGGCAAAATTATGGTCGTTTTATGGATAGAACATCGCGGGACAGACCGTGAATACAACTTTCAAGGTAAGTTGATCATACCGACAAGCATCTTGCAACATTTGAATTACCTATCATTTTTTGAGTGCATAAACGGAGTGAGTATGAACTATTACGTACTTTATGATCCAAGAATAATGCATTCGTTGGTGAAAACGTGAGGGTGGTAGCGGGATGGGTGGTAGACCATGTAACATCCCAAATTTTCAATTTGGAATGTTATACACTAGATCAACATTGCATATCATATTTTATTGCTTTTGGCCTGATCCAGAAATTCTACGCAACTCAAGAACCCACGGAGAGAGTTGGGGATTTCGTTATTTTCATATTTGAGTCTTCTCAAATTTTGAAAATAGGATCATTTGATTTTAATTATTTTATATTCAGTTATTTCTATTATAAAAATATGAGAGAGGAAATAAAATGAATTTCCCAAAATAAAGAAATATTGAGGATTTAATAATAAAATCAAATAAGATTTTATTTTGGAGTTTATTGCAATTTTATTTGAATTTAGGAAAAATGCGCATTTTTCGAAATTGCATTTAGGCCCCAAATAAATGTTCATCTTGTTCGGCTTGATTTTAGAAGTCGGGGCAATTTATTTCGGGATTTTTGGAGTCCGTTTAGTATTTCTTTTTTTTTGTTTTTCTGCGCGTAATGTTTTAAAAAAAATGTGAACCGACCTCGGGTCGTGATTCGCCAGACTCCTGGCCTGCCCCTTTATATAGCGCCGAGCCCACCCCACCCCCAAACCCTAGCCCTTGGCCTTGCGATCCGCGCCGCCCGCCGCCCGCCCGCCTCGCTGCCGCCATTGCTGACCCGCCGCCGCTTGAGCCACCGCCCATGAGCCGACCGCCGCCGCCGCCGCCGCCGTTGACCCACGGGAGGTAGAACACGTCGCCGCCACGGTTTTCGAGAGAAAACCGTCTGCTTATTTTTTTAGGAACCCGGTTTATATTTTTGATAGATCGGTTTATTTTTTTTCTCCCGGTTTAATTTATTTAGCGGACGTTCGTTCGTACGTTCGTTTTAATGAACGGTTTTCGTCGTTTAGCGGCACATAGCGAACGTTCGTTCGTTAGCCTGTTCGTCCGTTTTTCTTTTTTTCGGATTTTCCGCGATTATTTTGATCGCGATTTCTGATCCGATTTTCGTTTTAGTATAAATTTTCGCTCGTTTATCGGAATCAGGCGATTCAAGCGCATAGAGTTTCGTCTCGAAACCCTCTTTACGTTTAACCAACTCAAACAAGTTTTTGCTTCCGTAAAATTTTACTTAGATCCAGATTAGTAAACGAAGCTTGTTTCTTTCGCCGTTTGACTTTCGTTGCTTCGTTTGATTTGGTTCTTTTTGCAAACCGGAGTTCTTAAGTTGAACTTTTTGGTTAGTTATCTTATTTCAGTTTTACCTGTGCATGGGATGAGTGCTTATTGTATGCTTGTTTGTTTGCGATAGAGTACCCGGAGTGCGCCGCTTGCTACTTCGAATCTCTAGGCTTCACGGATCATCAGCAAGGCAAGTAACACTTTGATCATACCTCTTTACTACCCAGTTTTATTGCATTAGATCAATACTCAAACAATTGCATGATTAGGATCTGATTAATATGTGGGTTTTGGGAAGTAGATGAGGTAGTACCTATTATCTGTTTTATTATCAAACCCTTGGGAGTTACTTCTACGTTTGCTTATGCCATGCTACGCTAGTAGACGTGGATTGGGTGAGTGTATCCATGACAGATGTGAGATTGTTATTTAATGGTTTACTTAAGGTGGCAACTTTAACACACATCTGGGTGGATTGAGGCACCTGGGTATTGTAGCGATTGCCTGTTGTTTTTCTTTATGGACCGCCACCTAGGCTCAAAGGGATCATGAGATTATTCATGCTAGAAACTTCCTTGTGCAGCCACAAGCTACTATGGGCTCTAGCATAGTTGATTAAGTCGTGCGAGCTCTTACGGTGGTAGACTACAAGGTGTAGGGGAAAGTAGGTGTAACTATCTACCCGATCGTAAGGTGCTAGCGCTTCTGAAAGACTATGTCTCGGTCATCCGTTTCTCAAACACCATGTAGTGCGAGAATCCCAACGGAGGAGATCGAGTCTTGTGGGGAAAAGTGCGCAAACCTCTGCAGAGTGTATAAACTAATCACGGTTAGCCATGTCCCCGGTTATGGACATCTTGAGTATCTAGTACTTGGATTATCATGTGAATCTTATCATGTTACTTCAATTAATTTTTTTGGGTTTTAATGACGATGCTTAATTGGGATTGAGAGGGTGTCTACACTCTCAATGTTTAACAACCACCATGATAGTTAAATAAAATTTATTCCTTTGTAGTAGGCAAAAATTGGCTCTACGCAAAATTGTAACCATAGAGCTTTCCACCAGCCATATATGCATGTAGTATAGCCTATTTCTGTTCATTACTCTCTATGTGTTACATTGCCAGCATATTCCATGTGCTGACCGGTTTTCGGGCTGCAACTTTCATGTTGCAGATTTTTCAGACAACGAGTAAGGTGCCTGAGGTCGTGGTTCTATACTCAGTGATGCCGTTGGAGTTGATGGACTCGCTTATCTTCCAAGCCTTCCGCTGTTATCGTTATTAGATGGCCTTAAGCCATATTTATTGTAATAAGTTCTCTTTTGAGACATTCGATGTAATAAGTGTGTGATTGCTACTCTGTTATAAATCCTTCAAGTATTGTGCGTGTCAAGATTCTTGATCCAGAGGATGACATCTTGAAGCACACGATCGATCGCTTTGAGATCTGGTCGCTACAAGATGGTATCAGAGCACATGCTGACTGTAGGACACGACCACTAAGCTAGATCACTACTCACTCTTCTCATTTCTGACTCCTCATCTTTTCTACCCTTTTAGGATGGCGGATGCAAGGAACAAGTTCACGCAACCGGATGAAGATACACCCTTTGGACGCCACTTGAAGGAAGTCACTAGATACCTGAACATCGGAGTACCAAGCTTCACCGGGACCTACAATGCCACTTTACCCGAAGAGGAGCGCTGGATGATTCAAGTTCAAGTTCCAGGAAGGACATTCGCGCCAGTCACTGAGCCCATAGAGTTTTCCTTTGATGCAGCAACCTGGAGTCTAGGAAAGAGTATGGCAGCCCACATCACCATGGGACGCATTGGAGAAGTTTACCACAATGATCTCAAGGACACTATCTACCAGATTTGTGGGCGCCGAGATGAGCAATGGGAGATGATCAGCACCAGGAAGGATAGATCAATCACAGCTTTTATCCAGGAGTTAAACCAGCACATTCGACGCCAGGAGAACCAGATGTGCGCAGGCATGATAGATCTGAAGAAGGCGATGACAAGGATCACGGAGCTGGAGGAAGAACTCAAGGCTACACGCGAAGATTACATGGAGGAAATCGAAGTATTAGTGGAGAAGAATGACGACCTGACCAGGAAGCTAGGAGTTTTCATGGGAGATGCCGCGCCAGGAGGAGAAGATGACGATTCCACTTGCCCGGAGAACTACATCATGATCGACGACACCGACTCGGACCCAGACGACAGCGATGATGACTATGTTGATGAAGCTGGAGCGGATATCATGGAGTCTTCATCGGAGCAGTTTTCTAGCCGACCACCATAACAGTAGTAGTATTCCCCCATGTATCTAGTATAGTCCGAGCACTTTTATAACGATAGTTAGACCGTTGTATGCCCTTGTTTGAATTGAATGAAGTGATTTTGTTTGCATTTGCCTCATGTGCATATGGGTAGTGTTTTCTCTCTAGACCTCATTCTTTTCTATTTTCTCATCTTTTCTAAACCCTCAGATGCCTCCGAGACGTGACAATGGATTTGCTTTCCCACCGGAGCTCACTCAGTGATCCAGCAGCGGAATGCGTTGATGCAGTTGCTAGTCCAGAATCAGAATCAGGGGAACAACAACAACAACAACAACAACAACAACCCACCATCGCCACCACTTGTTGATAACTTAACCCGTTTTCTTAGACTGGATCTGCCGGTGTTCTCAAGTAGCACCGAGCCAATAGTTGCAGATGATTGGCTCCGCAAGACAGGAAGGGAGTTGACCACTGCAGGATGCACAGATGCGGAAAAGGTGCGTTTGGCCCCACATCAGCTTGAAGGACCCGCAACATCATGGTGGGAGAATTTCACAGCCACTTATCCTATCGACATTGTTGTTGGAAATATGCCCTAGAGGCAATAATAAAAGGATTATTATTATATTTCCTTGTTCATGATAATTGTCTTTTATTAATGCTATAACTGTATTATCCGGAAATCGTAATACACGTGTGAATAAATAGACCACAATATGTCCCTAGTGAGCCTCTAGTTGACTAGCTCGTTGATCAATAGATAGTCATGGTTTCCTAACTATGGACATTGGATGTCGTTGATAACGGGATCACATCATTAGGAGAATGATGTGATGGACAAGACCCAATCCTAAGCATAGCACAAGATCGTGTAGTTCGTTTTGCTAGAGCTTTTCCAATGTCAAGTATCTCTTCCTTAGACCATGAGATCATGTAACTCCCGGATACCGTAAGAGTGCTTTGGGTGTACCAAATGTCACAACGTAATCGGGTGACTATAAAGGTACACTACAGGTATCTCCGAAAGTGTCTCATTGGGTTGACACGGATCGAGGCTGGGATTTGTCACTCCGTGTTACGGAGAAGTATCACTGGGCCCACTCGGTAGTGCATCATCATAATGAGCTCAAAGTGACCAAGTGTCCGTCACGGGATCATGCATTCTGATGCGAGTAAAGTGACTTGCCGGTAACGAGATAGAGCGAGGTATTGCGATACCGACGATCGAATCTCGGGCAAGTAACATACCGATTGACAAAGGGAATTGTATATGGGATTGTTTGAATCCTCGACATCGTGGTTCATCCGATGAGATCATCGAGGAGCATGTAGGAGCCAACATGGGTATCCAGATCCGCTGTTGGTTATTGCCCGAGAGCCGTCTCGGTCATGTCTCGTGTCTCCGAACCCGTAGGGTCTACACACTAAGGTTCGGTGGCGCTAGGGTTGTATGAATATGAGTATGCAGTATACGAATGTTGTTGAGTCCGGATGAGATCTCGGACGTCACGAGGAGTTTCGGAATGGTTCGGAGGTAAAGAATTATATATAGGAAGTGGTATTGCGGCCATCGGGAAAGTTTGGGGTCACCGGTATTGTCTGGGACCACGGAAGGGTCCCGGGGTCCACCGGTGGGGCCACCCATCCGGAGGGCCCATGGGCTGAAGTGGGGAGGAACCAGCCCATAGTCGGCTGGTGCGCCCCTTGGCCCACCCCCCGCGCCTAGGGTTGAAACCCTAGGGTGGGGCGCCCACTGCCTTGGGGGCACTCCACCCCTTGGCCGCCACCCCTTGGGAGATGGGATCCCCAGGGCGGCGCCCCACAGGGGCCTATATAAAGGGAGGGAGGGGCAGCACACCTGAAACTCTGGCGCCTCCCTCCCCTGCTACACCTCTTCCTCCTCCGTCACGTGCTTGGCGAAGCCTGCCGAGTGCTGCTGCTCCACCACCACCACGCCGTTGTCTGCTGCTGGAGCCATCATCATCAACCTCTCCTTTCCCTTGCTGGATCAAGAAGGAGGAGACGTCTCCGTCCCCGTCACGTGTGTTGAGCGCGGAGGTGCCGCCTGTTCGGCACTCGGTCATCGGTGATTTGGATCACGGCGAGTACGACTCCATCATCCACGTTCTAGTGAACGCTTCCGCACGCGATCTACAAGTGGTATGTAGATGCAATCTCTCTCCCATGACTCGTTGCATAGATGAACTCATAGATAGATCTTGGTGAAACCGTAGAAAAATTTTAATTTTCTGCAATGTTCCCCAACAGTGGCATCATGAGCTAGGTATATGCGTAGTTCTCTATTGCACGAGTAGAACACAATTTTGTTGTGGGCGTAGATCTTGTCAACTTGCTTGCCGCTACTAGTCTTATCTTGCTTCAGCGGTATTGTGGGATGAAGCGGCCGGACCAACCTTACGTGCGCTTACGTGAGACCGGTTCCACCGGTGACATGCACTAGTTGCATAAGGTGGCTGGCGGGTGTCTGTCTCTCCACTTTAGTTGGGCGGATTCGATGAAAAGGGTCCTTATGAAGGGTAAATAGAACTTGACAAAATCACGTTGTGATTATTCGTAGGTAAGAAAGCGTTCTTGCTAGAACCCAATTGCAGCCACGTAAAAGATGCAACAACAATTAGAGGACGTCTAACTTGTTTTTGCAGCAATTGTCATGTGATGTGATATGGCGGAAGTTGTGATGAATGATGAATGATATATTGTGATGTATGAGATCATGTTCTTGTAATAGGAATCACGACTTGCATGTCGATGAGTATGACAACGGCAGGAGCCATAGGAGTTGTCTTTATTTTTGTATGACCTGCGTGTCATTGAAGAACGCCATGTAAATTACTTTACTTTATTGCTAAACGCGTTAGCCATAGAAGTAGAAGTAGTCGTTGGCGTGACAACTTCATGAAGACACGATGATGGAGATCATGATGATGGAGATCATGGTGTCATGCGGTGACAAGATGATCATGGAGCCCGAAGATGGAGATCAATGGAGCTATATGATATTGGCCATATCATGTCACTACTATATAATTGCATGTGATGTTTATTATGTTTATACATCTTGTTTACTTAGAACGACGGTAGTAAATAAGATGATCCTTACAACAATTTCAAGAAGTGTTCTCCCTAACTGTGCACCGTTGCTAAAGTTAAATGCTTTGAGCACCACGTGATGATCGGTGTGATAGATCCTTACGTTCACATACAACGGGTGTAAGACAGTTTTACACATGCAAAACACTTAGGGTTAACTTGCGAGCCTAGCATGTACAGACATGGCCTCGGAACACGGAGACCGAAAGTTCGAACACGAGTCGTATGGAAGATCGATCAACATGAGAATGTTCACCGACGATGACTAGTCCGTCTCACGTGATGATCGGACACGGCCTAGTCGACTCGGATCGTGTAACACTTAGATGACTAGAGGATGTCTAATCTGAGTGGGAGTTCATTAAAATAATTGATTAGATGAACTTAATTATCATGAACTTAGTCTAAAACCTTTGCAAATATGTCTTGTAGATCAAATGGCCAACGCTCATGTCAACATGAACTTCAACGCGTTCCTAGAAAACCATCTGAAAGATGATGGCAGCAACTATACGGACTGGGTGCGGAACACGAGGATCATCCTCATAGCTGCCAGAAACAATATGTCCTAGAAGGACCGCTAGGTGATGCACCGTCGAGAGAACCAAGACATTATGAATGCTTGGCAGTCTCGTGCTGATGATTACTCCCTCGTTCAGTGCGGCATGCTTTACAGCTTAGAACCGGGGCTTCAAAAGCGTTTTGAGCAACACGGAGCATATGAGATGTTCGAGGAGCTGAAACTAGTTTTCCAAGCTCATGCCCGGGTCGAGAGATATGAAGTCTCCGACAAATTCTATAGTTGTAAGATGGAGGAGAACAGTTACATCGGTGAGCACATACTCAAAATGTCAGGTTGCACAACCGCTTTGTCCCAAATGGACATAAACCTCCCGGACGAGGCGGTCATTGACAGAATCCTTGATCGCTCCCACCAAGCTACAAGAGCTTTGTGATGAACTACAATATGCAGGGATGGTGAAGACCATTCCGGAGTATTCTCAATCTTGAAGTCAGCAGAGGTTGAAATCAAGAAAGAACATCAAGTGTTGATGGTCAATAAAACCACTAAGTTCAAGAAGGGCAAGGGTAAGAAGAACTTCAAGAAGGGCGGCAAGGATGTTGCCGCGCCCGCAAACAAGTTGCGGAAGAAGTCAAAGAATGGACCCAAGCACGAGACAGTGCTTTTATTGCAAAGGAAGGGCCCTTTGAAGCGGAACTGCCCCAAATACTTAGCGGACAAGAAGGCCGGCAACACTAAAGGTATATTTGATATACATGTAATTGATGTGTGCCTTACCATTACTCGTAGTAACTCCAGGTATTTGATACGGTGCCGTTGCTCATATTTGTAACTCACAGCAGAGCTGCGAATAAGCGGAGACTGGCGAAGGGCGAGGTGACGATGCACGTGGGAATGGTTCCAAGGTCGATGTGATCGCCGTCGGCACGCTACCTCTACATTTACCTACGGGATTAGTTATAAACCTTAATAATTGTTATTTGGTGCCAAGTTTGAGCATGAACATTGTATCGGATCTCGTTTGATACGAGATGGCTACTCATTTAAATCTGAGAATAATGGTTGTTCTATTTATATGAGAGATATGTTTTATGGTCATGCCCTATGGTCAATTGTTTATTCTTAATGAATCTCGGCGTAATGTTACACATATTCATAGCGTGAATACCAAAAGATGTAAAGTTGATAACGATAGTCCCACATACTTGTGGCATTGCCGCCTATGGTCACATTGGTGTCAAGCGCATGAAGAAGCTCCATCTTGATGGACTTTTAGAGTCTCTCGATTATGAATCATTCGACACATGCGAACCATGCCTTATGGGCAAAATGACCAAGACTCCGTTCTCGGAACAATCGAGCGAGCAACCAACTTGTTGGAAATCATACATACCGATGTGTGCGGTCCAATGGCGTTGAGGCTCATGGAGGATATCGTTATGTTCTCACTCTCACAGCGACTTAAGTAGATATGGGTATGTCTACTTGATGAAACACAAGTCTGAGACCTTTGAAAAGTTCAAGGAATTTCAGAATGAGGTAGAGAATCAACGTGACGAAAAATAAAGTTCTTCGATCAGATCGTGGAGGAGAATATTTAAGTCACGAATTTGGTACACACTTAAGGAAATGTGGAATTGTTTCAAAACTCACTCCGCTGGAACACCTCGGTAACGGTGTGTCCGAGCGTCGTGTCGCACTCTATTGGATATGGTGCGATCTATGATGTCTCTTACAGATTTACCGCTATCATTTTGGGGATACGCTCTAGAGACAGCTACATTCACTTTAAATAGGGCACCGTCTAAATCAGTTGAGACGACACCGTATGAATTATGGTTTGGGAAGAAACCTAAGCTGTCGTTTCTAAAAGTTTGGGGATGCGATGCTTATGTCAAGAAACTTCAACCTGAAAAGCTCGAACCCAAATCGGAAAAATGCGGCTTCATAGGATACCCTAAGGAAACCATTGGGTATACCTTCTACCTTAGATCCGAAGGCAAGATCTTTGTTGCCAAGAACGGATCCTTTACGAAAAAGAGTTTATCTCGAAAGGAGTAAGTGGGAGGAAAGTAGAACTCGATGAAGTACTACCTCTTGAACCGGAAAGTAGTGCAGCTCAGAAAATGTTCTGTGGTGCCTACACCAACCGGAGAGGAAATTAATGATGATAATCAAGGTACTTGGATCAAGTTGCTCTGAACTTCGTAGGTCCACTAGGACACGTTCCGCACTGAGTGGTGCGGCAACCCTGTCACGGAAATCATGTTGCTGAACAACGATGAACCTTCAAACTATGAAGAAGCGATGGCGGGCCCAGATTCCAACAAATGGCTTGAAGCCATGCAATCCGAGATAGGATCCATGTATGAAAACAAAGTATGGACTTTGACAGACTTGCCCGATGATCGGCGACGATAGAAAACAAATGGATCTTTAAGAAGAAGACGGACGCGGATGGTAATGTCACCATCTATAAAGCTCGACTTGTCGCTAAGGGTTATCGGCAAGTTCAAGGGATTGACTACGATGAGACTTTCTCTCCGTGGCGAAGCTTAAGTCCGTCCGAATCATGTTAGCAATTGCCGCATACTATGATTATGAGATATGGCAGATGGACGTCAAAACAGCGTTCCTTAACGGTTATCTTAAGGAAGAGCCGTATATGATGCAGCCGGAAGGTTTTGTCGATCCTAAGAATGCTAACAAGGTATGCAAGCTCTAGCGATCCATTTATGGGCTGGTGCAAGCATCTCGGAGTTGGAACATTCGCTTTGATGAGATGATCAAAGCGTTTGGGTTTATCTTGAGACTTATGGAGAAGCCTGCGTTTACAAGAAAGTGAGTGGGAGCTCAGTAGCATTTCTCATATTATATGTAGATGACATACTTTTGATGGGAAATGATATAGAACTCTTGGACGATATTAAGGCCTACTTGAATAAAAGTTTTTCAATGAAGGACCTTGGAGAAGCTGCTTATATATTACGCATCAAGATCTATAGAGATAGATCGAGGCGCCTCATAGGTCTTTCACAAAGCACATACCTTGATAAGATTTTGAAGAAGTTCAAAATGGATCAGTCAAGAAAGGGTTCTTGCCTGTCTTGCAAGGTGTGAGATTGAGCTCGGCTCAATGTCCCACCACGACAAAAGATAAAGAAGAGATGGCGTCATCCCCTATGCCTCGGCCATAGGATCTATTATGTATGCCATGCTGTGTACCAGACCTGATGTAAACCTTGCCGTAAGTTTGGTAGGAAGGTACCAAAGTAATCCCGGCAAGGAACACCGACAGCGGTCAAGAATATCTGAAGTACCGAAAAGTACAAAGGACATGTTTCTCGTTTATGGAGGTGACGAAGAGCTCGTCGTAAAGGGTTACGTCGGCGCTAAGCTTCGACACAGATCTGATGACTCTAAGTCACAAACCGGATATGTGTATATGTTGAATGGTGGAGCGATGGCTGGTGCAGCTGCAAGCGAAGCGTCGTGGCGGGATCTACATGTGAAGCGGAGTACATGGCAGCCTCGGAGGCAGCACATGAAGCAATATGGGTGAAGGAGTTCATCACCGACCTAGGAGTCATACCCAATGCGTCGGGGCCGATCAAACTCTTCTGTGACAACACTGGAGCTATTGCACTTGCCAAGGAGCCCAGGTTTCACAAGAAGACCAGGCACATCAAGCGTCGTTTCAACTCCATCCGTGAAAATGTTCAAGATGGAGACATAGAAATTTGCAAAGTGCATACGGATCTGAATGTCGCAGATCCGTTGACTAAACCTCTTCCGCGAGCAAAACATGATCAACACCAGAACTCTATGGGTGTTAGGTTCATCACAATGTAACTAGATTATTGACTCTAGTGCAAGTGGGAGACTGTTGGAAATATGCCTAGAGGCAATAATAAAAGGATTATTATTATATTTCCTTGTTCATGATAATTGTCTTTTATTCATGCTATAACTGTATTATCCGGAAATCGTAATACACGTGTGAATAAATAGACCACAATATGTCCCTAGTGAGCCTCTAGTTGACTAGCTCGTTGATCAATAGATAGTCATGGTTTCCTGACTATGGACATTGGATGTCGTTGATAACGGAATCACATCATTAGGAGAATGATGCGATGGACAAGACCCAATCCTAAGCATAGCACAAGATCGTGTAGTTCGTTTTGCTAGAGATTTTACAATGTCAAGTATCTCTTCCTTAGACCATGAGATCGTGTAACTCCCGGATACCGTAAGAGTACTTTGGGTGTACCAAACGTCACAACGTAACTGGGTGACTATAAAGGTACACTGCAGGTATCTCCGAAAGTGTCTGTTGGGTTGACACGGATCGAGACTGGGATTTGTCACTCCATGTTACGGAGAGGTATCACTGGGCCCACTCGGTAGTGCATCATCATAATGAGCTCAAAGTGACCAAGTGTCTGGTCACGGGATCATGCATTACGATGCGAGTAAAGTGACTTGCGGTAACGAGATAGAGCGAGGTATTGCGATACCGACGATCGAATCTCGGGCAAGTAACATACCGATTGACAAAGGGAATTGTATACGGGATTGTTTGAATCCTCGACATCGTGGTTCATCCGATGAGATCATCGAGGAGCATGTAGGAGCCAACATGGGTATCCAGATCCGCTATTGGTTATTGCCCGAGAGCCGTCTCGGTCATGTCTCGTGTCTCCCGAACCCGTAGGTCTACACATAAGGTTCGGTGATGCTAGGGTTGTATGAATATGAGTATGCAGTATACGAATGTTGTTGGAGTCCGGATGAGATCTCGGACGTCACGAGGAGTTTGGAATGGTCGGAGGTAAAGAATTATATGTAGGAAGTGGTATTGCGGCCATCGGGAAAGTTTGAGGTCACCGGTATTGTCTGGGACCACCGGAAGGGTCCCGGGTCCACCGGTGGGGCCACCCATCCGGAGGGCCCCATGGGCTGAAGTGGGGAGGAACCAGCCCATAGTCGGCTGGTGCGCCCCCTTGGCCCACCCTGCGCCTAGGGTTGAAACCCTAGGGTGGGGCGCCCACTGCCTTGGGGGCACTCCACCCCTTGGCCGCCCCCCCTTGGGAGATGGGATCCCCAGGGCGGCGCCCCCTGGGGCCTATATAAAGGGAGGGAGGGGCAGCCGCACCTGAAACTCTGGCGCCTCCTCCCCTGCTACACCTCTTCCTCCTCCGTCACGTGCTTGGCGAAGCCCTCCGAGATCTTCTTGCTCCACCACCACCACGCCGTTCAGTCTTTGCTGCTGGAGCCATCATCATCAACCTCTCCTTTCCCTTGCTGGATCAAGAAGGAGGAGCGTCTCCCGTCCGTCGTGTGTTGAGCGTGGAGGTGCCGTCCGTTCGGCACTCGGTCATCGGTGATTTGGATCACGGCGAGTACGACTCCATCATCCACGTTCTAGTGAGCGCTTCCGCACGCGATCTACAAGTGGTATGTAGATGCAATCTCTCTCCCATGACTCGTTGTTTAGATGAACTCATAGATAGATCTTGGTGAAACCGTAGAAAATTTTTAATTTTATGCAACGTTCCCCAACAATTGTCACATGGGATCAGTTTCAGCAGGCTTTCCGTACTGCCCATGTTTCAGTAGGAGCTATGGCCATGAAGAAGCGTGAGTTTCGTAACTTGCGCCAAGGAGGACGGACAGTTGGCCAGTATGTGGATGACTTTAGTAAGTTAGCACGTTATGTCCTAGATGACGTTGCTACGGATGCAGCTAAGCAGGAGAAGTTTCTGGAAGGACTGAATGATGAGATGAGCATGCAGTTGATGGTAGCAACTTTCAACAACTACCAGGAGTTGGTAGATCGTGCTCTTATGATTGAAGGGAAGCAGCAGCAGATTGAAAACCGCAAGAGGAAGTATGGACAAGGGAAGTACAATTCTGGAGATCAGCAGAAGCCACGTTTTACCCCGAAATCGGGAGGACATTTTCAACATGCCCATAGAGGAGGGAGTTCGCATAATCATAATGGCCCCAAGAATGGTAATGGGAATGGGGGAAGCAACCGTCAGAACCGTACCAACCCATCAACCCCAGCCAAGAGAGACCTGAGCCAAGTCACTTGCTATAAGTGTCAGAAGACTGGACATTATGCCAATGAATGTCCTGAAGCCGAGAATGGAAATGGCAATGGAAGCTCTGGGAAGAAGCCAAACCCTTTCAATAGGGGACAGGTGAACCACGTTAACGTGGAGGAGGTTGAAGCCCAGCCAGATGCAGTAATAGGTAAGTTCTTGGTTAAGTCATTTACTGCAATCGTTCTTTTTGATACTGGTGCATCGCATTCGTACAAATCAAGGGGATATGTGGATAAGTATAAACTGCCCACCAAGGTTCTTAGAACACCTATGTTAGTAAGCTCACTAGGAGCGGAGTATATGGCCAGTCGAGGATGTTTTCAAGTGCCATTGAGTATAGGTAGGCATGTTTTCCCCTCGGATTTAATCATTCTAGAATCGCAAGGTTTGGATGTGATTCTGGGTATGGATTGGCTATCATTGTATGGAGGAAACATCGATTGTGCCAGTAAGTCGATTTTGCTTACCACCCCGGAAGGGAGAAGAATCAGGTATGTATCAAGACATGAGCCGAAGAGGACACAAGTAAATTCCTTATCAGGAGTTGTGTAGGAGGAAGTACCAGTGGTGAAGGATTACCCTGATGTATTTCCAGAGGAGTTGCTAGGCATCCCACCAGATAGAGACATTGCTTTTTTTATTGAGCTTTTTCCAGGCACAGGGCCGATATCTAAGAGACCGTACCGGATGCCCGCACAAGATTTGGAGGAAATTAAGAAGCAGATTAAGGAGTTACTGGATAAAGGCTTTATTCGCCCAAGTTCTTCACCTTGGGGATCGCCAGTACTTCTAGTGGAGAAGAAGGATGGATCGTTGAGGATGGTTGTTGATTATCGAGGATTGAATGAAGTGACAATCAAGAACAAGTACCCACTGCCAATGATCAACGATTTGTTTGACCAGTTGCAAGGAGCTAAGGTATTTTCCAAGATCGATTTGCGATCGAGGATACCATCGATTGAAGATTAGAGGCAGGATATACCTAAGGCGGCTTTTACCACAGTGCACGGGCTGTATGAGTATACCGTTATGTCATTTGGTCTGATTAACGCACCTGCATATTTCATGAACATGATGAACAAGGTGTTTATGGAGTTTCTGGATAAGTTCGTCGTGGTGTTCATTGACGATATTTTGGTCTACTCAAATTATAAAGAAGAGCATAAGGAGCATTTGCGTTTAGTACTTGAGAAGCTCAGAGAACATCAGTTATACGCCAAGATCAGCAAATGTGAGTTTTGGTTGAAGGAAGTTGGATTCCTCGGACATGTTATATCCGGAGAAGGAATAGCATTAGATCCCACCAAGGTTGTCACTGTGACAAATTGGGTAGCACCAACGACAGTTGGAGAGATCCGGAGTTTTCTTGGACTTGCAGGATACTACCGGAGATTCATTGAGAATATTTCGAAGATAGCAAAACCTATGACGGAGTTGTTGAAGAAGGATACCAAGTTCAAATGGACTGAAGAATGTGAGGCCAGTTTCCAGGAGTTGAAGAAACATTTGGTTACATCACCAGTGTTGATTCTGCCAGATCAGCGCAAGGATTATGAGGTGTATTTCAATGCTTCACGTCGAGGACTTGGAGCAGTGCTTATGCAGGAGGGAAGAGTTGTTTCGTATGCCTCACGACAGCTTAAGCCCCATGAGTTGAATTATTCTACACATGATTTGGAGTTAGCAGCCGTTGTGCATTCACTGAAGACATGGAGACATTTACTCATCGGAAACCATTGTGAGGTGTACACGGATCACAAGAGTTTGAAGTACATCTTCACGCAGAAGGAGTTGAATCTCAGACAAAGGAGATGGTTGGAGCTCATCAAGGATTATGATATGAGATTGCATTATCATCCGGGAAAGGCTAACGTAGTATCTGACACATTGAGCCGCAAGAGCCATGTCAACACACTCTTGATCGGAGAGTTACCAAAGGATTTAGCCGAGGATCTTCGAGAGCTATGTTTGGAGATAGTTCCGAGAGGCTATGTAGCAGCATTGGAGATTCAGTCTACTTTGATGGATAAGATCAGAGAAGCTCAGAAGACTGACAAGGAGATTGCCTCTATAAAGGAGAAGATGAGCAAAGGAAAAGCTAAAGGATTTCATGAGGAGGAACACGATACCTTATGGTTTGAGGACCGCGTTTATGTGCCTAATGATCCGGAGATCAGGAAGTTGATTTTGCAAGAGCCCCATGATTCGCCGTACTCGATTCACCCAGGAAATACCAAGATGTATCTGGATTTGAAGGACACTTTCTGGTGGACCGGAATGAAGAAGGATATTGCGGAGTATGTAGCAGTATGTGATGTATGTCAGAGAATGAAGGCAGAGCATCAGAAGCCAGCAGGATTGCTACAGCCATTGCCGATACCCGAATGGAAGTGGGATAAGCTAGGCATGGATTTTATCATGGGATTGCCCAGGACCCATTCAGGCTATGACTCAATTTGGGTTGTAGTTGATCGTTTGACAAAAGTAGCTCATTTCATCCCAGTGAAGACCACTTACACCAGTGCTAAGTTAGCAAAGATATACATGACAAAAGTAGCTCAATTTGAGTTCCGAGGAGGATTGTATCAGATAGAGGAAACTAGTTTACCTCAAAGTTCCGGAATCAGTTGCATGAAACTTTGGGTACCAGACTAGAGTTCAATACAGCCTTTCATCCGCAGACAGATGGACAGACCGAGAGACTAAACCAGATTCTGGAGGACATGCTAAGAGCTTGTGCGCTAGATTATGGATCTAGTTGGCACGACAATTTGCCATATGCGGATTTCTCTTACAACAACAGTTATCAATCCATTTTGAAGATGACCCCTTTCGAAGCTCTGTACGTAAGGAGGTGCAGGACACCGTTGTTGTGGGATAAAGTTTGAGACCGTCAGTTGTTTGGACCAGATTTGATTAAGGAGTCTGAACAGAAGGTGAAGCTGATTCGCGATAGGCTCAAGGTAGCCCAGTCCAGGCAGAAGAGCTATGCAGATTCTAAACGCAAGGAGACAGTTTACGAAGTCGGAGATAGAGTTTATCTTCGTGTATCTCCACTTCGAGGAGTTAAGCACTTTGGATTTAAGGGAAAGTTAGCACCACGTTTTGTGGGACCATACAAAGTTTTGGAACGCATGGGAGAAGTTGCTTACAAATTGGAATTGGCCGAAGGATTGTCAGGTGTTCACGATGTGTTCCATGTTTCCCAGTTGAAGAAGTGCCACGCAGAGATGGCTGATATACCGCTAAGAGATACAGTGCCGCTGGAAGAAATTCAGTTAGATAGTGATTTGACCTATGAGGAGAAACCAGTCAAGATTCTCGAATATGCCAGCCAAGTCACACGCAGCAAGGTTATCAAGTTCTGTAAAGTTCAGTGGAGCCACAACACGGAGGATGAAGCCACCTGGAGCGAGAGGAAGATCTGCTAAAAGACCACCCTCATCTATTTTCTAGCCAACCCGAATCTCGAGGGCGAGATTCATCTTAAGGGGGGTAGGTTTGTAACATCCCAAATTTTCAATTTGGAATGTTATACACTAGATCATCATTGCATGTCATATTTTATTACTTTTGGCCTGATCCATAAATTCTACGCAACTCAAGGACCCACGGAGAGACTTGGGGATTTCGTTATTTTCATATATGAGTCTTCTCAAATTTTGAAAATAGGATCATTTGATTTTAATTATTTTATCTTCAGTTATTTCTTCCCCGCCGGACCCGACCGCCGCCACCGCCGTTGACCCGCCGCCGCCGCCGTTGACCCGCCAGAGGTAGACCCCGTCGCTGCCGCGGTTTTCGAGAGAAAACCGTCAGTTTATTTTTTTAGGAACCCAGTTTATATTTTTTTATAGATCGGTTTAGTTTTTTTCTCCCGGTTTAGTTTATTTAGCGGACGTTCGTTCGTACGTTCGTTTTAACGAACGGTTTTCGTCGCTTAGCCGCACATAGCGAACGTTCGTTCGTTAGCCTGTTCGTCCGTTTTCTTTTCTCGGATTTTCCACGATTATTTTCGATCGCAATTTCTGATCCGATTTTCGTTGTAGTATAACTTTTCGCTCGTTTACCAGAATCAGGCGATTCAAGCGCCTAGAGTTTCGTCTCGAAACCCTCTTTCCGTTTAACCAACTCAAACAAGTTTTTTCTTCTGTAAAATTTTACTTTGATCCAGAGTAGTAAACGAAGCTTGTTTCTTTCGCCGTTTGACTTTCGTTGCTTCGTTTGATTTGATTCTTTTTGCAAACCGGAGTTCTTAAGTTGAACTTTCTGGTTAGTTCTCTTATTTGAGTTTTACCTGTGCATTGGATGAGTGCTTATTGTATGCTTGTTTGTTTGCGATAGAGTACCCGGAGTGCGCCGCTTGCGACTTCGAATCTCTAGGTTTCACGGATCATCAGCAAGGCAAGTAACACTTTGATCATACCTCTTTACTACCCAGTTTTATTGCATTAGATCAATCCTCAAACAATTGCATGATTAGGATCTGATTAATATGTGGGTTTTGGGAAGTAGATGAGGTAGTACCTATTACCTGTTTTATTATCAAACTCTTGGGAGTTACTTCTACGTTTGCTTATGCCATGCTACGCTAGTAGACGTGGATTGGGTGAGTGTATCCATGACAGATGTGAGATTGTTGTTTAATGGTTTACTTAAGGTGGCAATTTAAACACACATCTGGGTGGATTGAGGCACCTAAGTATTGCAGCGATTGCCTGTTGTTTTTCTTTATGGACCGCCACCCAGGCTCAAAGGGATCATGAGATTATTCATGCTAGAAACTTCCGTGTGCAGCCACAAGCTACTATGGGCTCTAGCATAGTTGATTAAGTCGTGCGAACTCTTACAGTGGTAGACTAGCAGATGTAGGGGAAAGTAGGTGTAACTGTCTACCCGATCGTAAGGTGCTAGCGCTTCTGAAAGACTATGTCTCGGTCATCCATTTCTCAAACACCATGTAGGCAAGAATCCCAACGGAGGAGATCGAGTCTTGTGGGGAAAAGTGCGCAAACCTCTGCAGAGTGTATAAACTAATCATGGTTAGCCGTGTCCCCGGTTATGGACATCTTGAGTATCTAGTACTTGGATTATCATGTGAATCTCATCATGTTACTTTAATTAATTTTGTTGGGTTTTAATGATGATGCTTAATTGGGATGAGAGGGTGTCTACACTCTCAATGTTTAACAACCACCATGATAGTTAAATAAAATTTATTCCTTTGCAGTAGGGAAAAAATTAGCTTTACGCAAAACTGTAACCATAGAGCTTTCCACCAGCCATATATGCATGTAGTATAGCCTATTTCTATTCATTACTCTCTATGTGTTACATTGCCAGCATATTCCATGTGCTGACCCATTTTCGGACTGCAACGTTCATGTTGCAGATTTTTCAGATGACGAGTAAGGTGCCTTAGGTCACGGTTCTATACTCAGTGATGCCGCTGGAGTTGATGGACTCGCTTATCTTCCAAGCCTTCCTCTATTATTGTTATTAGATGGCCTTAAGCCATATTTATTGTAATAAGTTCTCTTTTGAGACATTCGATGTAATAAGTGTGTGATTGCTACTCTGTTATAAATCCTTCAAATCTTGTGCGTGTCAACATTCTTGATCCGAGGATGACAACTTTGAAGCACGTAGATTAGACTGTTTGAGGTATGGTCGCTACAGACCATGTAAGGCATGAATTCTTGGGTTTCGATGCAACAAAGAGCATCTTCCTTGTGACGTGACTGAACCTATAGTCTTTCTAGTTTGTAATGGAAGGATGGTGCATTGTTCTAGATTTTATTGTCCATATATCAGTCCGTAGGTGAGATCACAGAAGGGTGGTAGAGGGTGGCAGAGTATACGTCAAACATAAAATCATTCGGAACTCAATTTTACAAGTCGGATCTTGCCTCTGAAATGTTGTCGAAGCCGGCGAGTGGGTTATGGGCGCATACAACTTTTGGTTGTGCTCGTTTTGGTGGGTCATGGAGCTCCAATGGAGTTTTTATGGCAAAATTGTGGCCGTTTTATGGATACAACATCGCGGGACATACCGTGAGTACAACTTTCAAGGTAAGTTGACCGCATCGACAAGCCCTTGCACCATTCGGAATGACCTATAATTTTTCGAGTGCATAAACGGAGTGAGTTAGAACTGTTATGTACTTTATGATCCGAGAATAATGCATCCGCTGGTGCAAACATGAGGGTGGTAGCGGGATGGGTGATAGACCATGTAAAGCATGAATTCTTGGGTTTCGATGCAACGAAGAGCCTCCTCCTTCTGTCGTGACTGAACCTCTAGTCTTTCTAGTTTCTAATGGAAGAATGGTGCATTGTTCTATATGTTATTTTCCATATATCAGTCCATAGGTGAGCTCGCAAAACTGTGGTAGAGGGTGGCAGAGTATACTTCAAACAAAAAAATCGTGTGGGACTCAATTTTAGAAGCCGGATCTTCCCTTTGAAATGTTGTCGAAGCCCGCGAGTGGGTTATGGGCGCATACAACTTTTGGTTGTGATCGTTTTGGCGTTTCATGGAGCTCCAATGGAGTTTTTATGGCAAATTGTGGCCGTTTTATGGACATAACATCGCCGGACAGACCGTGAATACAACATTCAAGGTAAGTTGATCACGCCAACAAGCCATCTTGCACCGTTCGGAATGACTGTTAATTTTTTGATTTCATAAACAGAGTGAGGATGAACATTTATGTACTTTATGATCCAAGAATAATGCATTCACTTGTGAAAACGTGAGGGTGCTAGCGGGATGGGTGGTCGAATATGTAAAGCAAGAATTCTTGGGTTTCGACGCAACAAACAGCCTCCTCCTTGTGTTCTGACTGAACCTTTAGTCTTTCTAGTTTGTAATGGAAGGATGGTGAATTGTTCTATATGTTATTTTCCATATACCAGTTCATAGGTGAGCTCACTGAAGGGTGGTAGAGGGTGGCAAAGTATACGTCAAACATAAAATCATCCGGAACTCAATTGTACAAGCCGGATCTTGCCTCCGTAATGTTGTCAAAGCCAACGAGTGGGTTATGGGCACATACAAATTTTCGTTGTGATTGTTTTGGCAGGTCATGGAGCTCCAATGGAATTTTTATTGCAAAATTGTGGCCGTTTTATGGATACAACATCACAGGACAGACCGTGAATACTACTTTCAAGGTATGTTGATCACACCGACAAGCCATCTTGGACTATTCGGAATGACCTATAATTTTTCGAGTGCATAAACGGAGTGACGATGAACTGTTGTGTACTTTATGATCCAAGAATTATGCATCCCCTGGTGAAAACGTGCGGTTGGTAGCGGGATGGATTATAGACCATGTAAAGCATGAATTCTTGGGTTTTGATGCAACAAAGAGCATCCTGCTTGTGACGTGACTGAACCTGTAGTCCTTCTAGTTTGTAATGGAAGGATGGTGCATTGTTCTAGATGTTATTGTCCATATATCAGTCCGTAGGTGAGCTCACAGAAGGGTGGTAGAGGGTGGCAGAGTATACGTCAAACATCAAATCATTCGGAACTCAATTTTAAAAGTCGGATCTTGCCTCTGAAATGTTGTCGAAGCCGGCGAGTGAGTTATGGGCGCATACAACATTTGGTTGTGATCATTTTGGTGGGTCATGGAGCTCCAATGGAGTTTTTATGGAAAAATTGTGGCCATTTTATGGATACAACATCGCGGGACAAACCGTGAGTACAACTTGGAAGGTAAGTTGATCGCATCGACAAGCCTTGCACCATTCTGAATGACCTATAATTTTTTGAGTGCATAAACGGAGTGAGTAAGAACTGTTATGTACTTTATGATCCAAGAATAATGCATCCGCTAGTGCAAACGTGAGGGTTGTAGCGGGATGGGTGATAGACCATGTAAAGCATGAATTCTTGGGTTTTGATGCAACGAAGAGCCTCCTCCACATGTCGTGACTGAACCTCTAGTCTTTCTAGTTTCTAATGGAAGGATGGTGCATTGTTCTATATGTTATTGTCCATATATCAGTCCATAGGTGAGCGCGCGAAATGATGGTAGAGGTGGCAGAGTATACTTCAAACAAAAAATCGTGTGGAACTCAATTTTACAAGCCGGATCTTCCCTCTGAAATGTTCTCGAAGCCCACGAGTGGGTTATGGGAACATACAACTTTTGGTTGTGATCGTTTTGGCGTGTCATGGAGCTCCAATGGAGTTTTTATGGCAAATTGTTGCCGTTTTATGGATATAACATCGCGGGACAGACTGTGAATACAACATTCAAGGTATGTTGATCACACCGACAAGCCATCTTGCACCGTTCGGAATGACCGTTAATATTTCGATTGCATAAACGGAGTGAGGATGAACATTTATGTACTTTATGATCCAAGAATAATGCATTCACTTGTGAAAACGTGAGGGTGGTAGGACATGTAAAGCTTGAATTCTTGGGTTTCGATGCAATGAACAGCCTCCTCCTTGTGTCGTGACTGAACATCTAGTCTTTCTAGTTTGTAATGGAAGGATGGTGAATTGTTCTATATGTTATTGTCCATATACCAGTTCATAGGTGAGCTCACGGAAGGGTGGTAGAGGGTGGCAAAGTATACGTCAAACATAAAATCATTCGGAACTCAATTGTACAAGCCGGATCTCGCCTCCGAAATGTTGTCGAAGCCGATGAGTGGGTTACGGGCGCATACAACTTTTGTTTGTGATCGTTTTGGCTGGTAATGGAGCTCGAATGGAGTTTTTATGGCAAAATTGTGGTCGTTTGATGGATATAACATGCGGGTCAGACCATGAATACAACTTTCATGGTAAGTTGATCGCACCGACGAGCCCTTGCACCATACGGAATGACCTATAATTTTTTGAGTGCATAAAGGAAGTGAGGATTAACTATTATGTACTTTATGATCCAAGAATAATGCATCCGCTGGTGAAAACCTGAGGGTGGTAGCGGGATGGGTGATAGACAATGTAAAGAATGAATTCTTGGGTTTCAATGTAACGAAGAGCCTCCTCCTTGTGTCGCAACTGAACATGTAGTATTTCTAGTTTGTAATGGTAGGATGGTGCCTTGTTCTATATGCTATTATCAATATATCAGTCCGTAGGTGAGCTAACAGAAGGGTGGTAGAGCGTGGCAGAGTATACTTCAAACATAAAATGATATGGAACTCAATTTTACAAGTCGGATCTTCCCTCCGAAATGTTGTCGAAGCCGGCGAGTGCGTTATGGGCACATAATTATTTTGGTTGTGATCGTTTTGGCGGATCTTGGAGCTCCATTGGAGTTTTTATGGCAAAATTGTGGTCATTTTATAGATACAATAGCGCGGGATAGATCGTGAGTAAAACTTTCAAGGTAAGTTGATCGCATGGACGAGCCATCTTGCACCATTCTGAATGACCTATAATTTGTCGAGTGCATAATTGGAATGAGGATGAACTGTTATGTACTTTATGATCCAATAATAATGCATCCGCTGGTGAAAATGTGAGGGTGGTAGTGAGATGGGTGATTGATATGTCTCCGTCGTATCTACTTTTCCAAACACTTTTGCCCTTGTTTTGGACTCTAACTTGCATGATTTGAATGGAACTAACCCGGACTGACGCTATTTTTCAGCAGAATTGCTATGGTGTTATCTTTGTGCAGAAACAAAAGTTCTCGAAATGACCTAAAACTTCACGGAGATTATTTTTGGAAATAATAAAAAATATTGGCGAAAGAATCAAGGCCAGGGGGCCCACACCCAGTCCACGAGGGTGGGAGGCGCACCTGCCCCCCTAGGGCGCGCCCCCTGCCTCGTGGGCCCCCTGGAGCTCCACCGACCAGAACTCCAACTCTATATATTCGTGTTCGGGGAGAAAAAAATCAGAGAGAAGGATTCATCGCTTTTTACGATACGGAGCCGCTGCCAAGCCCTAAACTCTCTCGGGAGGGCTGATCTGGAGTCCGTTCGGGGCTCCGGAGAGGGGAATCCGTCGCCATCGTCATCATCAACCATCCTCCATCACCAATTTCATGATGCTCACCGCCGTGCGTGAGTAATTCCATTGTAGGCTTGCTGGACGGTGATGGGTTGGATGAGATTTATCATGTAATCGAGTTAGTTTTGTTAGGGTTTGATCCCTAGTATCCACTATGTTCTGAGATTGATGTTGCTATGACTTTGCTATGCTTAATGCTTGTCACTAGGGCCCGAGTGCCATATTTCAGATCTAAACCTATTATGTTTTCATGAATATATGTGAGTTCTAGATCCGATCTTGCAATTCTATAGTTACCTACTATGTGTTATGATCCGGCAACCCCGAAGTGACAATAATCGGGACCACTCCCGGTGATGACCATAGTTTGCGGAGTTCATGTAGTCACTATGGGTTAATGCTTTGGTCCGGTACTCTATTAAAAGGAGGCCTTAATATCCATTAGTTTCCAATAGGACCCCGCTGCCACGGGAGGGAAGGACAAAAGATGTCATGCAAGTTCTTTTCCATAAGCATGTATGACTATATTCGGAATACATGCCTACATTACATTGATGAATTGGAGCTAGTTCTGTGTCACCCTATGTTATGACTATTACATGATGAACCGCATCCTGCATAATTCTCCATCACCGATCCAATGCCTACGAGCTTTTCACATATTGTTCTTCGCTTATTTACTTTTCCGTTGCCACTGTTACAATTACTACAAAACCCAAAAATATTACTTTTGCTACCGTTACCACTACTATCATATTACTTTGCTACTAAATACTTTGCTGCAGATATTAAGTTTCCAGGTGTGGTTGAATTGACAACTCAGCTGCTAGTACTTGAGAATATTCTTTGGCTCCCTTTGTGTCGAATCAATAAATTTGGGTTGAATAATCTACCCTCGAAAACGGTTGCGATCCCCTATACTTGTGGGTTATCAAGACTATTTTCTGGTGATGTTGATGGGGAGCATAGCTCTATTCTTTGAGTCACTTGGGATTTACGTCTGCTGGTCACTATGAAGAACTTGAAAGACGACAAAACAAAAATTTATCCCTCAACTACAAGGGGAGGTAAGGAACTGCCATCTAGCTCTGCACTTGATTCGCCTTCTGTTTTGAGTAAGCTTGCGACACCTAAACCTTCTTCTGCTATTAATTCTGATATGTCGCATGTTATTGATGATGCCATACGCTATGCATGATACTTATGATGAAACTACTTCTATGCTTGATACTACTGTGCCACTTGGTGAATTTCTTGATGAACAACTTGCTAGGGCTAGAGAGAATGAAATTATTGAAACTGATAATATTGATGAAAGTGATGATGAAGATTCTCCCCCTAAATATGAATTGCCTGGTGTGCCTGAGGGTTATGTTATGGATGAAGAAACTGCTAGAGACTTTCTTGCTTGCAATAATGGAAGTGATCTTAAGAAATTATTAGCTAAGCTGAAACAAAAATCTTTGAATGCTAGAATGAAATATGACCCTGCTTTTGCTACTTCACCTATCTTTGTTACTGATAAGGATTATGATTTCTCTGTTGATCCTGATATAATTACTTTGGTTGAATCTGATCCTTTCTATGGCTATGAATCTGAAACTGTTGTGGCACATCTTACTAAATTAAATGATATAGCCACCCTGTTCACTAATGATGAGAAAACTCACTACTACTATATCCTTAAAATATTTCCGTTCTCATTAAAGGGTGATGCTAAGATATGGTTTAATTCTCTTGATCCTGGTTGTGCGTAGTCCCCGGGATATGATTTATTACTTCTCTGCTAAATATTTCCCTGCTCATAAGAAACAAGCTGCCTTAAGGGAAATATATAATTTTGTGCAAATTGAAGAAGAGACTCTCCCACAAGCTTGGGGAGGCTTCTCCAATTACTTAATGCTTTGCCTGATCATCCTCTTAAGAAAAATGAAATACTTGATATCTTTTATAATGAACTAACCGATGCTTCCAGAGACCACTTGGATAGTTGTGCTGGTTGTGTTTTCAGGGAAAGAACTATCGATCAAGCTGAAATTCTATTGAATAATATGTTGACAAATGAAAATAATTGGACACTTCCTGAGCCAACTCCTAAGCCAATTCCGAAGAAAAGGGGTTTCTCAGTCCTGAAGATATGCAAGAGGCAAAGAAATCTATGAAGGAAAAAGGTATTAAAGCTGAAGATGTTAAGAATTTACCTCCCGTTGAAGAAATACATAGTCTTAATTTACCGCATGTTGAAGAAATACATTGTCCTAATAACCCGACATAGGTAGTAAAGGTAAATTCTCTCTATAGATTTGATGAAGGTGATATTCCTCGTTATAAGTCTACTAGCCAATGCTTAGATGAGTTTGGTAATTTTATTGTCAAACAAGAAATTTTCAATGCTTATGTTGGTAGACAATTAAAACACAATGCTTATATGATTGAACACTTGGGTGATTATATGTCTAGAGTTAGAGGTGAACTTAAACTCATTAGTAAACATGCTTCTATGGTTACCCCTCAAGTAGAACAAGTACTTAAAGCTCAGAATGATTTGCTCAATGAATTAAATAATAAGAATAAAGGCTTTGTTGTTATAGTTGCAACTAGAGGAGGTAAAGTGACTCAGGAACCCTTGTATCCTGAGGGCCACCCTAAGAGAATTGAGCAGGATTCTTAGAGAAATAATTTAGATGCACCTAGTCCTTCTAAAAAGAAGAAAAAGAAAAATGATAGGACTTTGCATGCTGCTAGTGAACCTGTTGTTGACACACCTGAGAATCCCAATGATATTTCTATCTCTGATGCTGAAACACAATCTGGTAATGAACATGAACCTAGTGATAATGTTAATGAAGATGTTCCTGTTGATGCTCAACCTATCAATGATAATGATGTAGAAATTGAACCTGTTGTTGATCTTGATAACCCACAATCAAAGAACCAACGTTATGATAAGATAGACTTCGTTGCTAGGAAGCACGGCAAAGAAAGGGAAACTTGGGTTCAGAAACCCATGCCTTTTTCTCCCAAACCATCCAAGAAGAAGGATGATGAGGATTTTGAGCGCTTTGCTGAAATGATTAGACCTATCTTCTTGCGTATGCGATTAACTGATATGCTCAAAATGAATCCTTATGCTAAGTATATGAAAGAAATTGTTACTAATAAAAGAAAGATACCGGAAGCTGAAATTTCCACCATGCTTGTTAATTATACTTTCAAAGGTGGAATACAAAAGAAACTTGGAGATCTAGGAGTACCAACTATACAATGCTCCATTAAAATAAACTATGTTAAAACTACTTTATGTGATCTTGGAGCCGGTGTTAGTGTTATGTATCTCTCTTTATATCGTAGACTTGATTTGAATAAGTTGACACGTACTGAAATATCTTTGCAAATGGCCAATAAATCAACTGCTATACCTGTTGGTATTTGTGAGGATGTGCCTGTTGTGGTTGCAAATGTTACTATTTTAACGGACTTTGTTATTCTTGATATTCCCGAGGACGATAGTATGTCTATTATTCTTGGAAGACCTTTTTTGAATACTGCAGGGGCTGTTATTGATTGCAACAAAGGCAATGTCACTTTTCATGTTAACGGGAATGAGCATACGATACACTTTTCGAGGAAACAACCTCAAGTTCATAGTATCAATTCTATTGGAAAAATTCCATCGATTATTTTTGGAGGTTTTGAATTTTCTCTTCCTACTGTCAAGAAGAAATATGATATCCTTATTATTGGGGACGTGCATATCCCCGTTGAGGTAACCTAGTACTATTCGAAATTTCTCCGGTTTCATGTTATTCGAAATGAGTTTGTTAACAAGACCTGATCAACCTTGTTAGTGGATTCCTTTTGATGAGCATGAGATGGATGAAGTTAGAAAGCACAACCTTCTATACCCTCCTTTTACTTTCTGTTATTTAGATTAAATGAAGCAAAAATAATATTTTCTGTCTGTTTTTTGAATTATCCGTGCAATAAAAACTATCCCTAAAATAAAAGTTCTCCAAATGCCCTGAATTGAAATATGATTTTTTTTGGAATATTTGAGAATATCTGGCACTGAGAACACAGCAGGGGGAGCAAGCACCTGGCCACGAGGGTCCAGGGCGCGCCCACCCCTACAGGGCACGGCCCCCTTCCTCGTGGGCCCATGGTGGCTCCCCTCCACTTATTCCAGCCACCACACACTCCTTCCTCCCCAAAAAAATCACCAACTAGCTCAAGCACGAGTTCTAGCTCATTTTGCTGCAATTTTCGATCTCCTTGCTCAAAGCACCTCTAACAAAACTACTTTGGGGGATTGTTCCTTGGTATGTAACTCCTCCAATGGTCCAATTAGTTTTTGTTCTAGTGCTTTATTCATTGCAAATTTGTGATGTCTAGGTGACCATGTTCTTGAGCTTGCATGTCAAATTTATATGGTCCCAAGTAGTTTTAATGCATGATATAGTCTCTAGGCACATGAGGAAGTAGTTGCTATCAATTTTGTTGAGTTTGGTTCACTTTTATTTGAAGTTACTAAAATTTTCAGAATTTTTTACAGGAAGAAATATGTTTAGAAAAATGTACCAAGGTGGTCCTTCAAGGAAGCAAGGACCCAGGCTCGCAATGCGCGATGCCGACGATGAACCACCAAGGGACGCTCAAGTGCGGGCTTGTGAATAGCCTTCAGAGGACTTCATGGATCGAGCAGGAATCAAGGAAGAATTTAACGCATATGTGCGTAACGCTGATCTTGTGAGCTTCGAGGCAGATATGTGCCGTCAGTACCACTATCTCACTGATTCCTTTGTGAGGAGGTTTCAATTTTCATCGTCACGCAATTCTCAAACTGTCCCGTTTGATCTTTATGAAAATTCTTATACTATGGACTTAGAGGATTTTAATACTGCTTGCAAACTTCCACAATGGGTAGTCCTAGTGAACCTCGCAAATCTGAATTTAGAGATCTTCTTGCTAGTATAACTGTGGGGGAATCTAGAGACATAACACAAGCTACCATAGGGAGCATTCATTTTCCAGCTATACATTATATTGCTCTCTTCATAGGTAGGTGCATAAATGGTAAGGGTGAAGCATGCCACATGTGTGTCCCTGATCTCAGTGTTCTTAGGAGTGCTGTATTAGGAGATAAACATTATAATTGGGAGCCATTGTTGCACGTAGGTTGCATAATAATAGATTTAATGGAGATTTCTTTGGTGAAATTTATGCAACCCGTTTAGCTAATTTTCTTAATATACACATTCGTGATTATGATATGGAATTGCCTCCTTCTTATCTAGGTTTTAATGCCATGGTTCACCATCGGTTTGTTGAGAGGAATGAACCGCCTCTCCAGTACCGACTAATCTTTGACAGGCGTCACGCTGTCAATATTGTCCTCCCTGCTCCTACTCTCTTTAACTTTCAGGCAAACGGGAGATATGTCATAACCAGGGAGGAGGCAAATGAGTGCGATAGGAGGACGAGGGCAGCTCGCCTCCAAGCTGCAGCCCACGATGCAATAGTCGTTGCATCTCAGTACGACCCCAGTTACAACTTTGGATATCCGCTAGGCCAGCCATGGCCATAGACCAACTTAGGCCAAAATCCTAAGCTTGGGGGAGTACGTATTTCTCACCAACATTACATTTATGTTCACACACTCATTGCTAGATGTCGGTGCTCATGCTTTTTCACGGTAATATCCATGCTAGTTTATTTCCTTTTTTCTTGCTTTCTTCTTGTGTGTTTGAAAAACCTTAAGAAAACCAAAAAAATTAGTTGTAGCATTTAGCTAGTTTACTTTCTTGCTTGTAGTAGTAGTAATTAAAAAGAAAACCCAAAAAGATTTCTTATTCTTCTTTTGCTTGTTGGGAGCTTTCCCGTGTAAATAGTTTTATTTATTTTCTTTGAGGGTCGATAGGAGAAGACCATAATGAAAATGTTGAAGTGGCTCTTATATGCATTATTGTTGATTTAACCAAGAGCCCATATTGCCTTGTCTTCTCCTTTTTATTGAATGCTTGCAGATTCCAGCTTAGTCTAATGCACGTGCACAACTACTATTGTACACATCGTTCGGTCGTGCAAGTGAAAGGCAATTATGACGATATATGATGAACTGATTGAGATGAGAGAAGCTGGTATGAACTCGAACTCTCTTGTTTTTGTAAATATGATTAGTTCATCGTTCCTGATTCAGCCTATTATGAATAAACATGTTTGCAATGACAATTAGAGATTATAGTTGCTTATGCCATGCTTAATTAGCTAGCAGTTTATAATGGTTTACCTTGCGTGCCAACATGCTATTAAAATGGTTGTGATGTGGTATGATAGGGTGGTATCCTCCTTTGAATGATTCAGGTGACTTGACTTGGCACATGTTCACGCATGTAGTTGAAACAAAATCAACATAGCCTTCACAATATTTATGTTCATGGTGGATTATATCCTACTCATACTTGCACTCAATGTTTATTAATTTTAATGCATGTTCAAGACTGTTGTCGCTCTCTAGTTGGTCGCTTCCCAGTCTTTTGTTATCCTTCACTTGTACTAAGCGGGAATGCTGCTTGTGCATCCAATCCTAAACCCCAAAGTTAGTCCATATGAGTCCACTATACCTTCCTATATGAGGTATCTACCTGTCGTTCCAAGTAAATTTGTATATGCCAAACTCCAAACCTTCAAATGAAATTCTGCTTTGTATGCTCGAATAGCTCATGTATCAACTAGGGTTGTCTGTATCTTCCATGCTAGGCGGGTTATTCTCAAGAGGAGTGGACTCCGCTCCTCACTCACAAGAAAATGGCCGGTCACCGGGATGCCCAGTCCCATGCTTTATGCAAATCAAATCAAAATAATTGCAAACAAAACTCCCCCGGGACTCTTGTTAGTTGGAGGAACTCGTTGTTTCGAGCAAACCATGGATTGATGCTTGTTGGTGGAGGGGGAGTATAAACTTTACCATTCTGTTTGGGAACCGCCTATAATGTGTAGCATGGAAGATATCGCCATCTCTTGGTTGTTATGTTGACAATGAAAGTTTACCGCTCAAAATATTATTTATCTCTATTTCAAAACCGAGCTCTGGCACCTCTACAAATCCCTGCTTCCCTCTGCGAAGGGCCTATCTATTTACTTTTATGTTCAGTCATCACCCTCTTATTAGAAAGCACCAGTTAGAGAGCACCGCTGTCATTTGAATTCATTACTATTAATTTATATTGTGTATGACTATGACTGGATCTCTTTTACCATGAATTACAATGTCTAGTCAGTCCTTGGTCTTCAGAGGTGCTCTGCATTTATATTTTGCGGTCTCAGAAAGCGCTAGCGAGATACCATCTTGTTATATCATATTATGATTGTTTTGAGAAAGTTTTGTCATCTGATATTTATTATTATTGCTCGCTAGTTGATTATGCCATTGATATGAGTAAACATGAGACCTAAGTGTTATTGTGAATATGGTTAGTTCATAATCCTTGCTGAAAACTCGAATGCTGGCTTTACATATTTACAGCAACAAGAGCAAACAGAGTTTGTAAAAGTTTTTCTTTATCACTTTCAGTTTATCAACTGAATTGCTTGAGGACAAGCAAAGGTTTAAGCTTGGGGGAGTTGATACGTCTCCGTCGTATCTACTTCTCCAAACACTTTTGCCCTTGTTTTGGACTCTAACTTGCATGATTTGAATGGAACTAACCCGGACTGACGATGTTTTCAGCAGAATTGCTATGGTGTTATCTTTGTGCAGAAACAAAAGTTCTCAGAATGACCTGAGACTTCACGGAGATTATTTTTGGAAATACTAAAGAATACTGGCGAAAGAATCAAGGCCAGGGGCCCACACCCTGTCCACTAGGGTGGGAGGTGCGCCTGCCCCCCTAGGGCGCGCCCCTGCCTCGTGGGCCCCCTGGAGCTCCACCGACCACAACTCCAACTCTATATATTCGTGTTCGGGGAGAAAAAATCAGAAAGAAGGATTCATCACGTTGTACGATACGGAGCCGCCGCCAAACCCTAAACTCTCTCGGAAGGGCTGATCTGAGTCCGTTCGGGGCTCAGAGAGAGAATCTGTCACCATCGTCATCATCAACCATCCTCCATCACCAATTTCATGATGCTCACCGCCGTGCGTGAGTAATTCCATCGTAGGCTTGCTGGACGGTGGTGGGTTTTATGAGATTTATCATGTAATCGAGTTAGTTTTGTTAGGGTTTGATCCCTAGTATCCACTATGTTCTGAGATTGATGTTTCTATGACTTTGCTATGCTTAATGCTTGTCACTAGGGTCCGAGTGCCATGATTTCATATATGAACCTATTATGTTTTCATGAATATATGTAAGTTCTTGATCCTATCTTGCAAGTCTATAGTCACCTACTATGTGTTATGATCCGGCAACCCCGAAGTGACAATAATAGGGACCACTCCCGGGGATGACCATAGTTTGAGGAGTTCATGTATTCACTATGTGTTAATGCTTTGGTCCGGTACTCTATTAAAAGGAGGCCTTAATATCCCTTAGTTTCCAATAGGACCCGGTGCCATGGGAGGGTAGGACAAAAGATGTCATGCAAGTTCTTTTCCATAAGCAAGTATGACTATATTCAGAATACATGGCTACATTACATTGATGAATTGGAGCTAGTTCTATGTCACCCTATGTTATGACTGTTACATGATGAACCGCATCCGGCATAATTCTCCATCACCGATCCAATGCCTACGAGCTTTTCACATATTGTTCTTCGCTTATTTAATTTTCCGTTGCCACTGTTACAATTACTACAAAACCCAAAAATATTACTTTTTCTACCGTTACCACTACTATCATATTACTTTGCTACTAAATACTTTGCTGCAGATATTAAGTTTCCAGGTGCGGTTGAATTGACAACTCACGGAAGGGTGGTAGAGTATACTTCAAACATAAAATCATTCTGAACTCAATTTTACAAGTCGGTCTTGCCTCAGAAATGTTGTCGAAGCCGGCGAGTGGGTTATGGGCGCATACAACTTTTGGTTGTGATCGTTTTGGCAGGTCATGGAGCTCCAATGGAGTGTTTATGGCAAAATTGTGGTCCTTTTATGGATACAGCATTGGGGGACATACTGTGAATAGAACTTCCAAAGTAAGTTGATCGCACTGACGAGCCATCTTGCACCATTGAGAATGACCTATAATTTTTCGAGTGCATAAACAGAGTGAGGATGAACTGTTATCTACTTTATGCTCCAAGAATAATGCATCCACTAGTGAAAACGTGAGGGTGGTAGCGAGATGGGTGATAGACCATGTAAAGCATGAATTCTTGGGTTTCGACGCAAAGAAGAGCCTCCTTCTTGTGTCGTGACTGAACCTGTAGTATTTCTAGTTTGTAATGGTAGGATGGTGCATTGTTCTATATGTTATTGTCCATATATCAGTCTGTAGGTGAGCTCACATAATGGTGGAAGAGGGTGGCAGAGTATACTTCAAACATAAAATCATCCGGAACTCAATTTTACTAGCCGAATCTTGCCTCCATAATGTTGTCGATGCCGGTGAGTGGGTTATGGGACAATACAAATTTTGGTTGTGATAGTTTTTTCGAGTTATGGAGCTCCAATGGAGTTTTTATGGAAAAACTGTGGCCGTTTTATGGATACAACATCACGGGACAGACCGTGAATACAGCTTTCGAGGTAAGTTGAGCGCACCAACGAGCCATCTTGCACCATTCGGAATGACCTATAACTTTTCGAGTGCATAAATGGAGTGAATATGAACTGTTATGTACTTTGATCCAAGAATAATACATCCGCTGGTGAAAATGTGAGGGTGGTAGCGGGATGGGTGATAGACCATGTAAAGCATGAATTCTTGGGTTTCGATGCAACGAAGAGCCTTCCCCTTGTGTCGTGACTGAACCTGTAGTGTTTCTAGTTTTTAATTGTAGGTTGGTGCATTGTTCTATATGTTATTGTCCATATATCAGGTTATAGGTGAGCTCACGGAAGGGTGGTAGAGTGTGGCTGAGTATACTTCAAACATAAAATTGTTCGGAACTCAATTTGACAAGCCGGATCTTGCCTTCGAAATGTTGTTGAAGCCCATGAGTGGGTTATGGGCGCATACAACTTTTGCTTGTGATCGGTTTGGCAGGTCATGGAGCTCCAATGGATTTTTTATGGCAAAATTGTGGCCATTTTATGGATACTACATCGTGGGATATGCCGTGAATACAACTTTCAAGGTAAGTTGATCTTACCGACGAGCCATCTTGCACCATTCAGAATGACCTATAATTTTTCGAGTGCATAAAGGGACTGAGGATGAGCTGTTAAGTACTTTATGATCCAAGAACAATGCATCTGTCGGCGTTCTGGGAATGGGGGTCCCCAGACTTGCCTGCCTGCGGCCCACGGCGTGGCTGTGCTAGCAGGCCTGTACGGCCCATCTTCATCAACAAGGCATTCAAGACCCTCGCGAGGGGCCAAGCCTCGCGAGGCGGACGACGCAAGACCTCCTCGATAGCGGCCTCACCAGGTTGCCTCGCGAGGAGCGGAGAGATCAAGGCAGGGAAAACCTCGCGAGGTTCTCATGACGTAAGCCGTGACGTTCCAGATCAGGCGGGCACCAGCGTGCGCAGCGTCCTCGTTTCCTCTTTGGTGCTAAAGGAGGCACGCGTAGGCGCGGAGTATCGAGGCATCAAGCAAAGGTTTCCATATCAGCGCAGTGAGACCAAGACCAACATGACGGCAAGACGGAGGGTCACCATGGAGCCCAAAGGCGGCGTCACCACCAGAGCCTTTTGCAGGCAAAGACCACTTTTGTCAGGATAAGCTGTCATCATCAGCCCAAGAGGCAATCCACCACCACCACACTGGAGTAGGGTATTACACCACAATGGTGGCCCAAACCAGTATAAATCTTGTATCCCTTGTATTGTGAGTTCGTCGAGTTCGTTCTTAAGATCTTAGCTAGTTAGGACATGGATCGGTAGGAGGGAATGACCTTCGCATGCACCCCAGAGTTCAAACCTTAAGGGTTTTGTCGAAACCCGTGGTCCGACATTTGGCGCGCCAGGTAGGGGTGCGCCGAAGCTTCCCTTCCGTCGCTCTGTGTCGCCTCGCTCCGTCGTCTCCATGGCAGACGCTCGCCGTGCTCATGCTGAGCACCGGGCTGCCCTCGCCACCCGCGTCGCTCAGACGGTTCCCGTCGGCGGGACACCTCATTTTTCTCCGCCGCCTGTCGCCAACGCCACCACCGGCCCGACGGGGAACGAGCAGCAAGCGTCCTCGCTGCACCCCTCGGTGCGGCGGGACGGCCGCACCGCCACTCCATCGCCGACTCCCGTTGGTTCGTCGTCCCACGCTCGTCGCGCTCCCATGGACGCGCGAGCCGCGCTCCTCATGGCGCACGAGCTCCTGCGCTACCGCCCGGTCGACGACCTCTATGAGGACTGGCTCGACCGCATCGCCGAGCTCATCCGCGCCGCAGGGGGCTCCTCTGTGCCGTCCCTCTCTCTGCCTCGCCCTCCGCCACCTACAGGCGACGTAGCTCACGGAGCACCTCCACCACCTTTGCCCCAAGACGGCGCCCTGGCACCAAGGCGCGCGGCTCCATGACGCGACCCGCCGCACCCGGCAGCCGCGCGTGAAGAAAGAAGTTGTCAAGAAGTCCCTCGACCGCAAGAGAACGCTCAGCCGCTCCTCGCACCGCCGCGCCAGGATCGTCTGCCGTGGCCGGCCCCCGCGCAGCTTGCCGAAGCGGCGCGTGGGTGCCAAGACCAAGCTCCGCCTCCAAGACGGGCCCCGGCGACCATGGCCGGCTGCCGCGCCTTCACCCCTGAACTGGGTAGAGTCGCCTAGCCGGGCAAGTTCAAGCCAGATCTGCCTCCTTGCTACGAGGCAACCCCGACCCTGCGGAGTTCCTGCAGCTCTACGAGCTATGCATCGAGGCGGCCAACGGCGACGAGAAAGTCATGGCGAACTGGTTCCCCATGGCTCTCAAGGATGGCACCCGCTCCTGGCTCCTGAACCTGCCTCCGGGCTCGATCTCTTCCTGGGACGAGATGCGCAACCACTTCGTCGCCAACTTCCAGGGCACTCGCGACCGCCCGCCGGCCGCGAGTGACCTGCGCCGCGTCAAGCAACAACCAGGAGAGACCCTCCAGAAGTACATCCACCGCTTCAACAACGTTCGTCTCAAGATCCCCAAGGTGACGGACGAGGCCATCATCTCCGTGTTCTCTGATGGCGTCAGCGACGCCAAGATGAAGGAAGAGCTCGCTATCCACGAGGAGCTGTGCACATCTCAGGAGTTGTTCAACCTGGCGACCAGGTGCGCAAGAGCTGAGGAAGGGCGCCTCTCCCTCCTTGAGCTCCCGGTTGCGGACCCGGAGGAGAAGAAAGCTAAGGCCAAGGACGTGAAGCGCAAGGGAGCAGCTGTGCTTGCAGCGGATCCGGACACCAAGTGCGGCAGAGACCAGCCCCAGTCATCCAAGAGCAGCCGACCATTCTGCGCCTTCCATAACCTGCATACCCATAACACCAGCGACTGTCAAGAGCTCAGAGCCATTCGAGAAGGATGCTTTGGTCGACGCCCCGAGCGCGGCGACCGGGGCTACAGCCGAGGAGGAGGACTCGGTGGCGGACGCTGGGACGACCGTGGCCCGCACCAGGAGTGGCGCGGCTGGCCTCGTGAGGACCGCTGGCAGGATCAGCCTCGCGAGGGCGCCTGGAGGGACCAGCCTCGTGAGGATCGTCCTCAGGGCAACACCGGTCTTCCACCACTACCGCCACCACCAAGAAGGAATGATGACCATCATCAAGACGAGGGGGTTGGGGGCTTCCAGGAGCCACGTGCTATCGCCTGCATCTTAGGCGGAGTTCAGGCCCCAGCCTCGCAGCGTATCTTCAAACAGTTTGCTCGTGAAGTGAATATAGTCCTCCCCAAGCTTGAGGCTGCACGCCCACTCAGGTGGTCCCAGTGCACCATCACCTTCAGTTCGGCGGATCAGCTCAAGTGCATGGCCACCGCTGGCGCCCTCCCGATGCTTTGCTCCCCGGTCATCAGCAGCGTGCAAGTTACCAAGACCCTCATTGACGGCGGCGCAGGGCTCAACGTCCTGTCCGTCGACACGTTCGACAACCTCCAAGTACCATATGACCAGCTTCAGCCTACTAAGCCTTTCTCAGGAGTGACCAACGGCTCCACCACACAGATAGGGCAGGTCTGCCTCCCTGTCACCTTCGGAGAATGCAAGAACTACCGCACCGAGCTCATCGACTTCGACGTCGCGCATATCCTCTTGCTGTACAATGCCATCCTCGGGTATCCGGCCCTGGCCAAGTTCATGGCGGTGACCCATCACGGCTACAATGTCCTCAAGATGCCGGGAAGCGGCGGGATCATCACGGTCCCATGTGAAGAAAGAGATGTGGTGTGCTCCCTCGAGCGTGCCTTCCAAGCTGCAGCAATCGACGACCCCGAAAGCAAGGGCGAGGGCCCTCCTGAGGCCATCCCCAAGAAGAAGAAGCAGTGCGCCGCGCAGGGCCTTAGGAGGGTGGCGTCGCAGCTGGAACCTCGTCAGGATCAGCGCTCACTCCAGGGGCGCCTCCCTCCATCGCATAGGAGGGCGCGCCCGGCGCCCTTCTCGGGCAGGGCTTGGGGGCTCTCTTCTGGAGGGCCTTAGACCTCGCTAGCATCATGAGGGAGGTGCTTGGGCACCACTTGGAGGCATGTTCACGGCCTGTTTCCCTCAGGAGGACACAGGGCGAGGAGCCCACTGCTCAGGAGTTCATCACCAAGACCACTCAGGAACTGCAAGACGCAAGGGCCATGCGCAGCGACCGCCGCTCACGAGGCGCAGCTCCCCATCCAGGCGAGGATGCCGGGCTGCGCGTCTGCATCGACGTCCCAGGGCTCAACAGGGCCGCCTCTCAGGAGCTTTTGTGGCCTTCGCGCGTGGGACACTGCGAGGGCCCACCTCACAGCTACGTTCGCATGCCTTTTGCCCTGCCGAGCGTGTCATTCGCCTATCAGCGCAACCTGCGCCGCATCCTGGCGGCTCAGGAGGCCAGGCACCACACTGTGCTAACAGAGATGGAAACGGTCCTCAGGGAACCACTTGGACCCCAAGAGCCTCCCGAGGCTCAGGGCCCCGGTGGCTCATGAGGAGCAAATTCCTTCGCCGCGTACCTTCAGCTGCCCCGACACCCCTTCATCAACAGAGCCAAGTGACATTTTCCAAGCTTGTTTAGCTGGGAGCACCCCACGGGCTGCATCATTCCCAGGCCGCGTGGGTCCGTCCCTATGGTATGTACCCCTTTTTCTTCTGTCTTAGGCTTACCATGCTGGGGGCGCCCCTCGGGCTGCATCATCCTCAAGCCGCTCGGGCCTGACCCAGTGGCCAGTATCTTCCCTGCTTTTACTTAAGCCAGTTTGCTTTCCATGCTTAATCTGCCTATGACTACTGCTTCTCCGATCGTCACCTCCCACGGGGGCTACTCACGCCGTCACGGTGCTAGTGCACGGGTCCGTCCCTGCCACGTCGACAAACCTGAGAGGTCGAGCTCTGGATCGTGGCACGCCCCGCACAGGTCACCTCACCAGGCCCTCAGCGCCTTCGTCTCCTTGCGGAGCAGCCGGCGGCGGACTGGCAACCATAATGGCAGACTGTGTTTCTCCTTATGCTGGCTCGCAGGAACCTCATGAGAATGACAGCAGGCAGCACCGCGAGCTCCCTCTTCTCCCATGCAATCCGCTTGCGTGTTAAAAGGGGGGCTCCTGAGCATCGTGACTCAGGAGCTCCTACTGGCTCTCCAGCCCTCACCCTGGCCTTGACCACGACACGCGACCTGGCATACCAGCGGTGGCTGAGCTCGCTCGAGGGCCGGGACCTGAGGACGTAGTGCATAAGGGAGAGCGTGGAGAAGAGGGGGAGGCTCGCACGGGCCTGGCCTAGCTATGCATTAACGCGGCGCATCGCAAGGAATCGACCCCAAACCACCAAGATAAGTCCCGCACTCAGATCACAGCTGCTTGAGCGCTAATGGGAACCTCTCACCATCGCGCCTCAGGGGCTCTTACTGGACCTCGGGTCGCTCACGTCCTGGCCTTTACCACGGCACGCGACCTGGCATACCAGCAATGGCTGCAGCTTGCCTGGGGACCGGGACCTATCAGCGTAGAGCAACAAGCCATTGCGAGGTTGGAAATGGGAGACCAAGCCTAAACAGGACATGCGCTCGCAATTCTTCATAACAAGGATAGTATAAACAAAAGGCATTACAGATCCTTTACACGCCCCCACGGGGTACTTCTTGATTCCTCGCAGGGAACCAAGCACGAGAACCTAGGAGAATCTTATGTACACCCTCCCGCGGCCAACCCCATCATCAACAGTGGGCCGCGGGAGGCCGGCGCCAACCTCACCCAGATCAGCGACGGCGGCGGTTGGACGCTGCAGCCCTACTCCGGGCGCGGCGAGAGTTCGGGGGCAAGTAGCTGTCGTCGCTCGTCTCCGGAGTCTCGTAGAGCTCAGGAGAGCCGCTGGAGGTCCAAGGGCCGCTGCTGCTGGAGGTGTCGCAGGCCGGGTGCGCATCGTCCTAGCGTGCCCCTCCAGGGCAGCACTCCAGGCGGCGGCCCTCCGCATCGAAGTCCTTGAAGAACAACGTGGAGGCGCCATCATACTCGAAGTGGATCGCGAGGGCGCCCTCCGCGTGGCAAATCCGCGCGACTTCACCCCAGCCGCGGGTCATGAAGATCTTGCCAGAGGAGACCACTTCAACCTCTGCTCCAGTCGCCGGGGCATCGCAGTCAGCATGCTGCAACCAGAGCTCGAGGGGTCCCCTCGGCGGCATCACGTCGGAAAAGAACCGCGGGAAGTGGATCCAGGTGCTTGGGGGCATCGCCGCCCACAGCACTAGCTCGCGGGAGGAGTCCGCAGCATGGGTTCCAGGGGCGACGGTGCATATCGCCATCGCAGGGCGGCCGCGGTCGCGTCGCGGGCGGCACCGCTCGTCGCTCCTTCCTCCTAAGCCCCCGTCCTGGGCGTACAAGGGTAGCGGATACCCAGGAGGAGGCCGCTCGCACCAAGGCCTCGTCACCACCTGCATTGCCGTTGCGTCGTGGCGGTGAACCGACCTCTTCTTCGGCGGAAGCGGCACCGACACATCGAGGGGAGTCTTTCCCTTCTCCGCAGCAGAAAACCTTCGGATGGGCGCCATTGCTACTAGCAGAGGGTCAAGGAGGAAGAAGCAATCGAAATGGGAAGGAATGGGCGACGGGGGCTCCGCCCCCTTCCTCATTTATAGCAGGAGAAGGCCAACCAGCGCCCCCCACAATCACAGGTAATGATGGTTTTCCTTGCATGTCACAGGGACTTGTCAAGTCGGGCAGTTGTCGAGGCAGCGTGGGGAAGCAAAGACGCCCACGTCCAATCAACCGCCACGCGTCGACCAAGGCCGCAGGCTTTTGGGGCCCGCTGCGCTTCATACTTGACCCTTGGCTTCGCCTCGAAGCCAAGCCCGAGCGCGCCTTGGGCCCGGGGGCCGGGCTACTGTCGGCATTCAGGGAATGGGGGTCCCCAGACTTGCCTGCCTGCGGCCCATGGCATGGCTGTGCTAGCAGGCCTGTATGGCCCATCTTCATCAACAAGGCATTCAAGACCCTCGTGAGGGGCCAAGCCTCGCGAGGCGGACGATGCAAGACCTCCTCGGGAGCGGCCTCACCAGGTTGCCTCGCGAGGAGCGGAGAGATCAGGCGGGCGCCAGCGCGCGCAGCGTCCTCGTTTCCTCTTGGGTGCTAAAGGAGGCAAGCGCAGGCGCGGAGTACCGAGGCATCAAGCAAAGGTTTCCATATCAGCGCAACGAGACCAAGACCAGCAAGACGGCAAGATGGAGGTCACCATGGAATCCAAGGCGGCGTCACCACCAGAGCCTTTTGCAGGCGAAGACCGCTTTTGCCAGGATAAGCTGTACTAGTTGTCCCCTTTCAAATTGGCTGTTGTTGGCTTCCTTCCCGCTCAATATTTGGGAAGAGGACCAGGGCCTATATAAGTAGAACTAGCCACCACAGTATGGGGGATCGATTCCATCTTCCATTCTCTCACCCAGAAGCACACCAAGCACAAGGACACCTCAACCTCAGGAGGCTGTTCTTCCCCTTGTACTGTTCATCATCAGCCCAAGAGACAATCCACCACCACCACACTGGAGTAGGGTATTACACCACAATGGTGGCTCGAACCAGTATAAATCTTATGTCCCTTGTGTTGTCAGTTCGTCGAGTTCATGCTTGAGATCTCAGCTAGTTAGGACGTGGATCGGTAGGAGGGAAAGAACTTCGTGCACACCCCAGAGTTCGAACCTTAAGGGTTTTGCCGGAACCCGTGATCTGACAGCATCCGCTGGTGAAAACGTGAGGGTGGTAGCGGGATGGGTGATAGACCATGTAAAGCATGAATTGTTGGGTTTCGATTCAACAAAGAGCCTCCTCCTTGTGTCGTGACTGAACCTGTAGTCTTTTTAGTTTGTAATGGAAGGATGGTGCATTGTTCTATATGTTATTGTCCATATATAAATCCATAGGTGAGCTCATGGAAGGGTGGTAGAGGGTGGCAGAGTATACTTCAAACATAACATCATTCGGAAATCAATTTTACAAGCCGGATCTTGCCTCTGAAATGTTGTCGAAGCAGGCAAGTGGGTTATGGGCGCATACAACATTCGGTTGTGATCATTTTGCGGGTCATGGAGCTCCAATGGAGTGTTTGTGGCAAAATTGTTCTTGTTTTATGCATACAACATCGTGGGACACACCGTGAATACAATTTTCAAGGTAAGTTGATTGCACCGACGGGCCATCTTGCACCATTCGGAATGACCTATAATTTTTCGAGTGCATAAAGGGAGTGAGGATGAACTGTTATGTACTTTATGATCCAAGAATGATGCATCCACTGGTGAAAACGTGAGGGTGGTAGCGGGATGGGTGATAGACCATGTAAAGGACGAATTCTTGAGTTTCAATGCAACGAAGAGCCTCCTCCTTGTGTCACGACTGAACCTGTAGTCTTTCTAGTTTGTAATGGAAAGATGGTACATTGTTCTATATGTTATTGTCCATATATCGGTCTATAGGTGAGCTCACGGAAGGGTGGTAGAGGGTGGCAGAGTATAATTCAAACATTAAATCGTCTGGAAATCAATTTTACAAGCCGGATCTTCCTCCGAAATGGTCAAAAGAAGATTTCTCGGACCGAGACGTCAAGTTTCTAAGCTACTTTTGGAAGACGCTATGCGCCAAGCTTGGAATCAAGCTTTTGTTCTCTTCGGCATACCATCCTTAAACCGACATCCAAACAGAGGTCACGAACCGGACGCTCTCCACTCCACTATGCGTGTTGATCAAGAAGAACATCAAGGAGTGGGTGGAGTGTCTACCAATCGTCGAGAACGCCTACAACCGTCCAAGATATTCGACTACCGGCAAGCCCCCTTCGAGATTGTCTATGGCTTCAACCCATTATCCGCGTTGGACATTCTTCCTCTAGCACTACAAGAGCGCATCAACATGGACGCGAGTGCATGAGTGAACTACCTCAATAAGATGCATGAATATACAAGGCACACCATCGAGGACCAAGTACAACGACTCGCGACCAAGCTGAACATCAACAAGCAACCCATGATATTCAACATTGGAGATCTTGTATGACTACACCTTCGCAAGGAACGCTTCCCCGACGGATGCAAGTCCAAGCTCCGACCATGAGCCGATGGACCATTCAAGGTGCTCGAGCGCTACAACAACAATGCGTACAAGATCGACTTACCACGCGACAAGTACTCTGTGAGCGATATCTTCAACGTCAAAGATCTCTCTCCCTATCATGGTGATGAGGATTTCGATCCAAGGTCAGATCTTTCCAAAGGTGGGGGATGATGCGGAGCATCCTATGGTCATCCCCATGGACCTACCATTGTCTCATCGAGTGCCAAGAGGACCAATGACACGAGCACGAGCTAGAGCCCTCGAGACCGAGGTGACTTCCTTCCTTAGTGATATTCCATATGATCCACTCGAGACATGGTTACTACCTAAGTCCGGAATGTAGTGCATGATCAGGTACCAAGAAGGCCCTCCTAAAGATGCACGTGAAGACGGAGAAGTGCCCAAGTTCATGGATGAAGAGGAACGACGGAAGTCTCGAGGATCCACACATCCGGCCCCAAACCCCAGACATCCGGCCCCTGGAGTATCTACCATAGCCACCGCCCAGCCGAAGCTACAAGGCCCGGACATCTGGCCTAGGCCCCAGACTCCGGCCCGACACCAGCCGGACATTTGGCCCCCGCCCGGAAATCCGGCGCCCATCACGGAACACCACCGAAGCTGGACCCCGCCAGCCCGGACATCCGGCAAAGGGCCCAGACATCCGACTCCTCCTGAGCCGTCGGACATCTGGCCTCCATCCCGAAAATCCGTATACCGCCTATCCAGAGAGCACCAAGACCGGCCCCGCCAGCCTGGACGTCCGCCCCCCTACCCGGACATCCGGCTCCTTGTGAAGGCCCGGACATCCGGCCCGATGCCCGGACGTCCGGCTCCGCCCGTCTGCACACAGTGAAGGGTCGAGGCGCATGTACCCCTTCACCCACCTAGACTATATATACTCTGCCTCCCTCTTTCTAGGGTTAGCAAAGGATTAGCTCATTTGAGAGATAGAGCTTTGCTCGTCCACTTGATGACTTCTCCATCGGAGTTCACGACCTCTAGGGAGAAGATCCCCCAAGTGGATTCAAGACCCCATCATGCGAAGACCCATCAAGACCTCCTCACGGAGAAGACCTTTTGTATCGTCCTTTGTTGCGTTTGCATCTTGTACCGCACTTGATGTTCGTGGATCTAGCATATGTGTGACTGGATCTCGTCAATTTGAGTGTTTTCCCCTCATGTTTCCCCTCGTGTTCCTCATGTTCGTCGTAGGATCACCTCCAAATCATGAAAGATCGGCCATAGGGTTTCCACCCTACATCAAGGATGGTGCATTGTTTTATATGTTATTGTCCATATATCAGTGATGAGGACATGAATACTATTGTTACACCCACAACCCCTGCTGCTATACATACTGGACCAATTACTAGAGCTCGCGCACACCAATTGAATTACTAGGTACTTTCATTTCTTGGTAAAGATTCTAATGTTCATGAGAATATGATACTGCATAAATTGGATACATTTGTTTTGCTTACAAATGAAGGGCCTAGCTTGGACAAGAAAGATGAACCTTGGAGCAAGTTCAAGCATGGAGATGATGGCTGCTACCTCTTGAGCACTGCGTTGGTTTCCCCTTGAAGAGGAAAGGGTGGTGCAGTAAAGTAGCGTAAGTATTTCCCTCAGTTTTTGAGAACCAAGGTATCAATCCAGTAGGAGACCACACACCTACACAAGCAAACAAGAACCTCGCAACCAACGCGATAAAGGGGTTGTCAATCCCTCAACGGTCACTTACGAGAGTGAGATCTGATAGATATGATAAGATAATATTTTTGGTATTTTTATGATAAAGATGCAAAGTAAAATAAAAGGCAATAAAAATAGCTAAGTGTTCGAAGATTAATATGATGGAAAATAGACCCGGGGGCCATAGGTTTCACTAGTGGCTTCTCTCGAGAGCATAAGTATTACGGTGGGTGAACAAATTACTATTGAGCAATTGATAGAATTGAGCATAGTTATGAGAATATCTAGGTATGATCATGTATATAGGCATCACGTCCGCGACAAGTAGACCGACTCCTCCCTGCATCTACTACTATTACTCCACACATCGACCGCTATCCAGCATGAATCTACAGTATTAAGTTCAAAAGAACAGAGTAACGCTTTAAGTAAGATGACATGATGTAGAGGGATAAACTCATGCAATATGATATAAACCCCATCTTGTTATCCTCGATGGCAACAATACAATACGTGCCTTGTTGCCCCTACTTTCACTGGGAAAGGACACCACAAGATTGAACTCAAAGCTAAGCACTTCTCCCATTGCAAGAAAGATCAATCTAGTAGGCCAAACCAAACTGATAATTCGAAGAGACTTGCAAAGATAACCAATCATACATAAAAGAACTCAGAGAATATTCAAATATTGTTCATAGATAAACTTGATCATAAACCCACAACTCATCGGTCTCAACAAACACACCGCAAAAGAAGATTACATCGAATAGATCTCCATGAGAATCGTGGAGAACTTTGTATTGAGATCCAAAGAAAGAGAAGAAGCCATCTAGCTAATAACTATGGACCCAAAGGTCTGAGGTAAACTACTCACACATCATCGAAGATGCTATGGTGTTGACGTAGAAGCCCTCCGTGATCAATGCCCCCTCCGGCAGGACGCCAGAAAAGGCCCCAAGATGGGATCTCACGGGTACATAAGGTTGCGGCGGTGGAATTAGGTTTTCGTGGATGCTTCTATTTGTTTGGGGGTATGTAGGTATATATAGGTGGAAGAAATACGTCGGTGGAGCAACATGGGCCCCACGAGGGTGAAGGGCGCGCCTGGGGGGGTAGGCGCGCCCTCCTACCTCGTGCCCTCCTGGTAGCTTTCTTGACGTAGGGTCCGAGTCCTCTGGATCGTTCGTTCCGAAAATCATGTTCCCGAAGGTTTCATTCCGTTTGGACTCCGTTTGATATTCTTTTTCTGTGAAACACCGAAATAGGCAAAAAACAGCAATTCTGGGCTGGGCCTCCGGTTAATAGGTTAGTCCCAAAAATAATATAAAAGTGTATAATAAAGCCCATTAAACATCCAAAACAGAATATAATATAGCATGAAGCAATCAAAAATTATAGATATGTTGGAGATGTATCAATGGCATGTGCAAGAGGAACAAGAATGAAATTTCAAGTGATGATTTCATGACTTTGAAGCCACCATAATGAGTTCATGAAGGCTTGGACGAAATATACAAGATGCCACTTCCTAAATTTCGTCCAGAGGCTATTCTAGGTATTGTGTCGCCTTATTATTGGGCCAGGCCCATGTAATTTCGAAATATTTTAGTATATGTTGTTTTTGGAGTCCGTGTGTGTGTGGGGAAACAAGAGATAGGGTTGGTTTCGGAACCCTCCTCCAAGGGCCACAAAATTCCCCCTCTTCCTCCATATATACAGCCCTTAGGGCACCATTTAGACTTTGGGTTTTGTTTAGATTAAAAGTTCACCATAGCTGCAACTTCGCGTACTTCGTTTGTGTTCAACGACCAGATCAAGGCATCACAGAACCCCACCTTGATCAATAAAGCTTTCATCTTATATTCGCAATATCCGGATTGCAATCTTAGTTTGTTGCTTGTTCTTCGTTTGCTTGCAGGAAATAGACCTTCGTGGTCAAGTTGATCATTCTCCGGTGTGGTTAATAACCTCTCGGAGTTGGTTTAGTCATTGCTAAGGAGCGACGTCCTCGCATGTTCGTAGTCGGATCATCAAAGTCTACTCCTCCGAATGATAATCACCATCTCATTGGAAGAAGGGGCACCTTTGCATCTATCAAGTGGTATCAGATTTCAAGGTTGCTCGGTGAGATTTTACAGTTTTCGTAGTTTAGATCGAGTCTGTTCTTCATACCTACAGTCCACTAAAAAGCTACAAAAAATTAGAATTAGTTCATCATATCCGAACCAGTCTGAGCCTTTGCATAGTCTTTTAGTATTTTTCTTTGTTGAATTTGCGGTTGCATCATCGTGTCAAGTTGCTGGTCTTAGCGTCTAGTCTTTTAGAATTTCGAGTTCTGGTCATAAGTTGTCACGCCGCTGCCACACCAACATCATCGCCCCTGCCATCTACCACCACCGCTTATTTGCCACCGCTCTGAATCCATATACCACCACCGATTTGTATCCATATACCACCACCAATCCGTATTCATATACCACCACCGCTACCATATACCACCACCACTGCCGTATACCACCACTGGTGCTATATCCTGTTATTTTGACTTGGGAAGAGTTTTCACACACTCGCCATTATAGTGATTTTTTTGCAAAAAAATTAACGAACAAAAAAATCTAGAGTGTGCTTTTTCCTTGTTTACGTGTCGAGTCATGATTTTGTTAGTGTTCTAGGCTCGCGTCTCTAGTACGGTCTAGCCTAGGACCAGCACAGTACCGTCGTTAAGCGTTTATTCAACTTTTCATCTCTGAATTGATTATTATTGACCCTTTTTTCTACCATATTATAAGCCTTCCCAGCTCCACATACATCTACGTCCTCGCGTTTGACTCTCCCTGGTAATCGCTCTATCCAATCTTTGGGAGTTTTGACTACAGCAGTTGCCGATCACCACCAGTTGTTTGGTAAGACCTAGTAATTATTTGAGATTTGCTTGACGAATATGTGACACACTGCCACTTTCTAGTAGTCTGTAGGATCATAGTCTTGTGTGTTTCTATTGTTGCTAACCATGGCAGGACCACAAGCCGACAAGATTGACTGGGAGAATATGACGAAGAAGGAGCGTCATCATAAATTTCAGCAAATGTTGAGTTAACAGGTCGAAGACGTCATGGACAGCTTTGGAAAGGCACTGGAGAGGATTGATGACGTTGAGAAGACAATTGACAACAACAACAACAACCTCCACGTTGTGAAACAAACCGCCGAGCGATCCATGTTCCTCTTGAGCCAGGACAAAATTCTGGTGCCGCTGCTACTACTGTTGATGCTTCTATAGATCCTGCTACTACTGCAGAGGTGGAGGACTACTACAAGTATGAGGCTGATGAAAATCAGAACTACGTGCAACCACCACCACCACCAGGTCGACCTCATGCATATAATCGCAACGATAGAGCTACAGAACCACCTCAGGTACGAGATTATGACCATATTCCTAAACTAAAATTGAACATCCCACCATTTGAGGGTAGATACATTCCTGATGTATATCTTACTTGGGAGTTAGAAATTGAACAACATTTCACATGCTTACAGTATCTATGAGGATAGACGTGTTGCTGCTCATGTTTGTGAATTTACTAGTTTTGCCTCTGTTTGGTGGTCTGAACAATGTAGATTATATCATGATAATATCCCTACTACTTGGGATGCTTTGAACACTGCTATGCGTACTCGTTGGGTTCCACCATATTATGAACGTGAATTACTTCAAAAACTGCAGCGTTTAAGACAAGGAAAAAATTCGTTAGAGGAGTATTATCAGGAATTACAAACTAGCATGATTAGATGAGTTATTGTTGAGGATAATGAAGCTATGCTTGCATGTTTTATGTGTGGATTAACTAAAGAGATTCAGACTATTCTAGAGTATATGGAGTATAATAATATCCCGTTTCTTCCATATTGCTTGCAAAGCTGAACGTGAAGTGCAGGATTGATAGGCATTGGCATGAACTAATTTTTTTCTAGGTCGATCTTCATCATGGACACCACCTACATCCTCTACTCCCACATGTCCTAGTGCAGCACCACTGACTTCAGCCATGAATTCCAACCGAGATACAAGAAAACAGGCACCACCACCACCATCTGCCAAGAGTACACCTTCCGGTCCCGCATAGAGCTCTTCTTCATCCATGGAATCAACAGGGAAAACACGTGATATTATTTGTCGTCGTTGCAAGGGTGGAGGTCATTATGCGAGAGAATGCCCCTCTAAGCATGTGAAGATTGCTACTGAGGATGGTGGGGCATGAGTCTGCAAGTGACTATGATGCGGAGACTTTGGCTCTTATTACTAGTGAAGAACACGGTGGAGATGATTCTGATCATGAGACACAATAAATGGCTGTTGAAGATGCTAACAGGTATGAAAGTTTAGTTGCTCGATGTGTTTTGAGTGTGCATGTCACACAAGAACCTCGCAACCAACGCGATAAAGGGGTTGTCAATCCCTCAACGGTAACTTATGAGAGTGAGATCTGATAGATATGATAAGATAATATTTTTGGTATTTTTATGATAAAGATGCAAAGTAAAATAAAGGTAATAAAAATAGCTAAGTGGTGGAAGATTAATATGATGGAAAATAGACCCGGGGGCCATAGGTTTCACTAGTGGCTTCTCTCGAGAGCATAAGTATTACGGTGGGTGAACAAATTACTGTTGAGCAATTGATAGAATTGAGCATAGTTATGAGAATATCTTGGTATGATCATGTATATAGGCATCACATCCGCGACAAGTAGACCGACTCCTGCCTGCATCTACTACTATTAATCCACACATCGACCACTATCCAGCATGCATCTAGAGTATTAAGTTCAAAAGAACAGAGTAACGCTTTAAGTAAGATGACATGATGTAGAGGGATAAACTCATTCAATATGATATAAACCACATCTTGTTATCCTCGATGGCAACAATACAATACGTGCCTTGCTGCCCCTACTTTCACTGGGAAAGGAGACCGCAAGATTGAACCCAAAGCTAAGCACTTCTCCCATTGCAAGAAAGATCAATCTAGTAGGCCAAACCAAACTGATAATTCGAAGAGACTTGCAAAGATAACCAATCATACATAAAAGAATTCAAAGAAGATTCAAATACTGTTCATAGATAAACTTGATTGTAAACCCACAATTCATCGGTCTCAACAAACACACCGCACAAGAAGATTGCATCGAATAGATATCCACGAGAATCGTGGAGAACTTTGTATTGAGATCCAAAGAGAGAGAAGAAGCCATCTAGCTAATAACTATGGACCCGAAGGTCTGAGGTAAACTACTCACACATCATCGGAGAGGCTATGGTGTTGATGTAGAAGCCCGCCGTGATCAATGCCCCCTCTGGCAGGAAGCCGAAAAAGGTCCCAAGATGGGATCTCACAGGTACAGAAGGTTGAGGCGGTGGAATTAGGTTTTTGTGGATGCTTCTGTTAGTTTGGGGGTACGTAGGTATATATAGGAGGAAGAAGTACGTCGGTGGAGCAACATGGGCCCCACGAGGGTGGAGGGCGCGCCTGGGGGGGTAGGCGCGCCCCCCTACCTCGTGCCCTCCTGGTAGCTTTCTTGACGTAGGGTCCAAGTCCTCTCGATCATGTTCGTTCTGAAAATCACGTTTCCGAAGGTTTCATTCCGTTTGGACTCCGTTTGATATTCTTTTTCTGCGAAACACTGAAATAGGAAAAAAAATAGCAATTCTGGGCCGGTCCTCCGGTTAATAGGTTAGTCCCAAAAATAATATAAAAGTGTATAATAAAGCCCATTAAACATCCAAAAAAGAATATAATATAGCATGAAGCAATCAAAAATTATAGATACGTTGGAGATGTATCAATGGCATGTGCAAGTGGAACAAGAATGAAGTTTCAAGTGATGATTTCAGGACTTTGAAGCCACCATAATGAGTTCATGAAGGCTTGGACGAAATATACAAGATGCCACTTCCTAAATTTCGTCCAGAGGCTATTATAGGTGTTGCGTCGCCTTATTATTGGGCCAGGCCCATGTAATTTCGAAATATTTTAGTATATGTTGTTTTGGAGTCCGTGTGTGTGGGGAAACAAGAGATAGGGTTGGTTTCGGAACCCTCCTCCAAGGGCCACAAAATTCCCCCTCTTCCTCCATATATACAGCCCTTAGGGCACCATTTAGTCTTCGGTTTTGTTTAGATTAAAAGTTTGCCATAGCTGCAACTTCACGTACTTCGTTTGTGTTCAACGACCAGACCAAGGCGTCACAGAACCCCACCTTGATCAATAAAGCTTTCATCTTATATTCTCAATATCCAGATTGCAATCTTAGTTTGTTGCTTGTTCTTCGTTTGCTTGCAGGAAATAGACCTTCGTGGTCAAGTTGATCGTTCTCCGGTGTGGTCAATAACCTCTCGGAGTTGGTTTAGTCATTGCTAAGGAGCGACGTCCTCGCACGTTCGTAGTCGGATTGTCAAAGTCTACTCCTCCGAACGATAATCACCATCTCATCCGAAGAAGGGACACCTTTGCATCTATCAAGTGGTATCAGATTTCCAGGTTGCTCGGTGAGATTTTACAGTTTTCGTAGTTTAGATCGAGTCTGTTCTTCATACCTACAGTCCACTAAAAAGCTACAAAAAATTAGGGTTAGTTCAGCATATCCGAACTAGTCTGAGCCTTTGCATAGTCTTTTAGTATTTTGCTTTGTTGAATTTGCGGTTGCATCATCGTGTCAAGTTGCTGGTCTTAGCGTCTAGTCTTTTAGAATCTCGAGTTCTGGTCATAAGTTGTCACGCCGCTGCCACACCAACATCATCACCCCTGACATCTACCACCACCGCTTATTCGCCACCGCTCTGAATCCATATACTACCACCGATTTGTATCCATATACCACCACCAATCCGTATTCATATACCACCACCGCTACCATATACCACCACCACTGCCATATACCACCACTGATGCTATATCCTGTTATTTTGACTTGGGAAGAGTTTTCAGACACTTGCCATTATAGTGATTTTTATGCAAAAAAAAGAGCGCCAAAAAAATGAACGAACAAAAAAAATCCAGAGTGTGCTTTTTCCTTGTTTATGTGTCGCGTCGTGATTTTGTTAGTGTTCTAGGCTCGCGTCTCTAGTACGATCTAGCCTAGGACCAGCACAGTACCATCGTTAAGCGTTTATTCAACTTTTATCTCTGAATTGATTATTGTTGACCCTTTTTTCTACCATATTATAAGCCTTCCCAGCTCCACATACATCTATGTCCTCGCGTTTGACTCTCCCTGGTAACCGCTCTATCCAATCTTTGTGAGTTTTGACTACAACAGTTGCCGATCACCACCTGCTGTTTGGTAAGACCTGGTAATAATTTGAGATTTGCTTGACGGATATGTGACACACTGCCACTTTCTAGTAGTCTGTAGGAGCATATTCTTGTGTGTTTCTATTGTTGCTAACCATGGCAGGACCACATGCCGACAAGATTGACTGGGAGAATATGACGAAGAAGGAGCTTCATCATAAATTTCAGCAAATGTTGAGTTAACAGGTGGAAGACGTCATGGCCAGCTTTGGAAAGGCACTGGAGAGGATTGATGACGTTGAGAAGACAATTAACAACAACAACAACAACAACAACAACAACAACAACAACAACAACAACAACAACAACAACAACAACAACAACAACAACAACAACAACAACAACAACAACAACAACAACAACAACAACAACAACAACAACAACAACAACAACAACAACAACAACAACAACAACAACAACCTCCACGTTGCGAAACAGCCCTCCGCCGAGCGAGCCGTGTTTCTCTTGAGCCAGGACAAAATTCTGGTGCCGCTGCTACTGCTGTTGATGCTTCTATAGCTCCTGCTACTATTGCAGAGGTGGAGGACTATTACGAGGATGAGGTTGATGAAAATCAGAACTACGTGCAACCACCACCACCACCTGGTCGACCTCATGCATATAATCGCAACGGTAGAGCTACAGAACCACCTCAGGTACGAGATTATGACCATATTCCTAAACTAAAATTGAACATCCCACCACTTGTGGGTAGATACATTCCTGATGTATATCTTACTTGGGAGTTAGAAATTGAACAACATTTCACATGCTTACAGTATCTATGAGGATAGACGTGTTGCTGCTCATGTTTGTGAATTTACTAGTTTTCCCTCTGTTTGGTGGTCTGAACAATGTAGATTATATCATGATAATATCCCTACTACTTGGGATGCTTTGAAAACTGCTATGCGTACTCGTTGGGTTCCACCATATTATGAACGTGAATTACTTCAAAAACTGCAGCATTTAAGACAAGGAAAAAATTCTGTAGAGGAGTATTATCAGGAATTACAAACTATTTGAGGTAAGGGGTGGTATTTGATAAAATCAGAAAAGATGAGAAGTACTGAATTCTTTTAGAAATAAAATTTTAGAGATTTCCAGTCCTAGGGGCTTTCCAGTTTTCTAGGGTCACGTCCTACAGTCAACATGTGCTATGATACCATATCTGTAGCGACCCGACCTCAGACGGTCAAGCCTCTGTGTATCGGTGCCATCCCTGGATTAGTATGCCGGCACACACAGTACATCAATGCATATATCAAAGTGCAATCACTTGTATAAATAACGTAAAACTGATATATATATATATATATATATATATATATATATATATATATATATATATATATATATACCTCGTATGTCTCAGCGGAAACGAACAATCGGTTGAATTCCCATCAACACCATCGGCAGGTTGAGTGTAGACCGTAACCCTGTACCGTACACTTACACGTCGGAAGAAAATTATCTGCAACATGAGACGTTGCAGCCGTATAGGTCAGTACATTAAATGTACCGGCAAGATCACTGTAAGAAAAATAGATGATAAACTATACTATATGCAATATGGCTTTGTGGCACTGTATCTGAGTTTTGTTTGTGTAAAAGTTGGTTCTATTTTTCCTACATCAAAGTAATATCAGGAGTCTGTACTACAGAGTTTTCTATCATGACATGGTTCCGCCAACTGATGTCTCATAGCCCAAAATCATCATAAGTTGCCCACAATTATGTTATCAGTCCGGTGTTGAGAGTTCCGAGATAGATCCAAGTACACATGCTCAAATTATCCGTAACCGGGGACACGGCTAATCGATTAGGTTTTAACCCTCTGCAGAGGTTTGTACACTTTACCCGCAAGATTCGATCCCTCTTTTTACGTTCTCGCACTTCGTGGTGTTTGAGAACAAGACGATCAAACATGGTCTTCGAAGAGTTCCCCGACCACCGTCCGTGCTCATCCAATCCTACAAGAGTTCTACATCTGCTAGCACCGCCCCAGCCGAGTCACCACTAAGGTCAATCAAGCCAGCCCATAGTGACTTGCAGTTGCACGAGCAAGCTTCGGGCATGAAGTATTCTTCCGTCTCTTTGAGTCTGGGTGAAGCTTTCCGCAAGATGTCATGGCGCTTCTCCATGCATCCCGGCCATCCACTGGTTTCTCCAGGGTGCCCGTCAACCGTCCTTCACCCAGTAGTGTGTATTGAATTCTTGTCTCGAGTCTCGAAATCTTGAGGTCTTGGAGTCCTGAAGATGCAGTCCTTGCCGATGCCATCATGAAGTTGTCGCCATTGACGTAGAGTCCTCGTTCTTCACACCACTCTCGTGCACTCATACCAAACCCCGTCTACTATAGCTTAGCATTGAAACTAACGTCCCGGGCTTGATAACAGAAAGATGGATTCCTACCTCATGCATTCTACTCAACTACAAGATTCAATAACACTATTGGGAGGATTGTTGAAAGGTTTCCACTACATGCAAATAAGGTATGAAAAATATGGTCAAAGTGAACTTGCCTGGTAAGTTGATGAAGATAACAACGCTCTCAAAAATAACTTGGTAGGACTATACGCAACTCTCTGATGAAATCTATAATAACGAACATGACATTCACATAAGCAAGCAAATCTAACAATAATAATAAATAAAAACTCAATAACAAAATCCAATACAAAACAAACAACACATCGAAAGAACTTTAAAGAACCTACTAGGAAAACCTTTTGCCTTAACTACAAAAATAGTTTTGTCCTAAGTAAAACTTAACAAAGAAAATACTAAACTAATAATTTTAACAGAAAAAAAATTTAATCTACCAAGTTAACGTAAAGTATTTTTCATAAAGTTTTACTAGCAAAAGGAAACACATAAAAAGCTAAATTAAAACTCTAATTATGCTTAAAACAAAACTAGTAAGAAAAGAAATAAAACTTTTTATTTTTCTGTAAATAAAAGTTCACCCTCTACCACTACCGAAACAAATCTGAACTAAAATATAACAGAGGAAAAATAAATTTTAAAATAATTAAAATAACAGAAAATAGCAGCAAGTTAAAAATAACTAGCACAGTGTTGTTTTCATGAAAAACTAATTTTAAAAAATCTATAGATACCCAAATTAATTCTACTTATAGGTAAGGTCAAAACAAAGCCGTGGCAAAAAGAATCACTAAAAAATTAATTCTAGCTCAATTTATAGCAGAACTACTAATCTGACTAAAACTAATATAAAACAATTTTGAAAAACTAAAACATGGCCAAAACTATTTTATACAGAAACTACAGGAAATTTGCAGACTAGAGCAAAAATAATCAACTAAAAATATTAAATAACCTATGAGAAACAGATTTTACAAGATTGAAGCTTTCTGTTTTAAAAACAGGGACAAAAAATAAAACTAAAAAGAAAACATGCGCTACCGGGCTTGGAGGTGCGATCTGTAGCTATCAATGCTCGGGCGGAAAACAAAATAAATGCATACGGGCTAAAAAATAAAACGACCGGTTTGATCTAATCTAACTAAACCGAGAATAAACCGTAACTAAACCGATCTACTAAAAAAACCTAACTCTTGGCTAGACCTAATCTGGAGCGTTGGATATCGATCTAACGGATGAAGGGGAAGGTGGCTTATAGCAACGTTGACGACATACAGAGGCGACGGAGCGGTGGTCGGCGTAGAACGGGGCGGCGATTCTGGTGGTCACGGGCGTCGGTGGAGTGGTTGAACGGATGCGGTGAAGCGAGTGCGTCGCGGGGGTGGTGGAGTTCGCGCTTGGAGATGACGGAAACGAGTAGGGCGATGGTGACAGCGGTTGGGCGCTCTGCAGCTGTGGTGGTTGGCGTACGAGCTCGGTTTGCCCCCTGTAGTTGACAAGAGAGGGCAAAAACATGTCAAGGGAGTGCGTCTGGGTGACGGCAGTGCGTGGATGGAAAGAGGGGTCAAAGGGGTGCTCACCGGCGTTGGGTGCGCCGATGAACAGCGGCGAGCATAACGAGATCGGGACGGAGATGGCGGTGGCTGTGGAGGGTTTTATACAGGGTTTTGAAGGGGATTGCGAGAGGACGGGTAGGGGTACTTATAGGACGTGTTATTTGGGCGAGGGGAAGAATTTAGCTAGGGTTTTGCGAGGGCGCAGACGCAGCCGTGCGCGAGGCGGCGAAGCGAGATACCCGACGCAGGTTGTTCGGTGGGGTCCAGCGGTCAGAGAAAAAAAAGAAGAGAGAGAAAGAGAGAGAGAGTTACGTGAGGGAGAGGGAGTTACGTGAGAGAGATCGAACGAGCGTGGGGAGCTGCGTTGGTGTCCTCCTGCGCGGGCGGCTGGGCTGGCGCCTGGCTAGTGGGCTGCGGCCCGGGTGGGTGGGCTTGCTGGCCTGGCGCCCGGCTAAGGCATTTTTTTTGAAAATAAAGTCAGAAGGAAAAATATATATATACATAGGGAGAAAATAAAAATACTTTTGTATAGGACATATATATACCAAAATTCCCAGAAATATAAAATCTAAAAGATGAACTATTTTTCAGACGCGAAAATAAAACTTTATAAAAACATTGTTTTTAGAAAATTCCAAATAAAACCAAATTTGAATTTAAACTTTTGGCATTCTTTCTTCTGACATTTTTGGAGTGTCATTTTAACTCCTCTCATACTTTTGAAGAAGTATTTGTCAGGGATTTTTGAACTAAAATTCAAATGCCAATTTGAATCCAAATTCAAGCGAGACTCAAATGCCTCTGAAACTTCCAAATGCCACTCAATTTCACACAATCAGTCACACAAGAATTAGACAAACAATCATAAATATTTATTTAATATAACATTTCAAAATTAGAATTTTGGGATGTTACAAACCTACCACACTTAAAATGAATCTCGTCCTCGAGATTCAAAGAGGCTAGCAAGAAAAGGTTAGGGTTTGGGGGTCTTCTAGCAAATCCATCGACCAGAGAGGTCTGGGGTGCTACCACACTTAAAAGCAAGGCTATGGTTCTGACAAAATTCATGTACTCCATCCTTTGGGTTGATGGTGTCAGTCTTCAAATATTCTCTGGAATAACTCTTTCACTGGTGCTCTTCCGGTCGGGGCATAACCTTTTCCTCAAAGACATGTCCTTTCATCCTGGTGAGGTTCTTCCGAGACTGGGTCTTCATACCTGACAGGTATGTCGCCAATACTAAACAACTATCGAAAATATCATGGTGGTCGACAATTCATGGTTTCCACTGCAGGAAAATGGTCGGGGTTGGGTCTCAGCGTATAACCTACGTTTGGCAGCGGTTGCCTGTACATGGATAAATCGTCCTACCATTCTATGGTTTAAACAAGGTTTGACATCGTCGTATCTCTACTATGGGTAAGTCACTCACATTTACCATTCCAAAATAGCAATAGCGAATGACAAGAGTAAGTCGGTATGGTGATCAATCCATTCTGCACCCAAATCATTACCTTGTATAAGGTTTAGCGAATCTCGCATTTCTAACACTCGGGCATTCTCACAAGCATTGCAGAATTTCTCTTGTCCTCGAACTGGGTTGGAGTAAATCCTTTGGTTCAGCAAGCCAAACAAAACATCTATCATTTCTTCACAACTCTTGGGTTTTCGTATCCTCCTATGAAACGTCTGCAGATTGAATCACAGCTTCTTCCAAATTTCTTCCTTCATCAAGGTTACGTCTGTCCCTTTTCCAATCCTGGGCCTATGGGATATGGTCCGACTTCAATACTTGTACAACTTTAACTCATCCTTGGAGTAACTCTTGTACCATATTACACCCCCTTTAAATCCAATAGTACTCCGTTTCTTCATACCATCATATCAAAAGCAAAACTCCAACTTTTTTCCGAACTACAGTCCGTGGAATATATATATTTTCTTATCCATTGGTCTAGTTTTCTTCACAGGGTACTACGACCCTTAAAATGAAATTCACAAATCCATCCATAGACCATATTTCTCATATCCACGAAAATGATCAAAATCTTTGTTCATAGAGTAACAACTCAAAAAAATCCACGTATGAAATCATGACACATTAAATTTATTGATTTCATGAATTCATTACAATATCTGAGCACTCATTGCATAGCTCAACTCATTGTACTCATGAAAAAACTAAATTGCTTCCTACTACACTTATTATCCATATCAAAATCTCGACTACTCAGCTCTAGCATCCTTGTAGGGACATTCATCAGCATAATTTCCGGCTTCCTTGCATCGAAAGCAAATGACTTCCGTCAAGTCTCGAGGCTTCTTGATGATTATGTATGCTCCTTGGATTTTTAGCTTCTTTTCTGGACATTTATGAGCGTAATAACCTAAATCCTTGCACCTGTAACAAGTGATATGACTGAGGTCCTTCTCTACAGAAATTGGGTTGTTCTGAGGATGCCTTCGTTTTCTCTTCCTGGATTTGTCCGTAATGATTAGAGCTTCTATTTTCTGAGGGTCAAAGTTCACTTCTGTTGTCGGGAAGTCTCCGAGATACACTTGGCTTTCCTTCGTGCAATACTCTGAAAAATGTCCTTCTTCTCCACATGAATAGCTGGCTTGGGCGAAAAATCTGTTTAGGCCTTCACCATCAGGGTCTTCAATAACGTCCTTCATCACAGGTTCTTCTAAAATTTTCCTGCGGGCTTCTTTCTGCTGCTTCATAACTTCTTGTACCTTGGGGTAAATGTGACACTGAGTAGGGTAGTGTGTAGTTCCTTCACACAGGAAACAAGTAACCTGTCCAATCCGGCATTTTTCAGCTGCGTGATTTTCCTGACAATGAGGGCATCCATCCTTGTGTTCCTCCTGGGTGTGTCCTATTTCTCCGCAAACCTTGCAGGCACAAGGTTTCTTCTTCGGGTTATCATAGTGCTTCCGGATAAGATGGGACCTCCAGAGAGTCTTCTTGAATTCCTCCAAGTTCTTGCTCCATTAAATCCTTGTATAGCTTGATGCATTTTCCACTAGGTTGCAGCACTTTCTGTAAAGTACTGAAGAGCATATTGAACCTCATACTCCATTGCAATCAAATTCTTCCCAAATTGATCCTCCATGTCTTGAATCCATAGCTTTGCCTCCAACCGAGTCATCTATCGAGAGAATAGCAGCCCGTCTTCCTTCATCATCTATTGGGTCCAAGGGTTTTGGGATGAGATAGGAGAGAAGAAAAGGGAGAGATACACACAAGACAAACAATAGTTTTGAAGAAACAGGTTTTATTTTGTAGCTGTCGGAAAAACATCAAACAAATGACAGCTCACAAATCATCGCATCTAGCATAAGTATAAAACAAGGGTTTGGTCTTTTAAAGGTCAAATAAATATTGGAATTCTTGAGGGTCTTTAAATTCTTCGAGTCTTCAACGTTGTAGCTTCAATTCTTCAAATGCGCAGTGAAATCCTTTTTACTCTAAAGTGACCATCAGTTGTCCGATATCTTGTCCCTCTTGGAGTCGCTTCAGTTGAATCCTCCGGTGGTAAAAGGGTAACGGGGTATATTCTAACTATTTGAGGTAAGAGGTGATATTTGATAAAATCAGAAAAGATGAGAAGTACTGAATTCTTTTAAAAATAAAGTTTTAGAGATTTCCTGTCCTAGGGGCTTTCCAGTTTTCTAGGGTCACGTCCTACAGTCAACATGTGCTATGATACCATATCTGTAGCGACCCGACCTCAGACGGTCAAGCCTCTGTGTATCGGTGCCATCCCTGGATTAGTATGCTGGCACACACAGTACATCAATGCATATATCAAAGTGCAATCACTTGTATAAATAACGTAAAACTGATATATATACCTCGTATGTCTCAGCGGAAACGAACAATCGGTTGAATTCCCATCAACACCATCGGCAGATTGAGTGTAGACCGTAACCCTGTACCGTACTCTTACACGTCGGAAGAAAATTATCTGCAACATGAGACGTTGCAGCCGTATAGGTCAGTACATTGAATGTACCGGCAAGATCACTCTAAGAAAAACAGATGATAAACTATACTATATGCAATATGGCTTTGTGGCACTGTATCTGAGTTTTGTTTGTGTAAAAGCTGGTTCTATTTTTCCTACATCAAAGTAATATCAGGAGTCTGTACTATGGAGTTTTCTATCATGACATGGTTCCGCCAACCGATGTCTCATAGCCCAAAATCATCATAAGTTGCCCACAATTATGTTATCGGTCCGTGTTGAGCGTTAGAGATAGATCCAAGTCCAGGATGCTCAGATTATCCGTAATCGGGACACGGCTAATCGATTAGGTTTTAACCCTCTCTGAGGGTTTGTACACTTTACCCGCAAGATTCAATCCCTCCTTTTACGTTCTCGCATTTCGTGGTGTTTGAGAACAAGACGATCAAACATGGTCTTCCTCAAGAGTTCCCCGACCACCGTCCGTGCTCATCCAATCCTACCAGTAGTTGTACATCTGCTAGCGCCGTCCCCAGCCAGAGTCACCACTAAGGTCAACCAAGCCAGAGCCCATAGTGACTTGCGGTTGCATGTAAGCTTCTAGGCATGAAGTATTCTTCCGTCTCTTTGAGTCTGGGTGAAGCTTTCCGCAAGATGTCATGGCGCTTCTCCATGCATCCCGGCCATCCACTGGTTTCTCAAGGGTGCTCGTCAACCGTCCTTCACCCAGTAGTGTGTATTGAATTCTTGTCTCGAGTCTCGAAATCTTGAGGTCTTGGAGTCCTGAAGATGCAGTCCTTGCCGATGCCATCATGAAGTTGTCGCCATTGACGTAGAGTCCTCCTTCTTCACACCACTCTCGTGCACTCATACCAAACCCCGGCTACTATAGCGTAGCATTGAAACTAACGTCCCGGGCTTGATAACAGAAAGATGGATTCCTAACTCATGCATTCTACTCAACTACAAGATTCAATAACACTATTGGGAGGATTGTTGAATGGGTACCACTACATGCAAATAAGGTATGAAAAACATGGTCAAAGTGAACTTGCCTGGTAAGTTGATGAAGATAACAACACTCTCGAAAATAACTTGATAGGACTATACGAAACTCTCTGATGAAATCTATAATAACGAACATGACATTCACATAAGCAAGCATTCTAGCAAGCAATTCTAACAATAATAATAAAGAAAAACTCAATAACAAAACCCAATACAAAACAAACAACACATCGAAAGAACTATAAAGAACCTACTAGGAAAACCTTTTGCCTTAACTACAAAAATAGTTTTGTCCTAAGTAAAACTTAACAAAGAAAATACTAAACTAATAATTTTAACAGAAAAAATTTAAATCAACCAAGTTAGAAGGAAGGATTTTTCATAAAGTTTTACTAGCAATAGGAAACACATAAAAAGCTAAATTAAAACTCTAATTATGCTTAAAACAAAACTAGTTAGAAAAAGAAATAAAACATTTTATTTTTCTGTAAATAAAAGTTCACCCTCTACCACTACCAAACAAATCTGAACTAAAATATAACAGAGGTAAAAATAAATTTTAAAAAAATTAAAACAACGAGAAAACAGCAGCAAGTTAAAAATAACTAGCACAGTGTTGTTTTCATGAAAAACTAATTTTAAAAACTCTATAAATACCCAAATTAATTCTACTAATAGGTAAGGTCAAAACAAAGCCGTGGCAAAAAGAATCGCTAAAAAAATTAATTCTAGCTCAATTTATAGCAGAAATATTAATCTGACTAAAACTAATATAAAACAATTTTAAGATACTAAAACATGGCCAAAACTATTTTATACAGAAACTACAGGAAATTTGCAGACTAGAGCAAAAAGAATCAACTAAAAATATTAAATAACCTATGAGAAAAAGATTTTACAAGATTGAAGCTTTCTGTTTTAAAACCAGTGACGAAAAATAAAACTAACAAGAAAACATGGGCTACCGGGCTTGGAGGTGCGATCTGTAGCTATCTAATGCTCGGGCGGAAAACAAAAAAAATGCATACGGGCTTACAAATAAAATGACCGGTTTGATCTAATCTAACTAAACCGAGAATAAACCGTAACTAAACCGATCTACTAAAAAAACCTAACTCTTGGCTAGACCTAATCTGGAGCGTTGGATATCGATCTAACGGATGAAGGGGAAGGTGGCTTACAGCGACGTTGACGACGTACAGAGGCGACGGAGCGGCGGTCGGCGTCGAACGGGGCGGCGATTCTGGTGGTCACAGGCGTCGGTGGAGTGGCTGAACGGATGCGGTGAAGCGAGGGCGTCACGGGGGTGGTGGAGTTCGTGCTTGGAGATGACAGAAACGAGCAGGGCGATGGTGACAGCGGTTGGGCGCTCTGCAGCTGCGGTGGTTTGCGTACGAGCTCGGTTTGCAGAACGAGATCTTGATGGAGATGGCGGTGGCTCTGGAGGGTTTTAGAGAGGGTTTTTGAAGGGGATCGCGAGAGGACGGGTAGGGGTACTTATAGGACGTGTTACTTGGGCGAGGGGAAAAATTTAGCTAGGGTTTTGCGATTGTGCAGACGCAGCCGTGCGCGAGGCGGCGAAGCGAGATACATGGCGCAGGTTGTTCGGGAGGAAGGAGATAACGCGGTGGGGTCCAGCGGTCAGAGAAAAAAAAGAAGAGAGAGAGAAAGAGAGAGAGAGAGTTACGTGAGGGAGAGGGAGTTACGTGAGAGAGCTCGAACGAGCGTGGGGAGCTGCGTTGGTGGCCTCCTGCGCGGGCGGCTGGGCTGGCGCCTGGCTAGTGGGCTGCGGCCCGGGTGGGTGGGCTTGCTGGCCTGGCGCCCGGCTAAGGCGTTTTTTTTAAAATAAATTCAGAAGGAAAATATATATATATATATATATATATATATATATATATATATATATATATATATAGGAGAAAATAAAATACTTTTGTATAGGACATATATATACCAAAATTCCCAGAAAAATAAAATCTAAAAGATGAACTATTTTTCATAGGAGAAAATAAAACTTTATAAAAACATTGTTTTTAGAAAATTCCAAATAAAACCAAATTTGAATTCAAACTTTTGGCATTCTTTCTTCTGACATTTTTGGAGTGTCATTTTAACTCCTCTCATACTTTTGAAGAAGTATTTGTCAGGGATTTTTGAACTGAAATTCAAATGCCAATTTGAATCTAAATTCAAGCAAAACTCAAATGCCTCTGAAACTTACAAATGCCACTCAATTTCACACAATCAGTCACACAACAATATGACAAACAATCATAAATATTTATTCAATATAACATTTCAAAATTTAGAATTTTGGGATGTTACAAACCTACCACACTTAAAATGAATCTCGTCCTCGAGATTCAAAGAGGCTAGCAAGAAAATGTTAGGGTTTGGGGGTCTTCTAGCAAATCCATCGACCAGAGAGGTCTAGGGTGCTACCACACTTAAAAGCAAGGCTATGGTTCTGACAAAATTCATGTACTCCATCCTTTGGGTTGATGGTGTCGGTCTTCAAATATTCTCTGGAATAACTCTTTCACTGGTGCTCTTCCGGTTGGGGCATAACCTTTTCCTCAAACACATGTCCTTTCATCCTGGTGAGGTTCTTCCGAGACTGGGTCTTCATATCTGACAGGTATGTCATCAATACTAAACAACTATCGAAAATATCATGGTGGTCGACAATTCATGGTTCCTCCTGCAGGAAAATGGTCGGGGTTGGATCTCAGCGTATAACCTACGTTTGGTAGCGGTTGCCTGTACATGGATAAATCGTCCTACTATTCTATGGTTTAAACAAGGTTTGACATCGTCGTCTCTCTACTATGGGTAAGTCACTCAGATTTACCATTCCAAAATAGCAAGAGCGAATGACAAGAGTAAGTTGGTATGGTGATCAATCCATTCCACACCCAAATCATTACCTTGTATAAGGTTTAGCGAATCTCGCATTTCTAACACTCGAGCATTCTCACAAGCATTGCAGAATTTCTCTTGTCCTCGAACTGGGTTGGAGTAAATCCTTTGGTTTAGCAAGCCAAACAAAACATCTAACGTTTCTTCACAACTCTCGGGTTTTCGTATCCTCCTAAGAAACGTCTACGGATTGAATCATAGCTTCTTCCAAATTTCTTCCTTCATCAAGGTTACGTCTGTCCCTTTTCCAATCCTGGGCCTATGGGTTATGGTCCCATGTGAAACTCCAAAAAATTTGAGTTGGTTTTCAACAAAAACTTTGTTAGTTTTGAAGAAGGTCATTTAAACCCTTCCAAAAATCTTCCTCTCAAATATTTCCCCTTTGGCAAAGGATTTTATTTTGGCATCTTCTTCAACTCTGGTGTTGGTTATTTAAAAACCTTTCTTCTGATTCTCCCCTTCTCAAATTTATTTTTGGGATTTATTTTCTTTTATAAGAAAAACCCTAGGAGTTTTGGGTCTTCTCTTATATTGAAACCAACCATGATTTTACCATGCCTCATGTGGTAAATCTTCCCAAAACCCCTCTTTCTACTTTGGGGCAATTCAAATGTTCTGTCCCAACAAGTCCAACTCATTTTGAATTTTATTTCATTTATTTCTTTCCCCAAAACAATTCTGTCTATTATTTTGAGCCTAGGTGATTTGCAAAGCAAGTACCTTAATGCCTTTGAACTTTGATCTCAAATCAACTCCTCTGGATAGTCCCTAGCACCCACAACCTAGAACCATCAAGATCCACTCTTCTTCTTTTCAAAATTTTCAAGTTTCAGCTCCTGCAAGTTTGGACCAGATTTGCCAAATTTGGTGAAATACATATCTCCTCTTCTCGAAAAATTCCATCAAAATTCAGGCAGCCCCCAGATGCAATGAGAAGCCACTCCACCAAATATCAACTCAAGGAAAAATCCCCACATACCAAAATCATTCTGTCGAACACCTGGCTTGCACTGTTACTTTGCACTTTTAGATAAATTCAGAAATTCAGAGATTCAGTTTAAATGAGTCCGTCATCTGTCAATTAGCGCTTTGGCGCGCATGGCCCTCCTCCTCTGTCCAGAGTGCCGCGACGCGCACTTGGCTGGTTCTCGCATCGGTGGCACTGCCCGCTCTGCGGCGTCTTCTGCGGCGCCGGACCTCCGTGGCGGCCGGCTGGGGCACCTGCGCACAACGCTGCTCGGCACCGCCCACGCCACACCACTGGAGCTCCGCGGGCCGTCTCCTTGCCAGCGACGCGCTGCAGCACTGCCGCCGCGGCTCGGCATGCATGGGCGCGCCCTCTGCCGCCGACGTGCCGCACGGCCGCCTGCTGGGACAGCCAGAATCGCCGCTTTGCTGAGTTAGGCAGCGGATGGAGTCGATATTCGCCCAGGCGATGCTCAAGCCCCTAAACCAACCGCCCAGCCACAGCACCGCCGTAATCGCTCGCCGGACTTATCCTGCTTCACGGCAACCGCCTCGGGCCGCTTATAAATAGCGCCCGAGCTCGCTCTCGACCCGCACATCTCCAAAGACTCACCGACCCGCCCAGCCACCGGAAGAGCCTCGAGGGCCCTTCTTCCTCAACTCCGCCATCTCCGTCCGCTTGGCTCCGGCAGCGTTCTCTCTGGTGAGAGCTCCTCCACCGCCCTAGACTTGCCCGTAACCTCATGGCACCTCTAGGAGACTAACCCCACTCCAATTTGACCTCAAAGAACTCTCTCCGACGAGGCCCACGACTACCGAACCACCGTCCACGGAGCAAGGGCCACTGCCGACGTGGTGCTCGCCGGCGACCACCACCACCACCCACCGACGCAGAAGGATGCATCGAGCACGAGGTACCACCCGATCCCTCGCTCGCCGTGGATCGCCGCAGCGACCATCATGACTCTCGGCGCCACGAGCTCGCCGCCTCTTTGAATATTCAAACTGACGGGTGGGACCCGCCGTCAGCCTCTCTGTTCTTTTTTTTCAAACCGTTTCTGAAAACGTATTCTGGCAAATGCGCTTTCTAATCTGAATCGTTTTCTGGACTTTTCTGCTTAGACCCCTGAAAGTTTTCTGTTTCATTACAGAGAGGTCCTTGGACCAAAACTCTTATAACTTTTAAACAGAAAAGGATTTTTGAGTGATTCTTTTTCTGTACTCTTCAAAATTGTGTCTAGTTTTTTACCAGATTTATTTGAAAAATATTTGGAATATTTTTGTGCACCCCATGGTATTTACGTTAGTGCATGTATTTTTGTAGTACCGTAGATACCGAAGGAGGTGACGGAACCGCGAACTTCACCGAGCTAGGCCCCGACTACTCCGAACCAGGAAAGCATGTTTGAACTTTTGATATGATGAGTGTTTGGGCATGTTTGCATGAAGTAGTTGCATGGCATGATCATGAGCACCTCGATGAATGTCATATTACATGCAAAGTTGAGGCAAGTGAATTTCAATAATCCATGAGTTGATGGAAATGAGTTTGCATGGCCATAAGTTGGCATGAGAATGGGTAAGAAGGCAGTGTTGTAGCATGCCAGTCTTATGCCAGACCGTTGACTTAGTGTCAACATGAATCAGTCTAGTTCCCGTCCGTCTTCCCTTCCGTACTACCACATGTTTTCCGCAAGGGATACGGCTTAGTAAGTTGCAAACCACTTTCTGGTACACACCAAATCGAGAGGCCGGGATAAGGGTTCCATGGCCCTGGATTAAAGCCTATCATCCGGTTAGGGGGCATGGGTGTTTCCGGTTGAGACCGAGAGGGGGCACCCTTAGAGCGCCGATATAAATTTGATCCCATGCTATTCGAGATTGTGATCTCCCGCCTCGAGTTTTTCTTGAACGCTGTCTAGGGTGATCCTCGCAACGTAAGGTGGGATGGGTGTGTACGGTTAGCTGTGTTTCCTCCGAAATCAGAACGGAACTAGTCCTTCGTGACTCGGAAATCCGCTGGTTGTGGAAAAATTTTAGTACAAACTCTGATAGTCAAAAATCCTTGAAATCATCTTATCCATGTCCAAGTGATGTGTTCATCTTATCTTGTCAAGTGTCGGTCTCGTGATGTAAACTCCCGAGAACCACATGAGTGTTAAATGTTTATTTCCTGTGGATGGACTAACCCGTTTATTATCATGTGATGAATATTTTCCTATGAGTACTATTTCTTGCAAGTTAACCGATATGAAAAGTGAATTATAAGCCCTTCCTGCGATGTCGCTCACACGTCCGACTGCGGCATTGTTATTATTTACTTTTGTTATAAGCCCTTTCTGCGATGTCGGCCGACGTCCGATCGCTGCATTGTTATTATTTACTTTTCTTATAAGCCCTTTCTGCGATGTCGCCGACGTCCGATGCGGCATTGTTATTAATTACTTTTGTTAAAAGCCCTTTCGCGATGTCGCTCGAGACGTCCGATCTGCATTGTTATTTATTTACTTTTGATATAAGCCCTTTCGCGATGTCGCTCGACGTCCGATCGCTGCATTGTTGTTTATTTACTTTTGATATAAGCCCTTTACGTGATGTCGCCCGACGCCCGATCGCGGGCACGCATGTCTTTTCTTTCAGTATAAGCCCTTTATGAGGTGTCTCTTAGACGCCCGACTGCGGCATGCTTTACTTATTTGTTCACCTTCGAGGTGTCGCTTCAGACACCCGATCGGTTTTCAGTTTATTTTATTGGGTTTTCGAGCGGACTACTGCCGACTCCCTTTTCACTTACTTTGTTATACTGATTTGAATGTGCATTGTTAAATTACTCATGATGAATTCATGCATACATTTTTTATATCTTTTGTCCGAACTGTCTTGCGAGTACTTTCAAAGTACTCACCTGGCTTGTTGATTTGGCCAGATGCTGACGAAGGTGATCTCATGGATGAAGAGTTCGATAGCGAGTCCGACGCCTAGAGGAATCCCAGTCAGTCTCGTGCGACCCTGGATTAGTCACCATGTTACTTCCGCTTCCTCTACCCAAATAAATCCATCGAGCTTCACCTCGACACTCGATGAGCCGCCAGTGTAGGAGTCATGTTATCCTCTCCACTGTGTTATTCCACCACCACTTTACCTCGAGTTAGTAGTATGCCACCACTTCATCAGGTCATATCCGCCACTATGTATAATTATTGGCGTGCTTGTAATAATTTGTTGAGCAACCTCGCTCGACCTCTGTAATATATTAAATGCTACCGGCTTATTGTATCAAGGTTTTGTCTACCAAGAAGGAGGTTTTCCTCACATCGGAATTAAAAGATCGGTTTCTCAATAAATATTTTTATTGGAAAACCGGTCGTGACAAGCTGGGTACCAGAGCCAGGCTGACTGTAGGAAGCCACTAGGTGTGATCGCTAATCGGTTATTAGCATATAGAGCATATTGACCATTCAGAATTTTTGCCTACTTTTGTAGATGGCTGGCAACGACTGCGAGTCACAGATGTTCGCCAACATGCCCGATGGGTTCGCAAGCTTCTCTCCTTCATCGTCCAAGTCGCGATGGGGCCATCTGCTACCCTGAGCCTTCTCACTCTCAAAGACAAGGTCAATGACCGTCTAACCATGCACCAGGCCGCGGTGCAATTCAAGGGAGGGCGAGTTGAACGTTTCCGGTTCTTGGGGAGAGCCATGCCTACGGAGAAGCATGCACTGCAGATGGCAGCCCGTGAGGCGATAGCTCGTCTCAAGGATATCCTTCCTTCGATGAAGACTCATCGTTACCACTACCTTCCATGTCACGTGCCATACACCTGTCACTACGCTGCCTCTTGCCCCAGAGGAGAACGAGACGAGGCTTTGAGAAGCTTATCGAGTATCTCCGTGCTTTGGAGGCAGCCTTCACAACCTAGTGGATTTACTTTGTGGCTGCCCGCATGGACTCAGCCCACGGCTGTGCCGCCAACAGAGGGAGCTCCTGCGCACCGCACCGCCATCGACTTTCGTCAGCGTCATCGCCATCTTTGCTCCTACCACTCGCCACTACTCGTCGCCTGCCTACCACCGAGGAGTTCAACCATGTCATTGGGCCTACTCCAGCCTGCTCGCACCACCCCTTGCACCCGCCATGTTCGTGTTGTCCCGATAGGGCGCCTGCTCCACCAACTCAGCGCAGCACTTCACGCCCTGAGCCTATTACCGAGGAGGAGGTTGAGTCCCCAGCCTCATCAAGCCACCCTCGGCAGGCCAAGGGAAATCCTTACCATCTCCGATCGAGCACGCTTAGCAGCCATGCGATGTACCGCTTATACGATATGTTTATATGTACATAGGTTGTGAGAAGTAGCTTGTTTGCGCATCATTTAGGAACCGGAGAAGTGCACTAGCCTAATAACATGTCGTGAATATGTACGCATATCCCGAGTGATGTATTGTATAATTACTGCTATGTGTAAGATATGTAATGAGCAGTCCTTCTCCGTATGCAAAACGCTTATTCTCTTGAAAAATCTAGGAGCATTTAAGACTTTTTCCGCCTTCGTGAATTTATTGACTTTTGCGACTCAATTTCTTTTCTTATGAGTTTTACAAAATATATCCCCAGAGTGAACAATGTCTCGCCCTTGGACGCGCCCATGCCAACTCCGCCAGAGCAAAATTATGGCACACCACCCAGCAACAATTTCACACAAGGGCAGTCAAGTCAACAGACGGTGAAACAACACTTTCCCAAATGTGCCGCCTTTATGAGCAAAGTCAGCAATAACATCGAAAATGATGAACCAAGTCATCAATATGGGAAATCACCGTGACGATGTCGGCAGCAATCAAAGTTATCTGAGCTACGAAGACGCGTCCCCAAACATTTTCTCACAATGACAAACCTCTTGAAGCCGAGGACTGGCTTCGAGACATGGAAAGAAAATTAATTATTTCCCAGTGTTCAGATCTTGAGAAAGTGCTATATGCACCGCACTATCTCACTGGAGCAGCTGCATCGTGGTGGGAAAATTTCCTACACATGCACCCCAACGAAAATAATATCACCTGGGAGGAGTTCAAAGAAGGTTTTCATGGGGCACATATTCCTAAGAGTCTTATGAGGATCAAAAAGAGAGAATTTGATGACCTCAAGCAAAGGACAATGACGGTGTCAGAATACAATAGTCAGTTTACTCTATTGTCTCGCTACGCCAACGAGGAGCGTATGTCTGAAAGCAAGAAGATGGAGAAATTCCTAGACGGTCTGACGCTCGCGCTTAAATGCCAGCTGGTTGTGCACACCTTCCCAGATTTTAAAATGCTGGTGGATAAGGCCATTACCTTGGAAAATGAGAGACGCAGCTTGGAAGATTTCCGCAAGCGAAAAAGGGACCAGACAAATCATGCTCGCAGCCACTACAGCAGGACAGACTTTCAGAAAGGTGGGACACCCAGACCCACGACAAACGCCTCACGTCCAATCAAGAATTTCCATGCAAGGGACAAGGAGTTCACATACCGCCCAGGCGCTACCTGTTACGCTTGTGGAGAGGAAGGGCACTATGTCAAGCAGTGCCCCAAGCCAAGGAACTCGACCCCAAAGCTGAACAACGGAGGAAATAATTCGGCGCCAAAGCGCAACAATTTCAACCCAAATAACAACCACAGGAAGGGTCATCTGAACCACGTGACCTAAGAGGAAGCACAGAATGCCCCAGATATCGTACTCGGTATGTTCCCTGTCAACACAATGCCTGCCATGGTTTTCTTTGATTCTGGAGCTTCTCACTCATTCATTTCGAAAAGTTTTGCTTTGCAAAATAATTTTTCGATGCTTCCCTTGGAAAAATCAATGATCATCAAGTCCCCTGGGATCAAGCAAGTTACCCAGAGTTATTGCCAAGGTGTGGTTATTGAGTTTGAAGGGTTGAAGTTTCACGCCAATCTTACTGTGTTGGAAAATAAAGGACTGGATGTCATCTTAGGGATGGATTGGTTAACCACCAACAAAGGTTTTATTGACTGCTTCAACCGGACCGTGATTCTCACCCACCACCACGGGAAGACCATAAAAGTTGCAGCCAAAGAGAGAAAAATGTCCCGGCAACCGAGATTGAACAAGGTGGATATTTCTGAATTGAGCAAGGTTCCAGTAGTGTGTGAATTTCCACACGTATTTCGAAGAACTACTGTGCATGCCACTGATCGAGAGATAGAATTCAGCATTGAGCTAGCACCCGTAACCGCCCCCATATACAAGAAACCATACAGAATGGCACCATCCGAATTGGTAGAATTGAAGAAGCAAATAAAAGAATTATTGGACAAAGGTTATATACGAGCCAGCTCCTCACCTTGGGGTTCACCAATTTTATTTGCCAAAAAGAAGGATGGAACACTAAGATTGTGCATAGACTATCGAGCGCTTAACATGGTCACAATCAAGAACAAATATCCGATGCCACGGATAAATGATTTATTTGATCAGCTCGCTCATGCCAAGGTATTCTCAAAAATTGCCTTAAGGTCGGGATACCATCAATTAAAGGTACGAACAGAAGATATTCCCAAGAAGGCATTCACCTCCAGATACGGATTGTATGAGTTCACCGTAATGCCATTTGGACTAACGAACGCCCCCGCATATTTTGTTCACCTCATGAACAAAGTATTTATGAAGTTTATGGACAAGTTTGTTGTGGTATTTATCAACGATATTCGATATACTCCAAGACACCGTAAGAGCACGCTGAACATCTCCGAATTGTACTAGGGAACTCGAGGAACATCAATTGTACGCTAAATTCAGCAAGTGTGAATTTTGGCTAAGGCAAGTAGGTTTTCCGGGCCACGATCGACCTAAGAAGGTATTGCCATAGACCCGAAAAAGTCAAGGTCGATTTGGCGGAAACCACCAGCCAAACAGAACGGACGATGAAATTTCCTGGAATGGCAGGTTACTACCGAAGGTTTATTGAAGGATTTTCCACCATAGCAAAGCCAATGACGCAGCTACTCAAGAAAGACAAGAAGTTTGAATGGACGGAAGCTTGCGAGAAAAGTTTCCAAGAATTAAAAAGGAAATTAACGACAAAGACCAAGATTAATTGTGCCGGACATACACAAGAATTTTGAGGTGTACAGACGCATCCCTAAGGGCCTCGGATGCGTGTTGATGCAAGAAGGCAAGGTAGTCGATATGTCTCCGCACAACTTCGCAAGCATGATGAAAATTATCCTACTCATGACCTGGAGTTAGCAGCAGTTATTCATGCACTCAAGGAATGGAGACACTTTTTGCTTGGAAATCGTTGTGAAATATACACAGACCATAAGAGCCTCAAGTATATTTTCACACAACCGGAACTGAATTTACGGCAACAACGCTGGTTGGAATTAGTGAAGGATTATGACGTTGGAATCCACTACCATCCAGGAAAAGCAAATGTAGTGCCAGACGCTCTAAGTCGGAACCCTAGCCCAAACAACGACAGTCTGCCAAACCTGAGACCTAAATTTCGGCAGGAGTTTGCTAAACTCAACTTGCTGGTAGTCACCGAAGGCAGCGTATCTAATTTAGAAATACAGCCTACCCTGATGGAAAAGATTAAAGAGGCTCAGCATGGACACCCTAGCATTGAAGGCATAAAGCGAAAGGTGAGTTTGGGCAAGGCCACAGAGTTCGTTATCGATAAGCAAGGAATATTGTGGTACGGAGATAGACTTTGCGTACCAAATATCAGGGACCTTAAATAGCAGGTCTTAGCTGAAGGCCACACCGCCCCATATTCAATCCATCCTGGAAGAACAAAAATGTACAAGGACATTCAGGAGAAATTTTGGTGGCACGGTCTGAAAAGGGACATAGCCACGTTCATCGCATGTTGTGACTCTTGTCAACGCATCAAGGCCGAGCACCAGAAATCGGCCGGACTTTTACAGCCAAATAAAATACCTGAGTGGAAATGGGATGAGATTGGAATGGATTTTATTGTTGGGCTACCTCGGTCACGGCACGGAAATAATGCCATTTGGGTCATCACTGATAGACTGACTAAAGTAGCACACTTCATCCCCGTAAAGACAACCCACACCACTCAGAAGCTTGCTAGGCTTTATCTTTCCCGTATCGTCTGCTTACATGGAGTCCCAAAGAAAATAATATCGGACAGAGGCACTCAATTCGCCTCCGATTTTGGGATCACTTACAACAAGCTCGAACTCAATCATGCTCATGACCGCATACCACCCCTGCATGGATGGACAAACTGAACGCGTAAACCAAATTCTAGAAGACATGCTAAGAGCATGTGTCCTCACTTATGGGACCAGTTGGGAAGAAAGCTTACCATACACAGAGTTCGCGTACGACAACAATTACCAAGCCAGCCTGCAAATGGCACCGTTTGAGGCTCTGTACGGGCGGAGATGTCGTACCCCGCTAAATTGGTCAGAGACCGGAGACAGCCATATCTTCGGCCCAGACATGCTCAAAGAGGCTGAAGATAAAGTTAAGGTAATTAGGGATCGACTCAATACAGCTCAAAGTCGACAGAAGAGTTATTACGATCAAAAACATCAGGGAGTCAGTTTTGAACCCGGTGAATTTGTGTACCTACGGGTATCCCCTATGAGAGGCCTGCAACGATTCAAGATTAAGGGGAAGCTAGCACTAAGATTCATCGGACCATTCTGCTTAGTGGCACGGAGAGGCACGGTAGCCTACCAGCTAGACTTACCCGAGGATTTATCCGACGTCCACGACGTGTTCCACGTCTCGCAATTGAGGAAGTGCGTGAGCAACCTAGAGAAGCAGTGTAACGCCCCCGATGCGGCTATATCTCCCACGTGTCGAGGCACGACTTAGAGGCATAACCGCATTGAAAGCAATGTCGCAAGTGAGGTAATCTTCACACAACCCATGTAATAATTAAGGAAAGATACATAGTTGGCTTACAATGCCACTTCACACAAGACATAATTAAACATACATCATTCAGAGTACACTCAAGGTCCGACTACGGAACCAAAATAAAGAAGATACCCCAAATGCTAACACAGATCCCGAATCGCTCCAACTGGGCACCACTATCGATCATCTGGAAAAGACACATAGTAACGACCACGCCTCGTCGAACTCCCACTTGAGCTCGGTGGAATCACCTGACCGCATCGTCGGAACCTGCAACTGTTTTGAAGTATCTGTGAGTCACGGGACTCAGCAATCTCACACCCGCGAGATCAAGACTATTTAAGCTAATAGGAAGGACAGAGTAGTAAAGTGGAGCTACAGAAGCGACTAGCATATATGGTGGCTACTTCGCAAAAGAGAGCGAGAAGAGAAGCAAGCGCGTCGTGAAACTAATAGCGATCAAGAAGTGATCCTGAACTACTTACGCCGACATAACTCCAACATCGTGTTCACTTCCCGGACTCCGAGAAGAGACCATCACGGTTACACACGCCGTTGATGTGTATTTTATTGAGATCCGCTTAGGTTTTCTACAACCGGACATTAACAAATTCCCATCTGCCTCATAACATGGGCACGGCTTTGAAAGATATTACCTGCGCAGGGTGTCCCAACTTAGCCCATTATAAGCTCTCACGGTCAACGGGATTATTCTTCTACCGGAAGACCCGATCAATCTCGAATCCCGGACTACAAGACATTTCGACAAAGAATAAAACAAGACCAGCAAAGCGCCGATTGTGCCGACAAATCCCGATAGGAGCTGCACATATCTCGCTCTCGTGGCACATCCGGATGAGCAGTACGTACGGCAACCGAAGATGCCCCAAGTTGCCTCAGGGTGGCACCGCAAGTGGCTCTAGTTTGGACCAACACTCAGAGGAGCATTGGCCCGGGGGTTTAAAATAAGATGACCCTCGGGCTCGCGAAAACCCGGGGGAAAAGGCTTAGGTGGCAAATGGTAAAACCAATGTTGGGCCTTGCTGGACGAGTCTTATTCAAAGCGAACTGTCAAGGGGGTCCCATAAATCACCCAACCGTAAGGAACGCAAAATCAAGGAACATAACACCGTATGACGGAAACTAGGTGGCAAGAGGAACAAAACACTGGGCATAAGGCCGAGCCTTCCACCCTTTACCAAGTATATAGATGCATTAATTATAGCAGATATGTATTGTGATATCCCCAACAAGTAAACATGTTCCAAAAAGGAACAACATCTCCATGTTCCTACAAGGAACAAACTTCAGCTTCACCTGCAACTAGCAACGCTATAAGAAGGCTGAGCAAAGCGGTAACATAGCCAATCAACGGTTTGCTAGGAAAAGGATGGTTAGGGGCTGACATGGTAACATGGGTGGCATGATATAGCAAGTGGTAGGCATCGCAGCATAGGCACAGCAAAAGAGCGAGCAACTAGCATAGCAAAGATAGAAGTGATTTCGAGGGTATGGTCATCTTGCCTGCAATGTTCTCAGAGTTGTCGAAAGCTTGATCCTCGAAAACGCTCTCAACAGGCTCCTCGTTCACGCACTCGCCTCCGACTCTACCCAAAGCAACAACACAAACAAAGGAACCACAATAAATCACGGTGCAATGCACAATCAACATGATGCAAAACATGGCATGATATGCATGATGCGATATGCAATGCTTATGTGCGCTCCGGAAGGTAAATGATGAACCAGGCATCAACTTGGCAAACCAAGCATGCCACTGGAAAGATGAGATGATTTCGGTTGAAATTGATATAAATATCACCGGAAACGGATGCACGGTTTGCAAATGGCAAGCAAAACAAGAATGGCGCAAATCTGCCATTAACAGCATGATGCCACTTAGCAAGCAACAAATAATTAAGCTACTGCACCCAAACGTATCAACAAAGCACATGGCAGTGATCTACACATGATGCTCGACAAAAGATGAGCACTGAGCTACGGCTAGTTCACATCATAACATGTTCAAACAAGCATGGCAAAAATGCTCAAAGTAACAGGCTGGACATGGCAAAACAGTAACAGGTTGCAATGTTCAGAGCATCAAAACTACATGCTACAGGACCTTAAAATAGCAAAACATGGCATGGCATGAATCTACTCAAAGCCTATTTCAAAAGTCCCTTACTGACCATAAGCCAAAAAGGACTAGAAAATAAAGTAACACCCATGTCAATATTGAAAGTCTTGTTAACAGATTCAGCAACTTGACATGTCAAAAACTGATAACGAGATGGCATGTTTACAAGCTTAATGCACTCACTACAGAGCCTCAAATGATAAACTAAGCATACATATATCAAGAAGACATACATGGCAAGAACGCTAACATAGCCTATACGGGTCAACCACAACATCCTAGGCAAAATTGAATAACACGTATACAATCTGCCAGGAAACATTTGATAGCAAAAGTAGAGCTCGATTGACTCAAGCTATGGCATCCCATAATTGCAAACAAAGGCATGGATGGATAGAGCAAGTCATGCTTTACAAAACACCCTTACTGAAGTATCTCAAAATATGCATAGATCTCTTGGTATCATCAAGCAAACATGGCATCAACATCAGCTAAAACAGGGCTGAAATCAACAACAACAGGACACCTACTTTGCATGCTTGTGCTAGTCACCACATAGATCACAAAAATACATGGCATATACCCCTGGAAAGATGACATGGCACTTTACAAAACACATGTAGGAATCAAATTCATAGGGTGCACATATTAATCATAGCAAAAATAACAAAAGTGCAACTCCTGATAAAAATCAGAAACTATCAGCACATTGCACTCTTCCAACAGCATTTCGGGCAACAAGATGAGCTCAAATGAAAATGATGCAATGGAATGAAATGATCTACTCTTCGAGACGAACATTTTGACATATTATACGCGAAAAATGGATCTACGGATGCGAAGATATAGCAGGATGAAAAATGCACGAAAATACAAAGATCTAGGGACTTCGAAGAAAATAGAGAGGGAAGAGAGTCAACGGTGGCTCGGGGCCCGAGGCCGGATCCGATCGGATCGGGCCGGTGGCGGCGCGGCGGGCTCCCGGAGCGGCCGGGTCGGGGAAGGAAGGCGGCGGCGGGGCCGGTCGCCGGGGCGAGGAGGCGCGGCGCGCGGCGGGCGGGCGGCCGAGGTCCGCGAGGCGGCGGCGAAGCTCGCCGGGAGCCGCAGGCGGCCAGCCGGGCGGCGGAGAGGCGGCGATGGTCGGCGGGCGAGGCGCCGGAGGGGTCGGCCGGAGGTCGCCGGAGGCGGAGGCGGGCGCGGGCGGCCGGCCCGCGGAGGCGGCGGGCGGCGCGGCGGAGCCGGGCGCGGGCGCGATGGGCCGGAGGGCCCGCGACGGGCTCTCGGGCCCGCTGGGTCGGCGGCGGCGGGCGCTGGCTCGCCCACGGGTGGCGCGCGAGAGGTCCGGGCGGCGGGCGGACGTGTCCGCCGTCCGGATTTCGTCCGGCGCGCGAAGGGAAAGGAGACTAGGGTTTCATCCGGATTGGAGGGGGGTTTGCTTAAATAGGCATAGAGGGAGCTAGGAGAGTCCAAATGAGGTGTAGTTTTCGCCCACGATCGTGATCGAACGACGGAGAGCATGGAGGTGACTTAGATGGGTTATTGGGCTGTTTTGAAGGGTGTTGGGCTGCAACTTAAAATAGGCCTTTGCGAGAGTGCGTTAACCGCTGGAGTACCAAACGAGCTCCAAATGACCAAACTTGACCGTGGTCTCGGGTGGTATACCAAGGCCACTAGACAAACCTCGGTCCATTTCGAGACGGTTTAATACCCGCACACGGAAAACGTAAAAGGGACCGCCGGGAGATAGGAGTGCCGAATGCAAAGCGGACAACGGAAAAATGCTCGGAATCATGAGACGAACACGTATGCAAATGCGATGCACATGATGACATAATATAAAATGCATGACATGGACAAAATGCAAAAGGAGAAACCCAACCACGGAGGGAATATCATATATCAAAGCCGAAAATGGCAAGAGTCGGAGTTACAAATATGGAAAGTTACTTCCGGTGTTACAACACTCCACCACTACAAGAGGATCTCGCCCCAGATCTAGGACTGAAAAAAACTCCGGATACTCAGAACGGAGGTGATCCTCGCGCCCCGTGTAGCTTCTCGGTCGGAATGGTGTGACCACTTCACTTTGAGGAATTTGATTGACTTGTTGCGAGTCTTGCGCTCGGTTTCTTCAAGAATAGCAACGGGTGCTCATGATAAGAGAGATCTTCTTGAAGGTCAATCTCTTGAAGTTGATAGTGCGTCAGAGTCTTGAAGCACTTGCGAAGCTGTGACACGTGAAACACATCGCACGCTTGCAAAGTTGGATGGAAGCTCAAGTTGATAGGCGAGATCGCTTCTTTTCCCAATTATCTTGAAAGGACCCACGATCTAGGGGCAAGCTTTCCTTTGATACCGGGTTTACGAGTACCTTTCATTGAGAGACGCGGAGGTAGACATGGTCTCCGATTTCAAAAGTCACATCACGGTGCTTATCATCATAATAGTTCTTCCGCGCGATTATGCTGCTTTGAGATTCTCACGAATGACTTGGCACATTTCTTCCGCTTCGTGATCAAGTCATTGCCAAGAAGTTGGCGCTCACCGTCTCGAGACCAATTGAGAGGAGTACGCACTTTACGCCATAGAGAATTTCGAATGGGGCCTTGCCGAACTCGCTTGGAAGCTGTTGTTGTAAGAGAACTTCGGCATATGGAAGACAATCTTCCCACTTCATACCGAAAGAAATGACACAAGCCCCGAGCATATCTTCAAGGATTTGATTAACTCGCCAACTTGGCCACTTGTTTGAGGATGGAAAGCTGTCTTTGAACGAATGTTGGTGCCCATGGCCTTCTCAAAAGAATCCTTAACTTGGAGGTAAAGATGCTGCCACGGTCTCAAGAGATCACTTGAGGAATGCCGTGCAAGGAGACAATCCTCGAGGTGTATAGCTCGCCAACCGAGCTGCAGTGATGGATTCTTTGATAGGAAGAAAATGAGCCACTTTAGTAAGCTTGTCAATGACAACGAAGATAGCATCATTTCCACGCTTGGACTTTGGAAAGCCATCCACGAAGTCCATTTCAATATGATCAAACTTCCATTCAGGAATAGCAAGAGGTTGAAGGAGACCAGCTGGTCTTTGGTGTTCTGCTTTCACTCTTCTGCAGACATCACACTCATTCACGAATTGAGCAATTTCTCGCTTCATTCGAGTCCACCAATATGATTTGCTTGAGGTCATGGTACATCTTCGCATTTCCGGATGAATGGATAGAAGCGAATTGTGAGCCTCGCTCATAATGACTTTTCTCGATCACCCTTAGGAACCATAATCCGTCCTCAAAGAACAGAGTGTCTTTGTCATCAACGCGAAGCACTTGTACTTGAAATGCCCTTGTCGATACCACGCTTCACTTTCTTCACCATGGCATCCGAAGTTGAGCCTCACGAATCTGATCTTCCAAAGTAGGAGAGACTATGAGGTTGGCAAGAAAGCCTTGAGGAACAACTTGAAGATTCAGCTTATGGAAAGATTCACGAGATCCGCTGAAAGGGCTTGAGGATTAGATCTGTTGCGAGAAGCTTTCCCGCTCAAAGCATCTGCAATGACATTGGCTTTGCCCGAGTATACTCAATACTTGGGTTGTACTCTTGAATCATTTCACCCATCGAGTCTGCTGAGGTTGAGGTTGGGCTGAGTGAAGATGTACTTGAGACTCTTGTGATCGGTGAAAATGTCCACTTTCCTTCCCAACAAGAGATGTCTCCACGTAATCAATGCATGAACAATCGCCGCCAACTCAAGATCGTGAGTGGGGTAGTTCTTCTCGTTGGGCTTCAATCTGGCGAGAGGTATAAGCCACAACTCTCTTCTCTTGCATTAACACAAAGACCGAGACCTTGAAGAGAAGCATCACGTAAAACTTCATATGGCTTGGATTCATCAGAGGAGTCGAAGCAGAGCTGTGACGAGTTTCTCTTTGAGGGTATTGAAAGCAACGCCACACTCGGGAGACCGGACATACTTCACCGCTTACGGAGAAGGTTGGAAAGAGGCTTTGCAATCTTGGAGAAGTTCTCAACGAATCTTCGCAATAGCTTGCAAGACCAAGAAAATCATGGAGCTGCTTGACATTCCGAGGAGGTTCCCAATTCACAATTGCGGACACCTTCTGGGATCAACAAATATGCCCTTGGCGAGATGATATGACCAAGATAAAGCACTTCATCAAGCCGAAATTCACATTTGGAGAACTTAGCATAGAATTGGTACTCTCGAGCTTGTCTAGCACCAATCGCAAATGTTTGGCATGATCCTTCTTATTCTTGGAGAAGACCAAAATATCATCAAGATAGACCAAGACGAATTCATTGGTGTAGGGTTGAATATGAAGTTCATCATCCGAGAGAAAGTTGGAGGAGCATTGACGAGGCCGAAAGACATGACAAGATATTCATAAGAACCAAAGCTTGTTCGAATGTCGTCTTGGGAATATCTTGTTCACGAATGCGAATCTGATGATACCCCATACGAAGGTCAAGCTTGGAGAACACCGTAGCACCTTTGAGTTGCTCGAAAAGCTCATTGATGTTGGGAAGTGGATACTTGTTCTTGATTGTCTTCTTATTCAATGGACGGTAATCGACGCAAAGTCGGTCCGTGCCATCCTTCTTCCGGACAAAAGAACACCACAACCCCAAGGAGATGAACTCGGTCCGATCAAACCCAGACGCTCTTGTTCATCGAGCTGCTTCTTCAATTCCTCAGCTCATCAGTCCAAGCTTGTATGGACGCTTGTAAGCGGGTTCAAGATGTGCTCAAGATCGATAACTAACTCAATCGGCCGATGAGGAGGCATACCCGAAGCTCTTCCGAAAGACATCTTGGTACTCTAAACGATCGAATCGAGAGATGGCATTCAATTCGCCTTCTCATTGAGAGAAAACAACCGAATAGTTTCATCACGAGAGGCATAGATGATCACATCATTAGAAGAATGAGTCAATTGAATTTCCCGGCAGCACAATCAATTTGAGCTTTGTGCCGATAAAGCCACCCATTCCGAGAATAAGATCAATATCCGAGTCACCAAGGACAACTGGTTTAGAAAGAAATCTATAATCGCCCATCTTGATACCGACATTCGAACCAAAACTCGAGAAGTCATCTGCTTACCCGGGATATAATCTTCAATGGAACAGAATCTCTTCATCACCAACTCATGCTTGGCAACAAAAGGTCTTGAGATGAAAGAAAGCGATGCACCAAGATCAAATAAGACTTTTGCAGAATATCATTAACAAGAAGATTACCCATTAGCACATCTCAAGAATCCTCCGCTTGAGCTGCATTCATCATATTGACCTTGGCATACTTTGGATTATGCTTGACCACCGCATTGCTGGAAGATTTCACAGAGGAGGAGGCGGAAGACGCCTCGGTTGAAGCACTTGTTCAGATAGTGACCCTTCTGCGACACTTGTTGCAAGTGACCTCGAGAGCGGACGGTGGTAAGGAGCACTTGACCTTGGAGCTTGAGAATTAGACTTGTTCGATAGCTTGGGTTGGGTGGGTGGGAAGATCCACGGCCACCTGAGTTCTTCTCGCTGTAAGGCCGACGGAACGGAGGAGGGGCAGTAAAACTTCGCTGCTTGGCTGCCACTTGAGAGGACGAAGAGGACTGAATCTGCATCCCTGATTCTCTTCTTAGAAGCCTCGATTTGAGCTGTGCCGCTTCTTGCTTGAGAGCCATGTTGTAGAAATCATCATACTTATCCGCTCAAACAGCACAAGAGGTAATTGCGATCTTCCTCGCACCACCTCCGAATCGATAGATCATACTCCTTTCATCGTGTACATCTTGCTTAGCAAAACGAGCGAAGCTTCGAACTGGATATTGTATTGATAGACAGACATGTTGCCCTGCTTGAGATTGCGGAACTCCTCACGCTTGCTCTCAACAACACTTTTCGAATGTGATGAGCTCGAAATCACGGCGGAACTCATCCTGTAATGACACGGCCTCCTCTCGAATCTTTGTATTGTCGGAACCACTCAAAGAGCTTGATCCTTGAGTTGAAACGATGCAAACTTGACAAAGTCCTCGTGTCCGACATTGCTACGCCAAAGTGCTTGCAGATGTCCACTAGCCAATCATCGCGTCTGTTGCCTCAACACGTAAACCGAAAGACTTCGCTGATTAGCGAGGAACCGATCGAGAGTAGCAAAGTGTGGCTGATTGTTGCCTTGACCTTGATTGCCTTGATTGCCTTGCCCCCATCGCGGATTTGACGGGATTGCTCGCTCACCGTCACCACCGGAAGCGGCCCCATATAAAGCGCTTCACGGGTACTTTGAACAAGGCGACTTCAATCTTCCTCCCTCCGCCCAAACCTTCTCACTACGCTTAGCCCGTCCAGCGCCGCAGCTCAAGACTTGTTTCGCCGGGCGACCATGGTGAAGGAGAAGACCGCAGCCCGAACGGTGAAGAAGGCGCGGCGCGAGGGAGAGCGCCTTCGGGCGGATCCTCTTCGCGTCCAAACCGCCGCAAGGTTGGGTCCAAGGAGATTCGATCCGTCGACCATCACCGAGAAGGACCTCACCTATCCGCCAATGAAGGACTGATCCCCATGGGTCGGCGAGACTTCCGGAACGGAGTGGCAACCGCAGTCAAGAGGGTGAGTGCATTCTCCCGCCACCCACGAGATCAGGATTCTTCCGCCACCGAATCCTTTTTTCCGTGGGGTTTTCAACTTTTGGAGCGTTAACTCCATCATTTCACCCCAACTCCATTGTCTATCTTGGCTTTTTCTATGCGAGAACTTCTTGGGTTGTCGATCGCGACCGGGTCTCTTCAAGCACATATTCACCGACGCCTCAGACGTGAAGAAAACGAACCCGAATGACGAGAGAACCCAAGTAATCCAGATGTGTGGGGGACTGGGTCCAGATGAGGGGAAGAGCGCTTTTCGTTTATGACTCTCCCCGACTAGTAGAGGGTGGCACAACCCGTTCTATCGCTAAGACCAGACGCACGCCGGGGCAGCCGATCTCCTTCTTTCCATGAGTCGAGTGAATGCCATCTTTCCCTGGTGCAGAGGAGAAGGCCCAAGTAAAATTGATGGATGGAGTCCAAGCTTTCATTCGCGACGGGTGACCGCATGGATCTCCGGAGGTTTTCCTTCGACGCATGATTCAGCCACCCAATACCAAGGTCATCCGATGTGGATGTACTGGCACGGATGATACCACTGGTCCATCAGTAGGAGGTCGATGACGCCACCGGAGAAGTGGATGACCGCCATCACAGAAACAAAGATAACCTCATGAGCTAGGAGGATTCCACCACCACTGCATTTCACGGTAGACAAGGTACAACCACTTATCTTCGACTGTGATTCGCCGTGATTCATTCTGTTTAGATGCCAATTGCCGACTTACTTTCACCTTGTTCTGTTGTCTTCTAGGTCACCACCGAGATGTACTCGCCCAACGGGCGCAGGAAACAACAAGAAGAAGAAGCAAGTGGAGGTGAAAGTCCTGAGGAATGGGAGTCCAACGGCGCAGGAGGGTGAGGAGGATGATAGCTCTGGCGAAGAGGAGGAGGAGGAGGAGGAGGAGGAAGGCCATCCTCCCGCCGCCGGAGGGAAGGTCCAAGTTGACGATGACCCGGCGGCCGGGCGCGTAAAGTGTTGTGCCCACGGGCAGTCGGCGAAGCGACCTAAGACAATCCTCGCTACGATCGACAAACCGCAAGCAACTCGAGTAACGCCGTCAAAGCCGGGCGAAGGCTCCGCCTAAGATGCGGATGGTCATCCCCACCATCTCCGGTAACCAATGTAACCTTGTATTCTTATTCAACATGAGTGAACTTTTGGTCGACTTGATGACCGATCAACCGATTCTTTAAATCTACAAAGGCCGCTTACCTCCGAGACTTCAGCCAAGCACGAAGATCAGAAATGGAGGATGCTGCCACCTCCAACCTTGGTAAGATCTCCGAGGTTTCGCTTAGTCGATCGAGCCTTTAGTTGATTGGACTTCCATGTTTACTTCAATCTTTCTTGTAGTTCCGCCACGTTATTGATCTCCCGACGATGACGAGGAAGCGCCATTGAGGAAGAAGAAGAACAAGAGAGTGCTCGCTGGCAAGGCTGCTCCGGCCATGGGCGATTCCCCGACGCTGGTTTCGAGGGAGGCAACCCCACTGGCTTCGTGTCTTTCGCTGTATCACCGACAAGTGCTCCACCCACTTCATCGATCGCTGACCACCATCTCTCTTTGCTATACACCACGCCCTAAGACCAAGTGAGTTGCTATGAGGCCATACGCCAGCAGGATCATGATGGAGCAAGTGAAAGCGGTCCAAGAGGCTAGCCAGCGGCCTATGATGCTAGTTCAGCTTCCGCAGCAATGTCCAAGTAAGTCGATCGTTGCTTGCTTTGTTAGGATATGCTACCAAACCGCTTTTTCGGAGATTTATATCCGACACCCACCGGGTGGGTGTGTCGATTGAATTTTGTGGGGGCACGCTGAGTGCACCCATCGGGTGTAGTCCCGAGATTCATGGTCGCATCGCGCAATGGCTATAGTCTTTATGCTGTGAACTTCTTCACTCGACCGGACGGACCAAGATGAATGGAACCAGAAACCTGTGGGGCACGCTAAGTGCACCCATCGGGTGTAGTCCTCGAGATTCATGGTCGATCAAATGACTATAGTCTAAAGAATCGTGTTGTTGTTATTTATTTATTTATTTTTCTCAAGGCCGATCACGACACATAACCTTTCTTTTTGGTCGATCGTCGAACTAAATTGGTAAAACCGGGGTAGTACGCTATACCCGCCGGTGGAAGTCCCCAAGACTATCAGTCGAATGTTTTGATTCGACCGTAGTCTTAGACAGATAGAATGATCCAAACCTCGACTTGAAGCTTGCTCAGAGAATTTGGCGTATACAGGATGAAGCAAAAGGTATGGCTGGTGAGAAGTTTGACGACTGCCTTTGTTTTTCTGCTCATTCTCAACTCTATTCTCATTGTTGCTTTGCGTATAAACTGAAGAGACTTTGAAGAAGAAGGACCTTGACCTGTAGAGGCAATAGGCGGCTTTGGAGAAAACAGTCATCAAGAGAAGCTTGCCTCAATGACAAACTTGAAGATCAAAATGCTGTTGAAAGTCGCTTTCGACGCTGCTAACAAGGAAGTTAGTCGATCAAGAACGACAAGATTGCTCGTTCGACAAGGCTGGCTAACCAAGGGAAGCGAAATGTCTTACATCACCGTTCATCACATGATCGTTATTTTGAGTCCGAGCTGATTTTCAGAATTCTCACAAAACTTCAAAGAAGAAACCAATGGGTGGAAACCAGCTTGGACCCCATCAACTCTCCCTGAAGGACGGTTGCTATGAATGTGCTCCAACGGAGTCTCAAGCTGCGCAGGATTATCTTGCTCGACCGAAAGTTGCAGGTCGCGGATCGACTCGACTCTCCGCCAGATCGACGCTTCGTAATCGATCTTCAATCTTGATGACTAATCAATGAGATTCCAAGTCGAGTGCAAGAATGGAAAAGTCTTCGCTGTGTGTGGTGCTGATGTTGCTCTATCTCTGGTTCGTGGTCCACCTAAGGAAGCGCAAGAGGACAAGCTGGTGTCTCTCAAGGTTGCCAACACCAGAAGCACGACTTCATCTTTCATGGAGACTTTCATCGCAGCTGCTACCCTTATTGCCACCGAATCGATTCGACTCAGTTTGTTGCACCTTCCATTCTCCACCGAGGAGTAAAAACTTCTAAGTCCCACCTTAAATTTGCCTCGAATGCCGAAAGTGGTTTTGTAACCGAGCAACTTTAACAGCTTAACGCCGAGCACCTTTGGATCCGTGAGGATGTTTATCCAACTTGATTTATCCTTAACATGCTTTGTTTGCCTTCGAGAGAAATTTGTTCCTCATTCGGAAGATATTCCGCTGAAACTCAATGATGTGCTTCATCTATCCCGCAGTAGAGATGGAAATGCATCGCGATCGACCTCGCCCCTTGCGGATCGGAGGAACCGACGCTGTACTTGTGCGTAAGTTCAAGGAGGAGGTAGCAATGACCAAGACATCGCCGCCTCTATGGATTGGGATGGACCCGACGTTGTACTTGTGGCAAAGTCAAGGAGAAGGTAACACCGACCGCACCTCGTCATTCTTATGGATTGGGATGAATTTTTACTTAGGCGTAGCACTGGACTGCAGCAGCCCTCGAGTGAGGTTTGCTTCCACTTGGTAGGGTTTTTATTACTTAGGCAGCACACTGGCTGCAGTAAGCCTCCAGTGGGAGGTTTGCTCTCCACTGTAGGATTTTTATTACTTAGGCTAGCTGGTTGCAGCAGAAGCCTCCGAGTGGGAGGTTTGCTTCCACTGTAGGATTTCTATTACTTAGGCGAGGCTGGCTGGTGTTAAGCCTCCGAGTGGGAGGTTTGCTCCACTTGTAGGATTTCTATTACTTAGGCGCAGCTGTTGCAAGCCTCCGAGTGGGAGGTTTGCTCACCACTGTAGGATTTCTATTACTTAGGTAGCACTGGTCAGTTAGTTAAGCCCCGAGTGGGAGGTTTGCTCTCCACTCAGTAGGATTTTTATGTAGGCTTGAAGGAGGAGGTAAATGACCTGCACCTCGTCGCCTCTTGCGATTTTCATTGTTTTGATGTTAAGGCTAATCTGGTTAAGTTAGAAGCCCCGAGTGGGAGGCTGGCTCACCACTCGAGGATTTGAATACTTTGCAGTACTTTGATCGCATAGCCTCCCAGTGGGAGGCTAGCCACCCTGTGGATTTCAATACTTAGGCGAGTACTTGATCAAGCCCCCGAGTGGGAGGCCGGCTGGCCACTCAGGGATTTTGAATACTTAGGCGAGCACTTGACTGCAGCCTAAGCCTCCGTGGGAGGCTGGCTCGCCACCCAGAGGATTTCAATACTTAGGCGAGTACTTGACTGCAGCTAAGCCCCTGAAAGGGAGGTCGCACGCCACCGGAGGATTTTGAAGAAGAAGTAGTACTTTGACTTAAAGCCTCCGAGGGAGGTCGCCACTCTGTAGGATTTTGAATACTAAGCTGCCGGATTCGCAGCTAAGCCCCGAGTGAGAGGCGGCGATGTCGGGGCTTCTTCCGTGAAAGGATCCTTGAGGGAGTCCTGATTAGGGTGTCCGGATAGCCGGACTACCATCATCACTGACTATCATTTGCCGGACTATCATCATCGACCGGACTCCAAGACTATGAAGATACAAGATTGAAGACTTCCGTGTCCGGATGGGACTTTACTTACGTGGAAGGCAGTTGGCGATACGGATATGTACATCTCCTACCATTGTAACCACTATGTACCCTAGCCTCCTGTCTATATAAACCGATGGCTTTAGTCCGTAGGGACAACAATCACAACAACCCTTACAATCATACCATAGGCTAGCTTCTAGGGTTTAGCCTCCTGATCTCGTGGTAGATCCACTTGTAAACATCCACAATATCAATATCAATCAAGCAGACGAGGGTTTTACCTCCATCAAGAGGGCCCGAACTCGGTAAACATCGTGGTCCCTTGTCTCTCGTTACCATCCGCTAGACGCAGCTCGGGACCCCTACTCGAGATCCGCCGTTTTGACACCGACATTGGTGCTTTCATTGAGAGTTCCGTCGTCGCCACCGATAGGCTTGATGGCCTCTTCAATCAACAACGACGCAGTCCCCGGTGAGACCTTTTCCCCGACGGATCTTCGATTCGTGGCTTGCATCGCGGGCTAACTCCCTTGGCCATCTAGAGCAGATCGAGAGCTATGCCTCGCCGCCGTGTCGGTTTGAAGCTTAAACTTCATGGCCGATATCCGGGACTTGATCTCGATGGATTCTGAGCTACGCCTTAGAGCGCGCCGCTTATCATGATGGGCATGACTTAACTCGCCGCCGGACAAACCCTTGAGGTCAAGATCGATCCCGGCCCGACTATAGTCCGGAGTCGACGTCAATCGAGGACGGATGGCTGGACACCACGGAGCCGCAATTTCTACGGGCGATGGAGCCAAACACTTACCTTGTCCCACATAAAGCCTATGACTCGGTGCGACCGCCGACTCAACCTCCTGCGCTCGAGCCAACAACCGATTACGCCGATCATGGAATTCACCGCGGACATTTTTCAAAGACTTCGCGACATCACAAACTCATTGAAGCATTCGCTATTCAAAGAGCCCGCCAATCCACGCCGTGATGGTTGGGACGCGGATGACGAAGAAATTCAGATCCCACTCCACCACCCACTTCAGAGCCACCGCCGATTTATTTAACCGACATACTCGATTACGACCAAGACATCGGCGGTATGGACGACGATGCCGAGACTACTAAGAACCAGTGTCAGGATAATCGAAGGCCACCTCATCATACGACGATACATGGTGGACACCAAGGAAAGCGATAACGAGGAACAACGGACACGGCAGAGGATAATCGCCGATAAAGAACCAAAACGGCGACGCAAACGCCGCCCCAAGTCCCTCCTCGATCAAAGCAGCCTTCCTAACGACTCCAAATAGAGCAGGCAAGCCACCGACGACGACCAGACGGGCCGGATATTCAACCCTTCACGGCAATCAACAGTCCGCCACAACACCAGAGCATAAGAACATACGCAAAAAGCTCCGCCACCGCAAGAAGTTTGAAGAAGACACGCCGTAATGAAGTGGAGCAAAGTATTCAAGACCGCAGACAAATATGGCAAAGGCCATCAAACCAAGAGCTACCCGGGCGTGTTGTTGCCGAATTTGACGAGGAAGCCATCGAGCCTTCATACTGTAATAAAGAGGCCGCCGGCGGATAGACGCCGCATTTACGGTGCCCAAAACGACAAACGGGCTGCACACAGTCAATTATAATCCTCGTAAAACGGATGGCCCAACTAGGTCCATCTACGGCCAAAAAATAGGACCCTGTGAAGTAACATACCACGGCAAGTGTTCAAAGACAAGGCACACCCAAATACAGGGCGCCAAGACACCCGCTATGTTTCACTGATGAGGTGCGGATCATGAATTTCAGCAGGTTTAAACCCATAAACATAGAGGCATACGACGCACAATGATTCTCGAGTCCGGATAGAAGACTACATACATACATACACATGGCTAGAGGAGACGATCTCCACGCCATAAAATACCTACCTCAAGCTCAAGCGTCAGGGGCTCGGCATTGGCTCAAAAGCCTCCCGTAAAACACTCAAGAAGTTAAGAGCTTGAGGACGCTAGAGCAAATTTTCAAGGGACTTATGTCCGCCTTCCGGATGCCGACGACCTGAGTCATATAACCCAACAGCCCGGAGAGAGCCAAGAATTCGAATGGTTCCTTACCAAAAGAACCAAATAGTCGATCGTCCGGACGCAGTAGTTTTAGCAGCTTTTTAAACACAACGTCCCGAGACTAATGGCTCGCCAGACACCTCGCCAAGAGAAGCCAAGAACAATGGCCGCTTAACAAGCTCTCATGACGCGCTTTTGGCGTTAGAGAAGACAGGCTAGCAAGATGCAGCACCAGCGACCCGAAAGTACATCCGAGATGAGATGGAGAAAGTCACGGCTACAGAAAGATCAGACTGAATAAAGAAAAAGCCCAGTGGCACGCGGTCAACGCCGGATTCAAAAGCTCGCGCCGATAACAAAACACGGCCCTTAAGGACAATGAGACGAGCTATCAAATTTAAACAAAATTTTAGATCGGATATGTCAAATCCACAAGACTTCCTAAGGCTCGCAAACCATACCAACCGAAATTGTTGTTTAAACAGTCCGCAGACTTAATGCCGACACAAGAGGCCCGACACGCCAAGCGAGGACAATGACGAGCCCCACCAGCAGAAAGCACCGAAGTCAAAGGACTTTCCTCGAGAAGTCAAAACAGTAAACTCGCTTCACGTGATAACACGGAAAGCCAACACTCGGACTCGCCAAGACAAGTGTCTGGACGATCCACCCCAAGGACCAAGGTTGGACGCCAAACCAATCACTTTCGACCACCGATTAGTCCGTATATCCGGAGCGCAGGATAGACCGCCTCGATATCGGATCCCATAATAGACGGACTGCAATTAAACGTAGGTGTTGATGGACGGCGGCAAAGGACTTAAACCCTGCTATATCCCACAATAACGCAAGTGGGGATAGACCCTATTACAACACGGCATAGCTGCACTTCCTTCAAAGGAGTGGGCGCAGTGCCCTAAGCCGCCTATCAAGCACCACCGATGAGAAGCTCGCCCACTTCCATACAATACCACATTCCGCCTTACGCTCAAATGCCCGGGTCCACGTGGCATTGTTTCATCAAAGGGTCGCCGAGACCCTATTACCGGCTAGACGAGTCCGAATAAATAAGCTAGGGATACCTAGTCAGACACCCTTCACAAGGGTTTGCCCATACAAACCACAATGAGCTAGCATAGCTCAGCCTTTCTTAACCTATATTTCAATTTTATGAACTCGCACGATTTCTTTTCCAACCAAGTTCTCTCTTTTTACAGATGAACAACAGGCACACCCGCCCAGGATACGCACAACGAGACACAGCGCAGACGCGCAGAGGGACCTGCTGTAAGGACTCTTTTCGCACTAAGACCCTACGTAAACCTTTATTAATCGCTCTTGTTGCTATAATCCCCGGGTTTTTCAAGATAACCAGAGGGAGATCATGGCATCGCCAAGAGAACCTGCCTGCACTGACACAAGGGGCTTAGGGCTTTGTTTTGCCCGCTATTATAAAGACCTAACACCTTCGGGAGTGTTCGGGCGCCTCAGTTAGGCCTTATATGCATCAGCTCCAATCATGTCTTTGGTCAAATGTTGGTTTGCCCGCCTCTGTTTTGTCAGCTTTACGCCAGATCATCGGCTAACGCTGCCCAGGAGAACTATCGCGACAGTTCCCGCCTGGCCGGGCAGCACCAAGAGAGAAAGCAAAACCGACCGTCATGCGATATAGAGACCGTCAACCACTGGTCAATTTTGGGAATGTTTAGGATTCCTCCATGGACGGCGGTCAGCTTCGCCAGTACATACGCTACCAATTCGGAGACCGCACAGTTCTGTGGCGTCAGCCCCACCTCGAACTCCATGGCTAAGGAAAGTGATAAAGCATTATAGTCCGTTGCCTTGTTTTCTATGCTACCACCTCCTTACAGACCGAGACGCTTGATTATGTGAAACGCGCTATTTTTATGAACACCCCGCACCTTGTGCGTGGGGGAAGCCAACGACGCCATCTTTCAGGTTATACATACGTATACATGAACGGCAAAGGAGATATTATTACTTGAACGCACAAGTATAAAAGGCGCTTACATCATAAAAATCGCTTTTACATTATATAAACATTCATTCAACGTAACATTTTTCGAAAGCATCATGACTTATTACACGCAGCACCAGCAGCACTTCGCCAAAATAGTGCTCGCGCGGATAGCCGTTATTATCCGAGACCGGGTCGCAACAGCGGCATCCATCTCGCCAATGTGTCTTCACACGGCAAGCGCCATCCGCACCCTCTATGCAAAGCCGACCGCTCATCGCTTTGATATGCGGCACCGCCCAAGAAATGCTGCAATAAGCCAAAGTAACTCTTCACCGGGGCCTATCCGCCGGATATGGGTCACTATATCCCATAGCATGCCCGGATAACCTATTTAGCTCAGCCCACTCAGCCAAACGATCGGGTCGGGTGAACGCCCGGACTATGGAATTGAGACCAAAACAGCTCTTCCGTTCGGGTGATCCTTCCGCTTCAAATGCACACAACCAAGATCCGCCGCACTCGCTGCTAAGTCCATATAAGGTCCTCCGGACACCATGTGCTGGCCCAACGAGCATATTTTGAATCCGTGAACCGGCGCAAGCGTAAAAGGCTTGCTACCATAATCTCCGCCCGGCGCAGTTTTCCTTCATGGCCCGCATTGCAGAGCGGGCATTCTTGGCTTCACGGTGGCCTTCCGCAGGGTCTTCCCGCCTCGCCAGGCGCTCCTTCCCAAGAGCCTCATTGCGGTCGGTAGCCTCTTTTAACTTCACAGCCATTTCGCTACCTCTTCCCCGCTCCGCAAGCAGCGCCTTTTCGCCGCTTAACTCCTCGGCCGCTCGAGGCTGTCAGATCACTCCTTCCGCCTGCTCCTTGGCTTGAGTGTTCGCCCGAAGACTCTCCACAAAGAGCGGCACTATCTGCATTTCACGAAATTTTGTAAGGAGTTGGCTTCGCCCTTACCATGTGTCCGCCAAGCAGCACACTTACCTTGCGACTCATCAAGTCGCCTGCTGATCAGCGCGATGTCTTCATCCGCCACATCGAAGTTGCCGATTTATCGTAACCCCATAAGTCCGGCCGCCCCGGACGTAATTCGCCACCTTATAGGCACGCGGGAATTTCAAACCTGCGATTTTGATCTCGGCACGCTGTCGACATCGGCTAACCCATCGAGTCTCGTGGGCTACTATATGGTGCGATTTTATATGCAAAACCGTTAAAAGGTGTGTCATTTTTACATACCTCAAACCCCGCCAAGAACTCCCGACGGTGATTATGCAAACCACCGGTCATGATTAAATCCTTTCAATCACCACGCCATCAATGCGCGCCGATCTTCCGAGATAGACGCCTTTCAAGCATCCTTCACCGCACACCCGCTTGGTGCCGAACTATCCGGCTTTGCCACACTGGGGCTCCCTCCGCGATTATTCTCAAAGCTCGTCCCGCCTATCCAACGGCGTCCGGACGGGGCGCTCGCTTCTATCATCTCCGGACGAAGGTCCTCAAGACGAGCTCATCTCGCAAAGGACGGAGATCCGAACTACAAGGTAAAACTTTGTTATCCTCGTAGCACAAATAGGGATGTCCTTATTATGAAACTCCTTTCTACTTACGGCTCGCTGGAGGGCTGGCTCATTAGGGAGATGTGCGCCCGGGCTTCCCGGACGCAGGGACCTCCGGCGAAGATTTCTTCCCGCTTAGGGCTTTTTTCCCCGGGTCCTGAGGCAGTCCTCTTCTCCCTTGGTAGGAGGGATTCTCGATCTCGCTCAAAAGCCTCCTTAGGCGAGGCAAGAAGCTTTCCTGCTTTCCCCTTCGCTTCTCCAAAGGCGCAACCTCCAAAGATCCGGACCAGCACGGATCCGGCGCGGGTCTCGGGAGGGGGCCGGACACCGTGAACTTGCCCGCTATCCACTCCTGTAGAAGGAGATCGGTCATAAGGCGGATCATCGAAAGGCAAACAAACGGTATGTCCGGATTCTGAACTACTTACTTGAGTATCCTCAACATTGCTTAGTCCAAGATCTCGGTCAATTCCGGACGCACCTCTTGCGATCCGAAGAATGTTATACATCTCGTGGGTGTCATACCCATGAAGTGTTGAAGAATCCATGGGCCCTCCGGATTGAACTCCCATAGCGGAGAGGACGGCGCTTGTGGAAGGAGATTTAATTAGCATAACCTGCATCACCACCACCATATCGATCTCCCTCGTAGGGAGATCTCAACTGCCTCGCGAGGGGCACGCCCTTGGACGGCCCCAGCTTGAGCCCCTTGTTGACCCACGATATCAATCGCCGGGAGGTCCCAAAGTGAATAGGGGCGCGGCTTTGTCTGCGGCCCTCGAACGGTAATATAGAACCACTCTGCTGCCACAGTCGAGCTCCTCTTGAAGGAGCCAGCGGGCCACGGGCATCGGCTCTCCTACTTATGGGCCTCACCACACTCCTTTGACGCCGATCATCTTCGCCACATTGAAAGTCTTCACCACGGTCAAGTGTGGGGTGACGGAGGAAGGCTTCGCAGATAACCATGAATGTGGATATATGGAGGATGGACCCTGAGCCAAGTCGTGGAATTCCAACCCATAGTAAAACATGAGCCCTCTCACAAAAGGATCCATCGGAAGCCTAAACCCCGGAGGTGGGATACGAAGACGACATACTGCCGGGCTCAGGGATGGCCTCGGCCAGGCAACCTGCAAGTAAATCTCAGAAGATGCACTTGGCCTCCCGCAGTTTTAGCACGCCTCCTCCGTGATGGAGGAGGCCATCCACCGCCCCCGGACGGAACCGACATCGCTAAGTCCGCACTCTAACTGGGCCTAGGTGTTGGAACTTGGAGCGGAGAGGATTCATGGAAGATTGAAGAAAAGAAACGAGCCTTAGTCCTGCTATAAAGAGGGAGAATACCAAGAGCCGCCTCCGCGGACTGCTTGGGTCTCGCTCGATAGAGGGCAGGAACGGGCGCCGGGCTACCCACGCCTGTATTGATGAGAATCCCGGATTAAGGGGAAACACGACCGCTCGACAAGACGCGTAAGGAAACCGCTTCGCTAAATGCACCGAGGTGGTAAAGTAAAAACAATTCGAGTAATGGCTTGGTAGTGGTGTGACGCCATGCCACTAAAAGGTCAGATTGAACTTGTGTACATATTATTATCTCTACGGTGGAATGTGGAATTTATTTTGCGATTGACACTATCCTCGCGCTCCAATCTTCTATCATTTGGAGGAGGAACCCCTTTGCAATGCCAAGCAATATACACCGGACTTATCGCCATTGAAAGTCCAGTTGGGCTACCGAGGAGTCCTCGATTAGGCTGTCCGGATAGCCGGACTCACCATCATCACCGGACTATCATTTGTCGGACTATCATCATCGACCGGACTCCAAGACTATGAAGATACAAGATTGAAGACTTCGTGTCCGGATGGGACTTTCCTTGGCGTGAAAGCTTGGCGATACGGATATGTAGATCTCCTACCATTGTAACCGACTCTATGTAACCCTAGCCCTCTCCGGTGTTATATAAACCGGATGGCTTTGGTCCAGAGGACAACAATCAAAACAACCCTTACAATCATACCATAGGCTAGCTTCTAGGGTTTATCCTCCTTGATCTCGTGGTAGATCCACTCTTGTAAACAACCACAATATCAATATCAATCAAGCAGATGTAGGGTTTTACCTCCATCAAGAGGGCCCAACCGCAGTAAACATCATGTCCTTTGTCTCTTGTTACCATCCGCCTAGACGCACGCCGGGACCCCTACCCGAGATCCGCCGGTTTTGACACCGACAATCCTCTCTGACCGATGGTGCATGAATGTGCTCCAAAAATACATTACTAGGAATGGCTTCCTCTTGATCCTATCTTCGCCAAATCATCCGCAGCTTGATTTTTTCACGGTATATGATGCTCTAACCCTTCAATTTCTTCTCCAAATTTTCGCCACATTACAATAATGTAACGCCTGGATCTGGCGCGCCAGTGTCCGCCAGCTTATTCGCGGTGTTGCCATGTCATGTGCTTTCGCGTCTCTCTTTATCATGTCATCATGTGCATCGATTTGCATATGCGGTTCGCCCATGCATCCGGCATTTTCCCCGTTGTCCGCTTTTGCAATCCGGGCGCCCATGTCTCCGCCTTTTACCTATTTTTCGTGCGGGTGTTAAACAGTCTCGAATGGACCGAGGTTTGTCAAGCGACCTTGGTATACCACCGTAGACCGCTCTCGCAAGTTTCGGATCATTTTGAGGTCGTTTATACTCCGCCGTTAACCGGTAACCGAAAGCCCTCTTTGTCTTGCAGCCCAACACCCCTTCCAAGTGGCCCAAACCCACTAAACTCCCCCTCCACTCGGTCGCTCGATCACGATCGCGTGGCAAAACCGCACCTCATTTGGAGTCTTAGCTCCCTATGCCTATATAAACACCTCCCTCCAAATTGCGTCAAATTTAATCAACTCCTCTGGATAGTCCCTAGCACCCACAACCTAGAACCATCAAGATCCACTCTTCTTCTTTTCAAAATTTTCAAGTTTCAGCTCCTGCAAGTTTGGACTAGATTTGCCAAATTTGGTGAAATTCATATCTCCTCTTCTCCAAAAATTCCACCAAAATTCAGGCAGCCCCAGGATGCAATGAAAGCCACTCCACCAAATATCAACTCAAGGAAAAATCACATACCAAAATCATTCTGTCAACACACGGCTTGCGGGATACTTTGCACTATCGGAGAAATTCAGAAATTGGAGATTCAGTTTAAATGAGTCGGTCATCATCAAGCTGTGCGCTGGCGCGTTCGCACGACCCCTCCTCCCTGTCGAGCGCCGCTTTACGCACTTGGCTGGTTCTGGCGTCGGTGGCACCCCAGCCCGTCTAGGCGGCGTCTTCTCTGGCGTCGGGACCTCCGTGGCGGCGGCAGGGGCACCTGCGACTTCGCGCCGTTCGGCACCGCCCACGCCACACAGGAGCTCAGCGTGGCCGTCTCCCTGCCAGCTCACCCCTGTAGCACCGTCGCCATGGCTTTGCGCACGCATACGACCGCCCTCTGCCGCCCGGCGTGCCGCCACGGCCGTTCCGTTGGGACGGCCGTAACCGCCCTGCCTTGCTGAGTTAGGCACCGGGATGGAGTCATGCTCCGTCTAGGCGATGCTCAAGCCCCTAAACCAACCGTCCAGCCACAACCCGCCCGTAATCGCTTCGCGGACTTATCCCATTCAGGAAACCGCCTCGGGCGGCTATAAATAAGCGCCTCGAGCTCGCTCTCGACCCGCACATCTCCACCACCTCACGAGACCCGCCCACCCTTTGGAAGAGCCTCGAGGGCCCTTCTTCCTCAACTCCGGCCATCTCCGTCCGCTTGAACTCGGCAGCGTTCTCTCTGGTGAGAGCTCCTCCACCGCCCTAGACTTGCCGTAACCTCATGGCACCTCTAGGAGACTAACCCCACTCCAATTTGACCCAAACAACTCTCTCAAGCCGAGGCCCACGACTACCGAACCACCGTCCGCCGGAGCAAGGGTCGCCGTCGGCGTGGTGCTCGCCGGCCACCACCACCACCCACCGGAAGGATGCGAGAGCACGAGGTACCACCTGATCCCCGCCTGCGCCGTGGATCGCCGCCCGGCGACCACTGCGACTCTCGGGCACCGGCGAGCTCTGCCGCCTCTTTGAATATTCAAACTGACGGATGGGACCCGCTGTCGTGGTTCTAAGTCAGCGATAGAATGGGGGTAGGTATGGAGAGGCAAGTTCTAGCTATGGAGTAGTTGTATCGCAAGGGATTTCTGAGTTCAGGCCCTTCTCGAGGAAGTAATAGCCCTCGTCTCGGAGCCCGGAGGCGGTCATTGGATTATATCGTATGTGTTACGAGTGCGAACCCTTCTCGTGTGGAGGGTGGCTTATACAAAGTCTTGCCACCCCCCAGCCAGCCCATGTAACGAGAGGGTTTAAGGTGCGTTAAAGCTAGGCGTTCTTGGTAGCATATACATAAAGTGTCATTAAGATCATAAAGACTATTTAACTTCTGAGACCGTTTGGGCACCGAGTGGCTCTTGGACTCTGGTGGTCGAGTGTCTTTGAATCTGTCAGTGGAAACCTACGGGTCATTTGGAAGGCCGCTTCTCTTGCGAGTGTCCTTGTGGAGGGTACCTTTGGGCAGGTCTATGACCCTACCCTGTACATGACTTCATCATTAGCCCCGAATGGATCGAGGTTTGCGTGAGGAAGGAGTTGATAATCTTTCCGACCTGTTCTTCGTGTTGTGAGTGTGTCTTACTGCGGATCAGCGACCTTTTAGTGATGGCATCAACTTCTCTTTGGTCGCCTTGATCCATTCTTCATGTTTTGTCGAGTGAACTCTGTGAACTTGAGGATTTCGGCGACGGATCAAAGGAAATCTGCTATCGGACGGGTTGCTCAGCGGTTAGCGGATTTGAGATCTGAATTTTGGGAAGCGGCGAAGCGAAAACTGCGGCACTTTCGGATGGGATAAAGGCGATGGCGACTCGATCTCAGCGCCGCCTTTTTCGCCCGCGTATCGCGTCGCGCCCTCTGGATTTGTGGGATTGCACTGGCCTACCGGTCACCCACTCGAGCGGCCCCATATAAAGCGTCGGACGGTACTTTGAGCAGTCGACCCCAATCTTCTCCTCCCTCGCCTCAAACCTTCTCACTCGCTCTTAGCCTGTCCAGCGCCGCCTTCGGTTACTTGTTTGCGGCGACCATGGTGAAGGAGAAGACCGCAGCCACAGAGCAGGTGAAGAAGGCGTGGCGAAGGCTAAGGGGCGCCCGTCGGGCGGATCCTCTTGCGGTCCAAACTGCCGCAAGGTTGGGTCCAAGGAGATTCGATCCGCTCGACCATCACCGAGAAGGACCTCACCTATCGGCCAATGAAGGACTGATCCCCCATGGGTCGGCGAGACTTAGGGAGCGGAGTGGCAACCGCAGCTGAAGAGGGTGAGTGCATTCTCCAGGCCACCCGTGAGATCAGGATTCTCTCTGCCACGAATCCTTTTTCGGGGTTTCTCAACTTTTTGGGCGCAACTCCATCATTTCCTCCCAACTCCATTGTCTATCTTGCTGCTTTCATTTAGTTATCGAGAACTTCTTGGGTTGTCGACCGCACTGGGGTCTCTTCAAGCACATATTCACTGGCGCTCTCGGGCGGTGAAAAGCGAACCGAATGACGAGAGAACCCAAGTAATCCAGATGTGTGGGGGACTCGGGGTCGGATGAGGGGAAGAGCGCCTTTACATCTATGACTCTCCTGACTCGGTTAGAGGGTGGCGATCGACCAGTTCTCTTGCCAAGACCAGCCGGCGCCGGGGCGATCATTGGGCTCCCTCCTTTCTCCATGAGTCGAGTGAACAAGCCATCTTCCTGAAGGTGTTACGGAGGAAAGGCCCAAGTAAAATTGCTGATGGAGCGTAGTCCAGCTCATTAGCGACGGGGTGACCGGCATGGATCTCTGGAGGTTTTCCTTCGACGGCGTATTCAGCCACTCCAATACCAAGGTCATCCGATGTGGATGTACTGCAGTGCGGATGATACCACTCGGGTCCATCGGAGGAGGTCGATGGCGCCACGGCTGGAGAAGTGGATGACCGCCATCACGAAACAAAGATAACCCTCGGCGGAGCTGGGAGATTCCACCACTCGACCGGACTTCACGAAGTAGACAAGGTACAACCACTTATCTTCGTTGTGATTGGTGCATTCATTACTGTTTAGATGCCAATTAAATCGACTTACTTTCACCTTGTTACATTGTCTTCTAGGTCACCAGAGATGTACTCGATGCCCAGCGGGCGCGAAGCAGTCGAAGAAGAAGAAGCAAGTGGAGGTGAAAGTCGGAGAATGGGAGTCAACGGCGAGGAGGTGAGGAGGATGATAGCTCGATGAAGAGGAGGAGGAGGAGGAGGAGGAAGAGGAGGAAGCGTCGATCCTCCTCGCTCGGAGGAAGGTCAAGTTGGCGCATGACCCGGCGGCGAGGCGCGGTAAAGCTGTTGTGCCCACTGGGCGGTCGATGAAGCGACCTAAGACAACTTCCCTACGCCGGTGACAAACCGCGAAGCAACCTCGAACAACGTCGTCAAAGCCGTGAAGGCCACCCCCAAGATGCGGATGGTCATCCCCACCATCTCCGGGTAACCAGCGAACCTTGTATTTCCTTATTCAACATGAGTGAACTTTTGGTCGACTTGATGGTGATCAACGATTCTTTAAATCTCTGATTGCCGCTACCTCGAGACTTGAGCCAAGCACGAAGATCGGGAAATGGAGGATCTGCCACCTCCAACCTTGGTAAGATCTCGAGGTTTAAGCTTTTAGTCATTGGAGCCTTTAGTTGATTGGACTTCCATGTTTACTTCGAATCTTTCTTGTAGTTCCGCCTCACGTTATTGATCTCCCGGCGATGGCGAGGAAGCGCCATTGAGGAAGAAGAAGAACAAGAGAGTGCTGCTGGCAAGGCTGCTCGGTCATGGCGATTCTGAGGCGCTGGTTTACGAGGAGGCAACCCCACTCGGGCTTCGTGTCTTTTCATTGTACTGCTGACAAGTGCCGACCCACTTCATCATTGCTGACCCACCATCTCTCTTTGCTATACACCACGTCCGGAAGACCAAGTGAGTCTGCTAAGGAGGCCATCGCCAGCGGGGATCATGATGGAGCAAGTGAAAGCGGTCAAGAGGCTAGCCAGTGACCTATGATGCTAGTTCAGCTCTCGAGCAATGTCCAAGTAAGTCGATCGTTGCTTGCTTTGTTAGGATATGCTACAAACTGCTTCTTTACGGAGATTTCCATATCTGTACACCTTTGGGTGGGTGTGTCGATTAATTTTTTGTGGGGGCACGCTGAGTGCACCCACGAGTGTAGTCCCGAGACTATGGTCGATTGCGTGCGATCGGCTATAATCTTTATCTTGTGAACTTCTTCACTCGACACAGGCGGACCAAGATGAATGGAACCGTAAAACTGGTGGGGGCACGCTAAGTGCACCCAGGGTGTAGTCCCGAGACTATGGTCATTGCGTGCGATCGACTATAGTCTAAAGAACTAATGTGTTGTTGTTATTTATTTATTTATTTTTCTCATGGTGACGTGACACATAACCTTTTGCCTCTTTTGGTCGATGGTGAACCAAATTGGTAAAACCAGTGAGAACACGCTAAGTGCACCCGGTGAGTGTAATCCCAAGACTCTTGTCGAATGTTTTGATTCATTGTAGTCTTAGAAATCTACTATTTTTCCTTAATCACTCGGAGTGATCTGTCTTTGATGTCTTTCGTTGGTTGACTCTTTGTAGAAATCTTGCGAGCTTGTGGCTCGCTATCTTGAGATAGAAAACAAACAGATCCAGCTCAACCTCGACTTGAAGCTTGCTCGGAGAATTTGCGAAGGCGAAGGATGAAGCAAAAGGTATGGCTGGTGAGAAGTTTGACGATTGTCTTTGTTTTTCTGTTCATTCTCAACTCTATTCTCATTGTTGCTGCGAGATAAAGCTGGAAGAGACTTTGAAGAAGAAGGACCTTGACCTTGTAGAGGCCGAGGAAAGCGGCTTTGGAGAAAACAAAGCTCGTTGAAGAAGCTTGCCTCGGTCGACAAACTTGAAGATCAAAATGCCAAGCTGAAAGCCGCTCTTGACGCGGCTAACAAGGAAGTTAGTCGACTGAAGAACGACAAGATTGCTCTGTCTGACAAGGCTGGCCAACTGGCGGGGAAGCGAAATGTCTTGCTATCACCGGTTCATCACATGATCGTTATTTTGAGTCTGAGCTGTATTTTCAGAATTCTGTCAAAACTTCAAAGAAGAAACGGTCGGTGGAAACCAGCTTGGACCCCATCAACTCTCTGTGAAGAAGAAGGTTGCTATGAATGTGCTCAAGCTGGAGTCTCGCGTTGCCAGCGTGGTGGATTATCTTGCTCGATTGAAAGTTGCGATGTCGCGGATCGACTCGACTCTCTGGCGGATCGGGCGGCAGGCGATCTTCAATCCTTGATGACTCGGTGAATGAGATTCCAAGTCGAGTGCAAGAATGGAAAAAGTCTTCGCGGTGTGGTCTTGATGTTGCTCTATCTCGGTTCGTGTCCCTTTGCAAGGAAGCGCAAGAGGACAAGCTGGTGTCTCTCAAGGTTGCCAACACCAGGAAGCACGACTTCAGATCTTTCATGGAGACTTTCATCGCAGCTGCTACCCTTATTGCCACCGGAATCGACCTCGACCAGTTTGTTGCACCTTCCAGTCCTCCACCGGAGGAGTAAAAAACTTCTAAGTCCCACCTTAAATTTGCCTCGGAATGCCGAGTGGTTTTTGTAACCGATAAACTTTAACAGGCTTAACGCCTGAGCACCTTTGGATCCGTAGGATGTTTATCCGAACTTGATTTATCCTTTAACATGCTTTGTTTGCCTTCGAGAGAAATTTGTTCCTCATTCGGAAGATATTCCGTTGAAACTCGATCGACTTGTGCTTCATCTATCCTGCGGTAGAGATGGAACCTGATCGCGATCGACCTCGTCGTCCTTGCGGATCGGAGTGAACCGTACGTTGTACTTGTGGCGAAGCTCGAAGGAGGAGGTAGCGATCGACCTGCACATAAATCGTCCTTGCGGATTGGGATGGACCATACGTTGTACTTGTGGCAAAGCTCGAAGGAGAAGGTAACGATCGACCTGCACCTCGTCGTCCTTGCGGATTGGGATGAATTCCTTACTTAGGCGAACCTTTGGACCGCATGATTAAGCCCCAGTGGGAGGTTTGCTCTCCACTTGGTAGGGTTTTTATTACTTAGGCGAGCACTGGCTGCAGCTAAGCCTCCAGTGGGAGGTTTGCTCTCCACTCGGTGGGATTTTTATTACTTAGGCGGCTGGGCTGCAGCTAAGCCTCCAGAGTGGGAGGTTTGCTCTCCACTCGGTGGGATTTCTATTACTTAGGCGGCTGGGCTGCAGCTAAGCCTCCAGTGGGAGGTTTGCTCTCCACTCGGTGGGATTTCTATTACTTAGGCGGCGCTGGCTGCAGCTAAGCCTCCGAGTGGGAGGTTTGCTCACCACTCGGTGGGATTTCTATTACTTAGGCGAGCAGGCTGCAGCTAAGCCCCGAGTGGGAGGTTGCTCTCCACTCGGTAGGATTTTTATGGCGTAGCTTTGAAGGAGGAGGTAGCAGTCGACCTGCACCTCGTGCGTCATGCGATTTTCATTGTTTTGGATGTTAAGGCGAATCCTTGGGCTGTTGCAAGCCCCAGTGGGAGGCTGGCTCACCACTCGGTGGGATTTGAATACTTAGGCGAGTACTTTGGACTGCAGCTAAGCCTCCCAGTGGGAGGCTAGCTCGCCACTCGGTGGGATTCGAATACTTAGGCGAGTACTTGGATCTGCAGCTAAGCCCCAGTGGGAGGCTGGCTGGCCACTCGGTGGGATTTTGAATACTTAGGCGAGTACTTGGACTGCAGCTAAGCCTCCGTGTGGGAGGCTGGCTCACTCGGTGGGATTTGAATACTTAGGCGAGTACTTGGACTGCAGCTAAGCCCCAGTGGGAGGTGGCACGCCACTCGGTGGGATTTTGAATAGTTAGGCGAGTGCTTGGACTGCAGCTAAGCCCAGTGGGAGGCTGGCTCGCCACTCGGTAGGATTTTGAATACTTAAGCGAGCGGGATTCGCAGCTAAGCCCCAGTGAGGCGAGGCGGATCTTGAGGGCTTCTTCGTGAAAGGATCCTTGAGGAGTCTGGATTAGGGGTGTCGGATAGCGGACTACCATCATCGGCCGGACTATCATTTGCGGGACTATCATCATCGGCCGGACTCCAAGACTATGAAGATACAAGATTGAAGACTTCCCCGTGTCGGATGGGACTTTACTTGGCGTGGAAGGCAAGCTTGGCGTCTGGATATGTACATCTCCTACCATTGTAACCGACTCTATGTAACCCTAGCCCTCTCCGGTGTCTATATAAACCGGATGGCTTTAGTCCGTGGGACAACAATCACAACAACCCTTACAATCATACCATAGGCTAGCTTCTAGGGTTTAGCCTCCTTGATCTCGTGGTAGATCCACTCTTGTAAACATCCACAATATCAATATCAATCAAGCGGGGCGTGGGTTTTACCTCCATCAAGAGGGCCCGAACACAGGTAAACATCGTGTCCCTTGTCTCCTGTTACCATCCGGCTAGAGCGCACGATTCGGGACCCCTACCGAGATCCGCCGGTTTGACACCGACATTGGTGCTTTCATTGAGAGTTCCTCGTATGTCGTCACCGATAAACGATGGCCTCTTCAATCAACAACGCGCAGTCTGGGTGAGACCTTTCTCCCGGACGGATCTTCGTATTCGGTGGCCGTCTTGCGGGCTAACTCCCTTGGCCATCTAGAGCGGATCGAGAGCTATGCCCCAGCCGTCGGTCAGGTTTGAAGCTTTCAACTTCATGGCCGATATCCGGGGACTTGATCCTCGATGGATCTGAGCCACAACCCGGCGCCGCCGCTATCATGATGGGCATGACCTAACTCTGCCGCGGACAGCACCTTGGAGGCGCACCGGATCGCTCCGACTCATAGTCCGGAGCCGATCGCTCGAATCGAGGGCGGATGGCTGGACACCGCCTCGGGAGCGCAATTTCTCTGGCGATGGAGCCAAACACTTACCTTGTCCCACATAAAGCCCATGACTCGAGTGCGGACTCCTGCCGACTCCGAACCTCCTGCGCCCGAGCAGTCAAATCCGATTAGGCGCCGATCATGGAATTCACCGCGGACATCTTCGGCACTTCGCCCTTGGCGACATCACAAACTCATTGAAGCATCTCTACGCTATCAAAGAGCCTGGCGAACTACGGCCGGGATGGTTGGGACGCGGATGACGAAGAAATTCAGATCCACCCACCACCCGCCCGTAGCCACCGTCGGCGATTTAACCGACATACTCGACTACGACTCCGAAGACATCGGCGGTATGGGCGGCGATGCGGAGACTACCAAGAACCGGTGCCTACAGGACCTTTGGAAGGCCACCTCATCATCGGCGTATACATGGTGGACACCCGAAGAAAGCGATAACGAGGAACAACGGGACACGGCGAGAGGATAATCTCGCCGATAAAGAACCAAAGCGGCGGCGCAAGCGCCGCCCCAAGTCCCTCCTCGATCAAAGCAGCCTTCCTAACGACCAGCGATAGAGCGGGGCAAGCCGGTGACGACGAACAGGGCGGGCGGATATTCAACCCCTTCACGAAGCAATCAACAGTCCGGCCACAACACGAAGCATAAGAACATCGCAAAAAGCTGCCGTCGCCCTTTGAAGTTTGAAGAAGACACGCTCGAGAATGAAGTGGAGCAAAGTATTCAAGACCGCAGACAAATATGGCAAAGGCCATCAAACCAAGAAACTACCGAGCGCAAGTTGCTGCCAGAATTTGGCGAGGAAGCCATCGAGCCTTCACGGTCAAAAAATAAAGAGGCCGCTGGCGGATAGGCGGCAGACAGCGGGCCCAAAAGCGACAAGCGGGGCTGCACACAAGCGAATTATAATCTGGTAAAGCGGATGGCCCAACTAGGTCCATCTACGGGCCAAAAATAGGACCCGAGTAACATACCACGACAAGTGTTCAAAGACAAGTGGCACACCCAAATCTGAGCGCCGCACACCCGCTATGTTTCACCGATGAGGTCTTTGGATCATAATTTCCAGCAGGGTTTAAACCCATAAACATAGAGGCATCTGACGCACTATGAGACCCGAGTGCGGATAGAAGACTACATACTACACATACACATGGCTAGAGAGGCGATCTCACGCCATAAAATACCTACCCCTCAAGCTCAAAGGGCCAGCTCGGCATTGGCTCAAAAGCCTCCCGAAAAACTCTTGTTGGAAGTTGGGAAGAGCTTGAGGGCGCGTTTAAACAAATTTTCAAGGGACTTATGTCCGCCTTCCGGATCTTGACGACCTGAGTCATATAACCCAACAGCCGGAGAGTCGGTAGCATAAGTGCAGAACAGGTTCCTTACCAAAAGAACCAAATAGTCATTGTCCGGACCGAAGCCTTAGCAGCTTTTAAACACAACGTCCAAGAGACGAATGGCTGCCAGACACCTCGGCCAAGAGAAGCCAAGAACAATGGCCGCTAACAAGCCTCATGGCGCGCTTTTGCGCGAGAAGACAACTGGCTAGCAAGATGCAGCACCAGCGACCAGTACATCGAGATCGAGATGGAAGCGGAAAGTCACGCGCGAGAAAGATCGGCGCGGAATAAAGAAAAAGCCCACGAGCACGGCGGTCAACGCCGGATTCAAAAGCTCAGCGGCGGACAATAAAACACGGCCTCTTAAGGACAACGAGCGAGCTATCAAATTTAAACAAAATTTTAGATCGGATATGTCAAATCCACGATACCCGGAAGGCACGCAAACCATACCAACCGAAATTGTTGGGTTTTAAACAGTCCGGCAGACTTAATGCGGACACAAGAACTCGATCATGCGAGGACAATGGCGAGCCCCACCGGCGAGCACCGGAAGTCAAAGGACTTTCCCTCGAGAAGTCAAAACGATAAACTTCGCTTCACGTGATAACCACGGAAAGCCAACACGGCTTTCGCCAAGACAAGTGTCGGACGATCCACCCAGTGGACCAAGGTTGGGCGTCAAAACCAATCACTTTCGACCACAGGATTAGTCGAGAAGTATCCGGGCGCAGGATAGACTGCCACGATATCGGATCCCATAATAGACGGACTGCAATTAAGCGTAGGTGTTGATGGGCGGCGGTGACTTAAACCTGCTATATCCGGACACAATCCGCAAGTGGGGATAGACCCTATTACAATACGGCATAGCTGCACTTCCTTCAAAGGAGTGGCGCCAGGCCCTTAAGCCAGCTATCAAGCACCACTGGGATGAGAAGCTCTCGCCCACTTCCATACAATACCACATTCCGCGTCTCTTACGCTTCAAATGCCCGGTCCACGTGGCATTGTTTCATCAAAGGGTCGCCTGAGACCCCGGACACGGCTAGACGAGTCCGGAATAAATAAGCTAGGGGATACCTAGCCGCACACCCCTTCACAAGGGTTTGCCCATACAAACCACAATGAGCTAGCACAGGCTCAGCTTTCTTAACCTATATTTCAATTTTTATGAACTTTCTCGCACGATTTCTTTTCCAACCAAGTTCCTCTCTTTTTCTGAGATGAACAGCGTGCACACCCGTCGAGGATACGGCTACATGAGACACAGCGCAGAGCGTGCGGTAGGGACCCGTTGCAAGGACTCTTTTCGGACTAAGACCCTCGTAAACCTTTATTCTCGCTCTTGTTGCTATAATCCCTGGTTTTCAAGATATAACGAGTGGAGGCTGGCGTTTTGGCATCGGCAGCGCCCGATAGAACCTGCCGTGCACGGACACAAGGGGCTTAGGGCTTTGTTTTGCCGCTATTATAAAGACCGAACACCTTCGGGAGTGTTCGGCGTCTCGAGTTAGGCCTTATATGCATCAGCTCGAATCATGTCTTTGGTCAAATGTTGGGTTTGCCCGGCTCCTGTGTTTTGCTGCCTTCGTTCCGTATCATCGGCTACTTGCGGCTCGGAGAACTCTGCGATTGTGCCCAGTTAATTTGGGCGAGCACCTCGATGAAAGCGAAACCGATTGTCATGATCTGCGAGACTGGTCAACCACTCGGTCGACCTTAGGAATGTTTAGGATTCCTCGCTTTGACGAAGGGCCGTTTCGGCCAGGCACATCTGGCGCCCGGTTCGGAGACGCGGTGCCCCGGGGGGCTATGTCGTAGCCCCACCTCGAACTCCATGGCTAAGTGAAAGTGATAAAGCATTATAGTCCGGTTGCCTTGTTTTCTATGCTACCACCTCCTTTACAGGACCGAGGCGTCCGGATTAAGTGTGAAAACGCTATTTTTGCGAACACCCCGCACCCTTGTGCGTGGGGCTGAAATAACGACGCCATCTTTCGGGTTATACATACGTATACATGAGCGGCCGCAAAGGAGATATTCTATTACTTGAGCGCACAAGTATAAAAGGCGCTTACATCATAAAAATCGTTTTTACATTATATAAACATTCATTCGAGCGTAACATTTTTCGAAACACTGCGACTCTATTACGAGCACCGAGCAGCACGCCGCCAAAATAGTGCTCGGCGGATAGCAGTTATTATCCGAGACCGGGTCGCAACAGCGGTGGCATCCATCTCTGTCCAATGTGTCTTCACACGGCAAGCGCCATCCGCGCACCCTCTATGCAGGCCGACCGCTTCATCGCCTTGATATGCGGCACCGCCCAAGAAATCGCTGCAATAAGCCAAAGTAACTCTTGATGGGGCCTATCCGGCGGATATGGGTCACTATATCCGCCATAGCATGCCGGATAACCTATTTAGCTCAGCCCACTCAGCCAAGCGATCGGTCGGTGGTGAACGCTCCGGACTATGGAATTGAGACCAAAACAGCTCTTCCGTCGGGTGATCCTTCCGGCGAAAATGCTGGCGGCATCCGCCGCACTCGCTGCTAAGTCCATATAAGGGTCCTCCGGACACCACAGTTAGCCCAGTGAGCATATTTTGAATCCGTGAACCTTGGTAGCGGCGAAAAACTTGCCGGCTACAATCTCCCGACTGGCGCAGCTCTTCCTTCATAGCCCGCATTGCAGGCGGGCATTCTTAACTTCAGCGGTGGCCTTCCGCAGGTCTTCCTGCCCGCTAAGCGCTCCTTCCCAAGAGCCTCATTGCGGTCGGTAGCCTCTTTTAACTTCACAGCCATTTCGCTACCTCTTCCTGCTCCGCGATGTCGCGCCTTTTCGGCCGCTAACTCCTCGGCCGCCTTGAGGCTGCCGCATCACTCCTCGGCCTGCTCCTTGGCTTGAGCAAGTTCGGCCGAAGACTCTCCACAACAGCGGCACTATCTGCATTTCACGCAAATTTTGTAAGGAGTTGGCTTCGGCTCCCTTACCATGTGTCCGCGCAGTAACACTTACCTTGCGACTCATCAAGTCGCCTGTTGATCAGCGCGATGTCTTCATCCGCCACATCGAGTTGCCGATTTAATGCAACCCCATAAGTCCGGCTGGCCCCCGGACGACCCGCCACCTGCATAGGCACGATGGGAATTTCAAACCTGCGATTTTGATCCTCGGCACGCTGTCGATATCGACAACCTACTGAGTCTCAGGGGCTACTATCTATCTGGCGCATTTTATATGCAAAAGCTGTTAAAAGGTGTGTCATTTTACATACCTCAAACCCCGCCATAAACTCCAGCGGCATCATGCAACCCGCCGTCGGTGACGAAATCCTTTCAATCACCACGCTCATCAATGCGTCTGATCTTCCGAGATAAACGCCTTCTCAGCAGATCCTTCACCGTACACCCGATTGGTGCCGAACTATCCGGCTTTGCCACACTCGGGGCTCCCTCGTGGCGACACTTGAGCTCGTCCGCCCTATCCAACGGCGTCCGGACGGGGCGTCTCGCTCTCTATCATCTCCGGACGAAGGTCCCCGAAGACGAGCTCATCTGCAAAGGGCGGAGATCCGAACTACAAGGTAAAACTTTTGTTATCCTCGGAAGCACAAATAGGGATGTCCCTTATTATGAAACTCCTTTCTTTCTACTTACGGCTCGTTGGAGGGCTGGCTCATTAAGGGAGATTGTGCGCCGGGCTTCCCGGACGCAGAGACCCTCGGCGAATTTCTTCCCGTTTAGGGGCTTTTTCCCCGGTCCTCGGAGGCAGTCCTCTTCTCCCCTTGGTAGGAGGATTCTCGATCCCCCTCGTTCAAAAAGCCTCCTTAGGCGAGGCGGTAGCTTTCTGCTTTCCCCTTCGCTTTCCTCCAAAGGCGCAACCTCCGACATCCGGACCAGCCACGGGATCCGCGCGGTCTCGGGGAGGGCGGACACCGTATTAATTTTGCTTCCGTTATCCACTCCTGTAGAAGGAGATCGGTCATAAAGCGGATCATCGAAAGGCAAACAAACGGTATGTCCGGACTTGGAACTACTTACTTGAGTATCCGGCGATTGCAGCTTAGTCCAGCATCCTCGGTCGATTCGGACGCACCTCTTGCGATCCGAAGAATAAGTTATACATCTCCGGTGTCATACCCATGAAGTGTTGAAGAATCCATGGGCCCTCGGTTGAACTCCCATAGCGGAGAGGGCGGCGTTTGCGAGGAAGGAGCGCCTAATTAGCATAACCTGCATCACCACCACCATATCGATCTCCCTCGTTAGGAGATCTCGAATCCGACCTGCGGTGAGGGCACGTCCTTTGACGGCCCCAGTTGAATATGGTTGACCCACGATATCAATCGTCGTGGAGGTCCCGAGGCGGAATAAGGCGGCGGCTTTTGTCTGCGGCCCCTCGGAGCGGTAATATAGAACCACTCTTGCTGCCACAGGCGAGCTCCTCTTGGAAGGAGCCAGCGGGCCACGGGCATCGGCTCTCCTACTTATGGCCGCCCGCCACACTCCGCAGCGCCCCGATCATCTTGGCGCCACATTGAAAGTCTTGACCACAGGCGAAGTGTGGGGTGGCGGAGGAAAACTTCGAATAACGATGAATGTGGATATATGGAGGATGGACTCGGAGCCAAGTCGTGGAATTCCAACCCATAGTAAAACATGAGCCCTCTCACAAAAGGATCCATCGGGAAGCCTAAACCCGACGGAGGTGGGATCTGAAGGCGACATACTCGCCGGGCTCGGGGTAGGGATGGCCTGCCCTTGGCAGGCAACCTGTCTTGAAATCTCGTAAGGCAGTACTTGGCCTCCGCAGCTTTAGCACGTCCTCCTCCGTGATGGAGGAGGCCATCCACCGACCACCGAGGTCGGAACCGACATCGTTGAAGGTCCAAGCACTCGAATCTGGGGCTCTAGGTGTTGGAACTTGGGCGTGGAGAGGATTCGATGGAAGATTGAAGAAAAAAACGAGCCTTAGTCCCGTTATAAAGAGGGAGAATACCAAGAGCCGTCTCCGTGACCGTTTGGGTCTCGCCTTCGATAGAGGGGGCGTGGTGAACGGGCGCGGTTGGGTTACCCACGCCCGTATTGATGAGAATCCCGGATTAAGGGGAAACACGATCTCGCTTCGACAAGGCGTGCCAAGAAACCGCTTCGCTAAATGCACCGAGGTGGTAAAGTAAAAAACAATTCGAGTAATGGCTTGGTAGTGGTGTGACGTCATGCCACGGAAAAGGTCAGCAGATTGAACTTGTGTACATATTATTATTCTCTCTACGGTGGAATGTGGAATTTATTTTGCGAGCGGACACTATCTGGCGTTCCCAATCTTCTATCATTTGGAGGAGGAACCCGCCTTGCAATGCCAAGCAATATACACGCGGACTTATCGTCATTGAAGCCTGGTTAGGGGCTCTTGAGGAGTCTGGATTAGGGGCTGTCCGGATAGCGGACTACCATCATCACCGGACTATCATTTGTCGGACTATCATCATCGACCGGACTCCAAGACTATGAAGATACAAGATTGAAGACTTCCCCCCGTGTCCGGATGGGACTTTCCTTGGCGTGGAAGGCAAGCTTGGCGATACGGATATGTAGATCTCCTACCATTGTAACCGACTCTATGTAACCCTAGCCCTCTCCGGTGTTTATATAAACCGGATGGCTTTGGTCCGTAGGACAACAATCAAAACAACCCTTACAATCATACCATAGGCTAGCTTCTAGGGTTTATCCTCCTTGATCTCGTGGTAGATCCACTCTTGTAAACAACCACAATATCAATATCAATCAAGCAGGATGTAGGGTTTTACCTCCATCAAGAGGGCCCGAACCAGGGTAAACATCATGTCCCTTGTCTCTTGTTACCATCCGCCTAGACGCACAGTTCGGGACCCCCTACCCGAGATCCGCCGGTTTTGACACCGACAATCCTCCTGCACTGATGGTGCATGAATGTGCTCCAAAAATACATTACTAGGAATGGCTTCCCTCTTGGATCCTATCTTCGCCAAATCATCCGCAGCTTGATTTTTCAGTCGGGGTATATGATGAAGCTCTAACCCTTCGAATTTCTTCTCCAGCTTTCTCGCTGCATTACAATAATGTAACGCCCCGGATTCGATGCGCCAGGTGTCTGCCAGTTATTCGTCGGTGTTGCCATGTCATGTGCTTGCGTGTCTCTCTTTATCATGTCATCATGTGCATCGCATTTGCATACGTGTTCGTCTCATGCATCCGAGCATTTTCCCCGTTGTCCGTTTTGCAATCCGGCGCTCCTATGTCTCCCGGCGCCCCCTTTTACCTATTTTCGTGTGCGGGTGTTAAACAGTCTCGGAATGGACCGAGGTTTGTCAAGCGACCTTGGTATACCACCGTGACCGCTTTATCAAGTTTCGGATCATTTGGAGGTCGTTTGGTACTCCAATGATTAACAAGTAACCGCAAAAGCCCTCTTTGTCTTGCAGCCCAACACCCCTTCCAAGTGGCCCAAAACCCACCAAACTCCCCTCCATGCTCTCGGTCGTTCGATCACGATCGCGTGGCAAAAACCGCACCTCATTTGGAGTCTTCTAGCTCCCTATGCCTATAAAACACCTCCCCTCCAAATTAGCGGTCAAATTCCCCTAACCCTAGTTTTCTCTTCTGCGCCCGACGCGTCGCGTCCGCCGCCCTCCCTATGTGGGGCGCGCCACGTGGCCCCTGCGTCCCGCCGCCTGCCGCCCGCTTTGGGCCCGTGCTTAAGCCGCCTGAGCCCATCGGGGCCCGCCCACAAAGCCAGCCATTGCCGCTGCTCCCGCCGCCAGGCCCGCCGCCGCCTCGCCCGGCTGCCGTCGCCGCCTCCTCCCATGCGCCGACCGACCACGCCAGTGCGCTCACCGCCGCCCGAGGCCAGCCGCCTCCTCCCTCCTCGTCCCACCGGCCGCCCGAGCCTTCCGCCGCAGCGTCTGCGGCTCCCGACCGCCTCCGTCGGCGAAGCCGCCGCCACACAGCTCCGGCCAGCAGCTCCCCCCCCGCCCGCCCAGGCTCCCTCCGGCTAGATCCGGGCGGAGCCGCCTGGATCCGGCCGCCTCGTCCCGCCTGCCTCGTCTTCCTCCTCTCCGGCCCTTTTCCGTGAGGGTCCGGCGAACCCGGCGTGCCTCGGGAACCGCGCCCAGATTCAGTCCATGAGGTTGACTTTCCCTTCCCCAAAATTCCACCAAGTCCCCGAAATTGTTGCATTTTTGTTGCATTTTCATCATGCCATAACTCTGCATCCGTAGCTCCGTTTTGCGCGTGTAATATGTCAAATGTTCGTCTCGAAGAGTAGATCATTTCATCTCATTGCATCATTTTCATTTGAGCTCATCTTGATGCCCGAAATGCTGTTAGAAGAGTGCTATGTGATGTTAGTTTCTGTTTCTTAACAGAACATGCACTTTTGTCATTTTTGCCATGATTGATGTGTGCATCCTATGAACTTGAGTCCTACATGTGTTTTGTAATATGCCATGACATCTTTCCAGAGGTGTATGCCATGTATTTTTTTGATCTATGTGGTGACTAGCACAAGCATGCAAAGTAGGCTTCCTGATGTTGCTGATTTCAGCCCTGCTTCTTGATATTTTCATGCCATGTCAACTTGATGCTACAGAGAGTTCCATGCATATTTTGAGATACTTCAGTAAGGATGTTTCGTTATACATGTCTTTCTCTATCCATCCATGCCCTTGTTTGCAATTATGGAGTAGTCTAGCTTGAGTCAATCGAGCTCTACTTTTGCTATAAAATGTTCCTGGCAGATTGTTTACATGTTATTCAATTTTGCCAAGGTTGTTGTAGTTGATCCTTGCATGATATGATGTTGTTCTTGCAATGTATAACTTCTATGCCATGTCTTCTTGATGTATGTATGCTTAGTATATCATGTATTGCTCTGTGGTGAGTGATTCAAGCTCACCAACATGCCTACTTATCGTTGTTCCTGCCATGTTCAAATCTGTCTTATAACTTGCCATGTTGACATGGGTGCCATCATATTTTCTGTGCCCTTTTGGCTCATGGTCAGTAAGGTACTTTTTATCTATGCTTTGAGTAGAATCATGCCATGCCTTTGTTTGCCAGGATAAGTTCCTGTAACATGTTGTTTGATAGCTCTAAACATTGCAACCTGATGTTAATTTCTGCAAAGTCTGAAACTGTTATTATTTGCAATCTTGCCATGTCATTTGAGCATGTTCTAGTGATTTCGGAGATAGCTCAGTGTTCATGTTTTGTAATGCTTTACCTGTACATCATGCCCATGCCTTTTGTTATTATGTTGAGGTCATGTAGCATGTTGTTTTGATGCTTGCAATATGCCTACTTGCTGTTTTGGACAGATTGTTGCTATGACTTGTATAGAGTGTATGTGTTGAACCGTTGCTCCGTTTTGAGTGTGCTCTATATGAAACTTGCTTAGAATTGCATGTAGTTTCATATTATCTTGTTGCATCTTTGTTTTGATGTGTTTGTGTGATGTTTGTATGCATTTTGCATCAATGCCATGTTTAACTTGTTTTGCTCATATCTTCTAGGCCGTAGCTCCGAATCTAATGAACTTTATATGTAACTTGACTAGAATTTCGTATAGATCATCGTGGTGCATCTTAACTTGCTGTTTAACAACTTGAACATAAGGTTTATTCAGATCTGGACCAATTTCGAAATTTGCATATGAGGACTTACCGGAATTGTTATATGTTGTTCCCGGCCTCATTTAAACTTGCTTTGGTTTGTTGCTCTTGTTTGCATCATCTCTTGCCATGAGTAGCTTCATGTAGCTTGTCATGCATCATGCTTGTTGTGCATCATGTCTTGTTCATGTGTGGTGTGTTTACTATGTTGTGTGCTTCTTCTTGTTAGTTCCTGTTTCGTGCGATCGTGAGGATTCGTTCGCCTACGCTTGGTTCGGCTTCATCCGTTCCTCTTCTTCATGGACTCGTTCTTCTTCCTTGCGGGATTTCAGGCAAGATGACCGCTACCCTGGATCTCACTACTATCATTGCTATGCTAGTTGCTTCGTTCTTTCGCTATGCTGCGCTACCTATTACCTGTTTATCAAGCCATCCCAAATTGCCATGTCAGCCTCTAACTCTTTGTCACCCTTCCTAGCAAACCGTTGTTTGGCTATGTTACCGCTTTGCTCAGCCCCTCTTATAGCGTTGTTAGTTGCGGTGAAGATGAAGTTTGTTCCTTTTGGAACATGGAGATGTTGTTCCTTGTTGGAACATGTTTACTTGTTGGGATATCACAATATATCTTATTTAATTAATGCATCTATATACTTGGTAAAGGGTGGAAGGCTCGGCCTTATGCCTGGTGTTTTGTTCCACTCTTGCCGCCCTAGTTTTCTGTCATATCGGAATTATGTTCCCGGATTTTGCGTCCCTAACGCGGTCGGGTGATTTATGGGACCCCCTTGACAGTTCGCTTTGAATAAGACTTTTACAGCAAGGCCCAACATTGGTTTTACATTTGCCTCACCTAGCCTTTTTCCCTTGGGAGTCGCGCATCCCGAGGGTCATCTTTATTACCCCCTCGGGCGATTGCTTGTCTAGCGTTGGTCCAAACTAGAGCACCGTCTGGGACCATCCCTTGGCAACTTGGGTTACGTCGGTTCTGACGCTTCGCTTATCCGGTCGTGGCACGAGGCGAGATCTGTGCGGCTACTATCGAGGTGTCGGCGACGCCGGAGGTCTTCTTGGTCTTGTTTTATTCTGTCGAAATGTCTTGTAGCCGGATTCCGAGACTGATCGGGTCTTCCCGGGAGAAGGAATATCCTTCGTTGATCGCGAGAGCTTATCATGGGCTAAGTTGGGACACCCTGCAGGTTTGAACTTTCGTGAGCCGTGCCCGCGTTTATGTGGCAGATGGGAATTTGTTAATGTCGGTTGTAGAAAACCGAAGTGGATCTCAATTAAAATACACCAACCGTATGCGTATCGTGAGTGTCTCTTTTCGGGTTGATCGAAGGAGAACACGGTTTCGGGTTATGTCGGCGTAAGTAGGAGTTCGGGATCACTTCTTGATCATTACTAGATGACGATCGTTCCTTTGTTTCTCTTCTCGCTCTCATTTGCGTATGTTAGCCACCATATATGCTTAGCCGCTGCTGCAACCTCACCACTTTACCCCTTCCTTTCCCTTTAAGCTTTGCTAGTCTTGATACCCATGGTAATGGGATTGCTGAGTCCTCGTGGCTCACAGATTACTACACCACCGATTTGCAGTACAGGTTTGCGATGATCATGACGCGAGAGCGATGCTTGCTTGTTTTGGAGTTCTTCTTCCGCTTCTTCTTCGATCGGGGATAGGTTCGGTCGGCAGCTGGGCTAGCAGGGTGGATGTTGTTTGAGTTTCTTTTATGTTTCATCTGTAGTCGGATGTTGATCTTGTATATGATGTTGGTGTATTCTTGTGGCATTTGTGCCTTATGTATGTATCCCCATCTATTATGTAATGTTGATGTAATGATATCCACCTTGCAAAAGCGTTTCAATATGCGGGTCTATCCTTGGTGGGACCTTGAGTTCCTTTTGGATAGGGTCGCATATTAGGCGTGACAAGTTGGTATCGAGCCTCGACCGACCTTAGGAGCCCCTTGATTGATCGTGTAGTTTGGCCGCAGTTGAGTCTAGAAGAAAACTATTTTCTGAGTCTAGTTATATCGGAGAGTAGGAATTCTTTTTACTCCTCTGCCCCTTCGTCGCTCTGGTGAGGAATCTTCACGTAGGTGTTTTGAATTACTCCTCTTCCCCTTCAAATTTTTTCTTTAGGACACGTGGATAGTTTCGTGAGTTGTTCCTCAGCTCTTTTTATCCGGTGCATTTCTCGTCATGGTGATTCGACCCTCTTTGTTTTGCAAGTTCAATCCTCAGTTCTTCCTCTGACGTCGTTGTTTTTCCTTGTCCGAAGTTGTCCTTGTTTTTCCCGCCCACCCTCCCTTCTTCCTCTTGGAACTGGAGTCCGTAATCGAGTATCCATCCTACTCGTGTGAAGTCTTTGCTTTCTTTCCTCAATGATTTCAACCGGTGTTTTCTCTTCAAGATATTCGTCGATTTCCCCTTCCAAGTTGCCTTTGTTTTCCCGCCCTCCCACCCTGTTCTTCCTGGAGTTTGAGTCTCTCTTTCGACCAAATTTCATTCGTACGGAGTCTCTTCAGTCTTCCCTCAATTATTTCAACCGGTGAATTCTCGTCTCGTTCGTCATTCTTCATCTCTTTCTTTTCCGGTGGATTCAATTCAAGTTTTCGGTTGATCATATTCTTTTCCTCAGCTCAAGTGTTCTCTTTGCTCGTTCGCCTCTCGCCAGTTTATCCTTCCGGAGTGCTCAAGTCATCTCAACAGATTCGTCTATGTTCGAATTAATTCGAGGTTGTCACCTCAGTCAAATATTTCAATTGTTCCGGTGCATCATCTATCTGTTCAATAATCCTTTTCAACGGTGTTTTTCTCTTCAGTGGGCCTTAACCCACAGGTCTTTTCCCAGGATCTTACCTGACTCTTTTAATTTTCCCGGAGTTATTCCCAATTCTTTTCGGAGTTTGACGTAAGAATGAATTTCATCAGTCAGATGCCTTTCCAAGATCGATTTCAAATCATTTCATTGTTGGCTAAACCCCCTTTGCTTTTCATTCTCCCGGAGTATACCAGTAATTTTTGGTGGTGCTTCTCGTCGTCATTTGAAGACCGAAGAAGAGTCTTTCTCTTAAATCTTGTCCGTTCTCCCGGATATTCGCGGTGCTAGCTCGATGTTATCCTCCCGAATTGTTTTCAATCGTGCAAATTCTTTTCATCCATCCGGAGAATTTCAGGAGTTGCTTTCTGTCTCGATCATCCGGAGGCCATCTTTTCGGAAGATATCTTCGTTCCAAGTTTTCAGATTCGTTCTCCAATTATTCTATATCCGTGCCCCTTCGTTCGTCTCAATATTCTTCCGGTGCTGCGTTCAAGCATTCGTTAATCAGTTTGCGATCTCTTCGATCTCTTTTCTCTAAATTCCCTCAAGTATCTTCATGCTTTTCTAATTTTTCCCGGCGATTCTTTCATCAGTCATTTCCGAATTCTTACGGTGGTTCGTTCAAGACTCTTTTCCTTGGTTATCATTTTAATTCATTCGTTCTTTCCAATCCTACCGGTGGTTCATGAAGACCTTCTCAAGTTTGCGATATATCACTTCTCAATACTTTTCAAGAAGAATAAGTAGTATGAAAAATCCATTGTTTGTCATCAATTTAACTTGATGAAGGATAAGCATACAATAAATCTTATTCTTATTTCTTCCAAGTGATTAATCCCTTCCTTCGGAGTTTGTTCTTGAGGAATAAATTCTAGTTCCAAGTGTTTTCATCTTTTCTTTTCCGGAGTTCAAATTTCCTCGGCCATTTCGTCGGTACCTCCATCTAAATCATCGCAAGCTTTAGTCTCATTCTTTCATCCTTCATTTCTATTTCATCATCCTTTTGTTACCAGAGTTCTTCATGGTGGTTCTTCATGATTTAATTCATTCTTCAAGAGTTCATCAAGATTTTGTTGGTGGAGTTCAAGTATCTTTCCTTCTTGCTTCTCGAAGTGCAATTAATTCTCCGTTTTCTTTTGAAGTGGAGTTTTGCATTTTTTTTCGTTCTTCTCAGCTATTTAATCTTTTCCGATTGTGGTCGGTTATCACCTCATAATTTTGAGATGTTTTCCATAAGTCCACAACAAGCTTTTTCTTTCGTTGTTGATTTTCTCAACAACTCCATTCAATCATTCTAGATTCTTTTCATTCCATTCCTTCAATTCTTCCGGAGGCATTGCGTTGTTTATCTCGTCAAGTGTCATTCCATCTTCTGAAGCTCGTGTTCTAGCTCTCCATGTTTCAACGGGAGTGCTTCCTAAATTCTTCCAGTCCTATTCGTTTCTTTTCTCATTCTAACCACTCCGGTTAGAACGAGTTGTTTCATAGTCTTTCTGATTCAGTGAGCTTTCGATTCTCGTCATTCTCGTCGTGCCTCTCTTCTTCTCGAGTGCTCTCGATTCTTTGCTTGTTCTCTTGAGTTCTTGTTTTCTCCTCATCCTTTTTCCCTTCCGTCTCGGTCCTAAGATCTCGGGACGAGATCTCTTGTTAGTGGAGGAGTGTTGTAACGCCCCGGATTCGATGCGCCAGGTGTCTGCCAGTTATTCGTCGGTGTTGCCATGTCATGTGCTTGCGTGTCTCTCTTTATCATGTCATCATGTGCATCGCATTTGCATACGTGTTCGTCTCATGCATCCGAGCATTTTCCCCGTTGTCCGTTTTGCAATCCGGCGCTCCTATGTCTCCCGGCGCCCCCTTTTACCTATTTTCGTGTGCGGGTGTTAAACGGTCTCGGAATGGACCGAGGTTTGTCAAGCGGCCTTGGTATACCACCGTGAACCGCTGTCAAGTTTCGGATCATTTGGAGGTCGTTTGGTACTCCAACGGTTAACCGGGTAACCGCAAAAGCCCTCTTTGTCTTGCAGCCCAACACCCCTTCCAAGTGGCCCAAAACCCACCAAACTCCCCTCCATGCTCTCGGTCGTTCGATCACGATCGCGTGGCCGAAAACCGCACCTCATTTGGAGTCTCCTAGCTCCCTATGCCTATATAAACACCTCCCCCTCCGAAATTCGCGGTCAAATTCCCCCCTAACCCTAGTTTTCTCCTTCAAGGCCAAGCGCCCAGACGCGTCCGCCGGCGCGGACACGTCCGCCGCCGCCCCTTCTCTCCCAACGGGAGCGCGCCACGGGCCCCTCGCGTCCCGCCAAGGCTTCGCTGGGCCCGGGCAAGCCCGCCAGAGCCCATCGGGGCCCGCCCGCCCGCGCCCGCCCGCCATTGCCTCCCCCCGCCCGGCGGCCCCACGCCACAGCCTCGCCGCCGGCCGCCAGCCATGCCCCTCCTCCCATGCGCCCGGCCGACCCGCCGCCCGGCGCTCCTTGCACCGCCCGAGGCCCGCCTCCTCCCTCCTCGTCCGCCTGCCGCCCGAGCCTTCCGCCGCACAGCCCGGCTCCCGACCGCCTCCGTCGCCGGTGAAGGCCGCCGCCCTGCCCATGGACTCCGGCCGCCGCGCTCGTCCTGCCCAAGGCCTCCCCTCCGGCTAGATCCGGGCGGCCGCCGGATCCGGCCGCCCTCGTCACCTGCCTCGTCTTCCTCCTCTCCGGCCCTTTTCCGGCGAGGGTCCGGCGAACCCCGACGTGCCTCGGGAACCGCGCCCCAGATTCAGTCCATGAGGTTGACTTTCCCCTCCCCAAAATTCCACCAAGTCCCCGAAATTGTTGCATTTTTGTTGCATTTTCATCATGCCATAACTCTGCATCCGTAGCTCCGTTTTGCGCGTGTAATATGTCAAATGTTCGTCTCGAAGAGTAGATCATTTCATCTCATTGCATCATTTTCATTTGAGCTCATCTTGATGCCCGAAATGCTGTTAGAAGAGTGCTATGTGATGTTAGTTTCATTTCTTAATGTAACATGCACTTTTGTCATTTTTGCCATGATTGATGTGTGCATCCTATGAACTTGAGTCCTACATGTGTTTTGTAATATGCCATGACATCTTTCCAGAGGTGTATGCCATGTATTTTTTTGATCTATGTGGTGACTAGCACAAGCATGCAAAGTAGGCTTCCTGATGTTGCTGATTTCAGCCCATGTTTGCTGATATTTTCATGCCATGTCAACTTGATGCTACAGAGAGTTCCATGCATATTTTGAGATACTTCAGTAAGGATGTTTCGTTATACATGTCTTTCTCTATCCATCCATGCCCTTGTTTGCAATTATGGAGTAGTCTAGCTTGAGTCAATCGAGCTCTACTTTTGCTATAAAATGTTCCTGGCAGATTGTTTACATGTTATTCAATTTTGCCAAGGTTGTTGTAGTTGATCCTTGCATGATATGATGTTGTTCTTGCAATGTATAACTTCTATGCCATGTCTTCTTGATGTATGTATGCTTAGTATATCATGTATTGCTCTGTGGTGAGTGATTCAAGCTCACCAACATGCCTACTTATCGTTGTTCCTGCCATGTTCAAATCTGTCTTATAACTTGCCATGTTGACATGGGTGCCATCATATTTTCTGTGCCCTTTTGGCTCATGGTCAGTAAGGTACTTTTTATCTATGCTTTGAGTAGAATCATGCCATGCCTTTGTTTGCCAGGATAAGTTCCTGTAACATGTTGTTTGATAGCTCTAAACATTGCAACCTGATGTTAATTTCTGCAAAGTCTGAAACTGTTATTATTTGCAATCTTGCCATGTCATTTTGAGCATGTTCTAGTGATTTCTGGAGATAGCTCAGTGTTCATGTTTTGTAATGCTTTACCTGTACATCATGCCCATGCCTTTTGTTATTATGTTGAGGTCCTGTAGCATGTTGTTTTGATGCTTGCAATATGCCTACTTGCTGTTTTGGACAGATTGTTGCTATGACTTGTATAGAGTGTATGTGTTGAACCGTTGCTCCGTTTTGAGTGTGCTCTATATGAAACTTGCTTAGAATTGCATGTAGTTTCATATTATCTTGTTGCATCTTTGTTTTGATGTGTTTGTGTGATGTTTGTATGCATTTTGCATCAATGCCATGTTTAACTTGTTTTGCTCATATCTTCTAGGCCGTAGCTCCGAATCTAATGAACTTTATATGTAACTTGACTAGAATTTCGTATAGATCATCGTGGTGCATCTTAACTTGCTGTTTAACAACTTGAACATAAGGTTTATTCAGATCTGGACCAATTTCGAAATTTGCATATGAGGACTTACCGGAATTGTTATATGTTGTTCCCGGCCTCATTTAAACTTGCTTTGGTTTGTTGCTCTTGTTTGCATCATCTCTTGCCATGAGTAGCTTCATGTAGCTTGTCATGCATCATGCTTGTTGTGCATCATTTCTTGTTCATGTGTGGTGTGTTTACTATGTTGTGTGCTTCTTCTTGTTAGTTCATGTTTCGTGCGATCGTGAGGATTCGTTCGCCTACGCTTGGTTCGGCTTCATCCGTTCGTCTTCTTCATGGACTCGTTCTTCTTCCTTGTGGGATTTCAGGCAAGATGACCGCTACCCTGGATCTCACTACTATCATTGCTATGCTAGTTGCTTCGTTCTTTCGCTATGCTGCGCTACCTATTACCTGTTTATCAAGCCATCCCAAATTGCCATGTCAGCCTCTAACTCTTTGTCACCCTTCCTAGCAAACCGTTGTTTGGCTATGTTACCGCTTTGCTCAGCCCCTCTTATAGCGTTGTTAGTTGCAGGTGAAGATGAAGTTTGTTCCTTTTTGGAACATGGAGATGTTGTTCCTTGTTGGAACATGTTTACTTGTTGGGATATCACAATATATCTTATTTAATTAATGCATCTATATACTTGGTAAAGGGTGGAAGGCTCGGCCTTATGCCCGTGTTTTGTTCCACTCTTGCCGCCCTAGTTTTCCGTCATATCGGTATTATGTTCCCGGATTTTGCGTCCCTAACGCGGTCGGGTGATTTATGGGACCCCTTGACAGTTCGCTTTGAATAAGACTTTTCCAAAGAAGGCCCAACATTGGTTTTACATTTGCCTCACCTAGCCTTTTTCCCTTGGGAGTCGCGCATCCCGAGGGTCATCTTTATTTACCCCCGGCGTTGCTTGTCTAAGCGTTGGTCCAAACTAGAGCACCGTCTGGGACCATCCTTGGCAACTTGGGTTACGTCGGTTCTCAGACGCTTCGCTTATCCGGTCGTGGCACGAGACGAGATACGCGGCTACTATCGGGGTGTCGGCACGCCGGGAGGTCTTGCTGGTCTTGTTTTATTCTGTCGAAATGTCTTGTAGCCGGATTCCGAGACTGATCGGGTCTTCCGGGAGAAGGAATATCCTTCGTTGATCGCGAGAGCTTATCATGGGCTAAGTTGGGACACCCCTGCGTGGTTTGAACTTTCGAGAGCCGTGCCCGCGGTTATGTGGCGATGGGAATTTGTTAATGTCCGGTTGTAGAAAACCCGAAGTGGATCTCAATTAAAATACACCAACCGTAAAGCGTAATCGTGAGTGTCTCTTTTCGGGGTTGATCGAAAGGAGAACATGGTTTCTGGGTTATGTCTGACGTAAGTAGGAGTTCAGGATCACTTCTTGATCATTACTAGATGACGATCGTTCCTTTGTTTCTCTTCTCGCTCTCATTTGCGTATGTTAGCCACCATATATGCTTAGCCGCTGCTGCAACCTCACCACTTTACCCCTTCCTTTCCCTTTAAGATTTGCTAGTCTTGATACCCATGGTAATGGGATTCTGAGTCCTCGTGGCTCACATTACTACACCACCATTTGCAGGTACAGGTTTGCGATGATCATGGCGCGAGAGCGATGCTTGCTTGTTTTGGAGTTCTTCTTCCGCTTCTTCTTCGATCGGGGATAGGTTCGGTCGGCAGCTGGCTAGCGGTGGATGTTGTTTGAGTTTCTGTTTATGTTTCATCCGTAGTCGGATGTTGATCTTATATATGATGTTGGTGTATTCTTGTGGCATTTGTGCCTTATGTATGTATCCCCATCTATTATGTAATGTTGATGTAATGATATCCACCTTGCAAAAGCGTTTCAATATCTTGGTCTATCCTTGGTGGGACCTTGAGTTCCTTTTGGATAGGGTCACATATTGGGCGTGATAAATAACCTTGTCATAGCTGGGCTTCGACATCCCACTCCTTCATCACTTGATTAACAACCAGATCCGAGTCGCCAGAGACCATAAGGCGACGGACGCCGAGTGAAATGGCCATGCGCAACCCATACAGAGTGCTTCATATTCGCTTCGTTGTTGGAAGAATCAAAGTGAATCTGAGAACATATTTGAGCCTATCTCCTCGGGGAAACCAATACAACCCTCCGCAATGTAACCGTTCAGCATCTTGGAACCGTCGAAAACATAGTCTAGTGCTCAGAGTGAACTTGAGTCGAAGTGTTGTTCGATCCACTCGGCGAGGAAGTCTGCTATTGCTTGGGACCTGATGGCTTTCTTTGCCTCGAATTTGATATCAAGGGAAGGAGTTCAATCGCCCATTTGCCACTCGACCGCTTGCATCTCTGTTATGAAGAATTTCCGACAATGGGCGTCGTCGACGATCGTAATGGAATGATCGGAGAAATAATGAGCAACCTTCTTTGTGGTCATATAGATCCCATAAACAAGCTTCTGATAGTGAGGGTATCTTTGCTTTGATGGGGTCAGCACTTCAGAAAGATAATAAATTGGGCGTTGAACTTTGAAGGCTTTTCCTTCTTCTTCCCACTCGACCGTAAGTACAGTACCGACGACTTGTCCAGTGGCTGCAATGTAATGCAGCAAAGGCTCTTTGCTGATTAGGGCAGCAAGCACCGGCTGGGTGGAGAGCAGAGCTTTGAGATCTGCAAACGCTGCATCAGCTTCTAGAGTCCACTCGAACTTGTCTGACTTATTCATGAGTCGGTAAAGAGGCAATGCCTTTTCACCGAGGCGAGATGAATCGACTTAAAGCGCCAAGCATCCAAGAAGTTTACGGACATCGTGCACACGCATTGTATGCTTCATTCGAGTATGGTGCCAACCTTTTCGGGTTAGCATTGATTCCTCGCTCGAAAACGAAAACCGAGTAACTTTCCACCAGAACTCCAAATGTACACTTTGATGGATTAAGCTTGATATTATACCTCCGAGATTGGCAAATGTTTCATGAAGGTCGGTCAACAGTTGTAACCCTTTCGTGACTTGACCACTATATCATCCATGTACGCTTCCACATTCCGACTGATTTGGTGAGCAAACACTTCGAATCATCCTCATGAATGTGGCTCGGCATTCTTGAGACCGAATGGCATGGTGACATAACGAAGCACCGAATGGAGTGATGAGCGCTGTTTTAATCTCATCGGGTCCATCTGAGACGGATCTGATGGTACCGGAATAGGCATCTAAAAGACAACCTCTCACATCCCGCAGTTGAGTCGACTATTTGGTCAATGCGAGGAAGAGGGAAATGATCTTTCGGGCAGGCCTGATTGATATGCTTGAAATCGATGCACATGCGCAACGACTTGTCCTTCTTGGGGACCATGACGACATTGGCGAGCCACTCGGAATGGTAGATCTCTCGGATGAACTCTGCCGCTAAGAGCCGATCCACCTCCTCGCCAATGGCCTTTCTCTTCTGGACGGCGGACCGCCAAGATATTCTTTAACGGTTTGAATTTTGGGTCGACTCAGTGGCGATGCTCAGCCAGCTCCACAGGAACACCCGCATGTCGCCAGAAGCTTCCATGCAAAGATGTCCCAGTTCTCATGGAGGAACCGGATGGCGCTTCTTCCTATTTTGAGTCGAGTGTTGTTGAGATGTTGGTCGGAGCAGCATTGGGATCGGTCGGTGAATGTGAACCTGTTTCGTCTCACCGGTCGATGAAATCTTGACCAGTGTGTGCTTCTTAGCTCGCAACAAATCACTTCGGATCTGCAGTTTTCGATACTCTTGTAGCTCTACCATCGCCAACCGGGCATCGGCGATCTTAGAGCCTTTAAGGAAGCACTCTTCCGCCTTCTTCCGATTGCCGTTACGGTGATCATGCCCTTGGGACCAGGCATCTTGAGCTTAAGATACACGTAACATGGTCGGGCATGAACGTGCATAAGTCGGCCTTCCCGAATAGCGTGATAAGCGCCTGAAATCCACGACCTCAAAGCTCAACTTTTCTTTCCGGAAATGCTTGAATCACCAAAACTACATCAAGGGCAATTTGGCGAGTGACTCACCTTCTTTCCGGGAATGACTCCGTGGAAGCTCATATTATTGGTATCGAGTGCGACATCGGAATGCCAATTCCTTTCAACGTCTCCGCGTACAATATGTTCAGGCCACTACCACCATCCATGATGACTTTGGTCGGTCGAGTCCCTCAACAACCTGGTCGACCACCAATGCTTGCCTCCCAGGTGGCAATGTCGTCGGTGATCGACCGGTCGAATGTGATGGCGGTCTGGGACCATTTCAGATAATTGGGAATCGCCGGAGCAACCAAGTTCATTTCCCGATTGATAACCTTCAGTCGAGTTTTGGCACCTTACATAAAGTGTCATTAAGATCATAAAGACTATTTAACTACATACCGTTTGGGCACCGAGTGGCTCTTGGACTCCTGGTGGTCGAGTGGGTCTTCATGGTCGAGTGTCTTTGAATCTGTCGAGTGGAAACCTACCAGGTCGACTGGAAGGCCGCTTCTCTTGTGAGTGTCCTTGTGGAGGGTACCTTTGGGCAGGTCTATGACCCTACCCCAGGTACATGACTTCATCACCGCCCGTCAGCCTCTCTGTTCTTTTTTTTCGAACCGTTTCTGAAAACGTATTCTGGCAAATGCGCTTTCTAATTTGAATCGTTTTCTGGACTTTTCTGCTTAGACCCCTGAGAGTTTTCTGTTTCATTACAGAGAGGTCCTTGGACCAAAACTCTTATAACGTTTAGACAGAAAAGGATTTTTGAGTGATTCTTTTTCTGTCCTCTTCAAAATTTTGTCTAGTTTTTAATCAGATTTATTTGAAAAATATTTGGAATATTTTTGTGCACCCCATGGTATTTACGTTAGTGCGTGTATTTTTGTATACCGTAGATACCGAAGGAGGTGACGGAACTGCGAACTTCACCGAGCTAGGCCCCGACTACTCCAAACCAGGCAAGCATGTTTGAACTTTTGATATGATGCGTGTTTGGGCATGTTTGCATGAAGTAGTTGCATGGCATGATCGTGAGCACCTCGATGAATGTCATATTACATGCAAAGTTGAGGCAAGTGAATTTCGATAATCCATGAGTTGATGGAAATGAGTTTGCATGGCCATAAGTTGGCATGAGAATGGGTAAGAAGGCAGTGTTGTAGCATGCCAGTCTTATGCCAGACCGTTGACCCAGTGTCAACATGAATCATCCATTCGTCCGTCTTCCCTTCCGTACTACCACATGTTTTCCGTAAGGGATATGGCTTAGTAAGTTGCAAACCACTTTCTGTACACACCAAATCGAGAGGCGGGATGAGGGTTCCATGGCCTGGATTAAAGCCTATCATCCGGTCGGGGGCATGGGTGTTTCGGTTGGGACCGAGAGGGGGCACCCTTAGAGCGCGCGTATATAAATTTGATCCCATGCTATTCGAGATTGTGATCTCCCCGTCTCAAAGTTTTTCTTGAACGCTGTCTAGGGTGATCCCTTGCAACGTAAGGTGGGACGGGTGTGTACTGGTTAGTTGTGTTTCCTCCGAAATACCGTAAACGGAACTAGTCCTTCGTGACTACGGAAATCCGTTGGCTGTGGAAAAATTTTAGTACAAACTCTGCAGAGTCCAAAATCCATGAAATCATCTTATCCATGTCCAAGTGCGGTGTTCATGTAGCGACCAGACCCAAATGGATCAAGTCTCTGTGCTCAGTGTCATCCCTGGATCAGTAATGCTGACACCACACAAGATTTCAAGGATTTATAGCGAGTAGCAATCACACACTTATTACATCGTTGTCCACAAGGGAACTGAATACAAAAATATGGCTTAAGGCCATCTAATAATAACAATGAAAGGCTTGGAAGATAAGCGAGTCCATCAACTCCAGCGGCATCATCGAGTATAGAACCACGACCTAACACCTTACTCGTCGTTCTAAAAGTCTCATAGCGTGAAAAGTTGCAGCCAAAACGGGTCACACATGGAATATCTTGGCAATGTAACACATAAGAGCAATGAATGAATAAGCCTACACTACATGCATATATGGCTGGTGGTAAGGCTCTCTGATTACATTGCATAAAGCTGATTTTTCCCTACAACAAAGGAATAAATTTATTTAACTATCATGGTGGTTGTTAAACATTGAGAATGGTTGACAGCATTCTCAATCCCAATTAAAAAGGTACTCATCAAAACCCAATAACTTTTATTAGAAGTAACATGTTGAGACTCACATGATATTCAATTACAGGATACTCAAATTGTCCATAACCGGGGACACGGCTAATCATGATTAGTTTATACACTCTGCAGAGGTTTGCGCACTTTTCCCCACAAGACTCGATCGCCTCCGCTTGATTCTCGCACTACATGGTGTTTGAGAAACGGATGACCGAGACATAGTCTTTCAGAAGCGCTAGCACCTTACATGTGGGTAGACCGTACCAACCTACATCCCCTACATCAGCTAGCCTACCCGTAAGAGTTCGCACGACTTAGTCAACTACGCCAGAGCCCATAATTGGCTTGTGGCTGCACGGAAGTTTCAGTTTGAATAATCTTATGATCCCTTAGAGCACAGGTGGCGGTCCAAGAAATCTGAGTAAATCTGATAGAAACCAGTGCCTCAATCCACCCAGATGTGTGTTTAGGTTGCCACCTTAGATAAACCATTAATTAACAATCTCACATCATCATGGATATTCACTCACCCAATCCACGTCTACTAGCATAGCATGGCATGAACAAGCAAGCGTAGAAGTAACTCCCAAGGTTTCATAAGTAAAACAGTAATAGGTACTACCTCAATCTACTTCCCAAACCCACAATTTAATTAGATCCTAACCATGCAAGTGTTTGAGGAATATATCTAATGCATAAAACTGGGTATGAGAAGGGTATGATCAAAGTGTTACTTGCCTTGTCGATGATCCGCGAGACCTAGAGATTCAAGTAACAAGCGGCGACCGGGTGATCTAACGCAGACAAACAACAAGCATACAATAAGTACTCATCTAATGCACAGGAAATCTCGAATAAAAGATCTAACCAGAAAGTTCAACTTAAGAACCCAGTTGCAAAAGAATCGAATCAAAATAAACTCCGAAAGTCGAAACTCGAGAGAGACGACTCGGTTTAGCGATCTGAAATTAGGTCAAAATTTCACAGTAGCAAAACTCTGTGAAAGTAGGGTAGTCGAACGGCGGTTTCGTTCTGAAACTCCAGCGCTTGAATCACCCGATTCGATAAACGAAGCGAGAAATAAAACAGTTTTGAAAATCGGATCTGAAATCGAATCGAGAAATATCGGATTGAATCCGATTAAAAAAAAGCGACGAACGGTTTAAATAACGGACGTTCGTTAACGAAACGAATCGAACGAACGCGTTCATTGAAACGAGCGGTTTGGTGAGCGTTCATTAAATAAGAAAACCAAAAATAAAACCAATCTAGGTTTTTTTAAAAACCGAACATTTTTTTAAAATAAACCGGATCGGTTTATTAGGGAAACCGGATCGGGCGCGGGCGGCGGTGGCTACCTCCGTGATCGCCGGGGAGCTCTCCGGGGGCTCGGTTGGGGCGGCGGGTCGGGAGGCGAGGGCGGGGGGTTCCGGCGTCGGCGGCGAGGGGCGGCGTGGCAAGGGCCTTAGGCGGGCGGCGGCTTTGGGGCGGGCGGGCGGGCGGGTCGAGGTGAGGGAGAGAGGGGGCGGGTTATAAAGGGGGGTGGCTTGGGAGGGGGCAGGCGCTGCCTGGCAAGGCTCTGGGCACAGGTGGTGGCCGTGGGCCTCGGCCAGTGGCGGCTGAATTTTTTTTTAAATAAAATTTAAACCAAATGAATTTAAAAAAATACCAAATAAACTCAAATTAAATAAAACAAATTTTCCCGACTCCTAAAAATGAGTCGAACAAAATGAACTTTAAAAGCGGCAAACATGCATAAATTTTAAAATGCTCATTTTGCCTAAGCAAAATAAATCTTCCAAAACCAAATTTGGTTTATTTATAATATCTTCATTTTCCTAATTGTTTGGGAAAGTCATATTATTCCCTCTTGAAACATTTTTATAGGAAAAACTTTATGAAGATAATTTAAATAAATCAAATGATCCTATTTTCAAAATTTGGAAAATCCCAAATATGAAAATAATGAAACTTCCAACTCTCTCCGAGGGTCCTTGAGTTGCGTGAAATTTCTAGGATCGGAAAATGCGAGAAAATATGATATGCATGATGACCTAATGTATAACATTCCAAATTGAAAATTTGGGATGTTACAAACCTACCCCTTAAGATGAATCTCGCCCTCGAGATTCGGGTTAACTAGAAAATAGGTGAGGTGGTCCTTAAGCAAAACTTCCTCTCTTTCCTGGTGGCTTCCTCCTCGGTGTGGTGGCTCCAATTGAACTTTGCAAAACTTGATAACCTTGTCTGCGGGTAACTCTCTGGGCATAATCGAGAATCTTAACCGGTTTTTCCTCATATGTCAAGTCATCCTTCAATGAATTGCTTCCAGTGTACTGTGTCTCTTAACGGTACCTCTCGCTATCTCGGGTGACATTTCTTCAATCGAGAAACATGGAATACATCATGAACTCCCGACAGTCCTTCCGCAATTCCAACTTATACGCAACTTCTCCCATGCGTTGCAAAATCTTATATGGTCCAACAAAGCGGGTGCTAACTTTCCTTTCACTCCAAAACGCTTAACTCCTCAAGCGGGATACTCGAGATATACTCTGTCTCCAACTTCATACTCGATCGCTGGCGCTTTGAATCGGCATAGCTCTTTTATGCGGATCGGGCTATCTTGAGCCTGTCTCAATCAACTTAACTTTCATTGGACTCCTTAATCAAATCTGGTCCAAACAAGCGACGATCTCCGTTTAGTCCCATGACAATGGTGTCCTGCACCTTCTTCCATACTGAGCCTCGAAGGTGCCATCCTTAAGCTGGTTTGGTAATCTGTTATTGTAGGAAAATTCTGCATACGGCAAATTATCATCCCAACTAGATCCATAATCTAGTGCACAAGCTCTCAAAGATGTCCTCCAAAATCTGATTGACTCTCTCGGTCATCCATCGGTCTGTGGGTGGAAAGCTGTCTCAATTCAATCGGGTTCCCAATGTTTCGTGCAACCGGTTCCAAAATTTCGACATAAACCGGGTTCCTCTATCCGATACGATGCTCCTCGGAACTCCGTAAGCACACAATTCTGGTCATGTATATCTTTGCCAACTTAGCACTTGCTATAGGTAGTCTTGATCGGAATGAAATGAGCTACCTTGGTCAAACGGTCGACTATGACCCAAATCGAGTCATATCCTGAACGGGTCTTGGCAAACCTGTGATGAAATCCATGCCTAGTTTATCCCACTTCCATTCGGTATCGCAACGGTTGCAACAATCCTGCGGCTTCGATGCTCGCCTTTACTTTCGACATACGTCACAAACTGCTACATACTCCGCAATATCCTTCTTCATTCCGGTCCACCGAAAATATTCTTCAAATCCAAATACATCTTGGTATTTCCTGGTGAATCGAATAAGGTGAATCATGGGCTTCTTGTAAAATCAACTTCACGATCTCCGGGTCATTGGGCACATAAACACGGTCTTCAAACCATAGGGTATCGCGCTCGTCCTCACGAAATCCTTTAGCTTTCCCTTTACTCATTTTCTCCTTTATAGAGGCAACTTCCTTATCTGCTTTTGGGCTTCTCGATTTTGTCCATCGATGTCGATCGAATCTCCAATGCTGCTACATAGCCTCTCGGAACTATTTCCAAACATAGCTCTCGAAGGTCCTCGCTAACTCATTGGGTATTCCTCCCATCATTAGGGTATTGACGTGGCTCTTACGGCTCAATCGTCACTCGACATTAGCCTTTCCGGGTGATAATGCAATCTCATATCATAATCCTTGATTAGCTCTAACCATCTCCTCTGTCTCGAGATTCAACTCATACGTGTGAAGATGTACTTCAAACTCTTGTGATCCGTGTATACTTCACAATGATTTCCAATGAGAAAATGTCTCCACGTCTTCAAGGCATGCACAACGGCTGCTAACTCCAAATCATGAGTGGCATAATTCAACTCATGCGGCTTAAGTTGTCGTGAAGCATACGAAACAACTCTTCCTTCCTGCATAAGTGCGGCTCCAAGTCCTCGACGTGAAGCGTCGCAATACACCTCATAATCCTTAGTTTGATCCGCAATATCAAACCGTGAGGTAACCAATCTTTTCTTCAACTCCTGAAAACTTGCCTCGCAGTCCTCACCCATATGAATTTGTTTTCCTTCTTCAACAATTCAGTCATAGGCTTTGCAATCCTTGAGAAATTCTCAATGAATCTTCGGTAGTATCCTGCGAGTCCAAGGAAACTCCGAATCTCTCCAACTGTCGTTGGTGCTTCCCATTTGGTTACGGTCTCAACCTTTGTGGGGTCAACTGCTATTCCTTCTCCGGATATAACATGTCCAAGAAATCCAACTTCCTTTAACCAAAACTCACATTTGCTGAACTTGGCATACAACTGGTGTTCCCTCAATTTCTCCAGAACCAATCTCAAATGTTCCTTATGTTCCTCTTCATTCTTCGAGAAAATCAAAATATCATCAATGAACACCACGACGAACTTATCCAAAAACTCCATAAACACTTTGTTCATTAGGTTCATGAAATAGGCTGGTGCGTTAGTCAGTCCAAATGACATAACGGTATACTTGTACAGTCCATATCTCGTGGTAAATGTTGTCTTGGGTATGTCTTGCTCCTAATCTTCAATCGATGGTACCACGATCGCAAGTCGATCTTGGAAAACACTTTGGCTCCTTGCAAGCGATCAAATGATCATTTATCAAAGGTAGTGGGTACTTGTTCTTGATTGTTACTTCATTCAATCCACGATAATCAACAACCATTCTCAAAGATCCATCCTTCTTCTCCACCAATAAAGCGGGTGATCCCCAAGGTGAAGAACTTGGGCGAATAAAGCCTTTATCCAATAGTTCCTTAATCGCTTCTTGATTTCCGCCAAATCCTTTGCGGGCATCCTGTCTGGTCGCTCGATATCGGGCCTGTTCACGCAACAGCTCAATCAAAACTCAATGTCTCTATCCGGTGGCATTCACGCAACTCTTCCTAAATACATCAGATAATCCTTCACCATCGGTACTTCTTCCCGCACCACTCGATAAGCAATTAACTTGTGCTCTCCTCGGCTCGTGCCGTGATACATACTTAATCCTTCTTCCTTCCGTGTGGTGAGCAAAATTGACCTTGTGGTACAATCTATGTTTCCTCCATACTTTGATAACCAATCCATTCCTAATATCACATCCAATCCTTGGGATTCCGTAACTATTAGGTCCGAGGGGAAAACATAGTGTCCAATCCTTAGTGGCAATCGATCACACCATTTACTAGCCATGTACTCGCCTCCGTGAGGTTACTAGCATGGGTGACCTAAGGGCTTGGGTTGGTAACTTGTACTTATCCACAAATCCCTTGATATGTATGAATGCGATGCACCAAGATCGAAAAGAACAACTGCGAGAAATGACTTAACCAAAACTTACCGACATCTTGATCGGGCTGATCTTCAACCTCCTCCACATCAATGTGGTTCACCCGTCCCCTGTTGAAAGGGTTGGGCTTCTTTCGAGCTTCCATTGCCATTTCCATTCGCCTTCGGGCAGTCATTTGCATAGTGCCCAGTCTTGCGGCACTTAAAGCAAGTAATGTGACTCAGTCTACCTTGGATGGTGTTGACGGGTTGGTGCGATTCTGTCTGTTGCTTCCTCCATTCCCTGCTCCCATTCTTGGTGCCATTATGGTTATGCGAATTACCTCCTCCATGGGTATGTTTGAAACTGAATTCTGATTTAGGGGTATAACGGGGCTTCATTGGCTCCGAGTTATACTTCCCTTGTCCATACTTCCGCTTGCAGTTCTCAATTTGTCTTTGCTTCCTTCAATCATGAGAGCTCGGTCTACTAACTCCCGGTAGTTGTTGAAACTTGCTACCATCAACGGCATGTTGAACTCATCATTCAGTCCTTCTAGAAACTTCTCTGCTTAGCTGCATCCGTAGCAACGCCATCCGGGGCATAACGTGCTAATTTGCTAAAGTCATCCACGATCTTGCCAACAGTCCTTCCTCCTTGGCGAGGGTTGCGAAACTCACGCTTCTTCATGGCCATGGCTCCTGCCAAACATGAGCAAGTCGAAAAGCTTGTCAAACTGGTCCCATGTGATGGTGTCTCACGGGTAAGTGGTCAGTGAAATTCTCCCACCATGTCAGCTGCGGGTCCTTCAAGCTGATGTCTTGCAAACTTCACTCTTTCACCATCTCGGCATCCTGCAGTGGTCAGCTCCTTCCTATCTTGCGGAGCCACCATACTGCTACAATCGGCTCGGTGCTCTTGGAATACACCGCGGTTCATCTAAGGAAACGAGTCGATGATCCGCAGGTGGTGGTGGTGGCGGTGGGTTGTTGTTGTTGTTGTTCGCACAATGTTTGAATCAGTGGTATTCTGCTGCCGGATCAATTGGGTGATCTCTGGCGGAAAACGAATCCGGGTCGCGTCTCGGAGGCATCTGATGGGTTTAGAAGAGAAGAGAAATGTAGAATGGAATGAGGTCTAAGGGGAATCACTACCCAAATGCACACAAAATCACTTCATTCAATCAAACAAAGGCTTACAACGATCTAACTATCGCAAAAGTGCGTGTAGTATAATGTTTACATGGAGGGAATACTACTAATATGTGGGGGACTTATACTAATTTGAACCGGTGGAAGACTCCATGATGTCTGCTCCAGGTTCGTCTTCAAAGTCGGGTTCACTTGGATCCGAATCTGTGTCGTCGATGTTGATGTAGTCGATTGGGTATTCGACATACTGGTCTTCATTCCTGAGCGCCAACTTCTTCTTGAGTTCTTCGATCTCGTACTTAAGATCGTTATTGTGTCTTGCCGAGCTACGATCTCGTCCATGTAGTCCTTGCGGTAGTCTTTAGTTCTTCTTCCATTCGATGATCCTTCCTTTGCATTCTCGCAACTCCAACATATCATTGCACATTTGGTTCTCCCGGCGTCGAATGTGCTGGTTTAACTCCTGGATGAAAGCTGCAATGGACCTATCCTTCTTGGTGCTGACGACGTCCCAGTTGTCATCTTGGCGTCCGCAAATCTGGTAGATGGTGTCCTTGAGGTCTTCTTGATAAACTTCTCCAATGCGTCCCATGGTGATGTGAGCTGCCATGCTCTTTCCCATACTCCAAGTTGGTGCAATCAAAACACTATCTATAGGCTTGGTGATTGGGGCGAATGTCCTTCCCGAACGTGAGCATGAATCTTCCAGCCTCCTCTTGAGCAGTGGCGTTGAAAGTCCCGTGAAGCTTGGTAATCCAATGTTCGTGTACTTAGTAACTTCCTTCAAGTGAAATCCAAAAGGTGTGCCTTCATCCGGTTGGGTGTACTTGATCTTCGCGCGTCCGCCATCCTAAAGAGAGTAGAAAAGATGAGGAGTTAGAAAATGGAAAGAGGGAGTGATCTATGGCTTTTTCTTAGTGGTCGTGTCTCTCTGTCAGGTGTGCTCGATACCATTCTCTCAGAGCGACCTGCACCCAAATGGATCAAGTCTCGTGCTCGTTGTCATCCTCGGATCAAGAATGCCGACACCACACAAGATTTCAAGGATTTATAGCGAGTAGCAATCACACACTTATTACATCATTGTCCACAAGGAACTGAATACAAAAATATGGCTTAAGGCCATCTAATAATAACAATGAAGGCTTGGAAGATAAGCGAGTCCATCAACTCCAACGGCATCACCGAGTATAGAACCACGACCTAACACCTTACTCGTCATTCGAAAAGTCTCAGAACGTGAAAAGTTGCAGCCCAAAACGGGTCAAGACATGGAATATGCCGCAATGTAACACATAAGAGCAATGAATGAATAAGCCTACACTACATGCATATATGGCTGGTGGTAAGGCTCTACGGTTACATTTGCATAAAGCTGATTTTTCCCTACAACAAAGGAATAAATTTATTTAACTATCATGGTGGTTGTTAAACATTGAGAATGGTTGACAGCATTCTCAATCCCAATTAAAAAGGTACTCATCAAAACCCAATAACTTTTATTAGAAGTAACATGTTGAGACTCACATGATATTCAATTACAGGATACTCAAATTGTCCATAACCGGGGACACGGCTAATCATGATTAGTTTATACACTCTGCAGAGGTTTATGACTTTTCCCCACAAGACTCGATCGCCTCCGCTTGATTCTCGCACTACATGGTGTTTGAGAAACGGATGACCGAGACATAGTCTTCGAAGCGCTAGCACCTTACATGTGGGTAGACCGTACTCAACCTACATCCCCTACATCAGCTAGCCTACCCGTAAGAGTTCGCACGACTTAGTCAACTACGCCAGAGCCCATAATTGGCTTGTGGCTGCACACGGAAGTTTCCAGTTTGAATAATCTTATGATCCCTTAGAGCCCGGGTGGCGGTCCAAGAAATACAGTAAATCTGATAGAAACCAGTGCCTCAATCCACCCAGATGTGTGTTTAGGTTGCCACCTTAGATAAACCATTAATTGACAATCTCACATCTGTCATGGATATTCACTCACCCAATCCACGCCTACTAGCATAGCATGGCATGAACAAGCAAACGAGAAGTAACTCCCAAGGTTTCATAAGTAAAACAGTAATAGGTACTACTCAATCTACTTCCCAAACCCACAATTTAATTAGATCCTAACCATGCAAGTGTTTGAGGAATATATCTAATGCATAAAACTGGGTATGAGAAGGGTATGATCAAAGTGTTACTTGCCTTGCCGATGATCCGCGAGACCTAGAGATTCAAGTAACAAGCGGCGACCGGTGATCTAACGCAGACAAACAACAAGCATACAATAAGTACTCATCTAATGCACAGGAAATCTCGAATAAAAGATCTAACCAGAAAGTTCAACTTAAGAACCCCAGTTGCAAAAGAATCGAATCAAAATAAACTCCGAAAGTCGAAACTCGAGAGAGAACGACTCGGTTTAGCGATCTGAAATTAGGTCAAAATTTCACAGTAGCAAAACTCTGTGAAAGTAGGGTAGTCGGAACGGCGGTTTCGTTCTTAAACTCCAGCGCTTGAATCACCCGATTCCGATAAACGAGCGAGAAATAAAACAGTTTTGAAAATCGGATCCAAATCGAATCGAGAAATATCGGATTGAATCCGATTAAAAAAACGACGAACGGTTTAAATAACGGACGTTCATTATCGTAACGAATCCAACGAACGCGTTCATTGAAACGAACGGTTCGGTGAACGTTCGTTAAATAAGAAAACCAAAAAATAAAACCAATCTAGGTTTTTTTTTTAAAACCGAACATTTTTTTTAAATAAACCAGATCGGTTTATTAGGGGAAAACCGGATCGGGCGCGGGCGGCGGTGGCTACCTCCGGTGATCGCCGCAGGCTCTCCGGGGGCTCGGTTGGGGCGGCGGGTCGGGAGGCGAGGCGGCGGGGTTCCGGCGGCCGGGCGGCGGCGGCGGGCGTCGTGGCGGCTCCTTAGGGCGGCGGCGCGGCTTGGGGCGGCGGGCGGCAGGTCGAGGTGAGGGAGAGGGGGCGGCATGGGTTATAAAGGTGGGCGGCGGGTGGCTTGGGAGGGGGGTGGCAGGCGCCGGGGCAAGGCTGGGCTTGGGGCTGGGGCAAGTGGTGGCAATTGGGCCTCGGCCAGTGGGGGGGCGCTAATTTTTTTAAATAAAATTTAAATCAAATGAATTTAAAAAATACCAAATGAACTCCAAATTAAATAAAACAATTTTCCCCGACTCCTAAAAATGAGTCGAACAAAATGGACTTTAAAAACGGCAAACATGCATAAATGTTTAAAATGCTCATTTTTGCCTAAGCAAAATAAATCTTCCAAAACCAAATTTGGTTTATTTATAATATCTTCATTTTTCCTAATTGTTTGGGAAAGTCATATTATTCCTCTCAAACATTTTTATAGGAAAACTTTATGAAGATAATTTAAATAAATCCAAATGATCCTATTTTCAAAATTTGGAAAATCCCAAATATGAAAATAATGAAACTTCCAACTCTCTCCGAGGGTCCTTGAGTTGCGTGAAATTTCTAGGATCGGAGAAATGCGAGAAAATATGATATGCATGATGACCTAATGTATAACATTCCAAATTGAAAATTTGGGATGTTAGAGTTCATCTTATCTTGTCAAGTGTCAGTCTCGGTGACAGAAACTCCTGAGAACCACATGAGTGTTAAATGTTTATTTCCTGTGGATGGACTAACCCGTTTATTATCATGTGATGAATATTTTCCTATGAGTACTATTTCTTGCAATTTAACCGATATGAAAAGTGAATTATAAGCCCTTTCTGCGATGTCGCTCAGACGTCCGACTGCGGCATTGTTATTATTTACTTTTGTTATAAGCCCTTTCTGTGATGTCGCTCAGACGTCCGATCGCTGCATTGTTATTATTTACTTTTGTTATAAGCCCTTTCTGCGATGTCGCTCGAGACGTCCGATCATGCATTGTTATTAATTACTTTTGTTATAAGCCCTTTCTGCGATGTCGCTCAAACGTCCGATCGTGGCATTGTTATTATTTACTTTTGTTATAAGCCCTTTCTGCGATGTCGCTCGACGTCCGATCGCGCATTGTTATTATTTACTTTTTATAAGCCCTTTCGCGATGTCGCCGACGTCCGATCGTGGCATTGTTATTAATTACTTTTGTTAAAAGCCCTTTCGCGATGTCGCTCAGACGTCCGATCATGCATTGTTATTTATTTACTTTTGATATAAGCCCTTTCGCGATGTCGCTCGAGACGTCCGATCGCGGCATTGTTGTTTATTTACTTTTGATATAAGCCCTTTACGTGATGTCGCTCCGACGTCCGATCGTAACACGATGTCTTTTCTTTCAAGATAAGCCCTTTATGAGGTGTCACTTAGACGCTCGATCGGCATGCTTTACTTATTTGTTCACCTTGAGGTGTCGCTTGCACACCCGATCGGTTTTCAGATTTATTTTATTGGTTTTCGAGCGGACTACCGCCGACTCCCTTTTCACTTACCTTGTTATACTGATTTGAATGTGCATTGTTAAATTAATCATGACGAATTCATGCATACATTTGTTATAGCTTTTGTCCGAACTGTCTTGCGAGTACTTTCAAAGTACTCACCTGGCTTGTGGATTTGGCCAGATGCTGACGAAGGCGATCTCATGGATGAAGAGTTCGATAGCGAGTCCGACGCCTAGAGGAATCCTAGTCAGTCTCGTGCGACCCTGGATTAGTCACCATGTTACTTCCGCTTCCGCTACCCAAATAAATCCATCGAGCTTCACCTCGACACTCGATGAGCCGCCAGTGTAGGAGTCATGTTATCCACTCCAGTGTGTTATTCCACCACCACTTTACCTCGAGTTAGTAGTATGCCACCACTTCACTGTGTCATATCCGCCACTATGTATAATTATTGGCGTGCTTGTAATAATTTGTTGAGCAACTTCAGCTCGACCCTGTAATATATTAAATGCTACTGGCTTATTGTATCAAGGTTTTGTCTACCAGTAAGGAGGTTTTTCCTCACACTGGAATTAAAAGATCGGTTTCTCAATAAATATTTTTATTGGAAAACCGGTCGTGACATCCCACTTCAATACTTGTACAACTTTAACTCATCCTTGGAGTAACTCTTGTTCCATATTACACATCCTTTAAATCCAATAGTACTCCGTTTCTTCATACCATCATATCAAAAGCAAAAATCCAACTTTTTTTCTGAACTACAGTCCGTGGAATATATATATTTTCTTATCCATTGGTCTAGTGTTCTTCACAGGGTACTACCACCCTTAAAATGAAATTCACAAATCCATCCATAGACCATATTTCTCATATCCTCGAAAATGGTCAAAATCTTTGTTCATAGAGTAACAACTCAAAAAAAATCCACGTATGAAATCATGACACATTAAATTTATTGATTTCATGAATTCATTACAATATCTGAGCACTCATTACATAGCTCACCTCATTGTACTCATGAAAAAACTAAATTTCTCCTCGGATTTTTAGCTTCTTTTCTGGACATTTATGAGCGTAATAACCTAAATCCTTGCACCTGTAACAAGTGATATGACTGAGATCCTTCTCTGCAGAAATTGGGTTGTTCTGAGGATGCCTTCGTTTTCTCTTCCTGGATTTATCCGTAATGATTAGAGCTTCTATTTCCTGAGGGTCAAAGTTCACTTCTGTTGTCGGGAAATCTCCGAGATACTCTTGGCTTTCCTTCGTGCAATACTCTAAAAAATGTCCTTCTTCTCCACATGAATAGCTGGCTTGGGCGAAAAATCTGTTTAGGCCTTCACCATCAGGGTCTTCAATAACGTCCTTCATCACGGGTTCTTCTAAATTTTTCCTGCGGGCTTCTTTCTGCTGCTTCATAACTTCTTGTACCTTGGGGTAAATGTGACACTGAGTAGGGTAGTGTGTAGTTCCTTCACACAGGAAACAAGTAACCTGTCCAATCCGGCATTTTTAGTCTGCGTGATTTTCCTCACAATGAGGGCATCCATCCTTGTGTTCCTCCTGGGTGTGTCCTATTTCTTCGCAAATCTTGCAGACACAAGGTTTCTTCTTCGGGTTATCATAGTGCTTCCGGATAAGATCCTTGTATGGCTTGATGCATTTTCCACTAGCTTGCAGCACTTTCTGTAAAGTACTGAAGAGCATATTGAACCTCATACTCCATTGCAATCAAATTCTTCCCAAATTTATCCTCCATGTCTTGAATCCATAGCTTTGCCTCCAACCGAGTCATTGATCGAGAGAATAGCAGCCTGTCTTCCTTCATCATCTATTGGGTCCAAGAGTTTTGGGATGAGATAGGAGAGAAGAAAAGGGAGAGATACACACAAGACAAACAATAGTTTTGAAGAAACGGGTTTTATTTTGTAGCTGTCGGAAAAACATCAAACAAATGACAGCTCACAAATCATCGCATCTAACGTAAGTATAAAACAAGGGTTTGGTCTTCTAAAGGTCAAATAAATATTGGAATTCTTGAGGGTCTTTAATTTCTCCGAGTCTTCAACGTTGTAGCTTCAATTCTTCTAATGCATGTTTAAATCCTTTTTACTCTAAAGTGACCATCAGTTGTCCGATATCTTGTCCCTCTTGGAGTCGCTTCAGTTGAATCCTCCAGAAGTAAAAGGGTAAAGGGGTATATTCTGTCTATTTGAGGTAAGAGGTGATATTTGATAAAATCAGAAAAGATGAGAAGTACTGAATTCTTTTAGAAATAAAGTTTTAGAGATTTCCTGTCCTAGGGGCTTTCCAGTTTTCTAGGGTCACGTCCTACAGTCAACATGTGCTATGATACCATATCTGTAGCGACCCGACCTCAAACGGTCAAGCCTCTGTGTATCCGTGCCATCCCTGGATCAGTATGATGGCACACACAGTACATCAATGTATATATCAAAGTGCAATCACATGTATAAATAACGTAAAACTGATATATACCTCGTATGTCTCCGCGGAAACGAACAATCGGTTGAAGTCCCATCAACACCATTGGCAGGTTGAGTGTAGATCGTAACCCTGTACCGTACTCTTACACGTTGGAAGAAAATTATCTGCAACATGAGACATTGCAGCCGTATAGGTCAGTACATTGATTATACCGGCAAGATCACTGTAAGAAAAACATATGATAAACTATACTATATGCAATATGGCTTTGTGGCACTGTATCTGAGTTTTGTTTGCATGAAAGTTGGTTCTATTTTTCCTACATCAAAGTAATATCAGGAGTCTGTACTACGGAGTTTTCTATCATGACATGGTTCCGCCAACCGATGTCTCATAGCCCAAAATCATCATAAGTTGCCCACAATTATGTTATCAGTCCGGCGTTGAGAGTTCTGAGATAGATCCAAGTCCAGATGCTCAAATTGTCCGTAATCGGGGACACGGCTAATCGATTAGGTTTTAACCCTCTGAAGAGGCTTGTACACTTTACCCGCAAGATTCGATCCCTCTTTTTACGTTCTCGCACTTCAGGGTGTTTGAGAACAAGACGACCGAAACATGGTCTTCTGAAGAGTTCCCCGACCACCGTCCGTGCTCATCCAATCCTACCGTAGTTCTACATCTGCTAGCACCGTCCCCACCAGAGTCACCACTAAGGTCAACCAAGCGAGCCCATAGTGACTTGCGGTTGCCTGAGCAAGCATCCGGGCATGAAGTATTCTTCCGTCTCTTTGAGTCAGGGTGAAGCTTTCGCAAGATGTCATGGCGCTTCTCCATGCATCCCGGCCATCCACTGGTTTCTCCAGGGTGCCCGGCAACCGTCCTTCACCTAGTAGTGTGTATTGAATTCTTGTCTCGAGTCTCGAAATCTTGAGGTCTTGGAGTCCTGAAGATGCAGTCCTTGACGATGCCATCATGAAGTTGTCGCCATTGACGTAGAGTCCTCCTTCTTCACACTACTCTCGTGCACTCATACCAAACCCCATCTACTATAGCGTAGCATTGAAACTAACGTCCCGGGCTTGATAACAGAAAGATGGATTCCTACCTCATGCATTATACTCAACTACAAGATTCAATAACACTATTGGGAGGATTGTTGAAAGGGTGCCACTACATGCAAATAAGGTATGAAAAACATGGTCAAAGTGAACTTGCCTGGTAAGTTGATGAAGATAACAACACTCTCGAAAATAACTTGATAGGACTATACGCAACTCTCTGATGAAATCTATAATAACGAACATGACATTCACATAAGCAAGCATTCTAGCAAGCAAATCTAACAATAATAATAAATAAAAACTCAATAACAAAACCCAATACAAAACAAACAACACATCGAAAGAACTATAAAGAACCTACTAGGAAAACCTTTTGCCTTAATTACAAAAATAGTTTTGTCCTAAGTAAAACTTAACAAAGAAAATACTAAACTAATAATTTTAACGAATTTTTTAAATCAACCAAGTTAATGAAAGTATTTTTCATAAAGTTTTACTAGCAAAAGGAAACACATAAAAACTAAATTAAAACTCTAATTATGCTTAAAACAAAAGTAGTAAGAAAAGAAATAAAACATTTTATTTTTCGTAAATAAAAGTTCACCCTCTACCACTACCAAAACAAATCTGAACTAAAATATAACAGAGGTAAAAATAAATTTAAAAAAATTAAAACAACAGAAAACAGCAGCAAGTTAAAAATAACTAGCACAGTGTTGTTTTCATGAAAAACTAATTTTAGAAACTCTATAAATACCCAAATTAATTCTACTGATAGGTAAGGTCAAAACAAAGCCGTGGCAAAAAGAATCACCAAAAAATTTAATTCTAGCTCAATTTATAGCAGAAATACTAATCTGACTAAAACTAATATAAAACAATTTTAAAAAACTTAAACATGGCCAAAACTATTTTATACAGAAACTACAGGAAATTTGCAGACTAGAGCAAAAAGAATCAACTAAAAATATTAAATAACCTATGAGAAACATATTTTACAAGATTGAAGCTTTCTGTTTTGAAAACAGGGACGAAAAATAAAACTAAAAAGAAAACATGCGCTACCGGGCTTGGAGGTGCGATCTGTAGCTATCTAATGCTCGGGCGGAAAACAAAAAAAATGCATATGGGCTGACAAATAAAACGTCCGGTTTGATCTAATCTAACTAAACTGACAATAAACCGTAACTAATCCGATCTACTAAAAAAACCTAACTCTTGGCTAGACCTAATCTGGAGCGTTGGATATCGATCTAACGGATGAAGGGGAAGGTGCCTTCAATGACGTTGATGACGCGTGAGGCGATTTGAGCGGGCGGTCGGCGTCGAACAGGCGGCGATTACTCGTGGTCACGGGCGTCGGTGGAGTGGCCGAACGGATCTGCGGTGAAGCGAGGGCGTCGCGGGGGTGGTGGAGTTCGCGCTTGAAGATGACGGAAACGAGCGAGGCGATGGTGACGGCGGTTAGGCGCTCTGCGGTGCGGTGGTCGGATCTGAGCTCGGTTTGCCCAGAGTTGACAAGAGAGGCAAAAACATGTCAAGGGAGTGCCCCTGGGCGACGGCAATGCGTGGATGGAAAGAGGGGTCGAAGGGGTGCTCACCGGTGTTGCGTGCGCCGATGAACGACGGCGGCGAGTAATCGAGATCGAGATGGAGATGGTCTGCGGTACTGGAGGGTTTTAGAGAGGGTTTTTGAAAGGGATCGCGAGAGGACGGGTAGGGGTACTTATAGGACGTGTTACTTGGGAGAGGGGAAGAATTTAGCTAGGGTTTTGCGAGGGCGGATGCACTGCCGTCTTGAGGCGACGAATCTGTGATACGAGTTGTTCGGGAGGAAGGAGATAACGCGGTGGGGTCCAGCGGTCAGAGAAAAAGAAAGAAAAAGAAGAGAGAAAAGAGAGAGAGAGAGAGAGAGAGAGAGAGAGAGAGAGAGAGAAGAGAGAGAGAGAGTTGCGTGAGGGAGAGGGAGTTACCTGAGAGAGATCGAACGAGCTGGGAGCACAGCAGGCGGCTCACATGTGGCTAGGCCGGGCTAGTGGGATCGGGATGCGGGGTGGGTGGGCTTGCTGGCCTGGCGCCCGGCTAAGGCATTTTTCTGAAAATAAAATCAGAAGGAATATATATGTATATATATAGAGAGAGAGTAACACTATTCTAATCCCAGGATTAGAATAGTTATTTGGATCACGGCGGCCCTATATAGGGAGCGATCTGATGTTCCAGAACTGTGGAACCGGGCACCGACAAACAAAAAAGGAGGAAACCCACCCCACCTCCCCCAATCCAGATCCCCACCTCCCTCCCGCACCTCCTGCCCCAAACCGGCAACGCGCCCGCCACCCCGCCCTCAACCGGCGGCAGCGCCGCCACCAGCCGGCAGCACCCCCTCTTCCCGTGATCCTCTTCGACGCCACCACACCACCGGCCAACCTCGCGCGCCGCCGCCCGCTGGAAACCTCGCGCGCCGCGGCCTCTTACCGAATCCCACCGGCGGAGCTCGCCACGGCGACCACCGCGTTCTTCCTCTCGCCGCCGCCCTGGAGAGGAACCTCCCAAACCTGCGCCACGGTGGAGCTCGCCTGCCCCAGTGCCTCTTCTCCACGCATGCCCTTCTTCCTCGCCGGAGCTGATGTGGGCCGCCGCATCACCCAGCTGGCCGGGATCCTTCTCCCCTGCCCCCGCGCCGTCTTGGTCGGCCACACTGACCTTCTCATGAGGGCCACCTTGACCTTCCTGGAGGAAGGTTCATCCATGGAGCGGCCGCTCCCGCCTCTCCATCTCCGGCGATGTGTGTCATCCCTCCTGCTGTGCCCTCTTTCGGTGAAGCTCCACGCCAGCACCGTCGTCATGCCACTCCGACCACCAGCACGCACAGGGTGTTCTTCTCGCGACGGACAACTTGAACTTGCTCAGGTATTTTCTCCGCATCGACAGCTCCAGGTTGAGTGATAACGCAAGATACAGTTGCTTGTCATACTCCTACTTGAATATCTGGAGACATGAGACTATTCTCAGTTTCTGGCTGTGGATGAAGCATATCAGTAGCAGTCATAGATCTACCGGAAAATAGTTTGCGTGCTGAAGTTTCAGAACGAGGACTCTGAACCTTCCATGTTGTCAATAGATATTTTAGCACAGGAAGTCAGCAGTAGCTCTGTTCCATCTTCAATCTAAAATTGTTGTGTTTCGTTATATGAATAGTCTTTTATCTGCGGATTCAGCATAGCAGATATTGTAACGTTCCAAAATCTGTAGAAAGTCTATGTAGAGCTGATCTACAGTCATATCTGTAGAAAGTCTATGTCTGACCAAGTGTCCAGAGCAAGGGAGAAAATTTCAGGGATCATAACGAGACAAGTTGCTCGATCCGATTTATACTCATTAGTGTACCTTGGGCCGATTCTTTCCGGTCACCGTCACTAATGTACTGTATGAACTTACTGGTTCAACTAATTTATGGTTGAGCACCTCAAAGTCAAAACGGCAAATCCTAATCGTTAAACTAGTTACTGCAGTTATCCTCTTATTTTTTCATGATTTCTGGTGCTATTTGGGATTAGTTAATCAATTTTGTTTTTGATTGGATGTATTTTCTAGTAGAAATAGATGGTTTTTTACAGTTGAAAGTCCACATTTTCGTTCATATTCTCTGCTAATTTGAATTTTGGAGATGCTCAAGTAAAATGTAACCGTCGTCCTTCCCTTTTTCATTCCGTTGCTAACTTTTTGACGTGATGCATGAAGTAGATGAACCTTGTACAATACTACAATATTTGAACTTCTATTAACTTCCTATTAGACACACTAATGTAATGCAGTAGGCACTGCTTTCTTTGAGTATTCTTATTCGACACATACGATTCAGGAGCTTGAACAAAAAATGTCGGCGTCATAGAGGCCTTGCAGGTCTCTCCATTCAGTGCCTCTTCTGAAGTGAGTTCACAATTTTTATCTAGTCTGAATTGATTCTCTTTTCTGTGTTTGGGAAGTTCAAATTTTAGTGTTGGGAGAGGTTTGCGCGATGCTCCATCGCGCGTGATAGATAATTATGGATACCAGTTTGACCAGAGCGATGGTTGCAGTTCGTCGCACTTAAAGAGGGCATTCAAGTTGATGATGATCTAGAGTAAATGCCCTTTGTTGGTACTCCACGAGTGCAAGCTTGAATCTGAAAAAAATGTAGAAATGATCATTTGCAAGTTAACAGTAGAAGCTACATTTTTTTCAGTTTGAAACTTTACTACATTTGGTCAGATAATGACCTCCTTTCAGCATACCTAGGAGTTCAGACAAAATACATTTAGAAAATGCTATCCATTCAGTGAGAAGGGGCACAAATTCAAGGACACATGCAGCACTGAAGGTCCTTATCTTTTCACTTTACCAATTCAAAAAAATAAGTTATCAGCTCCAGCCAGCCGCTGGGAACTCCTTCAATTTGACATCGTCTTGTGCCATGTAGGCTACTGAACGTGCAACAACATGTGCGTTCCTTCTCGCGGTTGTTTTCTCCGAATTTTCGCTACTACGAACACCCACAGAGGAAGAGAAGCACCTCTGAATCTGAAGTTCAACCTCTTCGCTATAGGAGCGGTCGTCGAGTCCTTAATCGCTTGCACTACTTGCTTCTAGCATCTTGTCCATGGAGTCAAGGCGCTGCCTGGTGTGCCATCTTGTTTTTGGATGGGGCGCCATCATGACCCAGAGTCTCCCTGAGCTCTGCATCCTGTTCATCACCGCGGCTGTCCTGTGTCCTCACGACCTCCGCGGCCAGTCCACCAACGCCATTCCAGTGCGCATTGAGCAAAGCATGGGGTTTGTGCTAATGCGTCTGTTCATGCACCGGTGTGTGCGTGCGTGCTGGCATTTGTGTGTGTTGCTTGCATGCTGGGATGTATGACGTATAGATTTTCTTTGAAGTTCTTGTTGTGAATCCAACTAAGTTTGGACAAAAAAAGATCAGATCACTGCTGCTTTGAATTTTCTCCTGGACCAGAAATCTCGCTTCCCTCCTGTTGTACTATGTCCACTTATGTATTGTTTTGTAAATGGATTTTTCTCTCAAGTTCTGTAGTACCTTTGGGTGCAAAAAAGTAGGTTTAGTTTCATGGGTCCTTCAAAAACAGATGCTTTGTACAAAAAAAACTTTGGTTTCATGTGAGAAGTTCGAATATAAAATAAGGACAAGTTCGCATACAGTAAAATTAGTGCAAATAAAAAATGTAATGAGCCATGTATTGTTGATATTTTTAAAAAATTAAAATAACGATGATGTTTGATGTTCTAACAAAGATATATTTTTCCAAATTCTAAAAAACCCCAATAAGGTCAAAATGAAATAACAGAGTAGTTCAATTTTTTAATAAGAAAACAAATTTTCTCGTTTCTAAAAAACTAAACGCATTTTGTGCTTTTTTTGGGAGCATGTTCTGCAGCCCGGTCTCATCAAAAAACAAAAACAAAAGGACATTTCTTAGGAACATCAAACGAGTTCAAAAAATCTTTGGAAGTTTAGATAGAACAAAAAAACATGTTCAGGTAGAACACAATTCCCGAGCTCTATCTCTCCCATCCTACTCTCCGTTTGTGTTCTTTAGTGGCGACAGCAAAAAGTGAATGAAGATATCATCTCCCAAAAATGGATATGTAAAAAAAGTTGTATTACTGTGAAATTTTTTGACTTTATTTGTTTGTTTATGTAAAGGTTCAAAATGTTGTGTTCGGGAAGGTCAAGTATGTTAACTGAAGGACGGGGCGTTGTACTCTCTAGGGAGTAATATAAGAAAAAAAATGTACAAAAAGAAGTTTGTATATCACTTTCGTGAGAGTTCTGGTATTATTACGTACCTAGAGAGTTTGTGTCACGTGCACCTCCGTGCATGGTTCAGAATTTATATTGCGGGACGTCCAACCTCCAATTACATGTTTTAAAAATGGCAAAAAATGATGTCCGACCTTCAATTGCGTGTAATTCGACCCAAACACAAAAATGCAACAAAAGTTCATAGTGAAAACAATGAGAAGTTCAAGTACTGCAAAGAATGCATTTCAGGTGAGAATAAAGTATAGAAAAATAAAAGCTTAAAAGGTTCGTTGACAGAAGTTCAAGTGCTCTGTCTGGAGAAGTTCAGAAATTCTTGCGAGAGAGGTTCACCTTGTATTTCCATGTTCGATTTTTACCGTATAAAAATCAAATACAATTCTTTACTCAAAATATAAAAAGGTGAAGTTCAAATTGAAATAACACAGAAGTTCGGAGTTTACTAAAACCTAGGATTTACCTTTTCAAAAAATAAACAACATAACGCCATTTTTTGCACTTTTGAAAACAATCTCATAAACGTAAAAATGGTTGCTAGAAGTTCAAGTGCTCGGCGAGGGAAAGTTCAAAAATTCTTGTGAGAGAGGTTCACCGTGTATTTAGATGTCCAAAATACATAAAAATATGTTATTTTTGTGTTTCAAAATAATTCTCTCAAACCGTAGAGAAGTTCAAAGTGATAACAACCAAGTTCACGTACTACATGGTGTGTATTTCATATAAAAATACATTAAAGTGAAACAAAATGAAGTTCAAACAGACATGCCCAAGAAGTTCAACTACTTCACGCAGTGCAAAAAATAGCACGTCAAGAAACAAAGACGTCAAAAATTAGAGTGAAGTTCAAACAGACATGCCCGAGAAGTTCAACTACTTCACGCAATGCATTTCCATTCACGATGAAGGCAGAAATCATGATCTCGTCGTTTTCTAATTTACTTCAAAATGGCAGGAATATCATTTGTGTAAGTTCAAGTCCTCGGTCGGAGAAAGTTAAAAAAATATTGTGAGAGGTTTGTACAAAAAGAATATCATTTGTGTAACACTGACGAAAATGGATGACAAAATTACAAACAAAAATACGCCATGAAGTTAAACGTGAAAACAAAGCAGGAAGTTCAACTACTACATACCGAATGAATTTCGATGAAAAACTTTAAAATCGTCGTGAGTATGAAAAATGTTCAACACGGAAAGTTGCATGTTTACAACAAATTTCCATCGATATATCACCCGCTCAATTCCGTGAGTGGATGGAGAGCTACGAAAATGGATGAAGAGCTACGAGCAAGAAAATCACGTGAAAAACAGAGGAAGTTCGTGCACACGCACCGAGAAGTTCAAGTTCTTCACGCGATGCATTTTAAAACAATCTGTTTCGCGATAAAGGCAGAACGAATGATCCCGCCGTTTTCGAAATTACTTGAAACGGCTAGGAATCAGACAAAACCATCAACATGAAAAAGTTTCGCATTTTCCGTAGCTTTTCAGCGGTATATTATTTGTCCAATTCCAATAAAGTTTGTAGAAATTACGGCAAAAATACATTTTTAGCGATTTTTAAAATCGACTTAAAACAGTAAGGAATTGAGAGAAACAATATATATAAAAAAGTTTTGCATTTCCTCATGCTTTCCAATGCCGTATCATTTGTTGCATTCGGACGTACAGTTAAAAAATTAGCTTGAAAATACAAACTCGGTAGGACTTGGACAATTTTCTAAATTACTCTTAAACCATTCAAACTTAGAAAAACACTTTCAAGACGAAATAGTAGCGCATCTTCATAAGCTTTTCAATGCCATATCATATGCCACCATTGGATTAGTCGTTTAGAAATGACATCGAAAAAAACAAACTCAGCTGTTCGGTTTATGAAATTTTACGTTTTTTCAAATTACTCTTTAACCATAGGGAATTAGAACAAACTTTCAACATGTGGAAGGAGCGGTTTTGCAGCAGCTTTCCAACGCCATATTATATGCCTCATTCCGATAAACCGTTTAGAAATGCGATCGAAATTATGATTCACGTTTTTTGTGTGAAGAAAAAACGGTTTTCAAAACTGCTCTTAAACCGCTTACATTTTGGGAAAAAATTTAACTTGGGTCATGATACTCGTGTCCATAGCTTTCCAACGGTATATAGCAGGCCCTATTTGGGCAATGTTGCGGGAAGTTCAACCTAGCACAAGGGGAAGTTCAGGTCGAACAACGCAGGCAGTAAAATCGCAAAAAATGCGAGTTCTTCACGACCCGAGTGCAGAATCCGCCTATGAGCGAGATTCCTATCTAAAACGAGTATTTAGTTGCTAAACGGTTTAGAAATGCGATCGAAAATCCGATCCACGTTTTTTGTATGAAGAAAAAACGGTTTTCAAAATTCCGATAAAGGTCGAGTTCGTAGAGAGGGAAGTTCAGGCGCGTGTACACACAAAAATACGTCACAGAAGTTCAACGTGAAAATAGCATGAAGTTCAACTATTACGCTGAATGAATTTCAGATGAAAAACTTTCAAAATCGTCATGCGAGTATGAAAAATGATCAACACGGAAAGTTGCGGTTTACAAAGACTTTCCATCGGTATATCACCCGCCAATCCCGTGAGTGGGATGGAGAGCTACTGACGATGGATGAAGATCTACGAGCAAAAAAATCACGTGAAAAACAGAGTGAAGTTCAGGTACACGCAAAGAGAAGTTCAGGTTCTTCACGCGGTGCATTTTCAAACAATCTGTTTCGTGGTAGAGGCAGAACGAATGATCCCACCATTCTCGGAATTACTTGAAAACGGTTAGGAATCAGAGAAAACCATCAACATGAAAAAGTTTCGCATTTTCCGTAGCTTTTCAAGGGTATATTATCTTCCCAATTCCGATAAAGTTCGTAGAAATTACGGCGAAAATAAGTTTTTAGCCATTTTTGAAACTGACTTAAAACCGTAAAGAATTGAGAGAAACAATACATACCAAAACGTTTCGCGTTTGTTCAAGCTTTCCAACGCCATATCATTTGCTGCATTCGGACGCACGGTTAAAAAATTATCTCGAAAATACGAACTCGGTAGGACTTGGACCATTTTCTAAATTACTCTTAAACCATTCAAAATTAGAAAACAACTTTCCAGATGAAAAATTAGCGCATTTTCATAAGCTTTCCAACGCCATAGCATATGCCTCCATTGGATTAGCCGTTTAGAAACGACATCGAAAAAACGAACTCAAATTTTTCGGTTTATGAAATTTTATGTTTTTCAAATTACTCTTTAACCATAGGGAATTAGAAAAACTTTCAACATGTGGAAGGAGCGGTTTTGCGGCAGCTTTCCAACACCATATTATATGCCTCATTTCGATAAACGGTTTAGAAATGCGACCGAAAATACGATTCACGTTTTTTGTGCAAAGAAAAAACGGTTTTTAAAACTGCTCTTAAACCGCTTATATTTTGCCAAAAATTTAAGTTGGGTCGTGATATTGGTGTCGATAGCTTTCCAACGATATATAGCAAGCCCTATTTGGGCAATGTTGCGGGAAGTTCAACCTAGTTCGCAGAGAAGGTCATGCTAAGTACTCGAGCGATTCAAAGTTGTGATCAGAATATTATTCGATCCCGTGATCGTAATAGTGTTTATGTATATATATATATATATATATATATATATATATATATATAGGACAAATTTTATCTACCACCAAGGTAGTTACCACCACTTGGGTTTTATATGTAGTATGTAGTATCTATCAAATCGGAGAGTATGTACGCGTAATATGTAGTATATAAGAATGTTTAGGTAGTATATATACTATTTTTTTGGTAGTATGTATCATATTTTGAGTATGCTCTCTTTTATGTACAAATATGTACGTATTTCACACATATAATAAAAACCATGGGCCAACTTGGAATTTTTCATGCAACTCACTTTGGAGTATCTTATATATAGTATATGAACATACTTAAAATGATAAAATAGGATATATACTACCATAAGATAGTATATGAGACATGTGGGGTAACTACCCCTGGTGGTAGGATGGATTTTCCTATATATATATATATATATATATATATATATATATATATATATATATATATATATATATATATATATATATATATATATATATATATATATATATATATATATATATATATATATATATAATATATATATATAAAATTACGTAAAATAAAATCTAAAAGATTAACTATTTTTCAGAGGCGAAAATAAAACTTTATAAAAACATTGTTTTTAGAAAGTTCTGAATAAAACTAAATTTGAATTGAAACTTTTGGCATTATTTTCTTCTGACATTTCTGGAGTGTCATTTTAACTCCTCTCATACTTTTGAAGAAGTATTTGTCAGGGATTTTTGAACTGAAATTCAATTGCCTATTTGAATCCAAATTCAAGCAAAACTCAAATGCCTCTGAAATTTCCAAATGCCACTCAATTTCACACAATCAGTCACACTACAATCAAACAAACAATCATAAACATTTATTTAATATAACATTCCAAAATTTAGAATTTTTGGATGTTACAAACAACCCCCCCCCCCTCTAGACACATCTTCTTGATCCTTTCAATTGGTATCAGAGCATTTGTCTCTAAGGAAGTCCTGGATTAGGGGGTATCGGACAAATGGATTTGTGTACAACGTCCGGACTATTGAAGCATGAAGATACAAGACTCAAGACTTCGACCCGTGTCCGGATGGGACTTTCCTTTTCGTGGAAGGCAAGCTTGGCCATCCGGATATTATATTTCCTTCCTTGTAACCAACTCCATGTAAACCCTAGCCCTCTTCGGTTTCTATATAAACCGGAGAGGTTGGTCCTTAGAAGGCCGATCACAATTACAATCATACAAACCCACAGATGACACCCATCCTGCGACGTGTCAATGGAACAGGTGCGGAGCTGGCAAGATAGCCCGGCAGGCCTTGCCGGGCAACCAGTGATATGACACTGAGCGGTGCATTAAATGCACCCTGTCAGCCCGCAGAGTTAGGTATGATAGCACTGTTTGCTATCATATCAGTGGATAATGACCACTTTGCCACTATGGTGACCCCTTAATCTATAAAAGGAGGCCCATGGCACTCGTAGGAGGGGTTAGAGGGTTAGAAAGTTGATGAACCCAATCCACCATACGCGCGTAGTCGCTGCGGTCCCGAGGCAAACCTTGCCGGGCAAGTGTACTACGCATCGCCACACTCATTCCACCATCAATCCACCAAAGCAGGAGTAGGGTCTTATGCCTCGCGGCGGCCCGAACCTGGGTAAATTAGTGGTGTGCTCTGTGTCGTGCTGTCGTGCGCTGATCTGCTCTTTGTGCAACGCGACGTGTCCCCGCCGAACAATCAAGGGACCACCCGGTCCCATAGGTGGCCACGGATATCCCGCGACATCCGGCCATGTAACCACGAAGGTTAGCCATAAAACCAAAGTGTGTCATAGACTCATCAAGATCAAAATCACTATCATCATCCTCGTCATAATACCCATGTTCCGATATCGTCTTGTGATTGATCATCACCTAGAGAGAGTGATTCATTAGATTTACGACCATGACAATGTTCATCTTTGTGAATTCTAATGACTTGAGAGATATGGTACTAATGACTCCAACATCTCCTTTGGCACACATGAGGTCACGAAGCTCAAATAGACAATCACCAAATTTAGGATCACTAGGATTCATTTTATGAAAAGCAATGGACTTTTGAAGAATCTCATCTAGATTTTTCAAAGAATAGTTTGGAAAACGTTCCTCAAGATATCTCCATATAATATAAGTACATTCATATGTAGGCAAGCATACAAGTAAATTTCTAGGCAATCCTCTAATGATAAGAATAGCTCTAAGATTGCGAGCCATGTCAAGATACTCATCGGGGCTAGGATGCAAGGGATCAATAGGAGGCGCACAAGGGCTAGTAATATACTTGTTCAAATTGTATTCATTGAAATCTCAAGCATCTCATTTTTCCAACCACTATAGAACTCCCCATCAAGAATAGGCACTCTACGTCTAATACTCCCAATCGTAGACTCATCCATTTTTCTCCAATGGTGATAAAACTAAAGCAATGGAGACTGTCGGTGTCAAAACCGGCGGATCTCGGGTAGGGGGTCCCGATATGTGCATCAAGGCTGATGATAACAGGACGCAAGGGACACAGATGTTTACCCAGGTTCGGGCCCTCTCGATGGAGGTAAAACCCTACTTCCTGCTTGATTAATATTGATGATATGGGTAGTACAAGAGTAGATCTACCACGAGATCGTAGAGGCTAAACCCTAAGAGCTAGCCTATGATGGTATGATTGTAATTGTGATCGGCCTTCTAAGGACCAACCTCTCTGGTTTATATAGACACCGGAGAGGGCTAGGGTTTACATGGAGTCGGTTCCAAGGAAGGAAATATAATATCTGGATCGCCAAGCTTGCCTTCCACGCCAAGGAAAGTCCCATCCGCACACGGGTCAAGTCTTGAGTCTTGTATCTTCACGCTCAATAGTCCGGACGTTGTACATCCGGCTGTCCGGATACCCCTAATCCAGACTCCTCAAGAGCTCCTCAACCAAGCTTCAATGACGATGAGTCCGTGCAGCAGATTGTCTTCGGCATTGCAAGGCGGGTTCCTTCTTCAATACTCCAAAGTACTGTTATGACGAATAGTGTCCGCCTCCAATCAATGTTGTGCTCCTCGGCAAAGCCTTTAGTAATGACCATCTCCACGTGTCGAGCGAATGCGAGGAGTCGAGGCATTTTGCATTTGCCACCCTTGATCCACCGGCTAACCGCTCATTTGAAGGGACGGGATTCTCAGATCCAAACCTCACTCTCCCTCCTGTGGCTAGCATCCAACAGAGCGCCCGCCGAAAAGCCATTCCAAAGATGGCCGACTGCAGCTCTTACGCCGCCCTTCTCGCTCCAAGTCGGGGATTGGGAGAGTGCTCGGCCTCATAGCCGCTTGATAGAGTTACAAACCCAAGGGTTTCTCCCACCATGTTCATGGCCCCGTCCGAGCTAGAATAGCCACTTATGACGGAGGGGAACAAGCCGAGGATCTCCTAACCCATCTCCTGAGGAGCGATATGCCTCATCCCACATCTCGCGAGGGGCGCCGGGTTCCCTATCCACTGCTTTTCACGGCTCCGGAGTTCTACGGCCTCCACATAAAATCTTACCCCTGCCTGCATTACGCACATAGCGGGGTATGTTGCCTTTTGCGAGCTGTTTTAGGCCGCGAACCACACTTCGGATTATGGAGGAAGTTGTTACGCCTCGTCCCCGCACCAAGGGGAGTCCCTATGTCAAGTGGGCGGGGCGGGTATGGCGCGTTCTCGAGACCGGATACTTGTCCGGCACTCATGAGAAGGCACCGAAAACTGGCCTTCAGAGTGGTTCTATATAGACGACGCTCCCTTCCGGATCCAATCCGGTGGGTCTCCCAAGTTCAAGAACGCCCGCCAAAGGCACGCCTAAGTCGGCGCCCGGGCCCTCAAGAAGAGGACACAAGGAAATATACTCCCGATGAGCGTGATAAAGCTCTCGCCAAATCCGGACTGACCATAGTTGAGGTCATGGCGATATGCATAAGGCGTGGAGTGCAACCGCTTCAGTATCAGGGGAAGCCCATGTGGCACTTCAACGGGGAAGACGACGCCACCTGCTGCGGCCGTAAGGGTCCGGACTCCGCTGCCGCTTTGGCAAGGATACTATCCGATTTGTACAAAGGTGAAGAGGAGGAATTCCTTCGCATCAAAACGCGGGACAGATTCTCCCTGTACAACCCCTAGCGTGGGTAAGTTGCCATTCTTTTCACTGCTTCACTTACTCAAGTGCTCCTCCTGCTAAGATTTACAATGATGCTTCCGAACAAGAACTAAGGAGGGCAGTAGAAGGAATCTTCAGCCCCTCCCCGCAGCCGGAGGACCCCGGAAGGGCCCGAGATCCGGGGTTCAAAGAAGATCCGGATATTGCCGTGGAGCTCGTCAATGGGGTATTTTACCAAGCGAGCTGGGATGGCGCCCTAGTGGCCATTACGGCCGACTAGTTCCCCAACAGAGGATGCAGATATGCGTTCGGCCACGAACTCCGAAGTGGAGAGCGCCATGAATCACCGACGCCGGAGGGACGTGATCCGGAACAACATCTTTTCCAAAGAGGCTTTTAGTGCCTTCAATTCGGCGGGACGATACGTCCGAAGCTGGTCGTATGGCTTGCCCAAGCGACAAACCAAGATACCAAAGACATACGGTAAGAAATTTTGATAAGTATGTATAGCAAGAGCCCCTGAGACTTGAAACGATTGGAACAACAATTTTAAGGATCAATTTATGTACAGGTCCTTGTAGAGAAGAATGAGCAATTGTCTTGGGAGCTGGAGGGATGCAAGGCCGAACTAAGGGCGCGAGCTGCCAAATTAGAGGAACCAAAAAGCCCTCATCTGGTAACAATTGTCACAATTGTAATAAGATGCACCATTAGTAAATGGTTGATGTGACAAGTCTAATGAAAAAATTCGCAGACAATCCCGGTGAATCCGGAGGACGTAAGAGAGGACGACGCATCTCAAAAGGCATCCGGAGGTCGGCGAGCGCATTCTTACGCGAAGTTAGGCAGGAGAAAAACGATCTTCAAGATGCCAAAGTCCATTTGGACGGAGTTAAAAGATCTCCGCGCCACGGTGGCGGACTCGTGAAGGAGAACAAGAGGCTTCAACGCGCATTTACGATAAGTGCCTAGACGAATCTGTAGTATAGTTTGGCGAGGAAGTATATTGAAAGAATTTTGCTTGCGGGAATGTTAACGGTCGCCTCGAGGAGGAGATGCCCTCATCTCAAAGTGATTTATCGCAAGACCTTTTGCAAGCGCACGAGCGAGCTCTGCAAGTGATGCAAGGTGTTGCTCAGGCTTTATGGCCATCAAGCTTGCTACCGAATGGCATGGCGGAGCTTGTGAATATGCTTCAAGGAGCACGGCGGTGCTTCCGACTGGAAGGTGTCCGCTTGCTTGGGCAAGGCGCAAGAGAAGCTCGGCTATGGTGAAGACGCGCTACACCAAGCCGGACCCGAACCATATGGTCAAGTAGGATCGGCGGGGCCGATGGGCAAGAAATTCCGTGAGTCCGGTGTATGACCAGTAGCGTTAGTCGCTAAGTATTCTCAACAGGATTGTAAGCTAGATAGCCTGTTGGACGGTATAGAGGAGGAATATAGTCACCCAAGTGATCGTAATTTAATGGGCATGATTAGCCCCTAGCCGGATTAAAATCATTTGTCATGGCGGACCTTTTAAACCCCCCGGATCCTATAGTCCGGGTGTGTCCGAATACCCACTCGCTATACAAAACCGGGTATGCGTGGAAACAAGGCGAGGGGTCATAAGTGCTTGAATAGACAAGTACCCAACTAGTTATGTTATATTACATGGATAGTAAGAAACATCTTCCAGGAGAATAGTTCCGTTAGGGGTTCCTTTCTCGGTACGCATGCGACGATGCGCATGCCCGATCGCGAACGATGGCACAGGATACAAGACTTACGGGATTTACGTGGTAATAAACGAACACATCTTTTGTTCACCGATCAATATTCTCTTAAGGAAGTTAGCTTTGGCTTCACCCACCGAGGTACACATCCGGCTGAACCAAGAAGAATAATCGCAGAGGTGCTCCCTTATGCCCTAGCCGAATTAACGGAACGTAGGGCATAAACACAAGAGCCGAGCAACCCAGCTTGGCAACATCTTAAGTCATATCTATGCATATAATGGTGAAGAAAAGACACATATGGAAAAAGAATGCATATGTGATGGGCGGAAAGCCATGTCAGTAATTATTTTTAGCTTCCGTATAGGAAGCCCCGTACGCTTAGTGCGGCCAGAGTGATCCAAAGAATCCGCCCGTATTGAATACTTTGTGTGAAAAAGGTCGAGAAAGGAAAAGGGTGGAGCATAAGTAAAAGAGGGAGTAGGGAGACGAACGCTGAGTTCGGCGTTAGGCGTAGAATATCCGGAGTCCGCCGCTGCTCCATGGGTTCGCTCGAGTCTGTTGTCCAATGCATTACGTGGCGTACGCCCCTTCGGTGAGAACTTTGTCGATGACGAAGGGCCTTCCCACTTGGGTTTGAGCTTGTCCTTCTTCTTCTCCGGTAGGCGTAGAACGAGCTCACCAATATTGTAAGTTTTGGCCCGCACTTCTGTGCTTTGATATCGTCGAGCCTGCTGCTGATAGAATGCGGAACGGGCTTTTGCGACATCGCGCTCCTCCTCCGTGGCATCCAGTTATCCTGCCGATCTAACTCGGCTTCCTTCTCTTCGCATACATGCGCTGCGCGAATCATGTATTATGTCGCAGGTAGTATCGCTTCGCACCGTACACCATAAAAATGGTGTATATCCGGTGGTGCGATTCGATGTGGTCCGCAGCCCCCAGAGTACGGAGTCAAGCTCCTCCACCTAGTGCGTATCCGATTCTGTTAAAGACCGCACTAGTCTTGGTTTGATGCCGCTCATGATGAGACTGTTTGCCCGTTCGACCTGGCCGTTTGTTTGGGGGTGGTAGACGGAAGCATAGTCGAGCTTAATGCCCATTTTGCCGCACCAAGTTTTCACTTCATCGGCTGTGAAATTTGAGCCATTGTCGTGATGATGCTATGGGGACACCGTGTCGATGTACGACCCGGATATGAAGTCGACATCGGTCCGGATTCGGCCGTTTTAACTGGCTTGGCTTCTATCCATTTGGTGAACTTGTCCACCATGACCAATAAGTATTTTTTCTTATGGCTTCCCCCTTTAAGGGGTCCAACCATATCCAGCCCCTAGACCGCAAACGGCCAAGTTATGGGGATTGTTTGGAGGGCGGTAGGGGGCATATGACTCTGATTGGCGAAGAGCTGGCAACCGACGCAATGTTGGACAAGGTCCTGTGTGTCTGTTCGGGTCGTCGGCCAATAGAAGTCTGTCTTGGAAGGCTTTGCCGACTAGCGCCGAGCCACAAGTGGTGTCCGCCCAGTCCGGCATGGATTTCAGCCAAGAGTTGCCGCCCCTCCTCTTCGGAGATGCACCTTTGGAGCACTCCAGTCACGCTTTTCTTATGGAGTTACCCTTCGTGGACTTTGTAAGCTTTAGAACGCCGGACTATGCAGCGTGCTTCATTTTGGTCTTCGGGTAGCTCCTACCTATTTAGGTAGGCCAAGAAAGGCTCGGTCCACGGGGCAATAACGGCCATGATTTCGTGGGCCGAGGATGTTATTTCGGTGGCAGAGCCTCCGATTGTGTCTGATGGTTCGATATCTAGGGGTGTGTTCAGGTCCGAGCTGGTATTGCCCGACTCCCCTTCCCATACTACGGATGGCTTGAACAGCCTTTCCAGGAATATGTTAGGTGGGACAGGGTCGCGTTTGGCGCCGATGCGGGCGAGGACGTCCGCCGCTTGATTGTTTTCTCGAGCCACATGGTGGAACTCGAGCCCCTCGAACTGCACTGACATTTTTAGGACGGCATTACGGTAGGCCGCCATTTTCGGATCCTTGGCATCGAAGTCTCCGTTTATTTGTGGGATTGCGAGGTTCGAATCCCCTCGCACTTCCAGGCGTTGGATGCCCATAGAGACTGCCATCCGAAGACCATGCAACAGAGCCTCATATTCGGCTACATTGTTGGAGTTTGTATATAATATCTAGAGGACGTACTGGACCGTGTCTCCGGTGGGGGATGTCTGGACTACACCTGCTCCCAATCCGGCCAGCATTTTAGAGACGTCAAAGTGCATGATCCAGTTGGAGTATGCGCCCGTATTTTTAGGGAGTTCGCTTCATCCATTCGGCGACAAAGTCAGCCAGTACTTGCAACTTGATGGCCCGCCGTGGTTTGTACATTATGTCGAACGGAAGGAGCTCGATGGCCCATTTAGCAATCCGGCGCATAGCGTCGCGGTTGTTTATTATGTCATTGAGTGGTACTTCAGAGGCTACTGTGATCAAACACTCTTGAAAGTAGTGTCGCAGCTTTCGGGATGCCATGAAGACCGCGTATGCTATTTTTTGATAGTGTGGGTATCGGGATTTGCATGGGGTGAGGACTGTGGATACGTAATAAACCGGCTTTTGGAGCAGGAATTTGTATCCGTCAACCTCTCGTTCGACGACGAGTACTGTGCTTACAACTTAGTGTGTTGCCTCTATGTATAATAGCATAGGCTCGCCGGTGTTCGGCGCTGTTAGGACTGGATTACTGGCCAGTAAGGTCTTTATTTCATCGAGTCCGGCCGCGGCTGCATCCGTCCATACGAAGTGTTCGGTGTGCCGTAGGAGGCGGTAAAGAGGCAATGCCTTTTCTCCTAGGCTGGAGATAAAGTGGCTCAAAGCGGTTACGCATCCGGCTAGCTTCTGGATGTGCTTGAGGTCTGTTGGTACAGCCAACTGAGATAGGGCTCGGATTTTTGCCGGGTTCGCTTCAATTCCTCTATTGGAAACAATGAAGCCCAGCAGTTTCCCTGATGGGACGCCGAAGACGCATTTTTCTGGATTCAACTTAATGTTGTATGTCCGGAGGTTATCGAATGTGAGCTTCAAGTCATCTATCAGGGTTTCGACGTGTCTAGTTTTTATGACCACGTCGTCCACATATGCTTCCACTGTTTTGCCGATTTGTTTTTCCAGGCATGTTTGAATCATGCGTTGATAGGTTGCGCCGGCATTCTTGAGCCCGAAGGGCATAGTGTTGAAGCAAAAAGGGCCATATGGCGTTATAAAAGCTGTTGCAGCTTGGTTAGACTCTGCCATCTTTATTTGATGGTATCCAGAGTATGCGTCGAGAAAACACAGCGAGTCGTGTCCAGCTGTGGCATCGATGATTTGATCAATGCGAGGGAGGGGAAAGGGATCCTTGGGGCAAGCCTTGTTGAGGTCTTTGAAGTCGACGCATAGGCGCCAGGATTTGTCCTTCTTTGATACCATCACCAAATTTGCCAGCCAATCCGGATGTTTGATATCTCTGATGAATCCGGCCTCAAGTAGCTTGGCTAACTCTTCCCCCATTGCCTGTCGTTTGGGCTCTGAGAATCGCCTTAGGGTCTGCTTGACTGGTTTATATCCTTTTAGAATATTGAGGCTGTGTTCGACCAGTCTGTGTGGGATGCCTGGCATGTCCGATGGGTGCCAGGCAAAAATGTCCCAATTCTCGCGTAAGAAATCTCATAGTGCGACGTCAATCACGGGGCTCAGCTGTGTCCCGATGGAAGCTGTCTTCGTGGGGTCCGTTGGATGGACCTGGAATTTGACTATCTCGTTTGCAGGTTTAAATGAGGTGGACTTGGGTCGCTTGTCTAGTATCACGTTGTCCCTGTCCACGGTGGCCCGCAATGTTGTTAACTCTTTGGCTGCTAGGGCTTCAGATAATGCTTCCAAGGCTAGAGCTGCGGTTTTATTTTCGGCGCGAAGTGCAACGTCCGGATCACTGGCTAGAATGATGATTCCATTGGGTCCCGCATTTTAAGCTTCATGTACCCATAATGGGGTGCAGCTTGAAAGCTTGTAAACGCGTCCCGCCCTAGAAGGGCGTGGTATCCACTACTAAAAGGAGCCACCTGGAATGTGATTTCCTCGGACCTATAATTCTCCAGGGTGCTGAATACCACATCGAGTGTGATTTTTCCCGCACACCGCGCTTCACGAGTAGGGATAATTCCCCTGAAGGTCGTGCCGCTTTGTTCAATGCGGATTTCATCAATCTCCATCTTGCTGAGTGTTTCTTCATAAATCAGATTTAATCCTCTTCCGCTGTCCATGAGTACTTTAGTGAGCCGAAAGCTATCTACGATCGGACTAAGGACCAGAGCGGCTGGTGCCCGGATAACCCGGAATCTAGGTTCATCACTGGCATTAAAAGTTACAGCAGTGTTGTTCCAAGGGTTTATTTTTGCCACATGGTAAATTTCAGCGAGCTTCGATGAGCTTCGCTTATGCCTATTGTTTGAGGCCAAAGTCTCAAGACCGTTAGTACCGACATTGTGTCATTTGGCGGGATGTTGTTCCGCTTTATGGCCCACAAGAAGATCCTTGCCACTTTTGCCACCACGGAGTATCCAACATGCCTTAAGGCTATGAGTAGGTGTTGTATCCGGTCTTTGTGGAGCTTACATGGCCCGTCGAGCCATTCTTCCATCTGGATCCCATACAGGGTGGGCTTTGGTTTCTTGGGGGTTGGGTGGACGACTTATTTAGAGTTCGTCCGTTTAGTTCGGACAAAGGTTTTGGTGAGAGCAGTACTATCCCAAAATACTGTTTTGGTCTTCCAAGCGCTCTCCATCGCACAGTACTTCCGTACTATGGTTGCCAAGTCTGCGAAGCGTACTATGTTCCGGCGCTTAGCATTGAGGAGTCCTTCGTCCGTGCAGTTTTTGCAGAAAAGTGAGACCATGTTCTCTTCGCGGCAGTTGTAACGCCCCAAGACCGGAGCTTCAGTTGCCTTCCAGGGTTTCCGAGTTTTGTCGTGTGATTTGTTTTGTTTGTGCATTCATCTTGTCATCTCTTGCATTGCATCATGTCATCATGCCATCATATCATTAAATAAATTGTATGGATTTTTCGATCCATTTAAATCGAGGGAATTCACTTGTGACTTCTCTTTATAACATATTCTCCCAATATTATGGAGCTATATAAATTATTCCATTTATTTGGAATTGATCATAACTCACTTGCAAAATTCCAATGCCCTTTCCACTTCAAGTTTGGTCCCCAAACTTTGCCAACATTTCTTTTCCCTTTTATTGTGGCTCCTCTAAAATTCTTAACATTTTTGGACTCTTCCAAAATGTAATCCTAGTCCATACCATTCGAATTAAATTCAAATGGTTATAGATTTAAATCTTTCAATCATGCCTCTTTTATTTTCCTGGATCGAGCTCATTTTTGCGAGCTCGGGAAAATAATCCCCAGGCCCAAACTCTTTCTCTAATCTTTTTCTTTTCTTCCCTTTCCTTTCTTTTTCTCTGTTTTAAGAGAAGAGAGGAGAGAGGAGCCAGCCCAGCCGGCCTCTTGGGCCTGACCAACCAGACCGGCCCATTCCACCGGCCCACCAAACCCCTTGAGGCCACCTAACCCTCTAACCCTAGCCCGCATCTCTCTCCATCTCCCTCGTCCTCCCTCCAGCGCCGCTTCGCCCGACCCTCTGCCCGATCCCCTCGATCCTCCTCTCGATCTCCTTCCTAACCGCCGCCTCTCGCACACAGCCAGCGCAGGGAGCGAGAGCTCCTCCGTCGCGAGCCCTCCCGATCCCCTCCTGGTCGTGCTCCTTCGTCTGATCCCGCCGCCCCGCTGCCATGTCCCGCGCGCCGCCGTCCTGTGAGCTCGCCGTCCGCCTCGGAGCCGGCCTCCACCGCCTCCTCCCTCATCTGCGGCCTCCTCCTCGTCGCCTCCGCGCCACCACCTTGCTCCGAAGCCCGCCGCCGACCTTCCCCGTGGCTGAGATGCTCTCCGCCGTCTGCCACGACCGGCCGACCTCTGCTTCCTCGCAACCCCAGCCTCGCCGTGCCTCCTTGGTCCTCCCGGACTCCATCTCTGCTCTGCCGCCACCACGCCGACCCGGTCTCCTCCTACCCCTCGATCCCCTCGACCAGTCCGGCCGTCCTTGCGGATACCCGGACCGTGCCTCGCCGTCATTTCCTGCCAAGCCTCCTTCGCTCGCACCCTCCTCGCCAGCCGTGCCCTCCATGGCCTTCTACCCGAGCCACCAACCCGCCGCGCCTCCATGCGTCTGCGCCGGCGACCTCCGCCTCCAGCCGTTGCCGACGAGCAAGCCGCTGCCGTCCGCCTCGTCGCGTTCCCCTTCGTCTCCGTCCGCCATGATACGTCTCTGTTAGGGCCTGCCTCCTGCCACTGATGCGCGCTGCGGGACCTCGGTCTTGAAGTGCCTTGTCGTTGGCTTCCGCCACCACCGACCACGGTTTATGTACCTTTTGCTGTCGGATGCGCCAAGTCCACCCGGTCCAAGACCACCCCAAGTTCGACTACACGAAAAACCAAGTCCGAAGACTACCGTGGCCGTGTATCTCGCCCAGTACCACTACGGTTCCTCAAGACCGGCAAGTTCAGAAGATCCCAAGTACCACTACGACTCGTGTACCATGACGAACATGTACGGCTACATGACGACCCGACGACCACCGAACCGGAAACGCCAAGTACCCCTACGCCCGAAGACGTCAAGTCCGTTTCGGGATTCACCAAGTACCTCTACCCAACGTCTACGACCCGTGAACCTCTACCGTCGCCATGAACGACTACTTCCCTTGGCGATCATCGCGAGAACGTCTACTTCCCTCTACGAAACGCTTTCCGCCCCGAACGCACGCTTCGAAGGTATAACCACCGAGATGACCGACCGTGATCGAATCATCCTTGCGATGCCCCTCTGTTGCCATGCCACCGTCCGTGGGAACCCGAATCCGGAGCACCCACCATCTTGCATGACTCGCTCCGTCCACACTTTCTTGTGCACCGATATATCCATGAGCTACCGGAACCGGAATGTTGCCGTGGCACCATTTTCGTTGTCGTTGCCGTGACACCCTTTTTCGTTTCCGCCACGACGACTAATGCTTCATAATGCTCTTGTCAACGTTTTCATAAAAATTGCATAAAGACCTGCATATGTCATCCGCATCATGATAACAACATTTAAATGTTTATAATTGCTGTTTGCATTATTTTGCATAATTGCCATGCTAAAATGATTTATTTCATAACTAAATAACCGTAGCTCGGATTTAAATAAATTATATATGCAAATGGGGTAGAAAATGCATGGATTAACATGGTAGCATTACTTTGCATGTTTAACAACATTAAAAATTGTGTTTAGGGCAGAACAGTACCTAATTCGAAATATGCATATGAGGATTTTCCCGGACTTGTTGTTCGTTGTTTCCGGCCTCATTTAAACTTGCCTAGTTAGATAGTTTACTTATGCTCCACCTCTTGCCATGTTTAATAACATTTAATATTGTTGAGTACCTAATCGGGAGAGAACTAAATAATTGATGTGGTGTTTTGTCAATATGCAACTCGTTGCATATTGAGCTCCACTTAATTTGTAGTGTTGTTTGTTGCACTTTGCCATGCCATGTTATTTAAACCGGACATGCATCATACTCGCTTGTGCATCATGCCATGTTCATGTGATGGTTGTTTTACTATGTTGTTTGCTTCTTTCCGGGTTGCTTCTCTCGTTAGCTTCGGTTCCGTTCCGGAGTTGTGAGGAATCGTTCGACTCGTCCGTTTGTCTTCTTCATGGACTCGTTCTTCTTCCTTGCGGATTTCGTGCAAGATGACCATACCCTCGAAATCACTTCTATCTTTGCTTGCTAGATGCTCGTTCTTTTGCTATGCCTATGCTACGATGCCTATCACTTGCTTATCATGCCTCCCATATTGCCATGTCAAGCCTCTAACCATCCTTTCCTAGCAAACCGTTGTTTGGCTATGTTACCGCTTTGCTCAGCCCTCTTATAGCGTTGTTAGTTGCGGTGAAGATGAAGTTTGTTCCTTGTTGGAACATGGAGATGTTGTTCCTTGTTGGAACATGCTTACTTGTTGGGATATCACAATATTGCTTATTTAATTAATGCATCTATATACTTGGTAAAGGGTGGAAGGCTCGGCCTTATGCAGTGTTTTGTTCCACTTTTGCCGCCTAGTTTCCGTCATACGGTGTTATGTTCCCGGATTTTGCGTTCCTTACGGTTGGGTGATTTATGGGACCCCTTGACATTCGCTTTGAATAAGACTCCTCCAAAAAGGCCCAACATTGGTTTTACCATTTGCCACCTAAGCCTTTTTCCCTTGGGTTCTGCAGACTCAAGGGTCATCTTTATTTTAACCCCGGGCGGTGCTCCTTCGAGTGTTGGTCCAAATCGTCACCGCGGTGGCTACCAGGGGGCAACTCTGGGCTCGCCTATCGGAAGTTTGGACAATCCGGTGTGCCACGAGAACGAGATATGTGCAGCTCCTATCGATTTGTCGGCACATTCGGGCGGCTTTGCTGGTCTTGTTTTATTCTTTGTCGAATTGTCTTGTAGTCCGGATTCCGAGATCGACGGGTCTTCCGGTAGAAGGAATATCCTTCGTTGACCGTGAGAGCTTATCATGGGCTAAGTTTGGACACCCTGCAGGTATTATCTTCAAAGCCGTGCCCGCGTTTATGAGGCAGATGGGAATTTGTTAATGTCGGTTGTAGAAAACACGAAGTTGACCTCAAATAAAATACACATCAACGGCGTGTGTAACCGTGATGGTCTCTTCTCGGCGAGTCCGGAAGTGAACACGGTGTTGGAGTTATGTCGGCGTAAGTAGTTCAGGATCACTTCTTGATCGCTACTAGCTTCACGACCGTGCTTTGCTCCTCTTCTCGCTCTCTTTTGCGATGTAGCCACCATATATGCTAGTCGCTTGCGCAGCTCCACTTTACTTCTCTGTCCTTCCTTTAAGCTTAAATAGTCTTGATCTCGCGGGTGTGAGATTGCTGAGTCCCGTGACTCACAGATACTTCAAAACCAGTTTGCGGTGCCGATGAAACCGTGCGGTGGCGCACCCGAGCTCAAGGAGGAGCTCGATGAAGATCTTGTTCATTGTGTTGTTTCGTTTCAGTTGATCAGTAGTGGAGCCCAGTTGGGACGATCGAGGATCTGTGTAGCTTTTGGGGTAGTCTTCTTTTATTTTGGTTCCGTAGTCGGACCTTGATTGTATCTGTATGATGTAATGTTTTACTCATGCATTGTGTGAAGTGGCGATTGTAAGCCAACTATGTATCTCTTTCCCTTATGTATTACATGGGTTGTGTGAAGATTACCTCACTTGCGACTTTGCTTTCAATGCGGTTATGCCTCTAAGTCGTGCTTCGACACGTGGGAGATATAGCCGCATCGAGGCGTTCAAGTTGGTAATCGAGCCTTCCCGACTTAGGAGCCCCCTACTTGATTGTTTGTTTGGCGTTGTTGAGTCTAGAACGGAAAATGTTTTGAGTCTTAGGATTATATATATCGGAGTAGGATTCTTTTACTCCTCGGTCCCTTAAATCGCTCGGTGAGGCATCCCGACGTAGAAGTTTTGACTCTCCTCTCCTCAAATTTCACTAAAATTTTTTTAGGATCACGCTGGTATCTTGGAATCGTTCGATGGTTTTGTGACGAACATTGTTCTTGGTGCCTCGACATTTAGGGGTTGTGGCGGTGTCCGGGAGTTGAGCTCCGAGGTGTTGTCGTCACAATTTTATCGTTGCGATTCTCGAATACCGAGCTTTTCCGACATCGAAATCTCTTTTGTGCAGTTGTTGGTGAGATAACCCCGATAGCCCGATCTTGAGGCGAAAAGGGAGTATTGCCATGACTTGTATAACGGATGTTTTTCAAGGTCGAGGTACACGATTTCGAGGATTTCTTGGTTATGTGTTGACGGATGGATACAATGGATCTAGGTATTGTTAGTTTGGGTGATATATTTTGTCCCCCAGTATCCCCAACACCAGATTGCATAACCGTAAAGTTTCGGGAGTTTATAGGTGGAATTCTAGTAGCTTACGGGATATTCTTTCCGGCGGATGTATGATTTGAGATTGGGGTTCAACGTCTAGTCGTCCGCCCATTCACGGTCGATTCACGATGGTCGCGAGCGTCTTAAAGAATCCTTGGCTATGCTGATTCGGGGACGTCTTGTTTGTCATTCGTGACGTCCGCTATACGTCGTGTCCGTGTGGGCCCCACCATGAACACTTTGGGCGAAATCTCTATCATGTGTTTGTTCCGGCTTATTCTGCAAGCCAAATCCTTTGTTTTTGTTCTGTTTTGTGGTATTCGAGTTGCTTCATTGTCAAGTGTTGATTCCATACCTTTCCTAAATGGTGTTCTCATATTGCTATGTGAATACTAATCCTTCTTGATCACTGAGCTTGTCATGTCAATTCTTTTTCTCAACCGGCGTGCTTCTCTTCAAGTGGATCCGATCATTCCAACATTCGCAAGATCAATTCTAAGCTTTTTCTCAACGGTGTTCGTTTCATCCGACCTAAGTTGCCTTTGTTTTCCCGCCCTTCCACCCTTTTTCTTCAAGGACTCAAATTTCTTAATCAAGTATCAATTTTATTGAGTGAAGTTTCTTCATTCTTTTCCTTTAATGTTTTATCCGGTGATTTCTCATGAAGACGCTAAGGAAGCTTCAACATTATCATTGTTCCATTCTAATTTTTTTCTTCTCCGGTGGATTTAGTTCAAGATTTCGGTGTTGATCTTATCCCTTTTCCTCTTTGCACAATGCTTTCTCATGCCGGTGTATTTCCTAATCATTCACCTCTCGCTATTCATTTGTTCCGAAGTGTTGAAGATATCTCTGAAGATTCAAGTTTCCATTCTCAATTCACTCAAGTTCTTTTGAGGATGCTATCTCATTCAAGCCATTTAATTCAACCGGCGCAATCTATCTTTTAAATCATTCAACGGTGTTTCTTTTGAGTGGGCCCTAACCCACAGGTCTTTTCCCAGGATCTTACCTGACTCTTCTAATTTTCAGGAGCTATTCCCAAATTATTTTCAAAGTTTGACGTAAGAATGAATTATCATCAGTCATATGTCTTTCCCCAAGAACTTTCAAATTATTTTCATTGTTGGTTCAACCTTTCTAATTTTCATTCCGGAGTGCCTCAACAATTCATGGTGGTGTTTCTCGTCGTCATTCTCGGATTTTGAAGACCGAAGAAGAGTTTCTCTTAAATCTTGCTCCATTCTCTTCAAGATTCATGGTTCAAGTTTGATGCTCATAATTGCTTTAGATTGTGAGAATTATTTTCATCCATCCGGAGTAATTCAGGAGTCTTTTCAGTTTGATTCTTCGGAGCCCATCATCTCAGATTTATTCATTCCAGCTTTCAGCTCTCGTTCTCCAAATCTTACCGGTGCATCATTCAAGTTTTATCTAATCAGCTCGGGATCTCGGCGTTCATTTGTATCTAAATCCTCTCAAGTATCTTCGTTCATTTTCCAATTCTTCCCGGTGTTTCTTTATCTTTTCTTCGTTCATTTTCAATTCTTACGGTGGTTCGTTCAAGAGTGCTCTTCCTCCGTTATCATACAGATTCATTCGTTGGTCCCAAATCCCACCGGTGGTTCCATCAATACCTTCCCAAGTTGAGCAATATCTCTCTTCAATCCTTTCTACGAGAATAAGTAGTATGCCAAATCCATTGCTTGTCATCAATTTAATTGGTGAAGGATGAGCATAATGTAATTCTTATTCTTGTTTCATCGAGTAAGTTCAATTCCTTATTCCGGAGGTTCATCAAAATTCGTGATTTCAATTGTTCATCTATATTTCCGGAGTTCAAAGTTTTTCTCGGTTATATCATTTCAAAGCTTCATCTTATCACTGCAAGGCTTCACCTTGTATTTGCAACTTCTCTTTCTTTTATCATCCTTTTCTTACCGGAGTTCATCATGGAGGCTCTACATGGTGCTTCCTCAAGGATTTTTTCATTCTTCAATTGTTCTTCAAGATTTTTCTCTCGGAGTTAAGATCCGCCAAGCTATACTCTAAAATAAGCATGGTGTTCAACACATGTTTTGTTTTGAGGCGTTCAAGCATTCTTCATCTTGCATTCCGAAGTGCAATTCTCTCTATCTTATCTTTTGAGATGGTGTTATGTCATCCTTGGCAATTTCTCCTCGTGCTTCATGATTCACTTGTTGTCAAGAATGAGATATTTAAATACATCAATCTCTTCATTGGAGTTATCTTGGGTTATATTTCACCTAAAGCCTTCCCTAAGGAATGTTGATGTTGTGGTGTTTATCAATGATCCAAGTTTTAACTATCCTCTCGTGAAAGCAGTTTTCATCTCTTCGTTGATCTTAAGCAAGCATTTGTTTTCGTTAGTGGCAGAATTTCACCTCATAATTTTGAGATGTATTCATAAGCCCACTACAAGCTTATTCTTACCGTTGTTGTTTTTCAAACAACTCCGTTCAATCCTACTTCGTAAGGATGCTCTTTCAAATTCATTTATGGTGGGAGATGTTGGTTTCATTCTTCGTTCTATTCATTCCAACTTTCTATCTATCATGCATTGTTTCCGGAAGCATTGTGATGTTGCTCTCTTCACCCATCACCTCGTTTTGTAAAGACCATGTCCTTTTCCTTGCATTATCCATTTAACCGGAGTGTTGTGTCTTCTCTTCAAGTTCTTTTCATCTTATCAAGTTTTCCTTCTTCTTTTAGTCGGAGTGCTGTCCAAATTATATCGATCTTATTCTTCCTCTCTCATCTTGTTTTAACCGGAGTGGTTTCGAATTCTATCTTATCCCTTAAACTCTTGATTCATGTCTTTGCAACCTTCAAGTTCCCATAATGTTCCGTGTTCCTCTTTTCTAACGGACTGTTCGCAATATCGTTCATTCCATTGTTTTCTTTCTTTCAATTTGCTCAACCTCTCAAGGTTCGTGGTTTCACTCGTTCGTCAAAGAAGCAACTTTGTTTTACCTATTCCTCCCCGTTTTTCCCTCGGTGCCATCCTAGATCTCGGGGCGAGATCCTCTAAATAGTGGTGGAGTGTTGTAACGCCCCAAGACCGGAGCTTGATTGCCTTCGGGGTTTCGAGTTTTGTCGTGTGATTTGTTTTGTTTGTGCATTCATCTTGTCATCTCTTGCATTGCATCATGTCATCATGCCATCATATCATTAAATAAATTGTATGGATTTTTGATCCATTTAAATCGAGGAATTCACTTGTGACTTCTCTTTATAACATATTCTCCCAATATTATGGAGCTATATAAATTATTCCATTTATTTGGAATTGATCATAACTCACTTGCAAAATTCAATGCCCTTTCCACTTCAAGTTTGGTCCCCAAACTTTGCCAACATTCTTTTCCCTTTATTGTGGCTCCTCTAAAATCCTTAACATTTTGGACTCTTCCAAAATGTAATCCTAGTCCATACCATTCAATTAAATTCAAATGGTTATAGATTTAAATCTTTCAATCATGCCTCTTTTATTTTCTGGATCGAGCTCATTTTTGCGAGCTCGGAAAATAATCCCGAGCCCAAACTCTTTCTCTAATCTTTTCTTTTCTTCCCTTTCCTTTCTTTTTCTCTGTTTTAAGAGAAGAGAGGAGAGAGGAGCCAGCCCAGCCGGCCTCTTGGGCCTGACCAACCAGACCGGCCCATTCCACCGGCCCACCAAACCCCTTGAGGCCACCTAACCCTCTAACCCTAGCCCGCATCTCTCTCCATCTCCCTCGTCCTCCCTCCAGCGCCGCTTCGCCCGACCCTCTGCCCGACCCCCTCGATCCTCCTCTCGATCTCCCTCCTGACCGCCGCCTCTCGCACAAAGCCAGCGCAGGGAGCGAGAGCTCCTCCGTCGCGAGCCCTCCCGATCCCCTCCTGGTCGTGCTCCTTCGTCTGATCCCGCCGCCCCGCTGCCATGTCCCGCGCGCCGCCGTCCTGTGAGCTCGCCGTCCGCCTCGGAGCCGGCCTCCACCGCCTCCTCCCTCATCTGCGGCCTCCTCCTCGTCGCCTCCGCGCCACCACCTTGCTCCGAAGCCCGCCGCCGACCTTCCCCGTGGCTGAGATGCTCTCCGCCGTCTGCCACGACCGGCCGACCTCTGCTTCCTCGCAACCCCAGCCTCGCCGTGCCTCCTTGGTCCTCCCGGACTCCATCTCTTCTCTGCCGCCACCACGCTCGACCCCGGTCTCCTCCTACCCCTCGATCCCCTCGACCAGTCCGGCCGTCCTTGCCGGATACCAGACCCGTGCCTCGCCGTCATTTCCTGCCAAGCCTCCCTTCGCTTTCGCACCCTCACGGCCAGCCGTGCCCTCCATGGCCTTCTACCGAGCCACCAACCCGCGCGCCTCCATGCGTCTGCGCGGCGACCTCCGCCTCCGGCCGTTGCCGACGAGCAAGCCGCTGCCGTCCGCCTCGTCGCGTTCCCCTTCGTCTCCGTCCGCCATGATCGTCTCTGTTAGGGCTGCCTCCTCGCCGATGATGCTGCGGACCTCGGTGCTGAGTGCCTTGTCGTTGGCTTCCGCCACCACCGACCACGGTTTATGTACCTTTTGCTGTCGGATCGCCAAGTCCACCGGTCCAAGACCACCCCAAGTTCGACTACGAAAACCAAGTCCGAAGACTACCGTGGCCGTGTATCTCGCCCGATACCACTACGGTTCCTCAAGACCGGCAAGTTCAAAGATCCCAAGTACCACTCGACTCGTGTACCATAGCGAACATATGCGGCTACATGACGACCCGACGACCACCGAACCGAAACGCCAAGTACCCTCGCTCAAGGCGTCAAGTCCGTTTCGGGATTCACCAAGTACCTCTACCCAACGTCTACGACCCGTGAACCTCTACCGTCGCCATGAACGACTACTTCCCTTGGCGATCATCGCGAGAACGTCTACTTCCCTCTACGAAACGCTTTCCGCCCCGAACGCACGCTTCGAAGGTATAACCACCGAGATGACCGACCGTGATCGAATCATCCTTGCGATGCCCCTCTGTTGCCATGCCACCGTCCCGTGGGAACCCGGAATCCGGGAGCACCCCACCATCTTGCATGACTCGCTCACGTCCACACTTTCTTGTGCACCGATATATCCATGAGCTACCGGAACCGGAATGTTGCCGTGGCACCATTTTCGTTGTCGTTGCCGTGACACCCTTTTTCGTTTCCGCCACGACGACTAATGCTTCATAATGCTCTTGTCAACGTTTTCATAAAAATTGCATAAAGACCTGCATATGTCATCCGCATCATGATAACAACATTTAAATGTTTATAATTGCTGTTTGCATTATTTTGCATAATTGCCATGCTAAAATGATTTATTTCATAACTAAATAACCGTAGCTCGGATTTAAATAAATTATATATGCAAATGGGGTAGAAAATGCATGGATTAACATGGTAGCATTACTTTGCATGTTTAACAACATTAAAAATTGTGTTTAGGGCAGAACAGTACCTAATTCGAAATATGCATATGAGGATTTTCCCGGACTTGTTGTTCGTTGTTTCCGGCCTCATTTAAACTTGCCTAGTTAGATAGTTTACTTATGCTCCACCTCTTGCCATGTTTAATAACATTTAATATTGTTGAGTACCTAATCGGGAGAGAACTAAATAATTGATGTGGTGTTTTGTCAATATGCAACTTCGTTGCATATTGAGCTCCACTAATTTGTAGTGTTGTTTGTTGCACTTTGCCATGCCATGTTATTTAAACCGGACATGCATCATACTCGCTTGTGCATCATGCCATGTTCATGTGATGGTTGTTTTACTATGTTGTTTGCTTATTTCCGGGTTGCTTCTCTCGTTAGCTTCGTTCCGTTCGGAGTTGTGAGAATCGTTCGACTCGTCCGTTTGTCTTCTTCATGGACTCGTTCTTCTTCCTTGCGGGATTTCAGGCAAGATGACCATACCCTCGAAATCACTTCTATCTTTGCTTGCTAGATGCTCGTTCTTTTGCTATGCCTATGCTACGATGCCTATCACTTGCTTATCATGCCTCCCATATTGCCATGTCAAGCCTCTAACCATCCTTTCCTAGCAAACCGTTGTTTGGCTATGTTACCGCTTTGCTCAGCCCCTCTTATAGCGTTGTTAGTTGCAGGTGAAGATGAAGTTTGTTCCTTGTTGGAACATGGAGATGTTGTTCCTTGTTGGAACATGCTTACTTGTTGGGATATCACAATATTGCTTATTTAATTAATGCATCTATATACTTGGTAAAGGGTGGAAGGCTCGGCCTTATGCAGTGTTTTGTTCCACTTTTGCCCCTAGTTTCCGTCATACGGTGTTATGTTCCCGGATTTTGCGTTCCTTACGGTTGGGTGATTTATGGGACCCCCTTGACAGTTCGCTTTGAATAAGACTCCTCCAAAAAGGCCCAACATTGGTTTTACCATTTGCCACCTAAGCCTTTTTCCCTTGGGTTCTGCAGACTCAAGGGTCATCTTTATTTTAACCCCGGGCCGTGCTCCTTGAGTGTTGGTCCAAACTGTCGACCGCGGTGTACCGAGGCAACTCTGGGCTCGCCTATCGGAAGTTTGGACAATCCGGTGTGCCACGAGAACGAGATATGTGCAGCTCCTATCGAGTTTGTCGGCACATTCGGGCGACTTTGCTGGTCTTGTTTTATTCTTTGTCGAATTGTCTTGTAGTCCGGGATTCCGAGATGATCGGGTCTTCGGTAGAAGGAATATCCTTCGTTGACCGTGAGAGCTTATCATGGGCGGTTGGGACACCCTGCAGGTATTATCTTTCAAAGCCGTGCCGCGGTTATGAGGCGAGATGGGAATTTGTTAATGTCGGTTGTAGAAAACCCGAAGTTGACCTCAAATAAAATACACATCAACGCGTGTGTAACCGTGATGGTCTCTTCTCGTGAGTCCGGAAGTGAACACGGTGTTGGAGTTATGTCGGCGTAAGTAGTTCAGATCACTTCTTGATCGCTACTAGCTTCACGACCGTGCTTTGCTCCTCTTCTCGCTCTCTTTTGCGATGTAGCCACCATATATGCTAGTCGCTGCTGCAGCTCCACTTTACTTCTCTGTCCTTCCTTTAAGCTTAAATAGTCTTGATCTCGCGGTGTGAGATTGCTGAGTCCCGTGACTCACAGATACTTCAAAACCAGTTTGCGGTGCCGATGAAACCGTGCGGTGGCCTTTTAGAGCTCAAGGAGGAGCTCGATGAAGATCTTGTTCATTGTGTTGTTTCGTTTGAGTTGATCGAGAGTGGAGCCAGTTGGGACGATCGGGGATCTGTGTAGCTTTTGGGGTAGTCTTCTTTTATTTTGGTTCCGTAGTCGGACCTTGATTGTATCTGTATGATGTAATGTTTTACTCATGCATTGTGTGAAGTGGCGATTGTAAGCCAACTATGTATCTCTTTCCTTATGTATTACATGGGTTGTGTGAAGATTACCTCACTTGCGACTTTGCTTTCAATGCGGTTATGCCTCTAAGTCGTGCCCGACACGTGGGAGATATAGCCGCATCGAGGCGTTATAGCAGATCCACGACCTTGTTAAGCGCAAGGAGGAATCGCCCGATGGCGATGTACGATTTCACAGGGCTCTTGCACGATGCGGAGAGACAGTTTAGGTCGATTTAGAGTCCGGATTTTGATCCGATCTAACGTCCAAGGCGTGGCGGTCCCGAGCTCAACAGCTCGAAATCCGGCAAGCCCAATTTCTTGACCCAATGCCGATTCTAAGTCCGGGACACAGGTCAGTTTTCCTTTGAGCAGGTCTTTGGCTCAAGGAGTTACGTGATCGAACATAACTTGTCCTCAAAGTTGAGGGCATTCCGCATGTGGTTCCTCCACTATAGCTATCTCATGGGTGGCGGCGGGGACTGATGTCCCTTTGGTGGGGTTTAAGCCCAATCCGATCGTGATCATGAAGCGACTCCCGAGGCGGCGGCGCGATCAAGAGTTCGTTAAGGGAGGAGAGCTCCATTGGATCCATCTGTTCGGCAAGTTCTGAACTGACGCGAAGGTTATGATTGATGACCCGAGAAGTCATCGTCGGCGCCACCGCCGATGGGGCGGCCATGATAAAGCCGCCGAGCCGAAGCGTCTGGCCTACAGCCAGAGCCCCCTCCGAGGTAATGTCGTCCTTGACAATGAGTCGAGCCATCGAGCCTTGTGGCAACGTCACAGAGGAACTCTCAATGAAAGCACCAATGTCGGTGTCAAAACCGGCGGATCTCGGGTAGGGGGTCCCGATCTGTGCGTCAAGGCTGATGGTAACAGGAAGCAAGGGACGCAGATGTTTACCCAAGTTCGGGCCCTCTCAATGGAGGTAAAACCCTACTTCCTGCTTGATTAATATTGATGATATGGGTAGTACAAGAGTAGATCTACCATGAGATCGTAGAGGCTAAACCCTAAGAGCTAGCCTATGATGGTATGATTGTAATTGTGATCGGCCTTCTAAGGACCAACCTCTCCGGTTTATATAGAAACCGAAGAGGGCTAGGGTTTACATGGAGTTGGTTACAAGGAAGGAAATATAATATCCGGATGGCCAAGCTTGCCTTCCACGAAAAGGAAAGTCCCATCCGGACACGGGCTGAAGTCTTGAGTCTTGTATCTTCATGCTTCAATAGTCCGGACGTTGTACACAGTCCGGCTGTCCGGATACCCCCTAATCCAGGACTCCCTCAGAGACAAATGCTCTGATACCAATTGAAAGGATCAAGAAGATGTGTCTAGAGGGGGGGGGGTTGTTTGTAACATCCAAAAATTCTAAATTTTGGAATGTTATGTTAAATAAATATTTATGATTGTTTGTTTGATTGTAGTGTGACTGATTGTGTGAAATTGAGTGGCATTTGGAAATTTCAGAGGCATTTGAGTTTAAATGTTCTATTCACTGAAGTAGATTGCCAAGTGTTTCAAAGAGGTAATCATAAAATGGTCTTTACCGGTATTCGTAGAGGTGATCTATACATTGTTGATTTCACTAAAAGAGCTCAACCTAGAACTTGCTTAATTTCTAAATCTTATAAAGGTTGGTTGTGGCATAGAAGGTTAGGTCATGTGGGCATGTGAAATCTTGATAAGCTTCCTAAAGGTGATCATATCCTTGTTGTTAAAGATGTTATATTTGACAAGGATAGACTTTGCAGTGCTTGTCAAGCAGGAAAACAAGTTGGAGGAAGTCATCCCGTGAAAAACATTATGACCACGAGAAGACCGCTCGAGCTACTTCATCTGGATCTTTTTGGTCCCAACGCCTACAAGAGTCTTGGTGGTAACTCGTTCGGATTGGTCATTGTTGACGATTTTCAAGATTTACGTGGGTGTTCTTCCTTGATGATAATCGCAGGTGCAAAAGATCTTCAAGAACTTCACTAGGAAGGCCCAAAATCAATTTGAAGTGAAGATCAAGAAGGTCCGCAGCGACAACGAAACAGAGTTCAAGAACGCAAATGTGGATACCTTTCTTGACGAAGAAGGGATTTCACATGAGTTCTGAGCTACGTACACGCCTCAACAAAATGGAGTCATTGAGAGGAAGAACCCGACACTTTTGAGATGGCAAGAACGATGCTTGATGAATACAAGACGCCAAAACACTTTTGGGCGGAAGCGGTTGAGACAGCTTGTCATGCAACAAATCGACTATATCTTCACAAGCTTCTCGACAAGACGGCATACGAGCTTCTCACCAATAACAAACACCAAGTTGGATACTTTCGAGTATTTAGCTCAAAGTGCTATATTCTTGAAAAGCATCATCGTTTGAAATATGCCCTTAAATCTCATGAAGGTTTCCTACTCAGTTATGGCTCAAACTCTCACACTTACCGTGTCTACAACAATTTCACCTAAAAGGTTGAAGAGACGGTAGATGTGAAGTTTGATGAATCTAACGGCTCGCAAGTAGAGCAATTGCCAATTGATGTAGGAGATAAAGATCCCTCGGAAGCAATTCAAGACTTGACTATTGGAAAGATTCGCCCAACATAGGTGAAGGAGAGTACCTCGTCCGTTCAAGTGGAAGCCTCAACAACAAGGTGAACCACAAGTTGACTTGGAGGCATCCACAAGTGGAACACGTCAAGATGAAGAAAACGTGGAAGTACAACAAGATGAACCTAATCGACCTCCTTCTCCACCTTCGTAAGAGAACAACAACGCCAACAACAATGAAGAAAGACAAGAGGAAGAACAAGACAATGAAGAGGATGTTCCACCCCGACCCAAATAAAAGCTCTCACGAGTTAGCAAGAGTCTCAAGAGATCATCCCGTTGAACAAATCATTGGTGATATTCAAACTGGGAGAATAACTCGCTCTAAAACTCATTTGGCTAACTGTTGTGAACATTACTCATTCATTTATAGTATTGAACCTATGAAGGTTGAATAAGCTCTTGATGATCCGGATCGGGTGAACGCTATGCATGAAGAACTACACAATTTCAAGAGGAATCAAGTGTGGACTTTGGTAGAAAAGCCGGACGACAACCAAAATGTCATTGGAACCAAGTGGGTGTTTCAGAATAAGCAAGATGAAGATGGACAAGTTGTATGCAACAAGGCATGTTTCATCGCCCAAGGCTACACTCAAGTCGAAGGTATGGACTATGGTGAGACATATGCCCCCGTTGCTAGACTTGAGTCCATATGCATCTTACTTGCTTATGCCAATCACCATGATATCACTTTATACCAAATGGACATTAAAAGTGCTTTTCTAAATGGTGAAATTGAGGAGGAAGTCTATGTTAAAAAACCTCCCGGCTTTGTTAATCCCAAGAAACCTAATCATGTTTACAAACTTCACAAAGCTCTTTATGGTCTTAAACAAGCTCCTAGAGCATGGTATAAATGCTTTACTAAGTTCCTTATTGAAAAAGGCTTTGAGATTGGAAAAATTGATTCTACACTTTTTACTAAAAGGTTTAATGGTGAATTATTTGTGTGCCAAATTTATGTGGATGATATCATATTTGGTTCAACTAACCCTCATTTTAGTAAAAAGTTTGGAAGGCTAATGTCGGAGAAGTTTGAGATGTCTATGATGAGTGAACTCAAATTCTTTCTTGGTTTGCAAACCAAGCAAACTAAGGAGGGTACCTTTGTTTTCCACACAAAGTATACCAAGGACTTATTCAAGAAGTTCAACATGCAAGAAAGCAAAGGTATGAAAACACCCATGCCTACTAGTGGACATCTTGACTTGACTAAGGATGGCAAACCGGTTGACCAAAAGGTTTACCGCTCTATGATTGGATCATTGTTATATCTATGTGCCTCCCGTCCCGATATTATGCTATGTGTGTGCATGTGTGCATGATATCAAGCGGCCCCTAAAGAATGTCATCTTAAGGCTGTGAAAAGGATAGTGAGATACTTAGTTCATACACCAAACTTTGGCATTTGGTATCCTAAGAGGTATTCTTTTTATCTTGTTGGCTACTCCGACTCGGACTATGCCAGTGACAAGGTTGATAGAACTTCCACTTCGGGTACTTTTCAATTTCTTGGTAGATCTCTTGTATTTTGGTCCTCCAAGAAACAAAACTTGGTATCCTTATCCACCGCCGAAGCGGACTACATTGCCGCCGGATCATGTTGTGCTCATTTACTTTGGATGACCCAAACCCTTAAGGATTATGGGATATATGTGAAACATGTTCCACTGCTTTGTGATAATGAAAGTGATATTAAGATTGCTCACAATCTCATGCAACATTCTCGAATTAAGCATATTAAAGTTCGTCATCATTTCATTCGAGATCATGTTGCTAAAGGAGACATCAATCTTAAGCATGTTCGAACCGATAAGCAATTGGCGGATATATTCACCAAACCGCTTGATGAGAAAGTATTTTGCTGTTTGAGAGGTGAATTGAACATTATTGATGCCTCAAACTTGGAGTAGAACCTCCATTTGGATACATGCAAGGCATGAGCCTTTTTGACTAATCCTTGATATTTCTCTTATAATGATGATCATATGTCTTGGATCTATACTTGTACCCTTGCATGTTATCTAACCCATGTAGGTACTTGGATGAGCCCAAATCCATGAGATTGCAAGTCACTCACATCTTGAGCAATCTCTACATCACCATGTTTCTACTATATGGTTGTTGAATACAAGGAAGCATGAATCCACTCAACATATTCTTTGACAATTTTTATGTATCAAATTTGATTTGGTATCAAGTTTCATGATTGTGATTTTGGGTACACAAGTGCTCTTTCTTGCAAGACTAACCCATGTAGGAAGATGAACTCAAACTATAAGTGGTGCTCCCAACTCTTGATGAACTACGTCAACTATGAGCATCCAACACAAGTTCGACTACATGATCAAGATCAACACCACCACCCATGGTATGTTATTCCACCTTAGAGAAGTTTTGACCCAAGTCATGAGTCAAAGCAACTCAACGAGATGTGAAAACATCAAAATGCTTAAACGAAAAATGGTAACCCCGTATTGAGCTTAAACGATGAGTATGACCTATGATCAAGTGTTATCACTAGACTCCTCAGTCAATATACTCTAACATAGGTGACTTTGTCGCCGACCTCCTCTAGATGAAGTTCTCTAGTGTTTCTTCGTTCTCCTTCTTTGTGCTCTTGCATATGTTTCTTTCTTGTTTGTTCCCTGATACGTCTCCAACATATCTATAATTTTTGATTGCTCCATGCTACTTTATCTACTGTTTTGGACTATATTGGGCTTTATTTTCCACTTTTATATTATTTTTGGGACTAACCTATTAACCGGAGGCCCAACCCAGAATTGCTGGTTTTTTTGCTGTTTGATGTTTGAAGAAACGGAATATCAAACGGAGTCCAAGCGGAATGAAACCTTGAGCGTGATTTTCTCACGAGCGTGATCCAGGAGACTTGGACCCTACTCCAAGGAGCGAGAGAGGCGGTCACGAGGGCGGCCCCCTAGGGCGTGCCCCCCCCCTCGTGGGCCCCCTGTTGCTCCACCGACGTACTCCTTCCTCCTATATATACCTCACGCACCCCAAGCGATCGAGATATGGAGCCAAAACCTAATTCCACCGCCGCAACTTCCTGTATCCACGAGATCCCATCTTGGGGCATGTTAGGAGTCCACGGGAGGGTATCCACCACGGAGGGCTTCTACATCATCACCATAGCCCCTCCGATGAAGTGTGAGTAGTTTACTTCAGACCTTCAGGTCCATAGCTAGTATCTAGATGGCTTCTTCTCTCTTTTTGGATCTCAATACAATGTTCTCCCCCTCTCTCGTGGAGATCTATTCGATGTAATCTTCTTTTTGCGGTGTGTTTGTTGAGACGGATGAATTGTGGGTTTATGATCCAGCTTATCTATGAATAATATTTGAATCTTCTCTGAATTCTTTTATGTATGATTGGTTATCTTTGCAAGTCTCTTCGAATTATCCGTTTGGTTTGGCCAACTAGATTGGTAGTTCTTGCAATGGGAGAAGTGTTTAGCTTTGGGTTCAATCTTGCGGTGTCCTTACCCAAAGGATGAAAGGGTTGCAAGGCACGTATTGTATTGTTGCCATCGAGGATAACAAGATGGGGTATTTATCATATTGCATGAATTTATTCCTCTACATCATGTCATCTTGCTTAAGGCGTTACTCTGTTTTTAACTTAATACTCTAGATGCATCTTTGGATAGCGATCGATGAGTGGAGTAATAGTAGTAGATGCGAGAATCGTTTGGTCTACTTGTCTTGGACGCGATGCCTATATACATGATCATACCTATATATACTCATAACTATGCTCAATTTTGTCAATTGCTCAACAGAATTTGTTCACCCACCGTAGAATACTTATGCTCTTGAGAGAAGCCACTAGTGAAACCTATGGCCCCCGGGTCTATTCTCATCATATCAATCTCCATCACTTTAATACTTGATTTGCTTTTACTTTGCCTTTTACTTTTCACTTTGCATCTATATATCAAAAATACCAAAAATATTATCTATCATCTCTATCAGATCTCACTCTCGTAAGTGACCGTGAACGGATTGACAACCCCTAATCGTGTTGGTTGCGAGGAGCTATTGATTTGTGCAGGTACGAGGGACTCGCGCGTGGCCTCCTACTGAATTGATACCTTGGTTCTCAAAAACTGAGGGAAATACTTACGCTACTTTGCTGCATCATCCTCTCCTCTTCGGGGAAAACCAACGCAAGCTCAAGACGTAGCATTCCCCTTATCAAAAAAACTTAATCTAGATTTCTTTTCCTTTTGTATGCTTTTCTCTATATTTTCTGCATCTAATTCATTGCAAATCCTTCAGTTAATTCCTTGCAAATACTTGTGAGATTTCGATTGCGAAGTGAGCTGAGTTGACAAACTTTTTCCTCTACCTTGAACTCGGACTCACCGATTCATGCCTATCGGCTAGACCGAACTACAGGGATTACTTGTAGATAGTTCATCAGTACAACCGACATAGACTAACCTGGTCTGACCGATATGCATCATCCCTGACACTGTCAACTCGGTGTCACCGATGAACACGGATCGGCGTTACCGATTTCACTACTAAGAAAACTTTTTGCCATGGCAAATGGCATTTCTTATCCAGCTCCACTCGATGATTCTTATCCTCTACTCGCATCTTAAACTACATGCTGCTTTGTAGTGTGTCTCAAGGACCAGACCTATTTGACTCATGCTCCAGAAGATCCCTTCTTGTAAATTGATGTCAAAGGGGGAGAGAGAGAGCATTATAAAGCTTATCACATGGGAGAGAGAGCACATCTTAGCTTCTCCAGATGCTTATTAACAATAGAGGAGAGAAGTCACATGTCTTTAAGAGGGGAAAGACATGTTAATGTATGGTTGTTTGTACCTTTTCTTGCTCTGATTTTTCTTGCTCTGATTTTTCTTGCTCTGATTTTCTCTTACCCTACCTTCTCCCATTATCCAATATCATATTCAGGGGGAGAAAGAATCCATATCTAGGGAAGAAAATCTCTTGGAACTCATTGCATATCTTTAAATCTTTGGGGATATGTCTATATCCAAATAGAGTACTAAGTACTCACTCATTACATGTCATCCCAGTCTTGGTATTCTTGTGGTTTCCTGAAATTGCTTCAGTTAGAGTGTTCTTGTGTTATCTAACCCTGTTTTCTCAAGTTCACCTCTTCCAAAGCTAGCTCAAGACCACACGGTAAGTATATGCATCACACTCATGTGCATGATGATATCTTGCTAATGTACATATTGTTTGCAAGAAGGACTCATGAACATGAAGGTACACTTCCTGTATCCACATCATTTGCTCTGATGCATATAGCCTAGATACATGTAACACATCGCTTGCTCTGACATGCTTATGCATTCACACGCTCTTACATACTATCTTTACATGATTGCATACATGTAGGGGGAGCCTATGCATGTTACATGTCTTTCCAAAGCTTTACTTGTTACTCTTCATGTCTTTATCTAAAGCTTTGATGTATGTTGTCATCAATTATCAACAATGGGGAGATTGAAAGCATAAGTGCTCCCAAGATGATTTGGTAATTAATGACAACATATCTTTTGTTGGACTAATATCTTTATCTAGTATACTTTAGAAAGTTCAACAATGTTGTGGCATGGACAAGAGCATGTGGAACTCCTTCAAAATGCTAAGGATAAAGATTGGCAAAAGGCTCAAGACTCTTCATTTTCATTTTAGTGATCCAAGATCACATTTAGTCCATAGGAAAGCCAATACTATTCAAAGGGGATGAGGTGTTGCTTAATGGTCTACTTGCTTAAAGTGCTTAGTGATATTGCTCCATAACCCTCAGCCACTTTCTCATTTCCAAATATATCCAAAACCCAAAGTCAAACTTGGCCCTACCGATTCAATCTATCGGCGCCACCGAGTTCTTTTCACATAGCCACTGCCAGAAACCCTAGACAATTCGGCCTCACCGATACGGATCTCAGTCCCACCGAGATGGCCTTGCAATCTCTCTATTGTCTGTTGTAATATTTCGGTCTCACCGAAATGTGCAATCGGTCACACCGAGTTTGCCTGACCAACTCTTTGTTTGCTCATTGCTGAATTCGGTCTAACCGAGTTCATGCAATCGGTCAAACCAAGATGAGGTTTTGCCCTAGCCCTAGCACATCGGTCCCACCGAGTTGATCATGTCAGTCCCATCGAGATTCCTAATGTTCACGTTTTGAACTGAATCAGTCTCACCGAGTTCTTCTATTCGGTCTGACCGAGTTGGGTCAATTGTGTGTAACGGTTGGATTTTTGTGGAGGCTATATATACCCCTCCACCCCCTTCTCTATTCAAGAGACAGCCATCAAAACGTTCCTACACTTTCACTACTCATTTTCTGAGAGAGCACCACCTACTCATGTGTTGAGACAAAGACATTCCAATCCAACCACAAGAATCTTGATCTCTAGCCTTCCCCAAGTTGCTTTCCACTAAAATCATCTTTCCACCATAGCTAAATATGTGAGAGAGAGTTGAGTGTTGGGGAGACTATCATTTGAAGCACAAGAGCAAGGAGTTCATCATCAACACACCATCTATTACCTTTTGGGGAGTGGTGTCTCCTAGATTGGTTAGGTGTCACTTGGGAGCCTCCGACAAGATTGTGGAGTTGGACCAAGGAGTTTGTAAGGGCAAGGAGATCGCCTACTTCGTGAAGATCTACCCGAGTGAGGCAAGTCCTTCGTGGGCGATGGCCATGGTGGGATAGACAAGGTTGCTTATTCATGGACCCTTCGTGGGTGGAGCCCTCCATGGACTCGCGCATCCGTTACCCTTCGTGGGTTGAAGTCTCCATAAACATGGACGTACGATAGCACCACCTATCGGAACCATGCCAAAAATCTCTATGTCTTCTTTGCGTTTGCACACTCCAATCCCATCCCTTTAATTCTTGCAATTAGCATGCTTTACTCTTTTCCCTTCTCATACTCTTGCCATGCTTGTTTGAAATGTATTGTGAATGCTTAAACTTGTGCTAAAACTCCACCTCAACTTGAAGAACTTAAAAACTGCTACTTTTGCTTCTTGAGGGTCTAATCACCCCCCCCCTCTAGACACCTCTTCTTGATCATTTCAAATACGCATCTAAGAAGGTGATGAATGGAAAACCGCTTTCAAAACCAAGTTTGGCTTATATGAATGGTTGGTCATGCCAATGGGCTTATCCGAAGCACCCGACACATCTATGCGTGTGATGCATTTTGTTCTTCGCCCATACATTGGCGTATTTGTTGTGGTCTACTTCGACGATATTCTTGTCTTTAGCAAATATCTTAAAGATCATGTCATCATCTTAGAACCGTGTTGCAAACTCTTAGAAAAGAGCGCCTTGCTGCTAATATGGACAAATGACTTTTTGGTGTTGATAAGCTCGTTTTCTTGGGTTTCGTTGTGTCTTCCAAGGGTGTTCATGTAGATGAATTTAAGATCAATGCTATTAACACTTGGCCTCAACCAACCAACTTGCGACACGTGCGTAGTTTTCTTGGTTTAGCCGATTTCTATCGTGGATTTGTTAAGGACTTTAGCACTATTGCATTCCCTTTGCATGCCGTGAGTAAGAAAAATGCACCTTTTGTTTGGGGACCATCCCAAGATATCGCATTTAATGAGCTTAAGAATTTATTGCACATGCTCCTTTGCTTGCATTACCCAACTTTTATAAACCATTTGAGATTCATTTTGTTGCTAGCAGTTATGGCTTACGAGGTGTGTTAATGCAAGAGAAGCACCCCATAACTTACTTTAGTGAGAAACTTTCCGGAGCGCAACTCAATTTTCCCATCTATGAAAAAGAGTATATGCTTTAGTGAGAGTCTTGCATGTTTGGGAGCATTATCTCCACCCTCATGAGTTCATTCTTCACACAGATCATGAAACACTCAAGTATCTTAAGGGTCAAACTAAGTTGAACAAGCGTCATGCTAAGTGGAGTGAATTCATTGAGTCATTTCCTTATGTCAACAAGTACATCAAAGGTAAGGAAAATGTTGTGGCTGATGCACTTTCCCGTAGATGCATGCTTCTTACCCAACTTGAATTGAATGTCATTGGTTTTGAGCACATCAAAGACTTATATGCGCATGATCCTACTTTTGTTATTCCTTATGCCAAATGTTTGATGCATACGTCTTGGGAACGCTATTACATCAAAGATGATTATCTTATGAGAGCTAACAAACTATGTATCCCCGAGTCTTTTCTTAGTTTGTTACTTTTGCAAGAATATCATGGAGGAGGACTTATGGGACATTTCGGACGCGACAAGACATTCGCCATGCTTTCCAAGAACTACTTTTGGCCAAAGATGTTCTGTGACGTCTCACGCTTCACCAACCGATGCTCTACAAGTTGCAAAGCTAAGTCAAAAGCTCAATCCCCTGGTCTCTATATGCCACTTCCTATTCCATATCACCCATGGGAAGATATTGGTATGGACTTTGTGCTTGGTTTACCTAGAACTTGAAATAGAAAAGATTCCGTGTTTGTTGTTATGGACCGATTCTCTAAGATGGCTCATTTCATTCCATGCAACAAGATAGACGATGCTTCACATGTTGCAAATCTTTTTTGTAGGGAAATCTTGCGCCTACATGGAGTGCCAAAGACGATTGTCTCGGACCGCGATGTCAAGTTCTTGAGCTACTTTTGGAAGAACTTATGCGCCAAACTCGGCATCAAGCTCTTGTTCTCTTTGGCATACCATCCACAAACCGATGGCCAAACGGAGGTCACGAACCGGACGCTCTCCACTCTACTACGTGTGTTGATCAAGAAGAACATCAAGGAGTAGGAGGAGTGTCTACGCATCGCCGAGTACGCCTACAACTGTGCAAGACATTCAACTACCAGCAAGTCCCCTTCGAGGTCGTCTACGACTTCAACCCGTTATCCCGTTAGACATTCTTACTCTACCTCGACCTCAAGAGCGCATCAACAAGGACCCGGATGCACGAGTGAGCTACCTCAAGAAGATGCATGAAGATACAAGGCACACCATCGAGCGCCAAGTACAACGACTCGTAACCAAGCTCAACATCAACAAGCAACCCATGTATTCAACAATGGAGATCCCGTGTGGCTACACCTTCGCAAGGACCGATTCCCCACCGAACGCAAATCCAAGCTTCTACCCCCCGAGCCGACGGACCCTTCAGGTGCTAGCATGCTACAAAAACAACGCTTACAAGATCGACCTCCGCGTGACAAGTACAATGTGAGCGATGTCTTCAATGTCAAAGATCTCTCTCCCTACCATGGTGATGAAGCTTTCGATCCGAGGTCGAATCTTTCCCAAGGGGGTGATGATACGGAGCATCCCAAGTTCATCCCCATGGACCTACCTACGTCTCCCACAACATCACTTGGACCAATGACAAGAGCTTGAGCAAAGGCTATCGAAACTAAGGTGAACTCGCTCCTCTCCGAACTACCACTTTCTACATGTGAGACATGGCTACTACCTCAAGCAGAAACACTATGTGTGATCAGGTACCTAGAGGATAGACACAGAGCAACTACACCCAACGGCCAAGCCGGCAAGGACACCAAGTATAATGACGAAGAGGAAGAGCTACCAGGAATCTACATCCACCGGACGACCAGTACTCGTCGGACGTCCGACACCTGGCAGCTCTAGCCAGCCAGCCGAGTTCCAGGTTGTGCATGCTCCAGCAGACGGACGTCCGACACCCTCCAGCCTCCGGACGACCGGCACCACCATCACAGTACCAAAACGTCGGAAGTATGGAGATCACCGGACGACCGACACGCTCCAGCCTCCGGACGACCGGCACCACCATCACAGTACCAAAACGTCGGAAGTATGGAGACCACCGGACGACCGACGGCCCGGACGTCCGACACCGGCCAGAAATACGAACCCAACCATCCTGAGCCAAACCGTCGGACTTCCGAAAAGTACCGGACGTCTGGACCCTCGCGAGACACCGACGACTGTTAGCTGTTGGACGTCTGACGCCTGTGTGTTGATAGCATGATGGGCCGAGGCCCATGTACCCCTTCGTCCACTTAGACTATATTCTCCTCCTCCATCTTTCTAGGGTCAGCATAGTGATAGCTCATTTGAGAGATAGAGCTTTGCACATCCATCCGGATCTACTCCACCGAGAGAGACCGCAGCCTGTATGGAGAATATCCACCTTGGATTCAAGACCCGTAACGGGAAGACCATCAAGACCTCCTCACGGAGAAGAACTTGCTACTTGTATCGTCCTTTGTTAATCGGGTATCGTGTATCTCTTTGTGTTTCGAGGATCTAGCACATGTGTAACCGAATCTTGTTGGTTTGAGTGATTTCTCTCGTTTTCACCAAGTGTTTCCCATCGCGTTCCTCGTAGGATCCACTCCAATCGTGAAAGATCGGCCCCTAGGGTTTCACCCAACATTAGTAAGCCTTCGTGGCATTGGAGTGCCTTCGTGGTAACATCCACCTCTCTAAATGGTGACGTAGCTTCCCTCCGAGGAAATGAACCTCGGCATACATCCTCGTCTCTTGGAGTTGTGGTTATTCCTAACTCTAGCTCCCTACTTGTGGTTACTTGTCTCTTAGCTTGTACTTACATTAGATCGTGCTTGTTTGTCTAAATACTTGTTGTATTCACTCTCTTGCTTAGCACTAGCATCACCTTTGCAATTGTTAGACTCACTCTCATATTCCGCATTATTGCCTAAAATTGCTCAGTAACAATTAAAATTTGGATTTGTACCTATTCAACCCCCCTCCAGGTCCATCTCGATCCTTTCACATGGGCTCCACTTACCCCGTGCACACGAAGCTGCATGTGTGCAGCTGCGGGCTCTGCCCATGTAATGCCCATTACGCCCCTACTTACCCCTTCATCCCCTAGGACTATATATACTACACTTCCTCTTCCATTTAGACATTAGAGCTTAGCTCATGTACTTCACCTTGTGGGATTCCTATTGAGAGAGAGAGAGAAGACTCCATTGGAGCTCAAGACCTCCATTGGAGAAGATCCTTCGGGATTCAAGACCCCTTGCGGGAAGGATCTATCTAGATCATCAAGACCTCATCCCCTTGTTTGGATTTGGGATGAACTCTATCATGTATCTTATTTCTGTTGACAATGTAATTTGGCTAGTTAGTATGGGCCAAATTAATTTTATCACTGATCCAACTAATTAGTTGATGCATAGCTTCAATATTGCAGTTATCTACATAAGGCTGGCCAGATTTCAGGGATGCGCTGAACTAGCATACTGCTGCCATGAACTCTCCTAACCAATCTCGCATGCTAAGATGAAGTATGGAGTTTGCATGGACTAGATGAAGAAGTGTTCTTAGTACATGATGGTTATTATTCGGTGTGATAGCGACGTGGCCGGAGTATTTTATTATTTCCTTGTAGATACAAGAGTATATCTACGTGACAATGTCAGAACTTGAGCTAGTGCATTATCTAGTATGATTAGCGATATGGCCGAAATATTTTATAATTTTCCTTGTAGGCCTAGGAAGATTTGTACGTGACATGTTAATTTAGGCTACTAGCGCAAATTGTAAATAACCAAACCAGGGCGTGTCCTCGTTGGTTTTAGCTCCAGAGTTTTAATCTAATACGCCAATTCCAGCATGCCGTATATATGTAAGGCTGTGGCTGATTGAAGGAACAACAATCGATCTATCAATACAAACACTAATTTTTCATGTACATCTATTTTCCATCGTTACTTCCTGCCAAGCCCTAGCAGCCCTAGGGTTTGGTTGATCTTTGTCGTTATGGTGGTCTCTCCTCTACGAAAGCGACAAAATCCTTGTTGCTTTGCTCGTAAAGCAATCGTTCATCATCACGAAAGCATGACAATTATCTTGGTGTTGTGCGGCGATTTTGCGTGCCAACACAATTGGCGACTCCGCTGGGGACGAGAAGAAGAAGAGGCACACAATGAGTACCGAGTCCAAGAGTGGGAGCGACGTCGACCCGGAGAACGTCATCGCCGTCACACTCGATGATCTGCCGGAAGATGATTGGTGCGAGCTTGAAGATGAGCTTGAGAAAGAGAAGATTGAGAGGTTGAAGCTGAAGTTGGCTGCATACGTGAAGACGAGGAATGGTGTCGTCAAAAAGGTAGTTCCGAGCACTTCCGACGCGTTCAACACTCAGGTAAAAAAACTCAACCGAAGAAATTGCTCATCTAATTGATGTGTCTGTAGCTAGTAAATGTGGTTCTGATATGGAAAATACGGTGCGTACAATTACTCAAGAAGTAGCTACAGTACTAGAATCAGCTTCTTTGCCGTCTGCCATGGCGGACGGCAAAGGCATGGATCACGGACGGCAAACGTCTTTGTCGTCCGCCAGCAGGAGGCAAACTGTCCATCTGAACACGTGCCAGCAAAGGCCCTCTTTGTCGTCCGCTTCCTGGGAACGGACGGCAAAGGATTTTGTCGTCCGCCGTCCGAGACCAGCAGACGGCAAAGACAACGGACGGCAGTGTAGTGGTGTGAGTGCCGTTAGGGGGTTAACGGTGCTCTTTGCCGTCTGCCAGTGGACGGCAAAGAGTCAAAGCTCTTTGCCGTCCGCTGACAGACGGCAAAGAGCTCAGCTAGGCATTACTGGGAAGCTGCCATGCGGCCAGCTATGTCGTCAGCTGGCAGACAGCAAAGTGACCAAATAGGCAGCCAGTGTTCCTAGGTTGTACAGGTAGCTGCCACGTGTCCTCTTTGCCATCTGCTAGCAGACGGCGAAGCTCTTTGCCGTCTTCTAGCAGACGGCAAACAGGCTACATATCCCCTGTTTTTATTGGAATCCATTTAATTTCACAGGAATTCACACACAGATATACATATATATATATTTCACATGCACAGCAAACATATGATGTATCCAACACATAGCTCCATCCATGATAACATACATACATAATAGGAAACAGAGTTCCATCCATACATATTACAGTAGCATCACAATGTTCATCCAACACATTGTTCCATGCATGCATCCATATAACAAAGTTCCACATTTTTATCGATACAAACGAAAAAAAGAAAAGGGAAACAAGCACTCCATCCATGCAAGCTTTCATATAGTGAATTAAATCTGCAAAATGGGAAACAAGAAAGTTAGAAGAAGAAGACTAGAATCAGAAGAAGAAGAAGAAAATGAAGAAGAAGAAGAAGAAGTAAGCATACTTAGGTAAAATGGAGCTAACCTAGCTAATTGTGCCATTTTTGAGTGAACTAAGCATATTATGCCATTTTTTATATAACTTAGAGCTAACTTCATTTTGGAGAAGAAGAAGAAAACTAGAAGAAGAAGAAGAAGAAAACTAGAAGAAGAAGAAGAAGAAGACTAGAAGAAGGACTCCTTCTTCTTCTTTTTCTTCTTCTTCTTTTCTTCCTATTCCTTCTTTTCCTCCTCTTCCTGGATTTTCTTCATCTTATTATGTAATTTGTGGACTAAATAGGCTAAATTATGACATAAATGGACTAAATAGGCTAAATAAGAAGAAAAATGCCATTTTTGAGCTTACCTAGCTAATTATGTCATTTTTGACATAACTAAGCATATTATGAGTTATAACTTAGAGCTTACTTCATTTTGGAGAAGAAGAAGAAGAAAACTAGAAGAAGAAGAAGAAGAAGTTTTCTTCTTTTCTTCCTATTCCTTGATTTTATTCATCTTATTATGTCATTTGTGGACTAAATAGGTTAAATTATGTCATAAATGGACTAAACAGGCTAAATAAGAAGAAAAATTCCATTTTTGAGCTTACCTAGCTAATTATGCCATTTTTTATATAACTTAGAGCTAACTTCATTTTGGAGAAGAAGAAGAAGAAGAAAACTAGAAGAAGAAGAAGAAGAAGAAGAAGGAGAAGAAGACTAGAAGAAGAAGAACCTATTCCTTCCTTTCTTCCTCTTCCTTGATTTTCTTCATCTTATTATGTCATTTGTGGACTAAATAGGCTAAATTATGTCATAAATGGACTAAACACGCTAAATAAGAAGAAAAATTCCATTTTTTGAGCTTACCTAGCTAATTATGCCATTTTTGACCTAACTAAGCATATTATGCCATTTTGATATAACTTAGAGCTAACTTCATTTTGGAGAAGAAGAAGAAAACTAGAAGAAGAAGAAGAAGAAGAAGAAGAAGAAGAAGAAGAAGAAGAAGAAGAAGAAGAAGAAGGATAAGAAGATGTAGGAATGGTCGGGGCTGCGCCAGTGCCAGACGGAGGTGAAGGACCGGTCGGGGTTCTGGCATTGGCAGAAGGAGTGGTCGATGCTTGTCGGGAGCCATGCTGCACCAAAGATCATTTCCAATAATGTCTCGTTAGCAAATTCGCAAACTGACATGTGAATAGTAGTAAGCAAGGACCATTCAAATCAAACTCACCGTGGTCGCCGGAGCAATCTGGGGCATCGGCGGAGGGGCCTGACCGTTTTTCTCGCACATGGTTTGCACATTTGGTTCTCACGAGTCAGTCATATTAGATAGTAATGCGAACATTACGTGCATGATTGGGCTAATATGCATGAGAAACGTACCACAATGAGCTCGTATAGGGCCTTGTTAGCGCTGTCGTTCTGGTTCCTCTCCTCCTCCAATAGCTTAGCGGTCATCTCCTCCATCTCCTTTCGTGCCTCCCTTTTTGCCTCCTCCACAAGCTCCTTCGTCTTCAATCTCTTTTTCTCAACGATAGCCTGCAACACACCACTCCTCGTTAGCATCGTAATCATGGACGAACGCACACGCAATGTAATGGAGGAAAGGTGAGAGAGTCTGTATAACTAACCGCCATGGCGATCTCCGCGGGCCGTGCACGAGGCGTTATCTCAGGATCAGAGCTACTCAGGCGCTTCTTGATCTGCGGGAGAGTCTTAGGACAACGTATCAGTCCATCACCAATGGCTAGAGAGCCATGGGACCTCCCGCCACCAGATATCATCACCAGCTCTGTATCAAAAGGATCCTGGCTCGGGTTAAAGTCCTCCCTTTCCTCGCCTTTCCTCGTGGTGCATGCTTCACAAGCTTGTGGTGGGAGGTCTTGTTGGTGAAGCTCTGGATCATCTAGGTCGACTCGTGAATGGCTTGGCCTTCTTATGCGGGGCCATATGGGACATGCCATAGAGGTCGAACAGACACAGCACGAGCTTCTTGTGGTGGTGCGCTTTGAGAGAGAGGAAAAAATATTAGTTAAGGGCTCAAGCTAGCATGAAGAATGATATTGCTATGTAAATAGGTCATTTTGGAGCTAAGAAAGGTTAGTATGTCATTTTCGAGGAAAATAAGCTAAGTTTAGGTCATTTTCGAGGTAACCAAGATTATTATGCCATTTTTTTACCAAAGTATGCTAATTATGTCATTATTGAACTATCCAAGGTTATTATGTCATTTTAGAGCTAACTGTAGCATATTTAGGCATTCTATAGAACTATCTAAGGTTATTATGTCATTTTAGAGCTAATTATGTCATGAATGAACTAGCTAAGATTAGTTTAGGTCGTTATTGAGCTATCGAAGGTAGTTATGCCATTTTTTAACTGACTAAAGCATATTAAGTCATTTTATAGAGCTATCTAAGGTTATTATGTCATTTTAGAGCTAAATATGTCATAAATGAACTATCTAGCATGAAGAATGAATTGCATGAATCATGTAGCAAACCACATACCCAGTTCTCCCCGTACTCAAACAGGTTGGAGATCCCTTGATGGTGTGGCACACCTTCCATTTGGTCGTGCTTATCCTTGGCCCTTTGGTGTTCAACTTTCCATTGGGCAGAGCGCCATGCATCCACCAACGCCTCCCAACAGTCCATCTTATCCACACACCATCCCGGGGCACCTAAGTGAGTCAAGAGAAATTTCAGCGCTACGCCTACGAATCAAATCAAGAAAACTAAGTTCAAGGCCTTAAGAATAGGTAATTACCTGCATGTACTACACCTTACTCAGAAACTTGCCGCGACACTTCTGCTTGCCCCTCCTAATACCCATCGAGGCGTAGTAGTCTCGAACGTCCTGCACCCGAGCCTCGTGCCTTAAGTTCTGAAGTAGGCGCTTGCACTCGTTTCCGACAACCATACACGCGGTCTCCTGCTCTCCCTCTGAAACCATGTAGAAGGTCTGCAATAAAACAAGACAACACTGATTAGTACAATCACTAGGTAGTGTTGATTTTTAATTCCGTAAAGGAGAAATTACCCAAAACCGACGGAACACAACGTCGGCCACCGTCTCGCACAAGACACCTTCGACCCTCTCCTCCGGCGGGGCCGGGGCAACCGAGTACAGCTCCCAGGTCTGTGCTAGCTATGGAACCTGACCCTCACCGGGCAATGTGACCCACCCAGGGAAGTGCTGCCGGCAAAGCACACCAAGGACCTGGTTGGGCCTACGGGAACCACGGGGGCATACCCAGCCCCTACAGTATGACAAGGACAACGCATTAGATATTAATTTGAAGGAACATGAAGGCAAAAGGTTAAAAAATAGTAAATGCACTTACTTCAACCCTTTAGGCGCAATCAACCACCTCTGGTCGGGGGTCGTCGGCACGGGCAGGAGCTTTGTACAGCCACACTTGTAGACCTTCTTGCCCTTCTCAACCAGCTCATCATCGCTGTAGCTATCATCTGAAAAGGTGTCATCGCTACCATCCTCCGAGCCACTAGCCTCCGGAGTCTCGTGGGCCGAAGACCCCGTGACCGGAGTCTTCAGGGACGAAGACCCCATGACCGGAGTCTTCTGGGACAAAGACCCCGTGACCGGAGTCTTCTGAGACAAAGACTCTGGGACCGGACTCACGTGGGGCGAAGGATCGGCGACCCGAGTCTGGTCGGGGGAAGGATCAGCGACCGGAGGCTCATGGACTGGAGTCCGAGACGGGTCCACGTCAGACGGAGCACTCTTGTGGTCGGGTGAATCAGCTGAGGGTGGCGGCGAGGAAGGCGTAACAGCCTTCCTACCTCTCCCGCTGCCACGTCCACCTCTAGCAGGCTTCTTCATCCTCCCCCGACCTCTCCCACCGAAGAAGAAGCGCCCCGCAGCTTGTTCAGATCTTGTCTAGCAGCGCTCTCCGGAGGGGCTGGGCTGGAATAATGGAACCACCCCTCCTGTCAGGACCCCGATTCCAAGTCACATTGACCTAGCCGGTAACACCTCATATCACTTTGCGGCCTCACGCACGGTATTCCCACGGTGTCGCCTTAGCATGGCCGGGACCGTTTGCGACTTTTGGCTCACGTATATGATAGTGTCGCTAAGCGTCCACATGACGAGAACCGGGCCGACATGGCTAGTCGTGAACCCAAAGCGCGCTAACCCATGGGGATAGGCATACATGAATCACATCGAGCATGTCGGTCATCAACGTATGAATTCGGGCTGTAGCACTGGCTATGAGGACTCCGGTATCCCGGCTGTAGCAGGCTAGGCAGACTCGAATATCACCGAGTGACATTTCCCGAAGGAACGGACATAGGAACGAAGTGAAACACATGCCGCCATCAAGTGTCCAAAGCGGTAGTCTTTGGGCTAACAGGACTCCGTGAACCGGGCAGTAGCGGACTACTATCGCTCGAAGCACGAGACTACATTTCCCCATATGAGAGGCTGCCAAGGATAAACAACTAGATTGTCGGATCCCACTCATACCAAGCATTTCAATCATACACACAATATGCCCGATATGAGTACATACAGCATGGCTTCACAACAAAACTCTACAACTCAAAGTACTTTATTTAAGAGGCTCCGAGGAGCCATACATAACATATCCATATAGATAGGGGTCACATGACCCAACACTCAAGTCATACAAACATACAAGCACATGCGGAAGCAAACTAGTCTGAGTACAGACTCTAAAAATAAAGAAAGCTTGATGAAGCCCTTCTATCTACAGTGGCCCTTCACAAGCCTTGGATCACCACCTGGGTGGCTAGTTCACTCGTTGACATCAATGTCTACATAAAACCCATCGGAGGGGGCGGTGTTGTCGTCTGAAAACAGTAATTGAGCAAACATGAGTACGGAGGTACTCAGCAAGTCTTACAACAGAATCCTATTATACATGCACATTCTCAAGAAGGTAGTGGAGTTATTGCAGCAAGCCAGCTTTGACTCTTGGCTAAGCTATCCTACGTGACACCACTTGAAAAGCATTTGTTGCACACGAGTCCACTAATCACCATCACAATACTCCACCGTGGATCCTCTCTCGTCAACCCACGAGAGGGCCATCCATGATACTCACACTATCTTGAGGCTTTTAGTAGTATCCATTTACTTGTCTATGAACTTTATAGGTGACCAAGTAGTCCTTTACATGGACGCGCTATTCAATAGTTTTATACCTGCAGGTGTACTTCTTCACACGCTCTCACCACTTATCGCCGCTACACGACATGTACTCGGCAACCTTCAAGCGGAAGCCCAGCGAGGGTGTCGGCCACGACCGACTAAACACACGAGTCCCTAGTCCGGGTTTATCGCCTATTCGGGTTCCATCCGCAGGAGTCCGTCAAGGTTTCCACTAACGGCCCCGAACGATGTGTGCAGGGTTCCCGAGACACCAAGCAGGCGAATCGGTACACCGACCACGTGCCTACCGCAACACAGCCCACCCCTAAGGTCAGCGCTGCGTGCGCCCCCACATGCTACAAACACGAAACTACTTGCAACTCCTGACCGAGGACAAGAGTGGTTAATAAGTCGAGAGGGTCAATTAAGGATCCCAATGCGTGGTAGTAGCTAAGTCTTAAATCACACACAGATCTCAGTTCTTAGGGACGACTTCAATGAAACAACCCACCATGTACTCCTACATGGCCTCTCATCGATACCTTTACCAAAACGTGTTCAATACTTTCACTCTCGAACCCGACACAACCTTTCACTCCAGTTCATCATCCCGATGAGCCAGACCTGACACAACTCTAAGCATAGCAAGCATAGCATGGTAGGAATCACAAACATAGCTCAATCAACTCCTACACATACTAGTGGGTTTCATCTAATTCTTGTGGCAATGACAGTCATGCAAAGGAAGTGGGTTCAGCTACCGCAGACACAACAGTTTGAATCGCGTTGTCTTAATGCAGTAAACAAGAGCGAAGCGAGAACATGGGTTTGTATCGGAATGATCAATGGGTTGCTTGCCCGATGTAGTGGTATTAGGATACGCCTTGAGACGGATATTCGGGGTTATCCTCGGAGGCAGAACCTATCACGAAAGACACACCGAACATAAACAACACATGACAATATGCAAAAATATGATGCATGCTATGACATGGCAATATGAATGTGTGTTGGCCTAATGCAAGCTAGAACAGAAAGGGATGAACTCATTTGAATCAAAGATTCAAATGTTAGCTCATTTAACATAGCCATAAAGGTGCATTATCTTAATCTGCTTAAACAGCAAGGTTAACTTGTTCTATCATGCATGAAACCTTTACAAATGGACAGAATGGATTTTTATGATCATTTTTCATATATAAATCTTTGCATTTGGAGTTACAGATTAATTCTTATGAATTTTTGAAGTTTGAACTATTTTCTGGAATTTCCTATATCAGAATAATTCCAGTAATTCAATTCTCACGTCGAGATTAAGTCGAGTGACGTCGAGATCAACAGGGCGTCCAGTCAAACCGACCGATGGGTCTGCATGTCAAGACTTAATTTAACTAATTAGAATTAGTTTAAACTAACTAAGTTAATTAGCAGGGGGGCCACTTGCCATAGACTCAGGGGAGTCAACTTGGGCCCACCCGGTCAACGTCAATGGTCAAAGCCTGCCGGCGTTTAGTCGCCGGCGAGGCCAGACGCGGCGGCGAGAGTGCGTTGGCACGTTCCGGCGTCCAAATGGACGACGGAGGCCATCTGCGTGTAGCCGGGAACAAGCCGCGGCGTTTGGTGGTGGTGGTTGAGGTCGGGTGGCCGGAAACGTCGCCGGCGATGAGCTAGGCGGTCGCCGAGTCGGTGAAGATGGTCCGTGGCTACGGGCACGGCGGCGGCGCGTGGAGTGGGGAGTTAGGCTCTGGCGACGCGGTGAGCATGTTAGACACCGTGGTGTGGACGGTGGATGGCGGAGGCACGTCGGCGACGAGCTCGGCGGTGGTGCGTGCGGTGAAGCTCCGTGGGGTCGCTGCGGTGCACGAGAGAGCAAACGGAGAGGATGGGAGGGTTGCTGAGCTCACGGCCGTCACGTTGGTGTACTCGACGCGGTCGGGGACGAGCTGGTGCGGCGGCGACGGCGAAGGGGATCTTCGGCGGTGGCGGTGTCGGGCGAGGTCGATGCAGCGGCTCCGAGGCAAGCGAGTGCTCGGGGCTCGGCTTGCTCGAAGGTGAGGAGGGTGGCGAAGCGCCTGGACACGGCGGCGCGTCAAGGTCGTGGGAGAGCACGAGTTTCACGGTGGCGCGGTAGCGGGTGTCGACCATGGTGCGGGCGGCGAGGAGAGGAGCTGGGAGGAGGAAAGGTGCTTGCGAGCTCGGGGTGGAGAGAGAGGCGTCCGCGTCGACAGCTCGGCGAGGAAGCGGCGGCGGCGGCCAGCTGCGTGGCACGCATGTTGTGCTCGCCGTCGAGCACTGCCTGCTACTGGCCAAGCCAAGCAGCTTCATTGGCCTGGCGGCTGGGCTGGGCAACAAGTGGGCCGTTGGGTGGCGCCAGGTAAAAGTTTTTCATTTGTTGTTTCTTTTTCTATTTTTTGTATCTTTGTTGCATTTCTAAAAATACCTAGGCAACTCCAAAATTCACCAAACTGCACCTGGTCCTTAGTTGGAATATATCCAGCATGGAACATTTTAGTTTGGGATTATTTGAGCATTTGAGATATTTTATATAATTTAAATGCCCAAACTCAAGGTACATATGATTTAATCCAATGGCCTTCTGTTGACCTAGAAAAACATGCACCAATTTTGCCATAGGTACTAACCCAAGACAAAGAGGGTGAACTTTTTAGAAGGGCATTTCAGGTTCATTGAAATTATTTTTAGTAAACCCTAGTTGAGTTCGAGAGGGTCTTTGGGGTTCTGTCTTCCCCAATTCAAGTTTCTGATGGAAAAATAGACATGATGCAACACTCTAATGCATGGACTAGCTAGGATGTGACACCTCCCAGTAGCGCTCGCAGGAGGATTGGGGTGCTCTGGACCCTTGCCCACCATCCTGTACAAAAACTAAACGAAATTAGTACAACATAAAAAATTTGGATACCTGACATGAGCATAATAATATGTATATAATTTAAGTGTATCATAATAAAAATACACCCGATCAGCACAAATATATATGGGGTCGGGTGTGGTCTCAGGGTGTCGGGGTGTCGGGGGTCGGGGTCGGGGTGTCGTGTCGAGGTGTCGGGGTGTCGGGTGTCGGGGTGTGGGTCGGGGTGTTGTCCCGAGGTGTCGGGGTGTGGTGTCAGGGTGTCGGTTGGTCGGTGGTCAGGTTCGGGGTGTGGTGTCAGGGTGTCGGGGGTCGGGGGTCGGGGTGTCGTGCCGAGGTGTCGGGGTGTCGGGTGTCGGGGGTCGGGTCTCTTTTTTCATTTTCTTCTTCTCTTCTTCTTCTTCTCCTCCTCTCCTCTTTCTTCTTCTTCTTCTTCTTCTTCTCCTCCTCTTCTCTTTCTTCTTATTCTTCTTCTTCTCTTTCTTCTTCTTTCTTCTCCTCCTCCTCCTCCTCCTCCTCCTCTTCTTCTTCTTCTTCTTCTTCTTCTTCTTCTTCTTCTTCTTCTTCTTCTTCTTCTTCTTCTTCTTCTTCTTCTTCTTCTTCTTCTTCCTCTTCTTAAACCTAGCACTAATTAACCTAAAACAAAACAGGAAAAAACTACACCTAAACCTAGCTATTCTTCTTCTCCTCCTCTTCTTCTAATTATTCTTATTTTTTTCATGACTAAACATAAACCTAAAACTAAACTAAACCTAAGACCAAACTAAAAGTAATCTAAACTAAACTAAATTAATAACCAAACTAACAGTAATCTAAACTAAACTAAATCTAAAACTAAACTAAAAGTAATCTAAACTAAAAAACCAAAAAAACAAAAAAAGAGGAGAAGAGGGGTGCGGCCAGGACTCACCTGCGGCAGGCCCAGGGGCGCCGGGCGATGGGGTTGCTCGGCGGCGGAGGGGTGCTGGACGGGTGGAAGGCGCCATGGTGGTGGCGCAGGGGCATGAGGCTTGAGGCGGCGGTGGCGCTGGCCGGGCGGAGGGGGCACCAGGCGGTGGTGGCGACGAGGTCACAGGGCTCTGGGGCGGGTGGTGCTGCTGCAGGGTGGGCGGCGACAGCGGGGGCCAGCGGGCGGTGGTGCTGGCCGGCGGTGGTGGCAGGGGCCGCAGGGCTCGGCGGCGGGTGGTGCTGCGGCGGGGTGTGGCGGCGGCAGTCCGGGAGGCGGCGGTGTTCGACGGCGGCGTTGCGGGCGCCGACGCGGTTGAGTTGGGGGCGCGGGCGCGGTTGAGTTGGGAGAGAGGGGAGAGAGAGGGGGTGGGGCCGGAGAGACAAAGAGCGAGCATAGGAGGAGGAGACGGCCGTTAGTTGGGCCATTTCTTTGCCATCTGCCAGCGGACGGCAAAGGTCCAGAAGGCAGACGACAAAGACCAAGCATACAGCAAAGAAGCTGACCTAGCCACGCCGTGCCCTCTGGGGCCCACCTGGCCCTTTGCCGTCTGCCTTCTAGCTCTTTGCCGTCAGCCAGAGGACGGCAAAGAAAAAGCGGACGGTAAGTAGACTTTTTGCCATCTGCCCATTCTTTGTCGTCCGCTTTGTGGAAGCGGACGGCAAAGAGTTGGCAGACGGCAAATTACCAGATTCCAGTAGTGCTTATAGACTTGAAGAATTTAAGGTGCAGTTTAATAAAGATCTTGAAAATTGTCTACCTGGTCATGTACGCTCATTAGTGCTGCAAGTCAATGATGAGTATTCTGGAAAAAGACCGATGCCACCAGACAGTAGCAGATTTAACAATTTGCCAAGTAATATACATACGCCTAGTGCATCGGCTAATGCTATGCAGCCTCATGTCCATTTAAACAATAATCTGGATGGCCGGAACTATGTTGGTAGTTCGGCTAATAATTTTGTTCCTAGTACTACTGCTCCTATTGTTTCGACTTTGGTTCCAGAAAATCACAATAGCAATAACCGAAGTTTTGGGTTTAATTCTAATATACAACAGCCTAGTTATCGAACAGTGGCATATAGTATGCCACCATTACCGCCTGTCAGTACCGGGGTTCCGTATGGGCCGGTACCTGATTCATATTTTACTGGGTCTCCGTTGCAAACTTCGCATGCTCCAATTTCTTTGCCGGAATTTCCGCCACGTGCTTGTGTTCCATCTGCTCCACAAGCCAGTTCTCTATAGCCCAATGATAATTTTAAAGATCAACTTGCTAGTATACTTAGAGAATTTGGTCTAGAACCTAAGGGTAGAGCACGTGCATATAAAAAACCATACCCTGATTACTTTGACTCGACACCATATCCTCGTCGTTTTAGAATTCCAGATTTTGTTAAATTCACGGGGGGAGATGGTAGACTACTTTTGAGCATGTAGGAGAATTTTTAGCACAATGTAGCGAGGTCGGCACATCAGATGTTTTTAGATTAAAATTATTTCCATTATCTTTATCCGGTACTGCATTTACTTGGTTTACATCGCTTGCTCATAATTCTGTTTCAATATGGGCACAATTGGAGCAAAAATATCACGAGTATTTTTATAGCGGTGAAACAGAACTTCGGCTTTCAGATTTAACTATGGTTAGGAAAAATATAATGAGCATGTTCAGGATTATATTAGAAGATTTAGGGATGTCAAAAACCAATGTTTCGGCTTGACCATAGCCGAAAAGGACTTAGCCGATCTTGCCTTTTCGGGTTTACTCGCTCATATTAAGGACAAACTAGAAGGGCAAGAATTTTTAGATGTTAACCAAGTTTTGCAGAAGGCTTTGGCGCAGGAAAACCAGGCTAAGGAAATTAAACAATATACCTAGTTTAAATATAATAGAAATAAAGAGAAAGATAACCATGCGGTTAATGCCTTAGATTATGATAGTGATTCAGCTAGTGAGGATGATGTTAATATGTGTAGCTGAATGGGTTCAAGTGCCAAAGTCAATACCTTTTGCATGTTCTGCTTTGAAACCTAAACCTGCTAGAAGAGATGAAATTAAATATACTTTTGATGTAAGCAAGTGTGATAGAATTTTTTTATATGTTACTGCAAAATAAATTAATTAGAGTGAGGGAGGGTCATGTTTCCACCTCCAGAAGATTTGGGTAGAAGAGCTTATTGTAAGTGGCACAATTCTTTTTCTCATGCTACTAATGATTGTAACGTGTTTCGTCGACAGGTGCAATCGGCCATCAATGAAGGACGATTGACGTTTACAGAAGGTTCTAATATGAAGCTCGACAACGACCCTTTTCCTATCAATGTGGTCGAGCTTGAGACTAAAAAATGCTTATTCGGTCGGATCAGACCGAATCTGCAAGAGAGAAAAATGTTGTTGATAACAATGCTCCTCCAAGGATAATCAAACCAAAAAATATAGAACTAGGAGTATGGGAAGTTAATGGCAGAAGAAAACAAGCTCTAAGGCCAAAGCCGACAGTTAGCATGTTGTTGGAAAAATATACCTCACGCAAGACCAGCAAAGTGTTTAATCGGCTCAGAGGTAATAAGCATCCAAGATCTCCTTCTGGACCTTGCGGTCATGAGCAATGGCAAGGAAGTGCGTATGACCAACATCTGTATTTTGCAATGGAGCCAACATATAGGGGTTATGCACCTCCTCTGTATCCGCAGTTTCTTCCATGGGGGTTTAATCCTTGGGCGCCATATCCTACAGGGCCAGCAGGTTATTTTCAGCCGAGATGGATCCCGCCGATGCCTATGCTCAGACCAAACATGCATGAGAAAAGGGCTCGGTTCAATGAGGAAGCTAGATCACATATTGCCATCAAGATTCGAGGAAGTCGATCACCGGTACGCAATGCAGATGACAAAAACTATAAGGGTGGTCACAAGCGCGTGTGGGTGCCGGTCAAGCATGCTGAAACTAAAGCAACAAGAAATTCAGATGATTTAAGTGCTATTCATGGTCTGGAAATTGTTGAATACCAGGCTGAAGGTGTTGTCAAAATATAGAATCAAGCGATGATGGTGCAATAAGATCGGTCACCAAGAAGATTATTGGTACAGAGGAAAACAATGGTGTGAAGGTGCAACCAATTGACCGATCTAACCAATGTGGGAAAGAAACTAATTCTGAGCATACCATGCATGCACAATCAGATAAGGCATATCTTGTATCTTCACGCACTAGTCAACAGTCTAAATCGGCAAGTTCGTATGTTGATTTAGTTAAGGGAACATGTGGCCCAGGGACGTCCAAGAGTTCGCCTCCAATGGATTTCAAGTATAACAGCAACACATGCACACGTTGGGATTCCAGCAATGTACGCGGACATAATTCTAATGCTAGTAAAGTATATGATCAGCAAGGAGGTTTGTCGGCTAAAGACAATATATTCGTCCCAGGAGGAACAATACGTTAGTACAGGCGAAAGGACCAAGGGGCAGCAACATTAAGTCTGTCGCGCCACGGACTAAACCAGCACCTCAGTGGTCCCCAAAGGGAGTTACTCACACTCAGAAATGACGTGTACAATGACTGCGGACATTGGAAATAAAGGAAGAGATAGCTGAGAAGAAGCGCGATAAATGGTTCAATCAAGATAAACCAATGATACCCACAAAAACTTGGAAGGAGAAGCGCATCACAGCTGAAGGAAATAAAAATACGGATGAAACCATTATTGCAGAAAATTCAGAAAATGATAAAGATGTACCAACTGATATGGATGTTAATATGGTGTTCGCGTTGCCTGCTGAATTTCGCGCGCCCGAGGCTGAAATTGTTGAACTTGTTCTTGGCCCAAAGAATGCTACATTTGAGAAACCAGAGAAGCATGGACAGCACCTGAAGCCATTATTTATCAGAGGTCACATTGATGGTAAGCCTATTGGTCGCATGCTTGTTGATGGCAGTGCGAGTGTTAATTTTATGCCCTTTTCAGCATTTTCTAAACTGAACCGAAAAGAGAGCGAGTTAATGAAGGCCAATATGGGACTTAGTGGGTTCTCAGGGGAATTGTCTGAGGCTTAGGGTGTTATTTCTATGGAGCTCACAGTCGGAAGCAAAACATTGCCGACTGCATTTTTTGTTGTTGATGTCAAAGGCCGGTATAATATTCTTTTGGGACGCGACTGGATTCATGCAAATTGTTGCATCCCTTCTACCTTACATCAGTGCTTAATTCGGTGGGTTAATGATGATGTGGAGGTGATTGAGGCCGACAATTCTCCATGCATTGCTTTGACGGACGCGCCGGTTGATTGGCAAAACGGTGAGGTCCGATGTTTAACTGGTGGCGATTTTTCTGACTATGATTATATCAGTATTGGTAGAGATGATTTTGTACCTATAAATGCATAGCCGGCTAATGTAGTTCGTCTTAATGATTTATCTATACAAATGATGAATAAAGACAATAGCATTAAGTGGCTGCAAAGACGCACAGAGGAGTATCGTTCTAGAAAGAGCGATATGCATGAAACAATTGAAGATTTTAATGACATGGAAAAGCTTGGACAAGGATTCTCATCGTTTGATCCACTTGAAGAAATTGATATTGGTGATGGAAGTATTCCGGGACCTACATTTATCAAAGCTAGCTTGAAAGCCGATCAGAAAAGCAAGGTATGTCTATTACTTAAAGAATTCGTTGATTGCTTTGCTTGGAATTAAACAGAGATGCCCGGTTTGAGTAGAGATTTAGTAGAACATAGACTACCTATTAAATCTGGTTATAGGCTGCATAAACAACCTCGTAGAAGTTTCAATCCTAATTTGTATGACCACATCAAAGAAGAAGTTGATCGGTTGATAAAAGCTAAGTTTATTCGGCCGTGTAGACATGCAAATTGGGTTTCTAATATTGTGCCCGTGGAAAATAAAAATACTGGTAATATTAGAATTTGTGTTGATTTTAGAGATTTGAATAAGGCTACTCCGAAAGATGAATATCCTATGCCTGTAGCCGACATGCTTATTAATGATGCATCGGGACATAAAGTGATTAGCTTTTAGATGGTAATGCGGGTTATAATCAAATATTTATGGCAGAACAAGATATGTCTAAGACTGCTTTTCGTTGCCCGGGTTTTGTTGGTTTACTTGAGTGGGTCGTTATGACATTTGGGTTGAAAAATGTCGGCGCTACATACCAACGAGCTATGAATTTAATTTTTCATGATATTTTAGGCATTGTACTAAAAATATATATTGATGACATAGTTGTTAAATCGGATGGGTTTGATCATCATTTAGCCGATTTAAGTAGCTTTTGGAAGGATGCGTCGGTATGAATTAAAAATGAATCCACTCAAATGTGCTTTTGGCGTGACAGCTGGTAAGTTTTTAGGCTTCATAATTCATGAAAATGGCGTAGAGATTGACCCTAAGAAAGTGGATGCAGTTAGAAATTTGGAGGAACCCACGTGTAAAAGGGATGTGCAAAAATTGTTAGGAAAAATTAATTACTTGAGACGATTCATATCTTACCTGGCAGGGAAAATTGAATCGTTTGTTCCTCTACTTCGGCTAAAGAATGAGGCCGGATTTACTTGGGGGCAGAGCAACGAGATGCTTTCAATAATATAAAGCAATGCTTGTCGAATCCTCCAATATTGTGGGAGCCCAAGTCCGGTGTACCATTCAGGTTGTACATTGCTGCACAAGATAGGGTGATCGGTGCGGCGCTGGTTCAAGAGGACAGCGGGAAAGAATACATTATTGCATACTTAAGCCGTCGGTTGCTCGACGCCGAAAAGTCGGTACGTGTTTATTGAAAAGTTATGCTTATCTTTATATTATGCATGTACCAAATTTCGGCCTTATCTTCTTTCTAGTATATGTGTGATAGCTTGCCAGGCCGACGTCATTAAGTACATGTTGTAACAACCGATTCTTAGTGGTAGGAGTGGAAAGTGGGCTTACGCACTAATAGAATATGATTTAACATATGAATCGTTGCATGCTATGAGGGGTCAAGTTATCGCCGATTTTATTGTTGATCATAGGATTAAGGATGATGAAAATATTAATTATGTTAGTGTATGCCCATGGAAGCTTTACTTTTATGGATCGGTTTGTAGGGATGGACAAGGCGTCGGTAATGTTTTAGTTTCACCTAATAATGTTGTTTATGATACATCGGCCCATTTGGAATATCCTTGCACTAATAACCAAGATGAGTATGAAGCTTTGCTGTTTGGTTTGCAAACTTTGGTTGATATGGGCGTAAAGGATATAGATGCTTTTGGGGATTCGCTTCTGGTAATACAACAAATTAAAGGTGAATTTCAATGTTTTGATGGGTTATTAAATAGTTATTTGGACCGATGTTTAGACATAATTAAGTCTCTAGATACGTTCACCATCCATCGTATACCTAGAGAGGAAAATTCTAGAGCTAATGGTTTAGCACAGCAGGCATCCGGTTATCACACTAGTAGAGGAAAGTTTTTATATTAAAAAAGCCGATGCATGTTGATGTAGGGAATGAGTCAATCATGTTTAATACTTTGCCACAGGGTGCACTTGGACCAAGCACAGTTGAACAACTAACTGTACAATGTAGTGCAGATTCGGTTTATGGGTCACAAATGACTGAATTAGCAAATAATTTAGAACTAAGTGACTGGAGAGTTCCTCTAGTTAATCATTTAAAGGATCCAAGTCAAAAGAGATATAGGAAAATTCGGTGACAAGCTTTAAAATATACTTTGTTTAATGACGAGTTGTATCGCCGAACAATAGATGGGTTGTTTTTAGATTGCTTGGATTCTGATCAATCTAGAATAGCAATGGGTGAAGTGCACGAAGGAATATGTGGAACACATCAGTCAGCTCACAAAATACGATGGTTGTTAAAAAGAGCGGGGTTTTATTGGCCGACTTTGCTAGAGGATTGTTTTCGGTACTATAAAGGTTGTGAGGCATGTAAATTTTTTGGTAATGTACAGTTAGCACCCACGTCTATGTTAAATCTCATAATTAGGCCGTGGCCATTTAGGGGATGGGGCTTAGATTTTATTGGTGAAATACATCCTTCATCTTCTAAAAGACATCGCTTCGTCCTAGTTACCACATGTTTTTTTACTAAATGGACTGAAGCAATTCCTTTGAAAAATATGACTCATAAGGAAGTTATTAGTTTTGTTTTAGAGCATATTTTTCATAGATTCGGTATTCCTCAAACTTTAACTACTGATCAAGGTGCTTCTTTTTTTCTCATCAATTTCGTGAATTTGCCGAATCTTTAGGAATTAAATTGTTAAATTCATCGCCTTATTATGCTCAAGCTAACGGACAGGCCGAATCTAGCAATAAAACTTTAATTAAGCTTATCAAAAAGAAAATTGAGGAGCATCCGGAAAGATGGCATGAGGTACTTTCGGAAGCTTTATGGGCTCATCGAATATGTAAGCACTGAGCAACTCAAGTAGCACCGTATGATCTAGTATATGGTCAGGAGGCGGTCTTACTTGTAGAGATTAATTTACAAGCTCTTAGAGTGGCCAGACAAAATGATTTTTCGGCTGTAGATTATAATGATTTGATGATGGATAAGATAGATGACATTTCAGAAGAGAGATTTAGAGCTTTGCGAGAAATCGAGAAGGAGAAATTAAGAGTAGCCAAAGCTTATAATAAAAAGGTGAGAGAGAAATCGTTTCAAATAGGAGATTTAGTGTGGAAAACGATTTTACCTATTGGAACTAAAGATAAGAAATTCAACAAATGGTCGCCGAGTTGGGAAGGCCCGTATGAAATCATAGATATTGTTCCTGGAAATTCATATTTTGTACAATCTTTGCAGGGAGAGAAGTTGTCCAAAGCTCTCAATGGAAAATATTTGAAAAACTACTATCCTAGCATGTGGTAGGAGGCTTGAGCACATATGGCCGATATACTGTTCAACATATCGCCCTAAGAAGAAATTAGCCAATGTATCTTTGGACATCCCCTAGAGTAGTAACATGGTCGGCGAAGTGATCAGTTTCATTCTACGGTAACTGCTATTGTATTTTTGGTCAATACAATTGTACCAAAAATAGGGGGCATGTGTTGCCAATGTAATTTAGCTAGTTAGTATGGGCCAAATTAATTTTATCATTGATCCAACTAATTAGTTGATGCATAGCTTCAGTATTACAATTATCTACATAAGGCTGACCAGATTTCAGAGATGCGCTAAACTAGCATACTGCTGCCATGAACGTACCCTAACCAATCTCGCATGCTAAGCTAAAGTATGGAGTTTGCATGGACTAGATGAAGAAGTGTGCTTAGTACATGATGGTTATTATTCAGTGTGATAGCGACGTGACCGAAGTATTTTATTATTTCCTTGTAGAATACAAGAGTATATCTACATGGTTAGACTTGAGCCAGTGGATTATCTAGTATGATTAGCAACATGGCCGGAATATTTTATAATTTTCCTTGTAGGCCTAGGAAGATTTGTACATGACATGTTAATTTTGGCCACTAGTGCAAATTGTAAAAAACTGAACCAGGGCGTGTCCTAGTCGGTTTTAGGTCCAGAGTTTTAATCTTATACGCCAAGTCCAGCATGTCATATATATGTAAGGCCGTGGCCGATTGAAAGAACAATAATCTATCTATCAATACCAACACTATTTTTTCACGTACGTCTATTTTCCGTCGTTACTTCCTGCCATGCCCTAACAGCCCTAGGATTTGGTTGATCTTTGTCGTTTTGGGCAGAACAACGGTCGTCTCTCCTCTACATAAGCGGGGAAATCTTTGTTGTTTTGCTCGTAAAGAAATCGTTCGTTGTCATGAAAGCACGACAATTATCTTGGTGTTGCGCGGCGATTTTGCGTGCCAACAATTTCCCTTTGATTGTTCATGTACCTTGTGGATCTTGTGTGTTTGTTAGTCTGGTGGATGTGTGATTGGACTTGTCCTTGAGTGTTCCTCTGGTAATTTCCCCTCTTGTTCTTCGTGTTCTTCGAGTTCTTTATGGATCCCCCTCCAATTCGTGAAAGATCTCCACTTAGGGTCTCCACCCTACAACAAATCCCAAAAGCGCTCAGCTCCCCGGCAACGGCGCCAGAAAAAGCTTGATAGCCTATAAGTGCACAGGGTTTAGTTGTACCTTTTCGAAGTAAGAGTATCAATCCCACATGGAGCGCATGTATTAGACTTTTGCCTCTTGTAATGAATTATTATTTGTGACTGGAAATAATCATAGACTTCAAACAAAGTGAGGGAAGAGATAAATTGTGATTGAATTGCAAAGCAAGATTTTAAAGTAAATAACATAAAAGTAATAAGAAAACAATAGCTTGAGTAACTCATGGAATAGCAGAGGAGTAAGGCATTCTTAGGGTGTCCAGAAACCCTAATGGTATGTTTCTAACGCAACCTATGCATGGGCATGGTATGGTATGGATACTTGAGCCACTCTTAACGGTTATGCTAGGTATAGCCGGGTACAGATCACGTTCTACTCGAAGTAGACTTCGTGCCACGCACACCACCACCATAGTCTCTCCTATAGGGTTACAACTATGATAATTAATGGTTTACCTAGTGGTCACGGCCTCTCTAAGGGTTCTCCGTAATTCCCCTATTAATTATAAATATTAGGGGTGAAGGCTTTTACCGTCACCTTGAATTATCATCACATCGCTGATGACCCACAAGTATACGGGATCAATCATAGTCCTTTTGATAAGTAAGAGTGTCAAACCCAACGAGGAGCGGAAGGAAATGGCAAGTGATTTTCAGCAAGGTAATTTCTCCAAGCACTGAAATAGTCGGTAACAGGTAGTTTGATAGCAAGATAATTTGTAACGAGCAAGTAACGGTAATGGTAAATAAAGTGCAAGAAGGTATCCCAATCATTTTGTGGCAAAGGACATGCCAAAACGGTCTCTTATAATAAGCAAAGTGTTCTTGAGGGTACACGTGAATATCATCTAGTCACTTTCACCATGTTGGTTTGAATTCGTGTTTGCTACTTTGAGAATTTGATATGTGGGCGGACCGGTGCTTAGGTGTTGTTCTTACTTGAACAAATCTCCTACTTATGATTAATCCCTTCGCAAGCATCCGCAACTATGAGAAAAGTATTAAGATAAAATCTAACCATAGCATTAAACTTTTGCATCCAAATCGGTCCCTTATGAAGTAGGGCATAAACTAGGGTTTAAGCTTCTGTCACTCTAGCAACCCATCATCTAATAACTACTCCACAATGCATTCCCTTAGTCCCGAATATGGTAAAGTGCCATGTAGTCGAAATTCACATGACACCACTAAGGGAATCACAACATACATATCATCAAAATATCGAACACATATCAAGTTCACATGATTACTTGCAACATGACTTCTCCTGTGACCTCAAGAACAAAAGTAACTACTCACAAATAATAATCATACTCAAGATCAGATGGGTATTAAATAGCATAATGGATCTGAACATATAATCTTCCACCAAATAAACCATATAGTAATCAACTACAAGATGTAATCAACACTACTAGTCACCCAGAAGTACCAATCTGAGGTTCCGGTACAAAGATTGAACATAAGAGATGAACTAGTGTTTGGTAGGAGATGGTGTTGTTGAGGATGTGATGATTTGCCCCTCCGGGAGGGAAGTTCCCCAGGCGGAATCACTCCGCCGGGGGGCAAAAGTGCTCCTGCCCAAGTTCTGCCTCAAGATGGCGGCATGTAATATCCCAATTTTCCTAAATTAGGATGTTAATAGATCATTCATATGCATCTCATATTTTTTATTGCATTAGTTGCTTTTCTGAAATATTCGAATCATTATGCAACTAAAGGCAATTTATCGGAGTGGAGATAACATGACTTCTCCCCTGTTTTAAAAATGTGCAATGTCCAGAATATTATTTCGAGTTCATCTGACATGTTCTGGTATTTCCATAATCTCCAAAATATTTCATTTGAGTGTTTTTTTGCTGTTTATCTGGCCTATTGCATGAAAACTGTTTTCAAATTTGCATTAGATGAGGAATAAGTGTTCCTATAGTTTATATTAGTAGTATTATTTTACTGTGTGTCTATATATTTTATTTAGACTTTATCCTGGTGTTTTATTTTAGTTATTTAACTGTTGTGGTTTTTGTTAAAATGAAAAACAGAGAGGAAGCAGCACGCAGCACAGCGCAGCGCTGCACCGCGGCCCAGCAAGCTAGTCGCGGCCCATCCAGCTCCCCTTGCCCATCCCACTTCTCCCGAAGCAGTACGCCGCCGCCAGCCCACCCCTCGCCTCCAGCCGCTGACAGCGGGTCCCGCGCCCCTGTTCGTCCCCTCCACCGAGCTAGACACCGCACAGCCGTGCTGCACCGCACGCCCGAGCGTGAGCCCGAGTCCAACCTGACGCCTGGTTAGTCCCGTGACTCCCCCGGACGCCTAAGCGCTCGTAGGGTTCGCCCGCATCCTCGCACGCCTCCGTTTCGACCTTCCCCTGCCGCCAGAGCCTCACATCGCTGGTTACGGATCTCGCCGAGGAGCTCAGGTCGCTACCGTTTCTCCGGTTGTTTCCGTCGCCGTAAGAACACCGCAGCCGCACCACTTGCTCTCTTCATTTTTTCCACTCCACGACGAGCTTTCTGACATCCCTTTGTTGCCAGAAACGCAACCGAGCAAGCCGCCCGAGCTAACCGACGCTGCCGGAACATAGCTGCCATTCACACCTCGCCGTCGTCCATAGGGGAAGCCTCCGCTGCCGTTCGAGCCAGCATCGCCACCGTCATTCGACGCCGCATCCGCCTGCCATCTCGCCTTCGCCAGAGACCCGCCGGAGACGCGCCGCAACCGCCGCCCGACCGCCGCCGCCGTTTTCCTCTGTTCTAGTGAGCACACGTGCGCAGGAGCCGTCGACCAATCCCGCGCTAACACGTGGGAAATGCTATAGTAAACGCTACGGTGCAGGAGTTTTCTGCTATCTTTGTTTTTCTTAGATTTTCACCTAAACTTTCACTAGCTATATCTTTTAGTCTCTATATCCAAATTTGATAATTCTTTTTCCTATGATCTCACAAAAACCAGTACTTTATCATAGTACCAAAATCTCACATGTTTGCACTTTTCAAATTTAAATCCGTTCGAATTTGAACTAAACCTTCCGGAGGCCATAGCTCTCAAACTGTTTGTCCGTTTTAGGATTCTTTTTGCATTGTGACCGTAGTGCTTTTTAGGTGTTGTTATGCTGCTGTTGTTGAATTTTTTAAATTATTTTCTTGCTATTGGTTTTATTTTGGCTCTATTTGAATTTTGGTGGTTGATATGTTGATTGTGTGGAACGTGTAGATTGTCCGGGGTGCGACGCGAGCTATTGTCAGGAGTGTGACTTTTTTAACCATAACCAAGGCAAGTTACATGTTGATCATCCTTTACATATTGTTTTCTATGGATGTAGTATATTTCACACTATGAATTTATGCATGTATAGGAGTACTATATGTTTTGCTATATTGTTGAGATATCTCCCGTCAATGCAGATCGTGGTAGTTGTAGTTTTTCTAGGCTTTGTAGACGGGGTGGTTCGTGTATACATTGTGCTTATGTGAGGATTATATATATAACAACTTGAGTAGTAACTAAGGATTTAATTAACCTCTTGGCGGAAGTGGTATTGCTAGGGTGGTTTCAAGAACATCATGGTTTATACCCTCTGAATGTAAGTGGACGGCCGCCCAGGCTCAAAAAGATCAGACAGACTTAGTGACTAGTAGCTTCCATGCGCAACCACTAGCTAAATGGGCTCTGGCTTAGTTGAGTAGGTTGTGGGATCCTCGCCCAGGTAAGCTAGCAGATGAAGATATGAGTAGGTGTACCGGCTGCCGGTGGGTGGAGGTGACTACTTCTGAAAGACTTCGTCTCAATCTTTGGGTTGAGTCTAGTGGGTAAAGTGTGCAAAACTCTGCAGAGTATTAAAAACTAATCATGATTAGCCGTGCACCCGGTTATGGACAAATTTGAGTCACTATGCCATTAAAGTTGTTGGATGATCTTGACAGATGTGACACTTAATAATATTTGTGGGAAAACTTAATAAAGGGTAGGTTGGAGTTGATCTTGCCAACTCAACCTTGTGTATACAATTGTAGTAATAAAATAACTAAATAAAAATTTGACTATTAGGTAGTTATGAGGACAAAATCAGCTTTCTGCAAAATAAACCCTCAAGCATTCCTTTTGTTTTACTATGCATATACATGTAGGTCTGCTTTATTATAACTCCTCTGTAACTTACCAATACATTCAAAGTATTGACATATATGGCTGCAACGTCTCATGTTGCATGATATTTAGACGAAGAGTAAGGTACCTTTAGGGTGACGAGTCTGCACTTAGCATCGCCAGTGGGCTGTGATGGGCTCATCGTCATTTTCTTCTACTTTCTATTGTTTGATTGAATAAAGCTAGCCAAGTGCTATGCAGATTGTTTTATTTTATACATTCTAGATCATACGTTGTAATAAATGATGCACTTGTTATTCTGGTATTCATCTATACTATGTGCTAGCGAGTTCGATCCAGGGACTAGCACGATAAGCACAGAGACTCAAATCCTTCGAGGTTTGGTCATTACACGGCACTCCGTCCCGAAAGTCCTCCCCTTATTTTTTTTCTACGTCAAAATGACTTATATACCAGAAGAGGGGCATCCGAGGTGGCCCGAGGAGAGCACAACCCACTAGGGTGCGCCTGGGCTGCCTGGCGCGCCGAGGTGGGTTGTGCCCACCTGGTGGGCCCCCTCTGGTAGTTAGTTGCTCCAGTATTCTTCATATATTCCAAAACAATTCTCCGTAAATTTTCAGCTCATTTGGAGATGTGCAGAATAGGGACTTTGACGTAGCTTTTCCAAGTCCAGAATTCCAGCTGCCGGCATTGTCCCTCTTTGTGTAAACATTGCATATTATGAGAGAAAAAGCATTAGAATCACTTCATAAAGCATTATTATGCATAAAAACATTATAAATAACAGTAGAAAAACATGATGCAAAACTGACGTATCAACTCCCCCAAGCTTAAACCTTGCTTGTCCTCAAGCGAGACCGAAACCAAAAAGCATGTCCACCTGCTTAGAGAGAGAGAGAGGTGTCGATAAAAAAATACGGACATAGAAGCATCATGCATATTATTATTACAACAACAAACTTTAACATAAAAATTTATCATAGAACTTTCATCATATAACTTCTCATGAACAAGTAACAATTCATTACAACATCAAAGTAAAAGCATAAAACTCTATTAAAATCAACAAACTATGTTCTCAGTCAACTTCATAACTACAATTCATCATCTTTTCAGGAAGGGTAACGTATCGAAGCATTTTGGTAAGTCCACATACTCAACCATCATATAGTCTTCTATGATTGCTAACACTCACCGCATACACATGAGCAAAAAGTTTCAACTGGACACATAGAAAGATAGGGGCTTATAGTTTTCGCCTCCCAACGTATTCACCTCAAGGGTGATGTCAACAATAATAACTCATGCTCACCCATATCCAACTAGATATATGTGCCTAGATCTTTCCTCACCACATGATGCTTGCCAAAGAGAAAATAAAAAGGAATAGGGAGAATACTTTGACTCGTGCATAAAAGTAAATACATAAAAGTAAAAGATAGACCCTTCGTAGAGGGAAGTAGAGGCTGCCATGCACTTTTTGTTTATGCTCAATCTCTTTGTGCAAAAGAACGTCATGTTATATTGCCCCTTGTGATAGCAACCTTTATTACACAGTCTATCACTTTTATTATTTTGCCATCACAAGTTCATACAACGCTCAATTTTCTCTTACACTAAATGATCTAACACATTTAGAAGAAAATTTTATTGCCGTATTGCACCGATGACAACCTACTTGAAGGTTCTTACTCAACCAATAGGTAGGTATGGTGGACTCTCAAAACAAGATTTGGGTTTAAGGGTTTTTGGATTAGTGCGGAATTTTTGGCTAGCAAAGATAGGGGCAAGCACCACATATTAAAGGATCTATGACAATAAAACTTGTATGCGAATATGAACAAACATAAATCATTACGTTGTCTTCCTTGTCCAACGTCAACAATTTTCGCATATAATATTTTGATGGGGGATCACAATCATAAAAGAAGTCCAACATAGTGTATTTGCATGTGAATCTTCTCTTCCCTTATTAATTCTTTCATGAATTGCATCATTGACCAATGCTTTGTTTGTCAATCTCCAATAAATTTTACCACTTATACTTTTCCTTATGTCATGTCATTACTTACCAGATTAGCATATGATCTTTTTCATTTATTTTCCTTTCGTTTTATTGGAACATAAAAGTAAAGAAAGCAAAACTCAAACTAAAATTTATTATATATGTCGCACGCGATTACAGAGATAGATAGATCATTTGGCAAACACTCGAAGAAAGATCGAACTAAACTTTTATTCAACTAAATCAAAAGATAACTAAAGATCGAACTAATATAAATAAGGGTAAAGATAGTGGTGGTGATACGATATCAGACACCTCCCCCAAGCTTGGCACAAGCCAAGGGGAGTGCCCATACCATGAACTCAAGTCTCCTTTGGTGGTGAAGAAGGTGATGGTGGTGGTGGTGATGAGGTAGTAGCGAGCTTGTCAAGCTTGCGCCGGAGGCTAAAATTGGTATCCCTGAGATCCACTTTCTCTATCTCAAGCTTTATTATCCTCTTGCATAATGCGTCCTTGCTTTCTAGCTTGAAACGAGGAGGGACTGGTTCGTCTTCATCCTCCTCATCTATGAACCATATATAGGGATAGGTGTCCTTGAAGATATTTTTATCCAGAGGCTGATAAGAAACTGGGCAATCCTCCTCTGAATCTTGAGATGACATATTTTCAGATCTGTCAGAAAACAGCGAGAAAGAAGAACAGAAGATTTCTCCATGATATGGTGGTCAATAGGTTCGGAGGGTATATAAAGATTTTTTTTATCTTGGGAGACAAGCAAACGGGAGAAAAACGGAGTCCGGAAGGTAACCGAGGTGGCCACAACCCACCTGGGCACGCCTGGCTGCCATGCGTGCCCTGGTGTCTTATGCCCACCAGGGTTGCCTTCCTGGTTGTTTCTTATTTTACTAATTTTTGTAATATTCCAAAACAGACAGAAAATATTTTTGTGGATTTTCGGAGTCCATTTACTTACAGTATCATGTACCTCCTCTTTTTTCACGATTCTAGAGTGTTCCGGAAGGTTTCTTTTATGTGTTCCTCTGATGTCATGGTTTGAGTAATATTGGTTTAGACATTAATATGCATACTTGAGATATAGTGTTTGATTCTTTGCCCATCAACCACCTTCAGGTTAGTACCTTCGGCATTATTTATTTTGATAGCTCCAGAACGATAAACCTCCTCGATAATATATAGTCCTTCCCATCTGGAGAGATGTTTTCCTGCAAAGAATCTAAAACGAGAGTTGTACAAAAGAACATATTGATGAGGACATGGATACCACAGTTACACCCATATCCACTGTTGTTTTACCTCTTGGGACAATTGCTAGAGCTCACATATGCCAGTTTCTTGGTAATGTTTCTATTGTTCATGAGAATATGATGATGCCTAACTTAGATACATTTGTGTTGCTTTCAATTGAAGGGCCTAGTACGGACAAGAAGGATGAATGTTGGAGCATGATCAAGTACGGAGATGAAGGTGCGTGTGAAGATAACAAGAATGGAGTTTCTACTGGAGATTTGCGGACTTTGAAGCCACCATGATGACATACAAGAACATGGACGAAATATACAAGATGGCCATTCATAAATTTCGTCCATAGCTTATTATTGGTGTTGCACCACCTTATTTTGGGCCAGGCCCATGTAATCTATGTTTAGAGTCTGTATTGTAGGGGAAATGACTTAGGAGGTATTTTAGTCCCACCTTGCCAAGGGTGGAAGAAATTCCCTCTCTTTTCCCTATAAATATAGCCCTTAAGGCACTGTTTAGATGGGGTTTTATTTAGTTAAAAGTTAGCCATCGCTGCAACTTCGTGTACTTCGTTTGTGTCCAACGACCAGACCAAGACCGCTTATGAAACCCGACTATTATCAATACTTCATCCATATTCGCAATATTCAGATTGCTTAATCATATTCTTACTTGTTCTTCGATTGCTTGCAGGAATAGACCTTCGTGATCAGGCTGATCATGCTCCGGCATGGTCAATAACCTCTTGGAGTTGGTTTAGCGATTGCTAAGGTGCAACGTCGTTGCACGTTTGTAGTCGGATTGTCAAAATCGTCTCCACCAAATCGATAGTTATCATCTCATCGAAAGGTCGGGCCCCTCGCCTCTATCACATATTCTCCGACTTTAAATTCCCGCTGTCATGCCATCTTTTAACTTGTTCTTTAAATAGTTTGGCATTTTCATAAGCTTGGGTTCTCCATTCATCTAGTGAGCTAATATCAAATAACCTCTTTTCACCAGCAAGTTTGAAATCATAGTTGAGTTCTTTAATTGCCCAATATGCTTTATGTTCTAACTCAAGAGGCAAATGACAAGCTTCTCCATAAACCATTTTATAAGGAGACATACCCATAGGATTTTTATAAGTTGTTCTGTAGGCCCAAAGTGCATCATCCAATATTTCTTAGACAAATTCTTTCGGGACCTATTTACAGTATTTTGTAATATTAGCTTTTTTCTCTATTGCTAAGTTCAACTTGACCACTAGATTGAGGATGATAGGGTGATGCTATTCTATGGTTAATATCATATTTAGCAAGCATTTTACGGAAAGCACCATGAAAAAGTGTGAACCACCATCAGTCATTAAATATCTAGGGACTCCAAACCTTGGTAAAATAACTTCTTTAAGCATTTTAATGGAAGTGTTATGATCAGCACTACTAGTTGGAATAGCTTCTACCCACTTAGTAACATAATCAACGGCAACCAAAATATGTGTATACCCATTAGAGGAAGGAAAAGGTCCCATATAATCAAAACCCCAAACATCAATGGTTCAACAGCAAATGAATAATTCATAGGCATTTCCTGACGCTTACCAATATTACCAATTCTTTGGCATTTATCACAAGATAAAACATACTTATGGGGATCCTAGAAGAGAGTAGGCCAGTAAAAACCAGATTGCAATACCTTGTGAGAAGTTATGCCTCCCGCATGATGTCCTCCATAAGCTTCGAAGTGACATTTCCGTAGGATTTGTTCCTATTCATGCTCAAGTACACAACGTCTAATAATACCATCTACTCCTTTATAAAGATGTGGATCAGCCCAAAAGTAATGTCTTAAATCATAGAAGAATTTTTTATTTTTTGATAGGTGAAACTAGGTGGTATATATTTAGCAGCAATATAATTAGCATAGTCAGCATACTAAGGAATGTTATGAGAAACATTTATTGTAACTAATTGTTCATAAGGAAAACTATCATCAATATGTAGTGGGTCATCAAGAATACTTTCTAACCTAGACCAGTTGTTAGCGACGGGATTCTCAGCTCCTATCCTATCAGTGATATGTAAATCAAATTATTGTAGCAAGAGAACCCACCTGATGAGTCTTGGTTTAGCATCTTTCTTTTCCATAAGATATTTTATAGCAGGATGATCAGTGTGAACAATTACTTCTGAATCAATAATGTAAGATCTGAATTTATCACAAGCAAACACAATTGCTAAAAATTCCTTTTTAGTAGTAGCATAATTTCTTTGGGCACTGTCTAGAGTTTTACTAGCATAATGAATAACATTTATTTTTTTATCGACTCTTTGTCCTAGAACAGCACCAACAGCATAATCACTAGCAGCACACATAATTTCATAAGGCAAGTTCCAATCAGGTGGTTGAACAATAGGTGCAAAAGTTAAGGCTTTCTTAAGTGTTTCAAAGGCTTCTACACAATCATCATAAAAAACAAATGGAACATCCTTTTGTAAAAGATTTGTAAGAGGCCTAGAAATTTTAGAGAAGTCTTTAATAAACCTCCTATAGAAATCAGCATGACCGAGAGAACTATGAATAACTTTAATATCTCTTGGACATGACATTTTCTCAATTGCATCAATTTTAGCTTTATCCACCTAAATACCTCGTTCAAAAATTTATGTCCCAAGACAATACCTTCATTAACCATAAAGTGGCACTTTTCCCAATTCAAGACAAGATTAGTTTGCTCACATCTCTGCAAAACTCAATCAAGGTTCCTTAAGCAATCATCAAAAGAAGTTCCATAGACGGAAAAATCATCCATGAAAACCTCAACAATCTTTTCATAAAAATCAGAGAATATAGCAGTCATACATCTTTGAATGGTAGCACATGCGTTGCATAAACCAAAAGGCATACGTCTATAAGCATAAGTTCCAAAAGGACAAGTAAAGGTGGTTTTCTCTTGATCAAGTTGTGAAACAGATATTTGAGAAAAACCAGAATATCCATCAAGAAAACAAAAGTGTGTGTGCTTAGATAGTCTTTCTAGCATTTGATCAATAAAAGGCAAAGGGTAATGATCTTTTCTGGTTGCTTTATTTAATTTTCTAAAATCAATTACCATTCTATAGCAAGTAACAATTCTTTGTGGAATAAGTTCATTTTTATCATTAGGAAAAACAATAATACCTCCCTTCTTGGGGACACAGTGAATGGGACTTACCCATCTACTATCAGCTATGGGATATATTATACCTGCTTCCAGAAGTTTTAATATTTCAGTTCTTACCACTTCTTTTATTTTAGGATTCAAACGTCGTTGATGATCAACAATGGGTTTAGCATCAGGCGACATATTAAACTTGTGCTGACAGAGAGTGGGACTAATGCCCTTAAGATCATCAAGAGTATATCCAATAGTAGCTCGGTGCTTCTTCATAATTTTCAATAATCTTTCTTCTTCATGTTCTGAAAGGTTAGCACTAATAATAACAAGATATATCTTTTTCTCATCAAGATAAGCATATTCCAAAGTGTCAGGGAATTGTTTTAATTCAAACACAGGATCACCTTTAGGTGGAGGAGTACCTCCTAGAGTTTTAATAGGCAAATTGTGTTTAAGCAGAGGTCGTTGTTCAAAGAAAATATTATCTATTTCATTTATTTCATGCATATGCATATCATTTCTATGGCCTAGTAAATATTGTTCTAGTGGATCAGTAGGAGGCACGGGAATAGAAGCAAGACCAATTATTTCATACTTACTAGGTAATTCTTTCTTATGAGGTTGTCTATTAAACTTGGAGAAATTAAATTCATGAGACTCATCACCAAAGCTAACACTAACAGTTTGTTTATGACAATCTATAGTATCATTGACAGTGTTCAAGAAAGGTCTACCAAAGATAATGGGACAAAAGTCATCTTGTGGGGAACCAAGAACTAGAAAATCAGTAGGATATTTTATTTTCCCACACAAGACTTCAACATCTCTAACAATCCCAAGTGGTGTGATGGTGTCTCTATTAGCAAGTTTAATAGTAACACCTATGTCTTCTATTTCAGCGGGTGCTATGTCATTCATAATTTCTTGGTATAAGGTAAAAGTAATAGCACTCACACTAGCACCTAAATCACATAAACCATGATAACAATGATCTCCTCTTTTGACTGAGACAACAACAGGTCTATGTTTATCTTTCTTGCCGGGTTTGGCAATTCTAGCAGCTTCATCATAGAAATAAATAACATGCCCATCTATGTTTTCTACTAGGAGATCTTTAACCATAGCAACACTAGGTTATACTTTGATTTGTTCAGCAGGTTTAGGTGCTCTAATATTACTTTTGTGAACCATAGTTGAAACCTTAGCATGTTCCTTTATCCTAACAGGGGAAGGTGTTTTTTCAATATAAGCAGTAGGCACAACTAGGTTCTTCAACCATAGCAACACTAGGTTCTACTTTGATTTGTTCAGCAGGTTTAGGTGCTCTAATTTTAATTTTGCGAACCATAGTTGAAACCTTAGCATGTTCCTTTATCCTAACAGGGAAAGGTGGTTTTTTCAATATAAGCAGTAGGCACAACTAGATCAACATTGTAAATAATAGTTTCATCTTTAACCACAACTGGTTCCTTAATTTCTTCTTTAATAGGGGGATGATATTTAAACCACTTCTCCTTAGGAAGATCAACATGAGTAGCAAAAGATTCACAAAAATAGGCTACTATCTCAGAGTCAAGTCCATATTTAGTGATAAACTTTTTAAGTGCATTGGTATTCATAAAAGATTTAACACAATCAAACTTAAGCTTAATACCTGACTCTTTACCTTCGTCGAGTTCCCAATCTTCAGAGCTGCATTTAATTCTTTCTAAAATATCCCACCTGAATTCAATAGTCTTCTTCATATAAGAACCAGTACAAGAAGTATCGAGCATGGATCGGTCATCATGAGAAAGCCGAGCACAAAAATTCTGGATAATAATTTCTCTTGAGAACTCATGATTGGGGCATGAATATAACATTGCCTTAAGCCTCCCCCAAGTTAGAGTGATACTTTCTCCGTCACGAGGCCAAAAAATTATATATGTAATTCCGATCACGATGAACTAGATGCATAGGATAATTTTTTTTGATGACATTCCAATTTCAATCGATTCCAGTTCCAAGATCCAATATCATTGCATAACCTATACCATATCAATGCTTTTACCTCCAAAGATAAAGGGAAAACCTTCTTCTTAGTTTCATCTCCGGATAAACCTGCAAGCTTAAATAATCCACAAATTTCATCCACATATATCAAGTGCATATCAGGATGTTCAGTTCCATCTCCTGCATAAGGGTTAGCTAGCAGTTGTTCTATCATACCCGAAGGAATTTCATAACCAATATTTCAGTAGGTGCAGTAGGTTGAGGGGCAACTAATTTTGGTTCCTGTCGAGGTGAAGATACCCCGAACAAACCCCGCAAAGGATGGTTCTCCATAGTAACAAGTAACAATAAATTTCAGCACGTAGTAATAATTTTTCCTTACCAATTTCCACTTACCAAGAGCGCTTCACTCCACGGCAACAGCGCCAGAAAAGAGCCTTAATGACCCACAAGTATAGGGGGTACTCCTTTCGATAAGTAAGAGTGTCAAACCCAATGAGGAGCACAAGGAAATGACAAGTGGTTTTCAACTAGGTAATTTCTGCAAGCACTGAAATTGTCGGTAACAGGTAGTTTGATAGCAAGATAATTTGTAACGAGCAAGTAACAGTAATGGTAAATAAAGTGCAAAAAGGTAGCCCAATCCTTTTGTGGCAAAGGGCAGGACAAAACGGTCTCTTATAATAAGCAAAGCATTCTGAGGGTACACGGGAATTTCATCTAGTCACTTTCACCATGTTGGTTTGATTCGTATTCGCTACTTTGATAATTTGATATGTGGGCAGACCGGTCCTTAGGTGTTGTTCTTACTTGAACAAGCCTCCTACTTATGATTAACCCCCTCGCAAGCATCCGCAACTATGAGAAAAGTACTAAGATAAAATCTAACCATAGCATTAAACTTTTGGATCCAAATTGGTCCCTTATGAAGTAGCGCATAAACTAGGGTTTAAGCTTTTGTCACTCTAGCAACCCATCATCTAATAACTACTCCACAATGCATTCCCTTAGGCCCAAATATGGTGAAGTGCCATGTAGTCGACGTTCACATGACACCACTAAGGGAATCAAAACATACATATCATCAAAATATCAAACACATATCAATTTCACATGATTACTTGCAACATGACTTCTCCCGTGACCTCAAGAACAAAAGTGATAATTATACTCAAGATCAGAGGGGTATTAAATAGCATAATGGATCTGAACATATAATCTTCCACCAAATAAACCATATAGTAATGAACTACAAGATGTAATCAACACTACTAGTCACCCACAAGTACCAATCTGAGGTTTCGGTACAAAGATCAAACGCAAGAGATGAACTAAGGTTTGAGAGGAGATGGTGTTGTTGAAGATGTTAATGAATATTGGCCTCCCAAAGATGAGAGGGTTGTTGGTGATCATGATGTCGATGACGATGATTTCCCCCTTCGGGAGGGAAGTTCCCCCGGCGGAATCGCTCTGCCAGAGGGCAAAAGTGCTCCTGCCCAAGTTCTGCCTCGAAACGACGGTGCTCCATCCCGAAAGTCCTCCCCTTGTTTTTCTAGGTCAAAATGACTTATATACCAGAAGAGGGGCACCGAAGGTGGGCCGAGGAGGGCACAACCCACCAGGGCGCGCCTGGGCTACCTAGCGTGCCCAGGTGGGTTGTGCCCACCTGGTGGGCCCCCTCTAGTAGTTATTTGCTCCAATATTCTTCATATATTCCCAAACAATTCTCCGTAAATTTTCAGCTCATTTGGAGATGTGCAGAATAGGTGACTGTGACGTAGCTTTTTCATGTCCAGAATTCCAGCTGCCGGCATTCTCCCCCTTTGTGTAAACCTTGCATATTACGAGAGAAAAGGCATTAGAATCACTCCATACAGCATTATTATGCATAAAACATTATAAATAACAGTACAAAAACATGATGCAAAATGGACTTATCAGTCGCCCAGCCGAGTACAAAACACGTTCTACTCAAAGTATACTTCGTGCCACCATAGTTCCCCCTATAGGGTTATAACTATGATAATTAATGGTTTAACCCATGGAAGCAGCCTCTCTAAGGGTTCTCCGTAATTCCCCTATCAATTACAAATGTTAGGAGTAAAGGCTTTTACTGTCACCTTGAATTACCTTCACGTCCTACCCCTTTACAATGACAGTGATATACTTTGTGGCCATAAGGCAATAATGTTGAGTTGGGTCCCTTCACAACATTCACGAAGTTATTAAACTAAGCATTCAATAAAGGATATCGTATCCAAAATAATGATTCAGATCATATATCCCAGAGGTTCATCCATATCCCCGAGAACTAGGGGTCTACTCACACATGAACACAAACATAATGATTGTGACGCCCGGATAATTAAGCTACAGTAATTCTCTGCTAATGATGCCACGTCACTTCGATTACTGTTATTAATCTCGCATAGGATCAAAACTATTCCAATTCAAATTTGAATTTTTGTCAAACAACAAAAAATTTCAAACATTAAAACAAAAATGTTCGGAGTGTGCCAATTAATGCCTAGATATTTATGGTGAAGAAATCATGCTTTTACAAAGTGTCTAAATACTTTAAAACAAATTAAAACAGTAAAGGAAAGTAATAAATAAAAACAAAACAAAACAAAACAAAGAAAATATAAATAAAAGAAAAGGAAAACACCCCCGGGCCACGGCTAGCAGGCCACCGGGCCGCCCGGCCGGCCCACCTTGCCCAACCAGCCAGCCGGCCACCCCCACTCCCCATATCCCCTCACCCCCGTGACCTAACTCACCCCCACACACCCACTCCCCCCGACTCGCTCCCCCCTCCCCCGATCCAGATCGGATCGGGGCTCGTGCACCCTGCCGCGCCTGGAACCGAACCGCGCCGACGCCGATCCTCGCCGCCCGGCGCTGCGTTGCCGCTCTCCTCCTCGCAGGACCACCTCGCCGGACTGCATCCCCATCGCCGTCGTCCCCGTCGACCTCCTCAACCCCACTGCCTGTGCCCTGCAACCCCTTGTGAGGCCCCCTCCTTCTCCTCTGCCCCGCTTCGTCGCACATGCGCGCCTCGCCCGCGCAGCCAGACGCTGCCGCGCCAGCGTCTTCGCGCCCGCCACTAGACGCTTGCCCCTCCTGCTGCCGCTCGCGACTGCTGCTTGCTCGCTGAGGTCCGACTGAGCCTCCAGCTCGGTGCTCCGCCGCCCGCCCGTGTGGCCTGCTCCGCCTTGCCGCCCGCTTCTCCTGCTGCCGCCTGCGCTGCTGCCCCTCCCCACCGCTCCGGTCTGCAGCGCCTCGCGCGCCGAGCCCCATGGCAACTCCGCTGCACCTACCGCCGAGCCCGCCACCGTTGCTGCTGCTCCACCGCTGCCCGTCGCCCACGGCTCCGTGCCTTCCCTCGCGCAGTCGGCGGCCGCTCCTCGCCGCTCGCTCGGTGCCGCCCGGCGCTCCTCCGTCCCTCCGCGCCCGACCAGCCATCGGCGGCCGGCCTCGCCATGATCGTGGCCCCTCGTTGGCCGCCGCCGGGTCCGCCCTACTTTGTTGTCGCGGCTTCACGCCAAGAAGACGGCACCAGCGCCCGATCGGGTGCACTGCGAGGGCATCGCCCGTTGGGCTGCGCCCGTAACCCAAGACGCTTCAAAGGCCCACAGGGCCTATGACAAACGGGGCCCAGCCCGAGAATGTTTTATAAAAAATGAAAAATGAAAAGAAAAATGAATTAATAAAATTAATAATTAATTAGTGAATTAGAATTAATTAAGTTAATTAATCTAATTAATTTGTTAGTTTAGTTAAACAGTAATTAGTTTAGCTAAACCCTAATTAACCTAAATAGAGTATGACAGGTGGGTCCCGCACGTCAGTTTGACCAGTCAACGCCTTGTTGACTGCTGACGTCAGCTTACACTATTCTGGATAATGTTGATTTAAAGTAATTAAATAAATTCTAAAAATAATTAAAACTTTAGAAAATCATATAAAATAAACCGTAGCTTAGATGAAAATGTTTTCTACATGAAAGTTGTTCAGAACGACGAGACGAATCCGGATACGCAGCCCGTTCGTCCGCCACGCATCCCTAGCATAGCGAACATGCAACTTTCCCCCTCCTGTTCACCTGTCCGAAAACGCGAAACACCGGGGTTACTTTCCCGGATGTTTTCCCCCTTCGCCGGTATCACCTCCTAGAGCGTTAGGGCACTCCTAGCACAGTTACTTGACATGTCATGCATCGCTATGCATCTGTTTGCATTGTATTCATTGTTTCTTCCCCCTCTTCTCTTCGGTAGACTACGAGACTGACGCCGATGCTGGTGCCCCGATCGACTACGTTGTTGACGACCCCTCCTTCTCGGCTGAGCTTCCAGGCAAGCCCCCCCCCCCCCTGATCACCAGATATCGCCTATTCTTCTCTATACTGCTTGCATGTTACTGCTTTCCGTTAATCCTATTCTACTGCATAGACTGTCTTTGCCACTACTGTTGTTACCTTTACCTGCAATCCTACATGCTTAGTATAGGATGCTAGTATTCCATCTATGGCCCTACATTCTTGTCCGTCTGTTGTGCTATACTATCGGGCCATGATCACTTGGGAGGTGATCATGGGTTTATACAATATACTTTATACATGATACATGTGGTGACTAAAGTCGGGTCGGCTCGTGGAGCACCCGCGAGTGATTCACAGATTGGGGGCTGAAAGGACCTTTGTCCCGACGGCCCTCTGGGTGGATCTTTGTGGCGGAGCGACAGGACAGGTTGAGACCGCCTAGGTGAGAGGTGGGCCTGGCCCTGGTCGGCGTTCGCGGTTACTTCAAAATAACACGCTTAACAAGATCTTGGTATTTGATCTGAGTCTAGCCACTGGCCTATACGCACTAACCAACTACGCAGGAACAGTTATGGGCACTCAACGTCGTGGTATCAGCCGAAGCCTTCATGACGTCAGGGACTGAGCGGCGCGCGCCGGATTGGACCGTAAGCCTGCTCTTGTATTAAGGGGGCTAGGTTTGCTTCCGGCCGCCCACGCAACATGCAGGTGTGCAAAGGGCGATGGGCCCAGACCCCTGCGCCATAGGATTTAGACCGGCGTTCTAACCTCTCTGTTGTGCCTAGGTAGGGCTGCGACATGTTGATCTTCCGAGGCCGGGCATGACCCAGGAAAGTGTGTCCGGCCAAAGGGGATCGAGCGTGTTGGGTTATGTGGTGCACCCCTGCAGGGAAGTTTATCTATTCGAATAGCCGTGTCCCTCGGTAAAAGGACGACCCAGAGTTGTACCTTGACCTTATGACAACTAGAACCGAATACTTAATAAAACACACCCTTCCAAGTGCCAGATACAACCCGGTGATCGCTCTCTCACAGGTCGACGAGAAGAGGATCGCCGGGTAGGATTTATGCTATACGATGCTACTTGGTGACCTTACCATCTACTCTCTTCTACATGCTGCAAGATGGAGGCTGCCAGGAGCGTAGTCTTCGACAGGATTAGCTATCCCCCTCTTATTCTGCCATTTTGCAGTTCAGTCCACCGATATGGCCCCTTTACACATATACCCATGCATATGTAGTGTAGATCCTTGCTTGCGAGTACTTCGGCTAGTGAAGTTGACGTTAATATATGTGTAGCCGAATGGATTCCAGCGTCAAAGTCAAAACCCTTTGCATGTTCTGCTTTGAAGCCCACGCCTGCTAGAGGAGATGAAACAAAATACACTTTTGATGTTAGCAAGTGTGATAGAATTTTGATATGTTCTTGCAAAATAAAATAATTAGAGTGAGAGAGGGCCATGTAATTCCACCTCGGAAGAATTGGGTAGAAGAGCTTATTGTAAGTGGCACAATTCTTTTCTCATGCTACTAATGATTGTAGCGTGTTTAAATCGACAGTGCAATCAGCCATCAATGAAGGGCGATTGACGTTCTGAAGGTCCTAAGATGAAGCTCGACAGCGACCCTTTTCCTATCAATATGGTCGAGCTTGAGAGTAAAAAAATGCTTGTTCGGTTGGATCAGACCGAATCCGCAAGAGAGAAAAATGTTGTTGATAACAGTGCTCCTCCAAGGATGATCAAACCAAAAAAATCCAGAAATAGGAGTGTGGAAAGTTAACGAAGGAAGGAGACAAGCTCCAAGGCCAAAGCCGACAGTTAGCATGTTGTTGGAAAAATATACCTCACGCAAGACCAACAATGTGTTTAATCGGCTCGGAGGTAGTAAGCGTCCTAGATCTCCTTCTGGACCTCACAGTCATGAGCGATGGCGAGGAAGTGCATATGACCAACAGCCGTATTTTTCAATGGAGCCGACATATTGGGGTTGTGTACCTCCTATGTATCCATGATTTCCTCTATGGGGTTTAATCCTTGGGCGCCATATCCTCTGAGGCCAGCAGGTTATTTTCAGCTGGGTGGATCCCGCCGAGGCCTATGTTCGAGACCAAGCGTTACATGAGAAAAGGGCTCGTTTCAATGGGGAGGCTAGATCACATAACGCCATCGAGATTCGAGGAGGTCGATCACCGATGCAGTGCGAGCGCAACAACTATAAGGGCAACTTCTGGCGTGTATGGATGCGGTGAAGCATCTTTGAAACTAAAGCAGCAAAAATTCAGATGATTTGGATGTTGATCATGGTCTGAAAATAGCGGAACACCGGTCGAGATGAAGGTGTTGTCAATCATACGAAAACAAGCGGTGTTTCAAAAGAAGCTCTCGATGCAGAGGAGAAAAGTAATGGCGTAAAGTTGCGGCAAGCTGGCCAGTCTAATCAATTTGAAAAGCAAACTAATTCTTGGCATAACCTGCATACACGGTCGGATGCTATATCCTCACGTACTATTCAGAAGCCTAAATCGGCTAGCACACAAGCTGATTTGATCATAAACAATTGTTGCACAGGAACATCCAAGAGTTTGCCTCCGAGGAGTTTCAAGTCTAATACTAGTACATCTACGTTGGGACTCGAGGCAATGTCTGCTGACCAAGGATTTAATTCGATGCATCATATGATCAGCAGAGAAGTTTTTCGCCAACAATAAAATATTTGCTCCCAACAACAACGATGACAAGTATAGGCCGAAAGACTCGGGGGGCAGCAGAATTATTTCAGCTGCAATAGGGACTAAACCAGGAATTCGGTGGTGTCCCATGGGACTCACACATACTAAGAAACAGCATGTCCAGCGACTACGAGCATTTAGAATGAAAGAAGAGATAGCCGAGAAGAATCGCTTGTTCGATCGACAAAAACCAATGGTGCCGAAGATGACATGGATGGAGAAGCGTGTTGTGGAGAAGTTGCCAAAATCTCCCAATGGAAAATATTTAAAAAGTTATTATCCTAGCATGTCAAAGGAGGCTTGAGATAATGTGGCCGATATATTATTCTAAATATCGCCCTAAGAAAATTTGGCTGACATATTATTTGAATATATCTCCAAAGAGGAAATTGGCCGATGTGCTATTTGGACATCACCCTTAAACAAATTATATGGCCGGTGAAGTTATCGAAGCCTTCCTATGGAAATGTGATAGTGTTTTTGGTGAATACAATTATACCAAAATTAGGGGGGCATGTGTTCATGGTGTAATTTGGCTAATAGTCTGTATGATCAGCCAAATTAATTTAAATGAATGTGGTCGGATTATTCGTTCATACATATATCTACCCTTGCTGTTTAATTCAAAATGCAGGCGTGGTCATAGTCCAAAGGCGATGATACATCAGAGATCAGTGCCTCAAGCTATTCTCAGGACAAATATATGTGATTTTGCAAGGATTAGCGGCTACTTGGACAAATTCTCATACGCTGGCTAAACTGTGGTTGCTAAGATGAAGGATTCTTGCATGAGCTATGGAGTCACGTATGAGAAGATGCAACAATACATGATGAATGATCAATCATTATTAGCCGGTGTGATTAGCGACCTTGCCGGAGTATTTTATTATTTTCCTTGTAGGCTCAAAGGTATTTATACGTATGTGTATAACTTGGGCTGTGATTGCGACGTGGCCGGAATATTTTATATATTCATATAAGGCAAAGGGTAATATACATGGTAACGAATCAGATCTGATCGGTTTAGTTTTGAGTTCTATACTTGTACGACAAGTACTTCACATATCGCCAAGTCCCGCGTGCCTTAATAAATAGGCCATGGCGATTGAGAAAAACATCAATCGATCTACCAACAAATACATTACTTTTTACGTATGTCTTTTCTCTATCGTTCTTCTCTGCCGAGCCCTAGCAGCCCTAGGGTTTGGTAATCTTTGCCGTTTTGCGCTGAAAAGCGGCCGGTTCTCCTCCACGAAAGCGAGGAAATCTTTGTTGCTTTGCTCGTAAAGCAATCGTTCGTCGTCACGAAAGCACGACGGTTATCCTGGTGTTGCGCGGCGATTTCGCGTGCCAACAGACGGGGGTATAGTAGGTAACTAAATCACAAATGTTCTTTTACTAATTGTATGTGTATGTGGCCTTTCGTCCTCCTCTCGCATGTCTTGTCACCCCGCTGCCGACGGCTTACAGCGCAAGCTTGCGGAGCACGCGGGGGCGTTCTTTTGGCCAAACGGTGGCTCGAAGTGGCGCCAATGAATCATCGGTGAGCCCATTCCCGCGCAACCTCGTAGGTTCCCCCGCAAGCTTCCCGCCCTACTCAGTGAAATCCCCCAAAATCCCAATGCTTACCGGCCTGCTATATAAACCCTCACGACCGGCGAGTCCTGCATCGCATTTTCCCCTCCCTCCCTGTAGCTTATCTCGTCTGCTTCTCCCACTATCACCAATGGTACCGGTCCATCGTCGTCGCTCAGCCACTCCGCCGTCATCAGAGGACGGCTCCAGCTGGGAGGCTACACCGCGGCGGCGGTGCAGTCCCCGGCGTAGTGTAGTGCGCGTGGCATCCCTGTTGGGTGTGCGCGGAACACCCACCACACGCTCTACCTCCGCTGCCCATCGGCAGCTGTTTCCAGACACCGTTGCTGCCACACCACCGTCGAAAGCCAGGGCCATCTCCTGCTCCGCCGTCGCGGCCCGAAGGCGGGAGGTGGCCCGTGGTCGCCACCCCACTCCCGGCCACGGTGGCCATCACCCGCTCCGCCACCGCGGCCCAAAGGCGGGAGGTGGTGGTCGTGGCCGCCACACCATCGTCGACTGTCGTGGCTGCCAGCCCACCATCAACCGCCGGGATCATCACCCGCTCCACCACCACCCCCCGAAGGAGGGAGGCGGAGGTGGAGGCCCGCACATGCATCAGCGACCTTGTGCGCTACATCGAGTTCCTGCGGGAGGAGGAGGAGCGCCTCGTCAAGCACGCAAAGAGCCTTACCGCAGTTGTGGCCGTAGCACACGCCAACGCAGAGGTGAGGAATCAGGAGATCTACGAGCAATCCGGCCGCTTTGAGAGGGATCGTATGGAGCGGTAATGGGCCTTCGAGTTGGCGAGCGTCGCTGAACATGCAGCAATGACAGGCACCGTACTGCATTTGTCCAGCTCATCGGTAGGCTCCTGCTCCTCCTCTGCCTCTTACTGAGCGCGCTCGGCAGAGGAGAGGCTGCCGAAAGTAGCACAAAGCCCCTCCGCAACAGTAGTAGTATTTAGGGGCTATTTTGTTCAGTTCATCTGACTATAGATGTGTGGTGGAACTATACAACGTACTTAAAATTAGCTAGTATATATAGTTGAACTAGCCATTTCAGTACGTGGTTGGCAACAATTGGGGAAAAGTTTGGTCGGTTCAGCTGTTGAGTTGAACTATTTGTATAAATTAAGAACTACTGCTTAATCTATGAATGAAATTGATGCTTAATTACTGAATTTTAGTTGCAAAAATTAGATAGTGCTAGTGATTTTTAGTTGCATATTTTGACAAATCCCGGTGTTACAAGGAATGAAAAATGGCAATGTTACTAGATCAACAAATGTCAATCTTTCCAGTTTGACAAATGGCAACATACCCAATATGACAAATGCAAATCTTACCAAATTGTTTTTACGTGGTTGCACACGGGTCATCCAAAACAACCGTTTGCGTTGAAGGGATGCACAAATCCTGCGCTGCAAATTTTCCCTCGACTTATGGGGGAAGACCATAGCTCTCACTTTGCATACGGGTGCTCTATCTAAAACGTTTGCGATCAAGAGCTGCAGAAATCCTGCTCAGCACATTTTCTCTTGGCTTCCTGGGGAAGCTGTCAGTTTGCATACGGGTGTTCTAACTAAAACGTTTGCGATCAAGAGCTGCACAAATGCTGCTAGGGACATTTTCCCTTGGCTTCGTGGGGAAGTTGATGGATTTCCATACGGGTGTTCTAACTAAAATGTTTGCGATGAGTGTTTTATATTTAAAACTGTATTAAACTACGGCTTGGGCGCCATTAATGTAGAGGATGCGAGCAAAGCGGGCAGCCATGGAAGTCAAAGGGCTCGCTTCCCGGTGAGCATGCGCGGTGTATAGCTTGCATGCTTCCCGGTGAGCCTCCGCATTGGAGTACAGCTCGCACGCCTCTCGTTTAGTCAAGCACCTGTCCGCACGGCACCTCCTAGCCATTAAAAGAGTGAGGCGTGGCGTCACGTGAATGGTTAACAGAACGTACACATTTTAAATTACTCAAAACATTTGAGATGTTACAATGGCAGCTATTTGTTTCAAAATGCCTTTGTTGGCTGTTATTCGAGTGCGCCTTCTCTCAAAATGGACATGAAAATTACCACAACATGTCGGGTGCCACTCCATGGTAGCATGCCAAGTTTCATGAATTTCAGACGAGTTTTGGATTTACTAGAATTATTAGAAAAGAGTATCTCGACATTTTGCCGGCATTCAACGGTGCCCTGGAGTTTGAAATTCATTCCCATTTCTTGCTTGGGACCTAAGCATGCAACCAAGGACACATATTTGTTTTTTCAACCAGTTTATATGCACTGGAGCATGTGCATGTAGTTCAAATTTGAATTATGCACATAAAATGCCTGGAAACCCCAGTTAATGTATAAAAATGTCCAAACGAAGCCCAAAAAATTCCAAAATCAAACACAACACTTCTGTTGTTCTATGTTGACACTGGAAATTTTTTGAAAGCAATAAGAGGCAACGGATATCGTTTCGTCCCCAAAGGTGGCACGTTCCCTACCGAAACCATCACACATGTTGTGAGAAGCTCTGGTTTGTGAGAAGCTTATACCCAAACCTGCCCCAAATGGGACAAAAATTTTACCATGGCATGTTGATGCCGCTCCATGATAGCATGCCAAGTTTCATGAATTTTAGAAGATTTACTAGAATTTAAAAACCAGGTATCTCAATGTTTGCGGCCGAGTGACGGTGGCGGGGTGTTTGAAATTCATTCCCATTTCTTGCATGGACCTAAGCATGCAACCAAGGACACATATTTGATTTTTCAACCAGTTTATATGCACTGGAGCATGTGCATGTAGTTCAAATTTGAATTATGCACATAAAATGCCTGGAAAACCCAGTTAATGTATAAAAATATCCAAACGAACCCCAAAAAATTCCCAAATCAAACACAACACTCCTGTTGTTCACTGGAATTTTTTTGAAAGCAATAAGAGGCAACGAATATCGTTTCGTCCCCAACGGTGGCATGTTCCCTACCGAAACCATCACGCTTGTTGTAAGAAGCTCTGGTTAGTGAGAAGCTTATACCCAAACCTGCCCCAAATGGGACAAAAACTTTACCACGACATGTTGATGCCGCTCCATGATAGCATGCCAAGTTTCATGAATTTCAGACGAGTTTTGGATTTACTAGAATTTAAAAACCAGGTATCTCAATGTTTGCGGCCGAGTGACGGTGGCGGGGTGTTTGACATTCACTCCCATTTCTTGCATGGGACCTAAGCATGCAACCAAGGACACAGATTTGATTTTTCAACCCGTTTATATGCACTGGAGCATGTGCATGTAGTTCAAATTTGAATTATGCACCTGAAATGCCTACAAAACCAAGTTAATGTATAAAAATGTCCAAGCGAACCCTGAATAGTTCCAATTTTTTTGACGACGCACCTATAGTTGCATGTTCACTGCAGATAAAAGTTCTAGCAATTCAAACACCATCATTTGCAGCTGTGACCCCATTACGTAGTTCAAATCAAGACGAAAAATCAAGTAAATCACACACAGTTTATTATCACCAACCATGTGAGATGCAACACAAAATATCTTCGAGCACCGTCAGTGTATAGTACTCCTATGGCTTAAGCGAGAAGGTGCGTCGGCTACAGTCCACAACCGGCGTGTCAAGCACACTAGCTCACTCCCCAAATATCATTTCACTATTCAATCGTCGCCGGTGAAAGATGGGGACGTGGACCTGCGTCGTGCAACTTCGGCGGCCCACTCCGGCGAGAGCGCGGCCGCATGATGAGGACATCAATACCATTGTTACACCCATAGCCCCTACTGTTACATATAATGGACCGATTACTAGAGCTCGCGCACGCCAATTAAATTACCAGGTACTTTCGTTTCTTGGTAATGATTCTAATGTTCATGAGAATATGATGCTGCCTAAATTGGATACATTTGTTTTGCTTACAAATGAAGGGCCTAGCTTGGAGAAGGATGAACATTGGAGCAAGAACAAGCATGGAGTTGATGGCATGCGCAAGGGGAACAAGAACGGAGTTACAAGTGATGATTTCAGGACTTTGAAGCCACCATAAGGAGTGAATGAAGCCTTGGACGAAATATACAAGATGCCACTTCATAAATTTCATCCAGAGGCTATTCTAGGTGCTGCGTCACCTTATTATTGGGCCAGGCCCATGTAATTTCGAAATACATAAGTATAGGCTGTTTTTAGAGTCTGTATGTGTGGGGAAACAAGAGATAGGGTTGGTTTCGGACCCCTCCCCCAAGGGCCACGAAATTCCCCCCTCTTCCTCCATATATACAGCCCTTAGGGCACCGTTTAGACTTTGGGTTTTGTTTAGATCAAAGGTTCGCCATAGCTGCAACTTCACGTACTACGTTTGTGTTCAACGACCAGACCAAGGCGTCACAGAACCCCACCTTCATTAATAAAGCTTTCCTATTTTATTCGCAATATCCAGATTGCAATCTTAGTTTCTTGCTTGTTCTTTGTTTGCTCGCAGGAAATAGACCCTCGTGGTCAGGTTGATCATGCTCCGGCATGGTCAATAACCCCTCGGAAGTTGGTTTAGCGATTGCTAAGGCGCGACGTCTTCGCACGTTCGTAGTCGGATCGTCAAAGTCGACTCTCACAGAAAACGATTGTTATCTCATCGAAACATCGGGACACCTTTGCCTCTATCAAGTGGTATCAGATTTTTAGGTTGCTCGGTGAGATTTTACAGTTTTTCATTGTTTAGATCGAGTCTGTTTTTCATACCTACAGTCCACGAAAAAGCCAAAAAAATTTAGGGTTAGTTCATCCTATCCGAACCAATCTGAGCCTTTACATAATCTTTTCTGTATTTGCTTTGTTGAATTTTCGGTTGCATCGTCGTGTCAAGTTGCTGGTCTTAGCGTCTAGTCCTTTAGAGTTTCGAGTTCTGTTCACAGGTTGTCACGTCGCCGCTGCCATATATCACCACCGCATCATCATCATCACCGCTTCCATATACCACCATCGTCATCACCGCTGCCATATACCACCATCGTCATCGCCGCTACCATATACCACATATCCACTGCCATCACACTAATCCGAGTCCACCTCCATCACAGATTCGCCACCAGTCTGTGTTCCATCGCCCTGCAAATATCCGCCACCAGTCCGAGTTTCCACCAGATTCATCTCCGCCACGAGTCCTAGTCCGAGTCCAATAATTGTTGCTTTGTTCTTGATTTCCAGATCACGCGATACTCCGAGTCGTGATAGAGTAGGACTCCCCAACATCCGAGCCATCCGCAGAAGAAAAATTGTTCGAGTTTCAAAAAAAAAAACTAAGTCTGGAAAATTCTGGCTAGGCAGTTTTTAGACCATTTGTAGACTTTTTCAAAAAAAAATTGTTGCGGAGCAAAAAAAAGTGCAAAAAAAAAGAAAAAAGAAGAGAAAAAAATTCAGAGTGTGCTCCTCCCTTGTTTACGTGCAGCGTCGTGATTTTGTTAGTTTTCTAGGCTCACGTCTTTAGCACGGTCTAGCCTAGAACCAGCACAGTACCGTCGTTGAGCGTTTATTCAACTTTGCATCTCTGAATTGATTATTGCTGACCCTTTTTGCTACCATATTAAAAGCCTTCCCAACTCCAGATACATCTACATCGTGCGTTTGACTCTCCCTGGTAATCGCTCTATCCAAGCTTTGAGAGTTTTGACTACAACGGTTGCCGATCACCGCCTGATGTTGGGTAAGAACTGGTAAGAATTTGAGATTTGCTTGACGTATTTGTGACACCCACCACCACCTCTTGTTAGTAGTCTGTAGGATCATATTCTTGTGTGTTTCTATTGCTGCTAACCATGCCAGGATCACAAGCCGACGAGACTGACTGGGAGAACTTGACAAACAAGGAGCTTCATGATAAGTTTCAGCAAATGATGAGTGGACAGGTGCAAGATGTGCTAAACAGATTTTACGAGGCCATGAAGAAGATAGATGGCATGGAGAAGACGTTTGAAACAAAGCTCGATAACAAGTGTGCTGAATTGCTTTCGCATTTTCCACCACCACCACCGGCTGCACCTCTGCAACAACAACAACAACACCGACTACCTCCACGCCGAGAAACAGCCCTCCGCCGAGCGAGCTGTGTCCCTCTTCAGCCTGGCCAAACTGCTGGTGCTCTTTGTTGATATACATGGCTCCTAGTGCTGATGTGGAGGAGGATGATTATGTGGGAGATTACGAGGATGAGGTTGATGACAATCAGAACTACATGCAACCACCAGCACCACAACCACAAGGTCGTCTACATGCAAATAATGGCAATGTTCGGGCTCCCCCTTAGGTACTAGATCATGATCATCTCCCTAAACTGAAATTGAATATTCCACCATTTGAGGGTAGATATGTTCCTGATATATATCTTACTTGGGAGTTAGAAACTGAACAACGGTTTACATGTTTACAATATCCTCAGGAGAGACGTGTTCCTGCTGCTGTGTGTGCTTTCACTAGCTTTGCATGTGTTTGGTGGTCTGAACATTGTCGATTATATCCTGTTCCAGCTACTTGGGCTGCTTTGAAAACTGCTATGCGTACTCGTTGGGTTCCACCATATTATCAACGTGAATTACTTCAAAAATTGCAGCACTTAAGATAAGGAAAAAAATTTGGTAGAAGAATATTATCAGGAATTACAAATTGGCTTGATTAGATGTGGTATTGTTGAGGAGAATGAAGCTATGCTTGCATGTTTTCTGGGTGGATTAAATAGAGAGATTCAGACCATTCTAGACTACAAGGATTATAATAATATCACTCGATTATTCCATCTTGCTTGTAAAGCAGAACATGAAGTGCAGGATCGACAGGCATTGGCGCGGACTAACTTTTCTGCAGGTCGACCTTCATCATGGACACCACGTGCATCATCTACTTCCACGCGTTCTGCTACACCGGCACCTCCGTCGGCTGCCACCTCCAACCGTGATACAATAAAGTAGGCACAATCACCACTATCTGCCAAGAGCACACCTTCTGGGCCTGCAAAGAGCTCTTCTTCATCCATGGTGAAAGGATCGATATAGTTGACTAGAGGGGGGTGAACAGGCAACTAACAATTTTTAGCTTTTCTTGACCAAATTAAAATTTGCAACAAAGTAAGTTGTCTAGATATGCAACTAGGTGGACAACCTATATGATGCAATCAACACATGCACACGAGCAAGCAAAGATAGAAACACAAATAAGCTTGCACAAGTAAAGGGATAGGATAACCAAGAGTGGAGCCGGTGGAGACGAGGATGTGTTACCGAAGTTCCTTCCTTTTGAGGGGAAGTACGTCTCCGTTAGAGCGGTGTGGAGGCACAATGCTCCCCAAGAAGCCACTAGGGCCACCGTATTCTCCTCACGCCCTCACACAATGCGAGATGTCGTGATTCCACTATTGGTGCCCTTGAAGGCGGCAACCGAACCTTTACAAACAAGGTTGGGGCAATCTCCACAACTTAATTGGAGGCTCCCAACGACACCACGAAGCTTCACCACAATGGAATATGGCTCCGCGGTGACCTCAACCGTCTAGGGTGCTCAAACACCCAAGAGTAACAAGATCCGCAAGGGATAAGTGGGGGGAATCAAATGTCTCTTGGTGGAAGTGTAGATCGGGCCCTTGTCACCCAATCCCGAGCAAATCAACAAGTTTGATTGGCTAGGGAGAGAGATCGGGCCAAAATGGAGCTTGGAGCAACAATGGAGCTTAGAGATGGAAGAGGTAGTCAACTAGAGGTAGGAGACACCCCTTTTATAGTCGTGGAATAGATCCAACCGTTATCCTCAAGTTCAGCCTGCAACACGCGGTACTACCGTGGAGGACCACGCATACCTCTGGGCAAAGCAGAGAGGCCGGACTAGCGACTTAGCGCAGACTACCGCTCATGGGTACTACCGCTCCCCCTTGCGGTACTACCGAAAGGCAGGTAAGCCACAGCCTACGAAGAGCGCGGATGAAATAAAATACATCCGTGCCTACTTCCACTGAAAAAGAAACAGTGCAAAAACCCGACGCGGTACTACCGCGCACGAGGTGCGGTACTACCGTTTAGTCGCAGACGTAAAACATTACATCCGCTCCTACTACCGCGATGCAACGGTACTGGGTATGGGGGCCACGGTACTATGGCTCCAGGGGAGCGGTACTACCGTGGCCTCCCGCGGTACTACCGCGCATGACGTGCGGTACTACCGTGTGGGCGCGGATTTAAAAAATTACATCCGCTCCTACTACCGTACCGGAGCAGCACTAGGCCTGGGAGTTGCGGTACTAAGGCTCCAGGGGAGCGGTACTACCGTGACCCCCAACGGTACTACCGCAGGTGCTTGCGGTACTAACGCTCCGTGAGCGATACTCGCAAGTACAGCAGAGTAACCGTCGATTATGCACAACTAGGATAACGGAAAGACGCTCCAAAGTGCAAGGAAAGGTAAGACATGAGCACGTGTTGATTCCACCCAAACCTTTCCGACGCGGACCCCCTCTTAATAGTACGGCTCTCCTACGACTCAAATCCACCAAAGAGAAACGTAGAACAGCGCTGTCTTCAATAGATTCCGAGGGGCACTGAATCGTCTCGTACCTAGAGATGAAGCATCTGAGAAACTCAAGGCACACGATTAGTCCGCAAAAGCATTGTCATCAATCACCAAAACACCTAAGGGATAAATATGCCCTTACAATCTCCCCCTTTTTGGTGGACTGATGACAATACGGGATTTGCACAAAGATAAGATAATTTTGAGCAAGGGCAAATATAGACGGGCTCCCCCTAGATGTGTGCACTCTAGATAGATGCTTTTGACTGCATAGCACACAAACTAGGATCAACACTCCCCCTATATTTTAGAGATAAAGGCATGACAAATAACATTTAAGCAGAGCATAGCACAAAGGTAGCACAATATATCACAAGCTCGCTAAGATAGATAGAGTGCATATGTCTTACACCATATGAAGTAAAGCAACCCAAAGCAAGCAAAGCGAGGTTCAAGCGAGGAAGCAAAGAAACACACCGACACACGAAAGGCGACACAAAACTCAAGAATCCCTACACTCCCTCCCCTTTGGCATCGAGGCGCCAAAAGGTAGAGAGGACACCTACACACAAGAGGTGGCTCAAGCAGGGAACTCGTCCCAACCCTCTCCGTCGGACTCCCGGCAGCAGGATGGTCTCTGGGCGTCCTCCTCGAGAATCAGTCCACCAGTAGCCTTGCTTCTCCATCCACTCGGCCTCTGGGTGATCGCTCCTCGCACCCGCCAGACACATCCTCACCATAGAGCTGCAAGATCTTCTGTCCCGGCGACGACTCTCCTTGGGCGCCACGTGAGTCTTGTCTTGCCCCTTGGCTTGCATGCGAAAAGAGTCTTCATCTTGTCCTTGACTTCTTGGCCCACGAAGGCATAGAGGAGCTCAGGAAGGCCTAGCAGCACGGCCCTCGGCAACATCCTCGGCGCCACATCCTCCTCATCAACAGCACCCCTAGCAGCGAGGCGCCTCGGCACGAGTAGTAGTGTTGGCCCGTTGGGTTTGACACGCAAATAGATGGGATCATGGCGAATCTAGTCAGGGCAAGGAACTCCTCACCGAGGAACATCTTCTCCCAAGTCTTGAGATCACTAGAAGCAGATAGGGCCCATAGATAGGCACTGCGGTTGAACACATAAACCGAAGCTCACACCACATGATGTGTGAGACATCAAGTGGTGAGTCTGAGACAAACGAGCCTCCTCGCAGATGAGCATCATATCCACCATATAGGCATGAACCTTGTCCTTGTCACCAATGCGAGGGAACAAGGAGTTGCGGAAGATGCGATACATGATATCGAGAAAAGAGTTGAGCACCAACCCTATCTTGCCACTTGGGGCGTCTTCTCAACATAGTATGGTGTAAGCTTGTCCTTGTTGGCAGACTCGAGTTGGCATGGGGCGAACACCCACGGAGTGTCGAGCCCGTCATCGGTACTGGAGCAAATCCATGAACTCCTTCCGTAGCAGTCGACTTCGACCATTGGACATCCAGGTCATCCTCCGCTCCTCATCAGTGGAAGTATCTTGAGGCAAAGAACCGAGATAAGCTCGGGGTCATAGTCAAGGTGAAAGGATATCACATGCTCAATACCAAACTGCTCCACCAAGTCCGAGCCTCTCCAAAGTAGGCACGGAACTTGTCCTTCCTCATGTGATGCATGTCAATCCATTTCACATCCACGTAGGTATTACGCTTGTTTTTATGACATCCAGATAGATGTTGGTGCATTGCTTGTTCCAAAACAGCTCACAACCTCTCGACAGAGGAACGAGGGTTCACGTCTGGTGAAGCTGCACGAGACGGACATACTCAGATTGTGGTATCTCATCCATGCCCTTGGTGGGCTCCTTGAATTTGCTAGCTGATGTCTTGACATTGCGCTTGAGGCGAAGGAGCCCTCGGTGCTTCACAGGGTTCTTGCAGACGCTTGGAGCCGGTGTTACGTGCAGGGATTGGAACGGCGAGAGCCACCACCGAGACACAAGCATAAAACACCAACGAGCATAAAGAGGATCAATGCAAAGACCACGGCAAAGCACAAGAAACACATAGGAAATATCGTGAAAGTTGGCAAGCGATAGATGTGAGCCACGGTAATCTTGCCGATTACTGCGGTACTAAAATATTAATCTTGCTCAAGTCGCGCTAGTACTGCGTGCGAGGTCACAGTAGTACCGTGGTTGGGGCGGTAATAAAATTTTAGTGCCGCAGTGAGCACGGTAGTACCGCACCAGAGGGGCGGTAGTACCGTGCTAGCGGTAGTACCGCGCACAAAGGGCGGTAGTATCATCGCGTCGAATCAAGCGTCGATTCGAATCTGAAAAGAACCGCTAAACAACGGCGATTACTACGGTGATCAAATCTATCGCAAGACAAAAATACAAGTATAATCCCTACGCAAAGCTACTCTCCTTCATCCTACTCTTGCAAAGAAATAGCCTAAGAATCTCAAGAACACACAAGTCTCCCCCAACAACCTAGAGGCAAAGAACTCAATAAAACGAGGAAATATTGGGGAAAAACCTGGGTCCATAGCAAGAGCACGTGGTGGGGAAAGATCCCACCATATGGAATCACGGGAGGGCAGCCGGAGGAGGAGATCCGGCGACGAACGCCGGCTCCGATCTTGAGCGTGGGAGAGAGAGAGACGACGTGGGGGGAACTGCGAATGGGTATGGGGGAGTTAGAACTCCCCCTGCCCATCCTTATCCCCACGCGCCCAAGCCGGCGCGATAGTACCGCATGTCATCGCGGTAGTACCGCTCGGGCGGAAGTACCGCATCGAAGCGGTAGTACCGCTCACCCAGGCGGCAGTAAAAAAAATTACTGCCGCATGGGGGCAGTAGTACCGTGCTCCCACACGCGGTAGTATCGTGGTTGGCAGCGGTAGTACCGTAGCTGGCCGCGGTAGTACCGTGAGCTCAAGACACATCCGGTTTCAACACAAGAAGAAGGTCTTTGCACGGAAACTTTTCACACAAAGGAAACCACAAGAACACGCACAAACCAGAGGCAGAAAGACAACAAGAGAACACCAAGCGACAAAACCTCTCAAAAGGAGAGGGCGGTTGCCGAAGCCACCTATGTTTGAGTTAGATGGTATGGCACCGCGAAGAATTATCCTTGGGCCCATGACCAAAACTCGTCTTTGAAGCACAAGTACCATCAAAAATGGCTAATGTGAAAGAGTTGATCTATTTATGCATGATGGGGAGGGGAGAGTTCATTAAGAGAACAACACTCCCCCTATGTCCATGCCTACACCTAAACTAGACAACAAGTTGAGTGTGGTGGGGGGTGCACGGGTTCAAGTCACATTGCTCAAATCAATGATATTTAGCTCATGCCTTAACTCGCGAAATCTTGCTTCATCCAAGGGCTTCATGAAAATATCTGCAAGGTTATCATGAGTGTTGACATACTTGAGCTCGATCTCCCCTCGCCTAATGTGATCCCGGATGAAGTGATACCGAATCTCAATGTGCTTCGTCTTGAAGTGTTGCACCGGGTTGAGAGAAATCTTGATGGCACTTTCATTATCAGACCAAAGAGGCACTTTGTCACAAATGACACCGTACTCCTTTAAAGTTTGCCTCATCCATAGGAGTTGAGCACAACAACTACCGGCCGCCACATATTCCGCTTGATGGGCGAGAGAGACACACACTTTGCTTCTTGGAAGACCAACTTACCAAAGAGCAACCAAGAAATTGGCACCCTCCGGAGGTGGACTTCCTATCCACTTTGTCTCCGCCCAATCGAATCAGTAAATCCTTCAAGCTTGAAGTTTGCCCTCTTGGGTACCATAAGCCAAAGTTTGGGGTATGAGCCAAATATCGAAAGATTAAACTTGACGCCACATAGTGACTTTCCTTGGTGCGGCTTGAAACCGTGCACACATTCCCACACTCAACATGATATCCGGTCTAGATGCACAAAGGTAAAGCAAGGAGCCAATCATGGGCGATACACCTTTTGATCCACCGCTTTACCATTGGGATCAATGTCAAGTTGGCACTTGGTAGGCATTGGTGTAGTAGCCGGCTTGACATCACTTAGCTTGAATCTTTTGAGCATGTCTTGAGTGTATTTGGCTTGGTTGATGAAGGTTCCTTCTCTTCTTTGTTTGATATCAAAACCAAGGAAGAACTTCAACTCTCCCATAGAAGACATCTTGAACTTGGAGGTCATGAGGCGGCAAATTCCTCATTGAAAGCTTTGTTAGGGAACCAAAGATAATATCATCAACATATAGTTGGCATACAAACAACTCCCCATTGACCTTCTTAGTAAAAAGAGTGGGATCAATTTGCCCCACCTCAAATCCACGATCTTGTAACAACTTCGGTAAGGTGGTCATACCACGCACGGGGGCTTGTTTAAGGCCATAGAGTGCCTTATCGAGTTGATACACATGATCCGGGAAGTAGGGGTCCTCGAACCCGGGGTTGCTTGACATAGACCAACTCATTAATAGGACCATTAAGAAAAGCACTTTTCACATCCATTTGTTGCAACTTAAAGTTGTGATGGGAAGCATAAGCAATCAACAAATGAATGGATTCAAAGCGATCAACGGGAGCAAAGGTTTCACCGTGATCGATACCCTCGACTTGGGAGTAGCCTTGTGCTACCAATCTTGCCTTGTTGCGAATGATGTTCCCATGAGCATCTTGCTTGTTCTTGAAGATCCACTTGGTTCCAATGACGTTGTGGTTCCCGATGGCCTTGGCACCAATCTCCACACCTTGTTGTACTCGAAGTTGTTGAGTTCTTCATGCATGGCATTGAGCCAATCCGAGTCTTGAGCGCCTCATAGACCTTTTGGGGTTCAACACAAGAGACAAGCGCGTGATGTTCACAATAGTTTGCCAATTGTCTCGAGTGCTTACCCTTTTCTTAGGCTTCCAACCACATTCTCCATGAGATGGCCTTTGGTGTTGAGTTTGGGCGCAATCTTGGCGGCACGACGCTCTAATTCCTCCTCGGAGGTGAGATGAGGAGGGTCACTTGATCATCTTGGCGCCGTCTTGAGCATGTTCTTGATCTTGAGCATGCTCGGGGAGAGAACTTGACCTTGGGCATCATTTGGTGTGTCACCATCGTCTTGAGCATGATCTTGCCCTTGGTCTTGTTCATGAGGTTGAGGGCCTTCACTTTGTTCTTGAGCGTGTGGGCCTTGGGTTGGTGATGGCTCCACTTGAGTGGAGCATTGTCCTTCTCCTTCGGCCACAAGGGGTTCCTCAACGGGTAGGATAAAACCAACACCCATTCTTCTTATGGCTTGAGGAGGAATTTCATCACCTACATCGCAAGTGCCACTTTGCTCCACTTGGGAGCCATTATTCTCATCAAACTCCACGTTACACGTCTCCTCAATAAGTCCCGTGGATTTATTGAGGACACGGTAAGCATGAGAGTTTGTAGCATAACCAACAAATATGCCCTCATGAGCTCTAGCTTCAAATTTAGACAAACGAACACCTTTCTTGAGAATGAAACACTTACACCCGAACACCTAGAAGTACTTGAGATTGGGCTTGTTGCCGGTGAGTATCTCATAAGGAGTCTTGTTCAAGCCTTTGCGGAGATAGAGCCGATCGGATGCATGACATGCGGTGTTGATGGCTTCGGCCCAAAAGTTGTATGGAGACTTGAACTCCGCCATCATGGTCCTTGCCGCATCCATCAACATCCGGTTCTTCCTCTCTGCAACACCATTTTGTTGAGGGGTATATGGTGCAGAATATTGATGCTTGATCCCCTCATCACTAAGAAACTCATCCAAGGTGTAGTTCTTGAACCCGGTGCCGTTGTCACTTCTTATTGTCAAGATCTTTGCATTATGTTGACGTTGAGCTTCATTTGCAAAGTCGATGACGGTTTGTTGAGTCTCACTCTTCCTCTTGAAGAAGTATACCCAAGTGTATCTTGAATAGTCATCCACAATCACCAAGCAATACTTTCTACCTCCAAGACTATCAAATGATGGTGGCCCAAAGAGATCCATGTGGAGGAGCTCCAAGGGTCTCTTTGAGTAGATGATGGTCGTGGGAGGGTGAGCCTTCTCATGAAGCTTTCCTTCAATACAAGCACTGCAAGCACGGTCTTTGGCAAAACTAACATTTGTTAGTCCACGGACATGGTCCCCCTTGAGAAGACTTTGCAAAGATCTCATATTGACATGGGCTAAACGGCGATGCCAAAGCCATCCCACGTCAACTTTAGCCATTAGGCATGTCGCGGTTTTAGTGGGTTGCTCCAAAAAGTTGACCACATATAGACCGTTCTAGACATGCCCAACAAAGGATACTTTAAGAGTCTTGCTCCACAAGAGGGCCACCGAATCAATATCAAAGAAAGTGGCAAAGCCCATGATTGCGAGTTAACGAACGGAAAGTAAATTGAATGCAAGGGACACAACAAGCATGACCTTCTCGATCGTGAGATCATGAGAAATGACAACCTTGCCAAGTCCCAATACCTTATAAGACGAGGCATCACCCCACTCGACATTGGTGGGCATAAAAGGAATCTTGTGCACGTCCACCACCAATTCCTTGCTTCCGGTCATATGATTTGTAGCTCCACTATCGAGCAGCCATGATCCCCCACCGGAAGCAAACTCCTACACATGATCAATGCTTGGTTTTAGGTACCCATTTTGTAATGGGTCCTTTGATGTTAGTAACAAGGGTCTTAGGAACCCAAACAGACAATTTCAATGTATTCATGAGGAGAACCAACAAATTTTGCATAAACATGCCCATCACCAGCGCGGCATAACACATAAGAAGGATTAAAGTCGCCGGCTATGTTCGGAGGGGTGGCGTTGCCCTTCTTGGCATTGCCACCCTTTGCATGGTTCTTCTTCTTCTTGAAAGCACCCTCTCCCTCCCTCACAAAAGTTTGCTTGAGAGGAGGAGGTTGCTTGGTCTTGTCATTATTATTCTTGTTCTTGGGCTTGGGTGCGAACCCAATCCCCTCCTTGGCCACAACTTCCTTTTGATTACTCAAAAGGTCGTTAAGGTTCTTCTCACCTTGTATGCATGTGACAAGGCCTTTTTCAAGTTGCTCCTTCAACTTAGCATTCTCCTCAACAAGATGCACATGCTCACAACAAGGGTTAGTAGCATTTGCATTATCAATCAATACCATATGAGGAAAGGTGGCTTTCTCCTTGGTTAGCTTCACTTGGAGTTGATCATGAGACTCTTTGAGACTAGCATGAGCACCCTTCAAGACTTTGTGAGCCTTGTCGAGAATGTTAAACTCCTCGTTGAGTCTAGCAAGATCAACTCCAAGTTTTGCCTTATCGGAGCTTAGCACACGAGACACAACAAGAGCATGATCAAGATCTTTCTTTAATTTAGCATGATCATCGTTGTATGACTCCTCAAGAGCCAAACGAAGACCACGCTCTTCCTCAAGAGCATTGGAAAGATCCGAAATCTCATCGGCATAGTCACGACTATGCCCTTCCATCTTAGAGATGGTTTCTTCATGAGCCTCGATCATGTCATTGGCTTCACCAAGTTGTTCCAAGAGAGCAACGAAGTGCTTCTTGGATTTGCCCTTGAGTTTACCCATAAAGGTCTCAAACTTGTTCTCCACCACATTAGTCCCCTCATGTTCATCAATGCAATCCTTCAAAGAAGAATGATTGATGATGGTAGTTTTGATGTTGGGGGTTACCTTGTTGGTGGCTTTAGCTATGAGGCACTTGGCGGTGATGCTTTCATTAGGTGAGTCGAAGAGAGACACCCGAGGAGTCGTCGCAATGGCAACGGAGGCCATGGCAACCGACTCACCATCTTCATCATCATCATCATCCTCATTGTACTCTTCTTGAATCACCAAAGCTTTGTGAGGAGCCTTCTTGGTGAAGTTGCTCTTGTTGGGGAAAGACTTGGCCTTGTCCTTACGGATGATCATGCCACCATTGTCTTCCCTCTTCTCGTATGGGCACTCCGCAACAAAGTGACTCACATTGCCACAATTGAAGCAAGTCCTCACTCGTTGCTTGCCCTTTGCCCCACTTGAGTTGCTCTTGTTGAAGTTGGGCCTTGAGTTCTTCTTGCTCCAAAATTGCCTTGAAGCAAGGGCCATGTGTTCATGATAGTCATACTCAGATCTTGAGGTTGCTCTCTTCTTCTTCCTCCTCTCCTTCTTATTTGACACAAACCTTGGCCTTCAAAGCGAGGTTGGGCTTCTTTGCTCTTTGGGAGCGAAGCACCGCATTGTCGGCGGTCTTGTCCAATATGCTCATAGCCACAAACTCATCCAACACATCACTTGAGGACAGGGTGTGGAAGTCCGGCCTTTGACGGATGACGGAGGACATGGCTTTGTGGTAGGGCATCATTGCCTTGAGGAATTTGCGCTTGATCCAGTTGTCATCCGTGTCCTTACTTCCATGATCTCGGAGGGAGACCGCGAGCTTGGTAACTCTCCGATAGAGCTCACGAGGTTCTTCATCTTCTTTCATTGCAAACTCATCGGCTTCATCTTACACCACTTCATAGTTGGAACGTTGAATGCTTGCGCTTCCTCGATAAAGGGAAACCACCTTGTGCTAAGCATCTTTGGCAAGGGAGTAGGGCCGGAGATGAGGCAGGTCTTCGGGAAGGATTGCTTCTTGGATGATGAAGAGAGCATTCTCATCGAATTGATGGTCCACGACTTCTCTAGGAGAGAAGTTGCTCGGGTCATGCGGATAGAAACCTTCTTCAATGATTCTCCAAAGGTTAGTGTTCACATGATTTAAATGACGCTTAAAACGATAAACCCAAGAATCAAAATCCTCCTTTTTATCAATCTTAGGAGGTGGACCGGCATGATTCAAATGAGTAGAAGGAATCGGTCCACCATAAACGGGAGGAGGTTACACATGGGCGAAGATGCCGGTGCCATTCTTACCACTAGACGATGGGGCTTTCTCACTAGTAGCTTCCCCTTATCGGAGTTAGCATCCGTCCCGTGTTGGCGGGATCACCCACTTTCACGGGTGCGGTGGAAAGTTTAAGCCCTTCTAGGAATTCCTTAAACATGTCCTTGACCTCGGTCATCATGGAGGTTTTCAATGTGTCCAACGCCACATTGAATTCCTCACGAGAGATCGAGTTACCCCCATCTCCCGTAGATGATATCGGATTCGCACCGGAGTGCTCTCCCACATCATCTACGACATCAACCATACTCTTCGGACGGTAAAGTCCTTAAAAAGATATGAGGCTGTGATACCAATTGAAAGGATCGATATAGTTGACTAGAGGGGGGTGAATAGGAAACTAACAATTTTTAGCTTTTCTTGACCAAATTAAACTTTGCAACAAAGTAAGTTGTCTAGATATGCAACTAGGTGGACAACCTATATGATGCAATCAACACATGCACACGAGCAAGCAAAGATAGAAACACAAATAATCTTGCACAAGTAAAGAGATAGGATAACCAAGAGTGGAGCCGGTGGAGACGAGGATGTGTTACCGAAGTTCCTTCCTTTTGAGGGGAAGTACGTCTCCGTTAGAGCGGTGTGGAGGCACAATGCTCTCCAAGAAGCCACTAGGGCCACCGTATTCTCCTCACGCCCTCACACAATGCGAGATGCCGTGATTCCACTATTGGTGCCCTTGAAGGCGGCAACCAACCTTTACAAACAAGGTTGGGGCAATCTCCACAACAATTGGAGGCTCCCAACGACACCACGAAGCTTCACCACAATGGAATATGGCTCATGGTGACCTCAACCGTCTAGGGTGCTCAAACACCCAAGAGTAACAAGATCCGCAAGGGATAAGTGGGGGGAATCAAATGTCTCTTGGTGGAAGTGTAGATCGGGCCCTTGTCACCCAATCCCGAGCAAATCAACAAGTTTGATTGGCTAGGGAGAGAGATCGGGCCAAAATGGAGCTTGGAGCAACAATGGAGCTTAGAGATGGAAGAGGTAGTCAACTAGAGGTAGGAGACACCCCTTTTATAGTCGTGGAATAGATCCAACCGTTATCCTCAAGTTCAGCCTGCGACACGCGGTACTACCGCTCCAGAAGCGCGGTACTACTGCAAGGCCACGCGATACTACCATGGAGGACCACGGTACTTCCGCGGCAGCAGCAGAGGCCGGGACTAGCCTGACTAAGCGCAGTACTACCGCTCGCGCGGTACTACCGCTCCCCCTTGTGGTACTACCGCAAGGCAGGTAAGCCACAGCCTACGAAGAGCGCGGATGAAATAAAATACATCTGTGCCTACTTCCGCTGAAATAGAAACAGTGCAAAAACCCGACGCGGTACTACCGCGCACGAGGTGCGGTACTATCGTTGAGGCGCGGATGTAAAAAATTACATCCGCTCCTACTACCGCAGCGCAACGGTACTGGGTATGAGGGCCACGGTACTACGGCTCTAGGGGAGCGGTACTACCGTGGCCTCCCGCGGTACTACCGCGCATGACGTGCGGTACTACCGTGTGGGCGCGGATGTAAAAAATTACATCCGCTCCTACTACCGTACCGGAGCAGCACTAGGCCTAGGAGTTGCGGTACTAAGGCTCCGGGAGCGGTACTACCGTGACCCCAGTACTACTATCAAGAGTGCTTATGGTACTACCGCTCCGTAAAGCATACTACCGCAAGTACAAGAATGTCATTCTCGATTATGCACAACTAGGATAATGGAAAGACGCTCCAAAGTGCAAGGAGAGGTAGGACATGAGTACATGTTGATTCCACCCAAACCTTTCCGACGCGGACCCCCTCTTAATAGTACGGCTCTCCTACGACTCAAATCCACCAAAGAGAAACGTAGAACAACGCCGTCTTCAATAGATTCCGAGGGGCACCGAATCGTCTCGTACCTAAAGATGAAGCATCTGAGAAACTCAAGGCACACGATTAGTCCGCAAAAGCATTGTCATCAATCACCAAAACACCTAAGGGATAAATATGCCCTTACACATGGCATCAACAGGGCAAACACATGATATTATTTGTCGATGTTGCAAGGGTGGAGGTCATTATGCGAGAGAATGCCCATCTAAGCGTGTGATGATTGTTACTGAGGATGGTGGGTATGAGTCCGCTAGTGACTATGATGAGGAGACTTTGGCTCTTATTACACATGAAGAACACGATGGAGATGATTCGATCATGAGGCGCAATACATGGCTGCTTGAAGATCTTGACAGTATGAATGTTTAGTTGCTCAACGTGTTTTGAGTGTGCAGGTTACACAAGATGAGCAAAATCAGAGGCATAATTTGTTCCATACAAAGGGAGTTGTGAAGGAACGTTCTATTCGCGTCATCATAGATGGAGGGAGCTGCAACAACTTGGCTAGCATGGAGATGGTGGAGAAGCTATCTCTCACCACAAGACCACATCCACATCCTTATTACATCCAATGGTTCAACAACAGCGGCAAGGTTAAGGTAACACGTACTATTCGTGTGCATTTTAGTATCTCTACATATGCTGATTATGTTGATTGTGATGTGGTACCTATGCAAGCATGTTCCTTATTACTTGGTAGACCATGGCAATTTGATAAAAAATCTGTACACCATGGTAGAAACAATCAGTATACTCTTGTTCATAAGGATAAAAATATTACTTTTCTTCCTATGACTCCTGATTCCATTTTGAAAGATGATATTAATAGAGCTAATAAAGCAAAACAGGAGAAAAATAAGAGTGAAAATCAGATTGTGGCAAAAGAATTTTAGCAACAAATGAAGCCTAATAATAAACCATCTAGTGTTGCTTATGAAATTAAATTGAAAAGTGCATGTTTACTTGCCACCAAATCTGATATTGATGAGCTAGATTCTAGCAAATCTGTTTGCTATGCTTTTGTGTGCAAAGAGGCATTATTTTCATTCGAGGACGTGCCTTCCTCTTTGCCCCCTGCTGTCACTAACATTTTGCAGGAGTTCGCTAACGTCTTCCCACAAGACGTGCCACCGGGAATACCACCTATTCGAGGGATTGAGCATCAAATTGACTTAATTCCCGGTGCATCGCTACCCGACCGTGCACCATACCGTACCAATCCGGAGGAGACGAAGGAGATTATGCGTCAAGTACAGGAGCTGCTCGACAAAGGTTATATACGCGAATCTCTTAGTCCTTGTGGTGTTCCTATTATACTAGTGCCTAAAAAGGATGGTACGTCGTGTATGTGTGTTGATTGTAGAGGCATTAATAATATTACTATTCGTTATCGTCATCCTATTCCTAGGCTAGATGATATGCTTGATGAATTGAGTGGCTCTACAATATTCTCCAAAGTTGATTTGCGTAGTAGATACCATCAAATTCATATGAAATTGGAAGATGAATGGAAAACAGCATTTAAAACTAAGTTTGCTTTATATGAGTGGTTAGTCATGCCTTTTGGGTTAACTAATGCACCTAGTACTTTCATGAGACTAATGAACGAAGTTTTACGTGCTTTCATTGGACGATTTGTGGTTGTCTATTTTGATGATATACTGATTTATAGCAAATCTTTGGAAGAACATTTGGAACATTTACGTGCTGTTTTTTAATGCTCTACGTGATGCACGTTTGTTTGGTAACCTTGGGAAGTGCACCTTTTGCATAGACCGAGTATCTTTTCTTGGCTATATTGTTACTCCACAGGGAATTGAAGTTGATAAAGCCAATATTGAGCTATTGAGAGTTGGCCGCAGCCCAAAATGGTCACACAAGTGAGGAGTTTTCTTGGACTTGCTGGTTTCTATAGGCGTTTTGTGAGAGATTTTAGCACCATTGCTGCACCTCTCAATGAGCTTATAAAGAAGGATGTGCCTTTTGTTTGGGGTACCGCACAGGAAGAAGCCTTCACGGTATTGAAAGATAAGTTGACACATGCTCCTTTACTCCAACTTCCTGACTTTAATAAGACTTTTGAGCTTGAATGTGATGCTAGTGGAATTGGATTAGGAGGTGTGTTATTACAAGATGGCAAACCTGTTGCATACTTTTCTGAAAAATTGAGTGGGCCTAGTCTGAACTATTCTACTTATGATAAAGAATTATATGCTCTTGTTAGGACTTTAGAGACATGACAACATTATTTATGTCCCAAAGAATTTGTTATACATTCTGATCATGAATCTTTGAAACATATTAAAAGTCAAGCTAAACTGAAGCGTAGACATGCTAAATGGGTTGAATTCATTGAGACTTTCCTTATGTCATTAAACACAAGAAGGGTAAAGAAAATGTTATTGCTTGATGCTTTGTCTCGTCGCTATACTATGCTTTCACAACTTGACTTCAAAATATTTGGTTTGGAGACCATCAAAGATCAATATGTGCATGATGCTGATTTTAAAGATGTAATGCAGAATTGTAAAGAAGGAAGAACATGGAACTAGTTAGTTATTAATGATGGTTTTGTGTTCGTGCTAATAAGCTATGCATTCCTGCTAGCTCTGTTAGTCTTTGTTGTTGCGGGAGGTGCATGGAGGAGGATTAATGGGACACTTTGGCGTGAAGAAGACGGAGGACGTACTTGCTACACATTTCTTTTGGCCAAAGATGAGGCGGGATGTTGAGCGTTTTGTTGCTCACCGGACTACAAGGCCAAAAGGCTAAGTCACGACTCAATCCTCTGGTTTATTTATTCCCTTGCCTGTACCTAGTGTTCCTTGGGAAGATATATCTATGGACTTTGTTTTAGGTTTACCTCGAACAAAGAAGGGGAGGGATAGCATATTTGTTGTCGTGGATAGATTCTCGAAAATGGAACACTTTATACCATGTCATAAAAGTGATGATGTTGTTAATGTTGCTGATTTGTTCTTTCGTGAAATTATTCACTTGCATGGTGTGCCAAATACTATTGTTTCAGATCGTGATACTAAATTTCTTAGCCACTTTTGGAGATGTTTATGGGCTAAGTTGGGGACTAAACTGCTTTTTAGTACTACTTGTCACCCCCAAACGGATGGACAAACTGAAGTAGTCAATAGAACATTGTCTACTATGCTTAGGGCTGTTTTGAAGAATAATAAGAAAATGTGGGAAGAATGCTTGCCTCATATTGAATTTGCTTATAATCGTTCATTGCATTCTACTACTAAGATGTGCCCTTTTGAAATTGTGTATGGTTTCCTACCTCGTGCACCCATTTGTTTGTTGCCTCTTCCATCTTCGGAGAAGGTTAATTTTGATGCTAAACAACATGCTAAATTGATCTTAAAAATGCATGAGTTATCTAAGGACAACATTGAGCGTATGAATGCTAAATATAAACTTGCTAGAGATAAGGGTAGAAAACATGTTGTCTTTGCACCTGAAGATCTTGTTTGGTTACATTTGCGTAAGGATAGGTTTCCTAATTTGCGCAAATCAAAGCTAATGCCACGTGCTGATGGTCCATTTAAGGTGTTAGAGAAAATAAATGATAATGCATATAAACTTGAGCTGCCTGCAGATTTTGGGGTTAGTCCCACTTTTAACATTGCAGATTTGAAGCCTTATTTGGGTGAGGAAGATGAGCTTCCGTCGAGGACGACTTCATTTCAAGAAGGGGAGGATGATGAGGACATCAATACCATTGTTACACCCACAGCCCCTACTATTACATATAATGGACCAATTACTAGAGCTCGCGCATGCCAATTAAATTACCAGGTACTTTCATTTCTTGGTAATGATTCTAATGTTCATGAGAATATGATGCTGCCTAAATTGGATACATTTTTTTTGCTTACAAATGAAGGGCCTAGCTTGGAGAAGGATGAACATTGGAGCAAGAATAAGCATGGAGTTGATGGCATGCGCAAGGGGAACAAGAACGGAGTTACAAGTGATGATTTCAGGACTTTAAAGCCACCATAAGGAGTGAATGAAGCCTTGGACGAAATATACAAGATGCCACTTCATAAATTTCATCCAGAGGCTATTCTAGGTGCTGCGTCACCTTATTATTGGGCCAGGCCCATGTAATTTTGAAATACATAAGTATAGGCTGTTTTAGAGTCCGTATGTGTGGGAAACAAGAGATAGGGTTGGTTTGGACCCCTTCCCAAGGGCCACGAAATTCCCCCTCTTCCTCCATATATACAGCCCTTAGGGCACCGTTTAGACTTTGGGTTTTGTTTAGATCAAAAGTTCGCCATAGCTGCAACTTCACGTGCCGTTTGTGTTCAACGACCGGACCAAGGCGCCACAGAACCCCACCTTCATTAATAAAGCTTTCCTCTTTTATTCGCAATATCCAGATTGCAATCTCAGTTTCTTGCTTCTTCTTCATTTGCTCGCAGGAAATAGACCCTCGTGGTCAGGTTGATCATGCTCCGGCGTGGTCAATAACCCCTCGGAAGTTGGTTTAGCGATTGCTAAGGCGCGACGTCTTCGCACGTTCGTAGTCGGATCGTCAAAGTCGACTCTCACAGAAAACAATTGCTATCTCATCAAAACATTGGGACACCTTTGCCTCTATCACCGCAACCGCCAGGCGCGTGCTAACAAGCTTCGTGAGGGTGACCGCAGTCTGCGTCCGGGTGGACAAGGCAGCCCAAACGGCCGTTGTTGCTTCTCAGGCGGCGACAGTAGCATTTGCCTCGGGGATAGCAACTGGCGAGAATGGCACAGCAGCTGTCCGTTCCGCAGCGGTGGCCTTAGCCCTGATGGAGGCCGCCCACGCCCATGTTGAGGCCGTCCACGCCCAGCTCGTGGTGGTCACCGCACAAATCAAAGGATGCTTCTCCGACAACGGTCGGCAACCCACAGCCGAAGAGTTGGCAATCACCGAGAGAGTTCGAGCAGCCGTCCGTTCCTGCGCGGCATACCTTGCCACGACGGAGCCCTCCAAAGCCCAGATCACGGCCGCCCACGCCCAGCTCGTGGCGGTCTATTCCAAAGATATGGCGGACGCGGATGGCGAGATGCTTGCGGAGTATGGTGTGATTGATGCCATGGAGCCCCTTCCCCAGGAGACCGTCGGGCGCGAGCTGGACATGGAGGCAACGACGGAGATCGACGAGCACCTGCCGTAGTACTAGTACTCTTTGTTTTGTTTAATTAAGAGCGTCGGTCTTTAATTTATTAGAGTAATGTTTAGGTCAGCTAGCTCTGTTTAATTGCCGAACTTGCTCGATTAAGAAGTGTGGGTGTGCTGCAGTCTCCTCCTTTGTGTACCCAAATTATGCAATGACGTGGATGACCACTGTAACCAAGGAAATTTGAACCAAAATTTTTTACGTTAAAACTCATCACACACAGGTTAAGCTATCTAAATCGTTTGTGATGTTCACATATCCTACACTGTTCTGAATAAGGGACCGTGTCTGATGACACTTTGCGCACCAGTTTTTTCGCTGAAGCGATTCCAAATTTTGGCTTCATGAAATATCTACCTCCCCCCCTCCCCTTACCAAAAGCCACATTTCCCCTGTTTCTGCCTTCCTTTCCAAGTTGAATCCTTCACTCCTTGCTGGCGGCGCCGCCTCCTCGCCGGCGACCCTTCTTCACGCTGCTCGGCTCGCCTATCCAGGCAGGTAATCCACACCCGACCCCCATCCTCCTCCTCCTTCCACATCCCACATGCCCCGACCACCGGCGCGAGCACGACACCTTCCACCCAAATCACTGACCCCTCCACCAAATAAGCGCCGCCTTAAGCGATGGTGCACGCAGTATAGCCAGGATCTCAAGGAGCATTTGGCAGCGGAGAAGCAAATCGCGGTCGCACGTGCGAATGAGGTTGCGATGGCTTCCATTCATGCCGACCCCCAGATCTTGGAGGACACCTTGCCATTTGCTAGCTACGCCGGTTAAGCATGCTCATTTTACCCGTTGCGTGTGCTACTCCTGCCTTTCCTTCACAAATTCTAATGAATTGTGCTATCTAACTTTACCATGCAATCTGTTACTCTAGTGTATATGTTCTATATGTCCTGCAGTGTGGTGCTCACTTATTAACTGTTTTGTTAATTAGTTGTCGTCCTTAGTTAACTGTTTGGTTCAATTCTGCAAATGTGATGTTCAATTCTTCAGGCTGCAATTTTGTATTATCTTCCATGTGAGAAATAAATCGAATTTATCTTTACAAAATACATGAGAAACGAATACAATTGCTATATTTACAAGTTGTCAACCATGCTTGGTTTGGTTATACATTGTGCAATGTGGTGCTGAGTTAACGTTTGGTTCATTTGTGTTGTGGTGTTTAGTTCAATTCTGCAATGCGATGTCCAAATGTTGTGGCTGCATTCTGTTATTGTATACCATGTGAGAAATAAATCGAATTTGGCTGTACTAAATACATGAGAAACAAATACAATTGCTATATTTCCAAGTTGTTAAGCATGCTTGGTTTGGTTAACTGTCTGATCTTCTAATAGGAGTATGTTATATTGTGCAATGTGGTGCTCAGTTAATGTTTGGTTCATTTGTTGTGGTGTTTAGTTAACTGCTTGGTTCAATTCTGCAATGCGATGTCCAATTGTCGTGGGTAGAATTTTGTAATGTTGTGCATGTGAGGAATAAATTGAATTTGGCTGCACTTAATACATGAGAAACATATACAAGTGCTATATTTCCTAGTTCTTAATCATGCTTGGTTTGGATAAATGGGTTTTCCATGTGGCTTGAATTAATCTGATGAATCTGCAATGTGCTTATTTGTCATCAACATATTTTACTGATAGCATGCGAACCCTTACTTAACCTGATGACTACCTACCTTATATGTGTTGCAGGGAAACAATGGGAAGCACTGAGGTTTACAATTGAGGTTAGCACCTGCATGGTCCGTTGTCTAATATCACATTATTGTGCAATTGCAGGAACCATTCTAATATTTAGGTTTTTCACAATTTGGTCTTGCACCTGTAGGTCCTGCTGTGAGAGGTTTGACCCACTGTTCGACCCTTTTTGCATATGGAGAAATGAGTTGTCCATGAATATCAGTCAAGTCATGAAACTCAGAAAGATTGTTAGGATAAAGAAATTAGTGACAAAAAACAACAAGATCTTTGTCTGCACAATGAAGAAGACATCAGTTCACTACAGGATGGTTTTTATTCCTTTGCCCCATTTCCAATATAGAGAAGATATTTATGCACATCCTTGTTTTCAGGCCTTTCCAAAGCAGTTCACGGATGATTACCTCTCAAACCACCTGTATGGTCAAGAGGCGAGGAAGGTATTCATACAACACCCACGGTTCAATATTGAAGTGTTCCTGAAGAGGACGAAGGATGGACGGTCAATCATCCACGGGCACTAGCCTAAAGTTACAAAGACCTTCAACATCAATGAAGGCTCAATATTCGCCTTCCGCTTCAGTTAGCTTTTCGGATGAGATACATCTGTCTATGTACCGCCTATGATGCTAATTTGAAAGGTTATAGATGTTGCATGTGAAACTTGGTGCTGGTGTAGTTGTGTAATGGGGTAGCTGAGTCTCAAGCTATATGATGTTGTACTCGATGTATTTCAATTATGAAAATGAAATATATTGTGTGCTTAATATGAAATGTCAATTAGATTAATAAATGGATTATTAATAATTATATAATTAGCCTGCTAATTGGGTTTTTCTATTGCAAACGGTTATTGAGAAAACACTGTGTGCGATGCATTCAATAACGCACACAGTTTCTAGGAATAAACCGTGTTAGATTAATGAACAATCACACACGACATCCTCTTGAAAACTGTTTGTGTTAGGCCACCTGGCGCAAATGTTTACCATATAAAAACTGTGTGTGATGGATAGCCCTTGACACACAGTTTCTTCTATGCACCATGTGTGATGCATTCAATAACGCACATGATAAAATTGTTAATACCGTGTGCAATGGAAACGCCATCACAAACGATTTAACGAAGAAAATTGTGTGTGATGTACTTGCGAACAGAAAATGTTTTCCTTGGAGCGACTGTGTGGGATGTATATACAAACATAAACGTTTAGCGGTGACTAACTGTGGGATGTACTTGAGACCGGAAATGATTTCGCCTGTATAATTGTATTCTTTTGAGCTCTACTATACGTATTTCCGTATTTGAGCGCTCGCCGGTCGCACACGACCTCATTTTGCCGAGTGTATGTGCCAGAGGGCATATCCCCGACGGTTTCTGGGTCATGTGGGAAGGACCCCCCCTATCGCTCACACTCACTTGGCGACGGTTCCAAATGCCGTCGCAGAAAGGGGTTAAAAACTGTTTGTATAGCACCTCGCTGTACTAGTGTAATGATAAGAATGTGGATGATGATGACGATGACAATGGTGATGATGTTGATGACGATGACAGTGGTGATGATGGTGTACCCTCCTTATGCTTGGTGATGAAGATGACCCTCTTCTCGTTGCCAATCCCTCCTCTGGATGATCTCCAGAGGCTAGGGTTCTGTCTTCTGGACGAGTTTCTGTGTCTCTGGGCGTCTGATCCCCGATCCGATTTCACGGGGTGAAAGTAGTCGATGAGGCGGTGGCGCTGACACCTCATACAACCACCCATACGAGCAGTCATGCTCATATGGAACGCCTTCTTTTGCTCTAGAAGGGCCACGACGGCTCCTCCTTTGGCCTCCTTGTGAAAGTGTGTTATATCGACTAGAGGGGGGTGAATAGGCGATTTTCATGAATTCTTCAATGAGGAATTTGACGGTGAGGAAATTCCTAAGTGAAGAACTACTTGCAGCGGAATAAGTACTCAGAAGTAAGCATAAGAGAATGCGGGCATGGTCATCATGATGAAATGAAGACAATCAAAGAGTACAGAAAGCGTAAACACAGGATAACACACGATGAAGACAAACAGACTGAAGAAATTGAACTAAGGAAATTGAGAAAGTCTTCAGTCAAAGTCTTCAAACACAGATATGAACGAACACTCAACACAGTAATGAGGAAATGAAAGAGTTGAGGAAATAGAACCAGATTAGGTTGGTGAAGACAATGATTTGGTAGACCAGTTCCAACTGTTGTCTCGGTTATACGTCTGGTTGGAGCGGCCGAGTATTTAAACTCGAGGACACACAGTCCGGACACCCGATCGCCGAGCACGCAGCTCAGGACACCAAGTCCTCATCAGTATTCTCCTTGAACTAAGGTCACACAGACCTCGTCCAATCACTCGTGGTAAGTCTTCAGGCGACTTCCAAACCTTCACAGACTCGGTCACTCGGCGATCCACAATTCCTCTTGGATGCTCTAGACCATGACGCCTAACCGTCTGGAAGAAACACAGTCTTCAAAGGTAACAAGCGTCGGATCCATGCAAGATCAATCTCTTTAGTGATGCTCAATCACTTTGGGTTTGTAGGGGTTTGGTTTTGGGTTTTTCCTCACTCGATGATTTTCGCTCAAAGTCCTCGGAGGATGGGTTGCTCTCAAATGACAAGTGTCAAGTTCTCTCGGAGCAGCCAGCCAGCTATTGGTTGTAGGGGGCGGCTATTTATAGCCTAGGGAGCAGCCCGACATGATAAGACATAAATGCCCTTCAATGATATGACCGTTAGGTGGATAAGATATTTTGGGACAGGTGGCCAAGAAGACAAAGAACGGTCGGAAATTTGACTCTCAAATTCCTCGGGGATATCATGTTCCTCATTGTGTAGGCAATCCGATTTGGCGAATTCCTAACTCCTCGGTCGTAACAAATTCCTCGGCGACTGAAGAACTTCGTCTCATCACTCAAGAAAGTGACTGAACTGTATGAGATTTCCAAAGGCTTCACTCGAAGGATTGGTAGGTGTAGGATTTTGAGTTGAGCATCACATGGAAATTTTTCCTTAGTATTTCCTCGACCCCTTTAACAATGACGGTGTTTCCTATGACTCAAGAAAGAGAAAACGAAACTACGAAAACAAAAGTCTTCACGCTTCATGTTCCTCAAATTAATACCAAGTCTTCAAGGTCACACCAATTTCTTCACTTTCAAAGTCTTGAAAGTCTTCGAATATCAAAGTCTTGATCGAAGAACTTCATTTTAGGGTCGACTTTCTCTGTAAATATCAAACTCCTCATAGACTTATAGACCTGTACACTCACAAACGCATTAGTCCCTTAACCTATAAGTCTTCAATACACCAAAATCACTAAGGGACACTAGATGCACTTACAATCTCCCCCTTTTTGGTGATTGATGACAATATAGGTTAAGTTTTCAACGGGGATAAACATATGAAGTGTAAATACTGATATTAAGGAATTTGATTGCAAGATATAGAAGAACTCCCCTGAAGATGTGCATAGTGAGGAATTTTGCTTTTGAAGAATTGCACATTTGAAGAGTTGAATCATGGAGATCTCCCCCTATATCTTGTAATTCATACACGCATTTTACATATAATATGAAGAATTTGAAATGCATAATGAAATATGGTGACTGATGTAATTCAGCATGCGTGTATTAACATATAATGAGGAATAAGCATGCAGAGGAACACATCAAAAGTATCAGAGCACCATCGGGTTTAAGATTACAACTCGATCCAATAAAAGTTTCAGAAGAACGAGAGTTGTAACTTAGCAAAAAATTGCTGTATATGGGCGTAAAAATAGACCCGCTTGAAGACTAACTCAACTTTCTCCCCCTTTGTCATCGAATGACCAAAAGGATCGAAACTGAGGACTAACGCCCCTGAAGAATTTCAAGTTGATGAAGGAGCGCCAGCGTTTTCGGGGTCGGTTGTCGTAGTAGGGCCTGCCACAGGGTCGTCCAAGTCTTCATTTTCATCGATGTCGCGATGAAGAATAGGAGCTGGCTACCAAGGAAGGAACCTTGACCTTCTTGTATTTCTTCGGTGGAGGTGCAGACCAGTCAAATTCTTCCTTGAGACCCATTGTCTTGATTCTTCTGCGCTATAGACATGAGATAGAACAGCCAAGGTGCGGTTGAAGGTTTCATGGAGGTAGTATTGGTTTTTCTTCACTGCATTGTGTGTAGAGGTCATGTTGTGAAGAATTGAACCAAACTGACGCTTGACCCATTTATGATTGCGATCAACCTTCCGATGAAGACCGAGGAGTAACTCACGATCACCATCACCACAGGTCTTTGTGGCTTGAGGATTTTGCTTGGCAGAGTTGTTGGCGGCAGAGTCATGTGTGGCAGAATCATCATTGGTGGAGTAGGATGCAACTTTGCGAAATTGACCATCCAATGGACGAATGGCTTCATCTATCACAGTAGTTGCCTTGCCCTTGTCATCAGCTGAGGAAAATGTCTGTTTGAGGACTTAAATTGGAGGCAAGTAGCTGCAGTGGTTCAGAGTATCAGCCTTGTAATTGAGTGAAGACCTTGCCCTGATGAACCTCATAATCCAAGGCGCATAAGGCTTCAGCTCAAATGGTGACATAGCAATGTTCGCCAGAGTCCTCGTGAAGAAATCATGGAAGTTGACGGGAACGCCATGAATGATATTGAAAAGCATATTCTTCATGATGCGAATGAATTCTTCATCATTTGAGTCGTGGCCTTTGATAGGACTCATTGTCTTCGTCAGAATGCGATAGACAATCCGAGGCACATCTGATAATTCCTTGACGAGGAATTTGGTTCGTGGGGCCTGCCCTGGCTTCAAAGGCTTCATCAGCACTTGCATGTAATGATTTGAAAGCTCATGTTCGTTGTAGATGCAACGAGCATCGTCAAGGGGAGGAGTGAGAGGAAGGACACGAAGCAATTCAGTTGCTGGTGCCTTGTAGTGAGTATTTTCAGACATCCAGTCCAACACCCATGAGTTCACATCTTCAGTGTCTCCGGTGATGTGCAGCGTCGCATAGAATTGAAGAATGAGTTCTTCATTCCAATCACGATGTCGGTCAGAAATTCGAAGTCCCGCATCGTGAAGAACACTGAGGACTGGCTCGAAGCCTGGCAGAGATTCCATGTCCACACGAGGAATATGTGCATGATCGAAGACCTTGTCTTTGTTGAACAACACTGAGGAATAGAAATTGGCTTGACTAGCAGTCCAGAAACGCCTCTTCCTTATGCGAGCAGAATCATATGGATTGTAATCAGTGAAGAATACGTGCTCGCCGAAGAAATCTTCAGCCTTGAACTTTTGCTTTATTGAGAATGGATTCTTTGGCTTTGGCAGTGGAGTGTCAGTGAGTTGCATCACGACCTCTGGAATCGCAATCTCAGGTTCTTCAGTGAGGAATTTCGGTTCCTCTTCATGTGCGATCGAGGATCGGCAAGCGGAGTTCATCGGCGCTAGTGGCTGGAATTTCTTCATGTCTGATGAAGTGGGATGAGTTTCTTGAGCCCATTTGAACTGTTGGAGCAGGGACCGAGGAATCTGTTGGATTGGGGTGAAGAGTGGAGAATTTGGATCTTGACTTTCCCATAAGTCATCGTTCATCACTGGCGTTGTGCTTCCAATATCCACATCTTCTTCAATTTCCTCAACACCAGCCTCTTCAGTTGTGAACTGAGGCATAGGCGAGGAAATGATTGGGGTTGAAGGGATTGCTTCCACTTCAATTTCTTCATCAATCTGCTCTCACGAAGCAACAGAATGATTTTCTTCATCAGATCCGCTTGGGATCTCATAATCTTCACCAAAAGGAACAAGGTCCTTTGATGGAATGGAGGAAATTGGAACAGCATCGATTGGATTTTCAAAAGAGCTTGTCATAGGCTTCATTTTCTTGAGGTGAAGAATTTGAAGCAGTGATGCTTTCCTTTTCTTCACAAAGAACTTCGCTCTGCAGCCTTGGTCTTCTTCACATCGATGCGATGGAAGGATTGGAGTTGGTGTAGGCGCAGGAGGAGCCGAGGAATCTGGTTGAATTTCCTCGGTAATCGATGCGATTGCCTGACTTCTTCGCTTTCTTGGTGCACCACTAGTGGATGCCACAGCAATTTCTTCGGTGGTGGAATGGAGTCATCAGCCCTGGAACTAGCATTTTCTTCAAAGAGCTTGAACTTCATCAGTGGTCTTGGCATGTTCTTCAAAGAAGCGGAGCGAAGCTTCACTTGAGGAATTTCTTGTTGTGTTGGGGCTGCAACATTTGTGAACTTCTTCGTCGAAGTTGACAAATCTGACTTTGGCACCTTGCCAATCAGCATAATATGAGTCAAATTTGTCGCCGAGGGCTTTGATGTCACCGCATCTTGACAAGTTCTTCGCTTGTCATCTTGACAACATTTTTCTTCAGCAGCTTCTCTTTTACATCTGCGATTTCTTGATCTCTCTGGCCTTATCAAATTTCCATTTCTCCTCTTGGATGAAATGAGTCAAGATGTGACTTTGGCCAAATGTCAACTTGAAGTCGGGCATAGGAGTGTTTGGGTCCTTGTGCCGTAGATCAATGTAGTCTAGGATCGCTCTGGATCCAATAAAGAAATGCACAGTGTGCCTTTGGCTCTAGCGGCCCTTACTTGCCTATCTCTCGATGATTTCCGCAAGTTCATCATCATCAGCCTCATCATCTTCAGGTGGCTCTTGGAAGGCGACCTATTTCTTCTTGGGACTTGGCCGAGGACCTCCTCGAGCTGTTGCCTTAGTCTTCAGCAGAGTTGGGCCTGATGAAGAATTTGGTGCAGCTGAGGAACTTGCTGAGACACTAGAGGCAATGGATATGCCTGCAGTCCTTTGGCACGTGGCCAGATCCACAGGTGATGAGGACTTTGTCGGAACTACTGAGGACTTTGTAGGAGCTGAGGATTTGGGAGGAGCAGGAGCAGCATGAGGAATTTGCCGTGAGGGCATTGCTGAGGAAATTGGCCGTGAGGGCACAGCTGGTGAAGCACTTGGCTTGTGTCGGGCTTCTTTGCCATAGATTTTCTTGGCTTGACAGAGGCCTCGATGGCGCAGCAGAGAGTGAGTCCTCATTAAATTTCCTCACCGCCTCATTGGCTTGTCTCGCCAACTTGGCTTGGCGCTTGGCCCATTCTTCAGAAAGTCCTCACCACGCTTGATGTTTGGTGGGGTCGACTTCTTGGCAGTGCCAATGGAGCTCTTGGGCATGGAGGATTCATGTGAATTTCTTCATGTACTTTGGAGTAACATATCTGTACTCCCTCCATTCCCTTGCCCATCTCCTTTCAATCCTTTGGATGCGCACCTTGCGCTGATTTTTGTTTTCTTTTCCAAACTTGGCTTCATCAGGTGTGCAATAATCAACATAGATGTCCTCAGGAATCTCAAACGCAGTCATGACCTCAGGCCTCTTTCCTCTTTTATGTTGCTTCTTTCCTTCTGCCATATTCTTCAGCTGAGGAATTTGAACAATCGAATTCTCTGAAGAAGTATGCAACTTTTCTTCGAGGAACGCTGCAAATGAGTTAAGTTGATGAGAACCTAGTGATTCAAAGAATGACATGAGTACCGTGAGCAGAGTATAATTGCGAGGAATTTGGAGGTGTCATATCGTTCTCGTAAGGTTTTCAAAAGAACTAGTTTGAGGAATTTGACCAGATGAGCCTTGAAGAATTTCACTAAGCGATCTTTGTCTTAGGTTCCAGAGTTGTATAGATCGAGGATCCACACAATTGAGGAATCTTGAAGAAAATCATTGCTTAGAAAACGAATCAAGAGCATATTTCGTTTGAGGTGTTCATATGTGTGAAGATTTGAAGAATAAACACCTTTGAAGATTTTCGGAAGGTTTGAGAATCAAAGCGAGTAATAAAAGTAACTTTTAATTACCCGAATGAAGAACACGACGAGCCGAGAAGTGTAGATTAGAAGTTAAATCGATTCAGATCTCCCACGCCTAACTTCGGTGAGAGGAAGACAGCTCTGGCAGGTGTGGAGTGAAGATTTCATGATCGGTAGCTGAATCTGACGGCGACGAGGTCGAGGCAGTGAAGCTCTTCCTCACCGGCGACGATGGAGTAGCGGCGGCGCTAGGGTCTGAGAAGCTCGAGTGAGAGAGAGAGAGCGGTCGAGCGGAGTAAAGGAAGTGATGAAAGGGAGAGGGGGTATATATAGCCACGGTGAAAAACCGTTCGTCCAAAGATTTTGGACGAACGTGCCCCTGACCCTTCTCATTCGCTTGACATGTGTCACCCACGTACTGAAAAGTGGAGATTGTGTTAGATCGTGGGTGAATAGATAAGTTTATCGTGGGACGCGGAACGGTTTGAGTGGCAAAGCCGAAAATTTTGATAAGATAAGTTAAAAGTTCCGTTCGCAATTTCTTTAGCTGACAAGGACACAGTCAAGATTTTGAACGAGTTTCAAATAGAACGCACATGAAGAATTTGTGAATAGCTTGGGTTGAGTATAGCATAGAGGGGAATGGTCCGATCACATTCACTTAGCGTAAAAAGCAACTTGAAGAAATAGTCATAAGTGAATCTTTGAGAGGACATAAACCCATATATATATATATAGTCAATGAAGAAAGACATCGGAAACAGTGAAGATTTTGCAAAGTTGAAGAATTTGAAAAAGCTGAAGAATTTCAAAACGAGGAAAAACTCAATTGAAGATTTTCAACTTTGGTGGTGGCGTGACCCACCATATAAGAATGATGATTTCAGACACAGCGCACAATTGTCGAGGGTTACGAGAATCAAATTCTTCATTAATTTCTTCACACTTAGAGTGTTATTCTTCATTGATTGAAGAAAACGTTTCTTCATGTGTTGCACATCTAAGTCATCAATTTTGCATAAGTGTCGGGATGTGTGTCCTTTTCAAAGAACATTCAAGATTCTAAGATATTTAGCTCACACCGCAACTTGCTAAATCTCTTCTCATCCAAGGGCTTTGTGAAGATATCGGCTAGCTGTTCTTCGTCTTCACATGCTCGATGGAGATGTCGCCTTCAACACATGATCACGAAGAAAATGATGGCGAATCTGAATGTGCTTTGTCTTCGAGTCTTTGAACTGGGTTGTGAGCAATCTTGATGGCACTCTCATTGTCACAAGAGAGAGGCACATTCTTCACGTTGATGCCGTAGTCCTTGAGAGTTTGCTTCATCCACAACAATTGAGCACAACAAGAGCCAGCAGACAATGTATTCAGCTTGCGATGAGCGGTGATACGCAGTCTGCTTTCTTCGAGGACCAACGGACCAAAGATCGTCCGAGGAAATGACAAGTACCAGATGTTGACTTGCGGTCCACACGATCACCAAAGATAGTCGAGTCGTAATATCCAATGAGATCAAAAGTTGAGCCCTTGGGGTACCATAATCCTAGTGTTGGTGTGTGAGCTAGATATTGAAGAATATGCTTCACAGCCTTATGGTGTGATTCCTTGGTGTAGCTTGAAATCGGGCACACATGCAAACACTAAGCATTATATCTGGCCTAGATGCACATAAGTACAATAAAGAACCAATCATGGAGCGGTATACCTTGTGATCAAGTCAATACCATTTTCATCGAGGCATAGATGGCCATTTGTGGGCATAGGAATTTTGACGCCTTTGCAATCTTGCATGCCGAATTTCTTCGTGACATATTTGAGGTATTTCTCCTGAGATATGAATATGCCATTGTGTTGTTGACAAATTTGAAGACCTAAGAAGAATTTCAATTCTCCCATCATAGACATTTGATATTCTTCACTCATCATATAGGCAAATTCATCACTATAACGTTGGTCAAGACAGCCAAAGATAATATCATCAACATATATTTGGCACACAAACAGTTCACCATCATATGATTTAGTAAAGAGAGTAGGGTCGAGTGAACTGGTGTGAAGCCATTCTTCACGAAGAATTCCTTCAATGTATCATACCACGCCTGGGGGCATGTTTGAGACCATAGAGGGCCTTGTTGAGTCTGAAGACTTTGTCGGATTCTTTGGATCTTCAAAACACAGGGGTTGAGCAACATATACTTCTTCCTCAAGCTTACCATTGAGGAATGCACTTTTCACATCCATTTGATATAAAGTGATATTATGATGGTTAGCATAAGCAAGTAATATGCGAATAGCCTCAAGTCTAGCAACTGCTGCAAAAGTTTCATCGAAATCAATTCCTTCAACCTGTGTGTAGCCTTGAGCTACAAGTCGTGCCTTATTCCTCACCACGAGGCCACTTTCATCTTGCTTGTTGCGGTAGATCCACTTTGTGCCAATGATATTATGCTTGCGAGGATCTGGACGTTTGACCAGTTCCTGACATTGTTGAGCTCGAATCGATGTAATTCTTCTTGCATTGCCTGAATCCACTCAGCTCGAAATGCTTCATCTACCTTAGTGGGCTCTGTGATAGAGACAAAAGTATAGTGCCCACAAAAGTTAGATAAATGTGAAGCTTTTGTGCGTGTGAGAGGACCTGGCGCTTCAATGTCATTGATGATCTTGTCAACTTGCACTTCTTTTGCAACGCGAGGATGAGCTGGTTGTCGTCGAGGAATTTGATCAGCATTTTCTTGACACCATTTTCTTGACATTATCTTGAGTGCATCACCGACGTTCTTCACGTCAGAATGAATTCTTCAGCAGATTCTTCATGAGGAATGACATCCTCGATGCCTTGAACTTGATAGAATCCTCGGTCTGGTTCATCTAACACAGAAGGTAGGTGCTCTCTTTGCGAGCCATTAGTTTCATCGAACCGCACATCTACATATCAACAATCTTGTGAAGAGCGATGTTGAAGACTCAGAGGTGTGCGAGTCCTTTCCATAACCAAGCATAAAACCTTCATGTGCTTTGGTGCAAATTTAGAATTGTGATGAGGATCTCTAATCCAGATTTAGCAATCAAGACTTTGAAATAACTCACATTGGGTTTCTTGTCAGTGAGGAGTTCATAGGCAGTCTTCTTGAAGAATTTGTGAAGATATACTATGTTGATGATGTGGCACGCAGTATCAATTGAATCAATCGAAAAACGACGAGGCGTTTTGTATTCATCAAGCATGGTGCGAGCCATCTCAACAAGAGTTTTGTTCTTGCGCTCCACGACGCCATTCTGCTGAGGAGTATAGGGAGCAGATAACTCATGAGTAATACCAAGTTCATCAAGATAGTCATCAAGACCGGAATTCTTGAACTCAGTTCCATTGTCACTCCTGATGTGCCTGATCTTCACACCAAAGTTGGTTGAAGCCCTCGAGGAAAATCGTTTGAAGACTTCCTGCACTTCATGTTTGTAAGTAAGAATGTGTACCCATGTGTAACGAGAGTAATCATCAACAATAACAAAGCCATATAGAGATGCATCATTAGTGACTGCTGAGTAATGGTTAGGACCAAAGAGGTCCATGTGAAGCAATTCAATGGACGAGTAGTGGTCATGATAGTCTTATTTGGATGCTTGGCCTTGGTCATTTTTCCACTTCACGGGCTCCACACAAGTGATCCTTGAGGAATTTGACATTCTTCAATGCCAATGACATGCTTCTTCTTCGCAGCGTGTGCAAATTTCCTAATGCCTGCGTGACCAAGTCGTCGATGCCATAGCCAGCCTTCTGAAGCTTTTGCAAGTAGACACACGGCTGGTTGTGGTCCTGTAGAGAAATCAACAATATACAAGTCTCCTCTCCTAAAGCCTTCAAGAATTTGGAATTGTCGACTTCCATGATCACAACACAACGATACTTGCCAAAGACAACAACCATATCAAGATCACAAAGCATTGAGATCGACATGAGGTTGTATCCTAAGGACTCAACAAGCATGACTTTGTCCATGTGTATGTCCTTAGAGATCGCAACCTTACCAAGACCCAATACGACTTTTGCCTTTGTCAAGCAAAGATGATATGCTTCAGATGTGACGGTGATAAGGAGCATCCATCAATAAATTCTTGTCACCAATCATGTGATTTGTGCATCCACTATCGAGGACCCACTCATTTGCTTTGGGTTGATCATCCTGCGAGATGAATTAGTGCAACTTACGATCTCATATACTTCATCGATGAAGAATATGATATCAATTTCATCGATGAATTTCATCAGCGATATAACAGATAAGCAAGATGAGGACGTGTGAAATGAAAGTTCATTTCTTCATGATTAGCGTCGTCCTTTCGAGCATTTTTGTCGGGCCCCGAGAAATTCTTGAGACGTTAAAGCACGCCCGAGACCTGACCTGCAGAAGAGATTAATTCTTTTCTTCACCACCCACATCTCAAGGGGTGGCAAAGAGTTCATCACTCTGCGAGCTCCATATGAGAATGGTGGCATAGAGGCCAATCCATTTCGTTTCACATAAGAGGGGTTAGGGTAAGCATATGAATAAGCAGAGAAATTCTTCGAGGACTTATGAACATATTGGTTTGAAGAATAATGCACATATTCATAGCCCTTATCTCTACCCTGCGAAACAAAGTTGTTAGCATGATGATAATCATGTGAGGACTTTGATCCTTTGAGGAATTTGATCCACGTGAGGAATTTGGTCCGTATGAGGACTTGGATCCATATGAAGAATTTGGTCCATATGAAGAGTTTGATCTGGGGTTCCTATTCTTCACAGGTGGTGTCATGAGGACATTCAACTGAAGACTTTCGAGGCACTTCTTGGGAACCCAGATTTTCTTCATAGGGGAACCGTTCCTGCAGTTAGTGCCAACATATCTAGCAAATACTTCACCATTCTGATTTTTGAACAGTTTATAGTTGGAGTCAAATGACTCATCAGAAGAATGAAGAGATTCACATGTAAAGCCGGATAAGTTAGATGGATCAATGGAGGTCCCTTTGCAGCAACCCATGAGGTTTTGGGGTACTTGCTCGGGCTTCTAATATGTTCCATCAAGATTGAGTTTCCTCTCAAAGGCAATACCCTCTTTCCTAGGGTTCTGTTGAGGATCTGCTTTTAAGCACATCACAAAGAGTCGATGCCCTTTGAGGCTTTTGTACATGCATGTCATGTACAATTCCTTCAACCTGCATCGTCAAGGATACTAGCAATGTCCTCGGATGAGGTATTAGTGATAGCAGAGGCGGTGAAGAATTTGTAACAGTTGAAGCATTTGAACATTCAGTGAAGAATTAGCGACTCACGCTCAATGCACTTTGAGCATGGGGAACAAATTCTTCACTCGAAGCGCTGATTTGTTGAGCAAGTAATGAATCGCGCTCCTTCGAAGATCTTCATAACTCACTCTTAGCTTCTCAAGATCTTGCTTTCTTTGAAGAAATTCATAAGAAAGTTTCTCATGATCGACAAGAGAGTGTTATGATGACCTTGAAGGCTGTCAAACCTAGATCAAGTCTCAAGATTTTCAATCGTGGCTTTAGTGCGATCCATTTCTTCACCCAACATATCATCACTTTTGTCTAGCATGTTTTGAACCTTTTCAAAAGCCCTTTGTTGTTTTACAACAATCTTAGCAAGTTTTGAGTAGCTGGGCTTGAGATCTTCATCGATTCATTTTCACTAGATTCGAGGAGGTATATTTGAGTACCTTGGCACCCTTTGCCATGAAGCAATAGGTGGGGCGTAGTCATCACTATCTTCATCAGCTTTGTTGGTGAGATCATTTTCTTGAGTAGAAGATGGACTTGTCGACGAAGCGATGGCGAGAGCCGACTCGCCACACCGCACTCGGATTCTTCCGATGCCTCCTCTTCCTCATGTTCCTCGATTCAGCTTGAGTCCATTTCCTTGCCAATGAATGCCCGAGCCTTCTTGGAGCTGCTCTTCTTGTGAGAAGAAGACTTTGAGGATTTTGATGATGAAGATTTTGACGATTTCTTCTTCTTCTTAGCGTCATCAGAACTGTAATCCTTGTATTTCTTCTTCTTTAATTCCTTTTCCCACTGAGGACAATCTTGAATGTAGTGACCAGGTTTCTTGCATTTGTGGCAAAGCCTTCTCTTATAGTCATTGGATGAGGAATCATTGCTCCTTGAGGATTTTCCAAAGCGACCACGTCTTGAGAACTTCTGGAATTTCTTCACGAGCAAAGCTAGCTCTCGCTCAATTCTTGAGATCTCCAAGGCTACTACCGAGTCTTCACAATCAGATTCGAGACCAGCCTTGGCTTTCGAGGCACGTGATTTTCCATAGCTAGAACCATAGAGATCTCTCTTTTGAAAAAGTGGAACTCATGAGTATTTAGCCTCTCGAGGATATCACCGGATCAAGTGACTTGTAGTCAAGACGCTTGTATCATCAATGCCAGAGTGTCAAATGAGGAATCAGCGATCTCAACAATTTCTTCACCACCTCATGGTCGGTGATGTCGATGGCACCAAGCGCTTGAAGCTCATTTGAAATGTCGATGAGGCGATCGAAGGTTTGTTGAACATTTTCATTGTCGAGTCTTTTGAAGCGGTTGAAGAGATTCAAGAACATCAACTCGAGTCACGCTGAGTTGAGACTCCTTCATTTACTTTGGACAGCCTATCCCGTATAAGCTTAGCGGCTTCCAAAGCACTCACTCTTCCATACTGTCCTTTACTCGGATGGCCACATATGATATTCTTCGCTTGAGAATCAAGTTGCTTGAATCTCTTCACATCGCAGCGTTCAAAGAGGGTGAGACAGAGGGAACACCATTTTCCACAACATACCGTAGATCGTTGTCAATTGCCTCAAGATGCATTCGCATCTTGTTCCCAGTAGGGGTAGTCAGTCCCATCAAAGGTAGGACACCCAGCTGAGACCTTGATCATACCTGCGGTCGACATAACTAAAACTCCAGGTGGTTAAACCAAAATCACACAGAACAAGGGACTCTGATACCAATTGAAAGTGCGTTATATTGACTAGAGGGGGGGTGAATAGGCGATTTTTATGAATTCTTCAATGAGGAATTTGACGGTGAGGAAATTCCTAAGTGAAGAACTACTTGAAGCGGAATAAGTACTCAGAAGTAAGCATAAGAGAATGCGGCATGGTCATCATGATGAAATGAAGACAATCAAAGAGTACGAGCGTAAACACAGGATAACACAAGATGAAGACAAACAGATCAATAAATTGAACGAGAGGAAATTGAGAAAGTCTTGATCAAAGTCTTCAAACACGATATGAACGAACACTCAACACAAAGAATGAGGAAATGAAAGAGTTAAGGAAATAGAACCAGTTAGGTTGGTGAAGACAATGATTTGGTAGACCAGTTCCAACTGTTGTCTCGGTTATGCGTCTGGTTGGAGCGGTGAGTATTTAAACTCGAGGACACACAGTCCGGACACCCGATCCGCCGAGCACGCAGCTCAGACACCAAGTCCTCACCGTATTCTCCTTGAACTAAGGTCACAGACCTCGTCCAATCACTGTGGTAAGTCTTCAGCGACTTCCAAACCTTCACAGACTTGGTCACTCGGAGATCCACAATTCCTCTTGGATGCTCTAGACCATGACGCCTAACCGTCTGGAAGAAGCACAGCCTTCAAAGGTAACAAGCGTCGGATCCACGCAGATCAATCTCTTGATGATGCTCAATCACTTTGGGTTTGTAGGGGTTTGGTTTTGGGTTTTCCTCACTCGATGATTTTCGCCAAAGTCCTCGGAGGATGGGTTGCTCTCAAATGACAAGTGTCAAGTTCTCTCGGAGCAGCCAACTAGCTAGTGGTTGTAGGGGACGGCTATTTATAGCCTAGGGAGCAGCCCGACATGATAAGACATAAATGCCCTTCAATGATATGGCCGTTAGGTGGATAAGATATTTTGGGACAGTTGGCAAGAAGACAAAGAACGGTCGGAAATTTGACTCTCAAATTCCTCGGGGTATCATGTTCCTCATTTGTGTAGGCAATCCAAGACCGGCGAATTCCTAACTCCTCGGTCGAACAAATTCCTCGTGACTAGAAGAACTTCGTCTCTCCTTTCAAGAAAGTGATTGAACTGTATGAGATTTCCAAAGGCTTCACTCAAGGGATTGGTAGGTGTAGGATTTTGAGTTGAGCATCACATGGAAATTTTTCCTTAGTATTTCCTCGACCCCTTTAACGATGACGGTGTTTCCTATGACTCAAGAAAGAGAAAACGAAACTACGAAAACAAAAGTCTTCACGCTTCATGTTCCTCAAATGAATACCAAGTCTTCAAGGTCACACTAATTTCTTCACTTTCAAAGTCTTCGAAAGTCTTCGAATATCAAAGTCTTCATCGAAGAACTTCATTTTAGGGTCGACTTTCTCTGTAAATATCAAACTCCTCATAGACTTATAGACCTGTGTACACTCACAAACGCATTAGTCCCTTAACCTATAAGTCTTCAATACACCAAAATCACTAAGGGGCACTAGATGCACTTACACCTTGCTTGATTCTTATATGGTAGGTGATTATCACATTATATACAATATTCCACTGCCATTTCCTGGGATTCCTTCCATAAAGTGCTAAATGGTCCAAAAAGCGTTACCTGGGGGTTATCAACAAAAGGAGGTGCGTGACCATAAAACCTACCATGTAGGCACAAGAAAACTATCAAAATCATCACATAAATTGGACTCATCAATGTCGCCTGCGATAGATGGTGCTGAGCAGACTCCAACCAACGTGATGTTGCTATTTGAAACTGTGTTGTAGCAAGTGAAATCCGATGATAACTAGGTGTGCTCCAGAGGCGGAATTCATAGTCACATCAAGGTTGTCAGAGACACAGATTAGTGCCATCGCAAGGAGGAACATCCAGACGCAAACCAAAAGTGGAATTATCAGCAGTATCCGCACCAGGCAGGTCATGCGAATGAAAAAATGGGGACGGAATTGATTCATGCGCACCTCCAACTGGAGGAGGGACATAAACATTATGTGTCTTTCCGAGTGGTTGGGGTCGAAGGCAAGGGTGTCGACGATAGCGTTGTTGCTACCGTTCCCAACATTCCGCAATGAGGAAGAACCATCTCCAGAGGGCGAGCTCTCCTTGTTCAGATTTGCTCGACGGCAAGCGCTACCTCCTCCCGAACAACGTCAAGTCGCGATGAGGCCAGTGTTCGTCTCCAATAACCTGACATGGATGTGAGAAGTAACTCACCATGATCCTTGAACTTATGGTCCAAATCGTTGGTGAACTCCACTTGAAGAAGTTCATACACGCTACTGCCCTCAACCGATAACTTCTCCATGGCTTCTGCTCGCGGCCGTTCTTGCCATCGAGTACCATGGCGTTGTCACGGAATCTCTAGGACTTGTTGTCTTCGATACCAATTGTAAGGTACCTCGATCTCTAGGTCTGAACTAGCTCACAAACTGGATTAATTTGAAGCACACATGAATTTGAACTAGCTCACAAACTGGATTAATTTGAAGAACACATTAATTTGATCCAAATACCTTAAAAATGGTTTTATTGAACAACTGTTGTATTTTGCCTGTCTGCCCGTCACTCCTAACAAGTAACAAGAGGGTGTCTCCCGTCACGCGAGCGTGAAAAATGGATCGCTCCCGTGACGCGCCTGGCGAGCGTGTCACGGGAGGTTATCCAATCGCGGCCGGAGCAGCGCCCCCTCCTTCGTTCTCTACCCTCGCTGCTGCCGGTCCATGCCGCCCGGCAAAGCTTGGCTGGTGTTGGCGGCGGCGGGGCCCTCTCTCTTCTCCGCACGTGGGGGCTCGGTGCGGGCCAGCGATCCCGAGCGGGGGCGCGGCGACGCTGGGCAGAGCTTGGAGGCGACCGGTCTTCGATTCTTCGTCCCAGCTGTGGAGGGCTGGTCGCGGTGGCGGCTCTCGCCTGGGTTGGCGGCGGCGATCGCTTCAGAGGCTTCACCGATCGTGGAAGTCCTGCAGTGGTTGGCCCTGTTGTTCTTCATGCTCCAAAATTTTGATCTGCTTCATGCTGGCCTCTTCGATCTGGACACTGACGGGTTCCGGTCTTTTGCTCGGAGATCTCAGCCTTCGGCGCATGGCACCACTGGTTATCTAGATCCGAATTGATCCGGTCGGACGTGCCCTTGTCTTCGGCTAGAGAGGCTTCATGAGGGCATGGCGCGAAGCTTCGCTGCCTTGCCAGTGCCATGGGACATGTCTAAGTATAGATTTCGATGACGTTGACAGTGGTGAAGAAAGTCATGGTGGCTGCGACTGGAGACTTGTAACGACAGAGAGGAGTTTTGGTTGCATTGAAGAATGACGACACAGGTTTTTTCCTGTGTGTCGGGTGTTGAAGACTTGCAGCGGCGACCTTTGCAGGAGGGGGCGGCAACACAGGTGGACACCATTTTTGGGGGTGCTTCGAGCACCAAGCCGTGTTCTCCAGGGTGAAAGCCCAAGGTCTGGCCTTCATTGGTTGTACCTGACAATGGTCTTGCGAAGGCATTGTTTTTGAATCTCCGACTCTCTCCAGGGTGAAAACTCAAGATCCTTGATCGGGCGACGACAACGCTTGTGCATTGTTTGCTTCTTGGAGGCGTCGCTTTTGGAGAACCTCTTATGTAATCCGGGTGTTGTCTTTGGTGGTGGTTATAGTGTTGCTGTTGTGAGTGTTTCATCACTGCGACGGGGTCTTTGTTTTTATATTTCTTTTCTTTTTTAATTTTTGTTCTTGGATGTGTGCATCCTTGATGTCTTTCGATGTCTTGTTGGTGCAGAGGCTGCGTGTAATTGATATCTTCGCGATATATTCCCTTTATCGGAAAAAGGAATTTCAATAATAATAATAATTTAGAGTTATTTTTTTCTTTTTTGCTGAAACTAAGTTTGGTCAGCCTCTGTGATATCGTGGAGCGCGCCTCAGCCGACCTGATCACTTTGCCCTTATCCGAAGAGACCAAACAAATCCCAGAATCCATCCGCGCCGTCGCCTTGTCTCTCCACCTCCGTCCCCCCGCTTCCTCCATACCGCGGAGATCACCGACCCGAGGTGAGCTCTCGATCAGCCCGGGCTGCACAATGGCGTGTCTGGCGCCGCACTTCAAGTGGGCCCCGTCTTCGTTCTCCACCACCCACGCGTACCAGCACCCTTCCTCGTCGTCCTCATCCTCCAACTCAGGCAGGTGCTCCGGCCGCCGCCCCTTCCGTGTCCAGTGCGCTGTCACTTCTGCTGCTGCAGCAGTCGTCGACGCTGACCACGCGGCTGGTGGGCCGCTCCACCTCGTTTACTCGTCTCCGGACTCGGCGCCGGTTCTCCAGGTGACGTAGTCTGCTCGGTTGTTTTTTGCATTGCGTTTTACATTCAACTGATAAAGAAGGTTTGGTTGAGCTAGGAGTGGGCGTGATTGGCCGAATGTTGTTGTTCACTTGCACTAAGTTGTTTCTGAGTGAGAATGTGAGCTAATCAGTTAGCCTATTATGGTCAACGAATGTGATGGACATGGAGTAATGATACTCTTGGTGGAATTTGATTTGAAATAGCATATTATATCCCTACAGGTAGATTGTATTTCACATTACGTATGCACGCGTCTGCAGCTACTTCTACTGTCAGGATTGTTAATTTACTTTCAAAATACTGTAATCTGGCACTAATTATAGGACTTGTAGCATTAGCAACTCTTACTAGTTATGTCAGATCATGCTTTTCATTCGTTTATCTTGTAAAAATTTCAACAGAGAAATTTTGAGTCAACTCTGGCATCAGAAACAGTTCTGAACAAAGAGGCTGTTGTAACTGCTGCAGCTGCAGAGGCAGTTGCCCTTGCAAGAGCAGCAGCTGAAGCTGCCCAAGAAGTTGTTCACATGGTACAGAAGAGTAGTTCCCAGCCCGTGTTCAGAAAAAAAGGGGAAGTGGAAAATTACTTGGCGAAAGAAATCCTTCGCACAGAAATGTTATCGAGCAGGGCAAATGAATATAGTGATGGTGAACCATATGGCATTCCGAGTGATGAAGCAGAACTAGATGATGATACACAGGACGCTGATAACATAGCTGTTAAGTCTGCACGTCAATCCGAGAGAAGAGCTCGGAGAACAAGAGCAACAATGAAGGCAGCTACAATAGTCCGTAGTTCCCCAAAACTAGCAGCGTCATCGAAGAAGAAGCGATCCAAGGGTCCATCGACCATGAATCCTTTAGGTTCCTTATGGAAGATGACTGGCCGAAAACTTCTTACAGCAAAGGAAGAGGTTGAGCTCTCGAATGGTATTCAGGTGAGACTACCGTTTTACAATTAATTTGTATGAACTATTGGATTTGTTGTTAGGGAAATAACAACTTGTATTCCTATGAGGCCATAGGCCAGTATGTATACAAATACATGTGTGATACAACATGCAGAAAATCCCTTACATAATGGGACTATTACATGGCTAATATATACAACTCTAACGCCGCTCCCATACTCATGGTGAATCAACAACACTGAGCTTGGAGAGGAAAAACCGTGTTGTGCTCTAGTCTGGCCCATCGAGAACAAATCAGCCTTCTTACAGCAAACTTCAAGTTGTCTGAGCCAGCAACACTCAGCCACCGTATTTGTGACAATGCGGTACTCTGCCTCCGCGCTTGAAAGGCAGACCGTGGCCTGGTGTTTGCTGGACCAGGATACCAGGGAGTCGCCGAGGAATATGACGTGCCGAAGGTGGATCGTCGTGTGTTCGGGCAGCCGGCCCAGTCAGCGTCGAAGTAGGCCACCAGGTCGAAGGATGCCGAGCGGTGTAGATGCAGACCATGAGTGGTTGTCCCGCGTAGATAGTGTGCAATCCGCTTCAGAGAGCAAGGTGAGTGGTGTGAGGGTCGTGCATGACGAGGCAACATTGCTGGACGACATAGGCTATGTCGGGGCGCTTCATCGTCGTGTATTGGAGGGTGCTGGCGAGGCTGCGGTACTCGGAGGCGTCGGTACCGGGGCGCCGTCAGATGCAGAGAGCTTGGAGTGTGTGTCAGACCGACGTGGACACGGGCTCGCAGTCCTGCATGTTGGCATGGTCCAGAAGCACCTCGGTGGTAGGTGCGCTGGGACAGGAAGAAGCCGGCTTTGTTTTACGTCATGGCAATGCCGAGGAAGTAGTGTAGCGGTCTGACATCCTTCATCGAGAATTCGATGAACAGCTGTTGTTGGAGATGGTGAAGAAGAGTTGTAGTAGAGGCAGGGAGGAATATGTCGTCGACGTAGAGTAGAAGATAGGCGGTTCCTGAGCTATTGTGCAAGACAAACAGCGAGGGATTCGACTGTGAGCCGATCTTGTGGATGAACGCGGCGAACCGAGCGAACCAGGCGTGTGGCGCTTATTTTAGGTCTAGAGACTTGTCGAGGAGGCAGACATGGTCGGGGTGGGTGTCATCGACGAAGGCGGACGGCTGTTGGAAGTAGACGCGCTCGGAGAGATGTCTATGTAGCAACGCATTGTTGAAGTCCATTTGGTGTACATACCATTGGCGCGAAGCAGCAATGTATAACATAACGTGAATGGTGGCCGCCTTGACGACCGGCGAGAATGTCTCATTGAAGTAAACGCCCGGACGCCGAGGGAAGCTGCGCACAACCCAGCGCGCTTTGAACCTCTCCAAGATGCCATCGGTCTTGAACTTCTGGCAGAACAACCATTTGCCGGTAACGATATTGGCTGCATCGGGCCAGGGAACAAGGCTCCATGTCCGGTTCTGGTTTTGATCAGAGCCTTGTACTCAATCTGCACAGCAGATAGCCAATGGGGATCATGCAAAGCAGCACACGGTTTTGGAAAATGGGGACGTTGAGGGGTCTGTGGTGGCGGTGAGAGATAGATCGTATTTTTTGTTGAGTAGGAACCTGGCCGCGTGCGGTCATGGTGTGGGTGGGGATAGGCGGGACATGACGATGAGGTGCCGAAATTGGGGAAGGAAGGGGTGGGGCTGGTGTGGCCGGTGAATCAGAGATCACATGGTTGGGTGAAGGGCTTTGCAGGTTTCCTGGTTTGCTGCCATGGCAGGAGATTCGATTGCCATGGCAGGGATTTGGGTGTGTGGGCTGGCGGGTGAAGGGGGGTGGGCTGGCTGCCATGGCAGGGGTTTTCTGTATGTGGGGCTGGCGGCTGGGGATTTGGCTGCCATGGCAGGAGTTTGGTTGGGTGGGCTCTCGGCTGCCATGGCAGGAGAATTGGGTGGGGTGGGAGATGTTGGGGCGGCGGGGCGGGGGTGATTAATGCGCTGCCGCTGAGGGACTGTGGTGGATTGGTGAGCTCGAGGAGGTCAGGGGTGGGGTCTGGTGGTGTCGTGCTGAACGGATATTGTGTTTCTTCGAAGACAACGTGGCGAGAGAGGATGACATGGTCGGTGGGCTCGATTTTTGTGATCTTGGGAATAACCAAGGAATACACATGGGGTGACTGGTGCTAGTTTGCGTGTTGGTGGCGGAGATTAGGTTAATAGAGGCAGCCAAATACTCGTAGGGCAGTGTAGTCTGGGTGAATGCCATAGAGAAGGAAGAAGGGTGTTTGGTCGCGGCATGGACGGCATGGGTGTCGATTAAGCAGGAAGGTGACGGTCTGTAGGGCCTCAGACCAGTACGGGTAGGGCATGGCTGCGTTGATGAGTAGGGAGTGGGTGATGTCATTGAGTGTGCGAAGAGATCGTTCGACACAACCAATTTGTGGCGATGTGTACGGGCATGACATGCAAAGAAGAATGTCGAGGGATGAAAAAAGGGTGCGGGCGGCGAGATTTTTGTATTCACGCGCATTGTTAGATTGGATTATGAGAATAGAGAGGTTGAAGTGGTTTTGTACAAGGGAGATGGACGTGCGTAGGATGGGAGAACATCAGATTTTTGTCGCAAGGGGGAAGTCCATACAAAGTGATTGTGATCATCAACGATAACGGTAGTATTGAAAACCGGAGAGCTGAAATTGAAAATAAGAGACATTATCCGATGAACTAAAAGGTAACCTAACACTCTTCCCTGATTGCCATGCGTGGCATGTCGGGCAGGGGCTCTCGGTGATGGCGAGAGATGAGCGTCGGAGGGTTTGATCGAGGGCATCATCGACAGGGTGCCGAGTCGACAATGCCAGGTGTCGCTGGAGACGGTGGTGAGGTGTGATGACGTTGAGGCTCGGTCGTGGGTTCCAGTGGGTAAAGATCGTCAGGAGAATCACATCGGAGGGTCACCACCTTCATTCTTTGATCCTTAACAGATAGTCCATGATCATCAAATTCAACATTAATGGGGTTGTCACAAGCTGGGGCTTTGGCTGGTACGGATATTTTGATTAGATTAGGTGAGACTAAAACATTATGAAGGGAGAGGGCGTTGGTTTTTGTCGGGATGTTGTGGTAACTAGTGTGTGTGACTGCTAGCGAGGAACCATTGCCAACTACAATGCGGGAAGAGTAGCAAGGATGACATGAAGAGATTATACTCCCTCCGTCCCAAAATTCTTGTCTTAGATTTGTCTAGATACGGATGTATCGACTTGATACATCCGTATCTAGACAAATCTAAGACAAGAATTTTGGGACGGAGGGAGTATCAGACAAGGACGCCATGTGAGTGGAAGCTCCAGTATCGAGGTACCACTCCGTGCTTGGCGAGGAAGCCTGACCTTGCTGCACTCTCATACTGTTCAAGGCGTGGATGAGGGCTGTCTGGTCCCAAGTCGGATGGGTGGCATTGGGGGATCCGCCAGCCACCGCACCGTAGAGGGGGTGGGCAGGAGCACGGCTGGTGTGCCAGACAATAGGTGGAGCCGAGCTGAGCGCCGATGGACGACCCCATGGTGCACCGCCATGCTGGGGAACAGAGTGGAGCCCCCGGGGCACGGGACGAGGATGCCTGCACCAGGAGCATGGGGCCGCCAGGGCATGGGCCAAGCGTGGACCATGCCGGTCCAGGGCGCTGGTGCGAGAGCAGCAGGGTGAGGGGCTGAACCACCCCCGCCAGAGTGTGATGATAGGCCCTCGCCAGAGTTGGTAGTCTTCCCCTTGCCCTTGTGGACTAACCTGAGTCCGAATGGTCCACCCGGGTCTGGGTTGCCAGCTTTGGGTTGTTTCGACTATATCCTGATTGTTATTGACAAGCTGTCCAAATACGGCTATTTTATTTCCTTGCATCACCCTTTTACTACTCTACCTCTCGCTGACGCCTTTCTCGACATGATTTACAAATTGTATGCTATGCCTCTTCTATTGTCTCTGAACGTGATCGCATCTTTACCACTGCCTTTTGGAAAGAGTTGTTTCAATGCACTCGCACCTGCTACGTATGATCCTGCCTCGCTACCTCTAACCAGATGGCCAAACAGAGTGTGTAAATCAACATGTGGAGGGTTATCTCCGTTGTTGTGTCAGTGCCCATCCAACTCGTTGGTTGGTCTCAGTCGCCCCCTCTTTGTGAATTTTGGTAAAATAGCAATTGCACTCTGCAATGGGCAAGTCATCTATGGGCATCATCCGCGACACTTCGGCATTGCTCCTGATGACACCATTGTTATTCCTGATCTTCAGCAGTGGCTTGAACGTTTCCTCCTCATTATGGACTCGGTTGGTCAGCACCTCTTGCGCGCATAGCAGCGGATGAAGAGCCAGGCCAACAAACATCACATTGATAGATTTTTTGCTGTTGGTGATGAGGTCTTCTTGAAGCTCCAACCCTATATTTAGGCCTCTGTCGCTCCCTGAGCAAATTACAAATTGGTTTTCAAGTTCTTCGGTCCCTTTGAGGTGCTCGAGAGCGTCAGCGAAGTGGCCTATTGGCTAGCCCTGCCAGCGTCAACCAAAGTTTATCCTGTTTTCAGGTTTCCTTGCTCCGCAAGGTTCTAAAGCTGGACTATCAAGTATTACCTCAGTTGCCTTCACCTGATGCTCATTTGCTGGTCCCTGGAAAGGTGCTTCGGCAATGAGTTCTTCGCCGCAGTGCCAATTCTCTTGTTTAAGTTCTCGTTCAATGGAGCAACGCACCATCTGAGCTGGTGCACAACCTGGTGAACTAAGTGCGTGTGTGCGCTGGAGAGTAGGTGGCGGTGGTGAAACTGCTGGCCAGAAACCGAGAGCAAAGGAGAGAGGCGTGGGTTTAGGCGAGAGCTCAACGAACACCAATGCCGCGTTGCTTGTACTCGAGATATTGCTGGACCTAGTAATCGAAATCCTCGTGAGGTTGAGTGCTTACGTGGATGTAGTATTGTTCTTTTCATTTAGAGCCAGTTTTGGAGCTAAATATGCAACATTACCTTGAATTGGTGCAGGATCTCTTGAAGCTGGAGGCAATTCAAGGTGAGCTTGCAGAGTACAATGGTGGTCAACCAACCTTCCCACAGTGGGCAGCTGCAGCTGGAACTGATGAGAACACTTTGCGGAAACGTCTTGATCATGGTATTCATTGCAAAAACAGAATGGTAACATCTAATGTGCGACTTGTAATCTCTATTGCCAGAGAATTTGAAGGTCCAGGGTTGGAGCTTTATGATCTTATTCAGGTACATGGACTTTTCTTTAGCTGTTGTGGTTAATAAGTATGGTTACTTCTATGCTGTATTTAGCATGGATATTTTATTTCTAGGTCTTCATTACAGGAAGGAATGCAGGGCCTTATAAGAGGTGCTGAAAAGTTTGATGCATCAAAGGGTTTTCGGTTCTCTACATATTCTCACTGGTGGATCAAACAAGCTATGCGAAAATCTGTCTCTGAGCAAACCCAGATATTTCGCTTACCAGTATGTTGGCCATCCTTGTCCTTTTAGTTATTTTATGTTTTGTTGCACTATTCTGTGTACCCACCTGCTGGCTGCTGTGGTCATACTGATTGTGACTTGGTGCCTAATAATACTATCATGCATGAGTGCAAGCTGAATTAAGTTAGACAATTTCTGAGATTCTGCAGTACGAGTGAACCCATTCAAATTGGTGAAACTGCTAGTCTATGTGCAAATGCGAGATAACTATTTATTTTGTAGCATAACGCATTGATGCTAGTTTCTTGGTGCAATGAGACACATGGTACAGTTGACGGTTTTTTTTTCCGGAAAGGCCAAAGGCCACATATTAAGTTGAACAGACCCTTACAAAAGCACCTTTCCAGAAATTGAAATATCCATCCAGGTCCCTGGGGTTGCCAAAGTCTTCTTCCTCCTGCATCCATCGGCCGCGCGCCTTAAGCAAAGTTCGTTGCTGCCTCTGGGCTTCTGTCTCAATGGAGCAAACTTGTTGAAGCCCACAAGCTTGTATAAGCAACGGCCGGGAAGTCGTTGATGTAGACTAGAAGACGCCGTCGGCCGCGATCTGCGCAGCAAATCACCGACCTGGAGAAGAACACACCGGAAACGGCCTGTAGAATGCCCCAGGCCCTGGCCCAGAGTCGGGGAACACAAATCTCACACGCTCCCTGCTGAGGCCAAGGCTAGCCAACCTTCGTCGGTCAGAACTGGAGCTATTTTTTTTCGAAAAGGTCAGAATTGGAGCTGGAGGACCAAGATGCACAACTACGTTCTCCACTCCGCAGGACAGCACGACTGAGACAAAACTGCAGAAGAAAAGCAAAAGAAGCAGATCTGGTTCTACTCTCCCACATGCCACAAAGAAGAACCGCCAGAATGACAGCGAGGCGTGGAGACCTTATCCATGCTGACGATGATGCCATCGTCTCATCACATCCGATCGGAGACAAACCCTAATTTTTTTCGTAACCCTACCACCACCACTGGACCGAAGCCCTATAGTCTCACCGGGGAGGGAGTACGGTAGACCGGCTGCCGCCTGTCGCTTAGGTCGTGGGAGCAGGAGAAAGAATGATTCATACGATGATTACGGGTATTACTTGGGTCAGACGTCTTTGGTACTTTTGGCAGTCAGTGTTGTCTTTTTTCTTTTCATATAGTGAAAAGGCATTGCACATTACTGCAATATTACTCCTGTTGACTTTCTCTTTTAATATTCTCTGTTAATTGATGATTCCGGTTTACTACGATTTGTGTATGATTCTCCGAGACCGTCTCAGTTCATTTGCTTCAACTTACCAGACAGTTGGCATGGATACCAGACGGTAGGAATGAATGCCAATTTGTATTTGATACTTGTATTTTATCAATGCTGGTTCTCTTAGCTGCAATATTTCTTACACTGGTTTATTCTGATTACCAGGCTCACATGGTTGAGGCAAGTTATCGTGTGAAGGAGTGCACAAAACGACTTCGCCGTAAACTTAAAAGGCGGCCCTCTAATGAGGAAATAGCAGTGGACACTGGTATGCCAGTCAAACGTGTCGAAGCAGCAGTGAACCTCCCGAAGTATAGTGTATCCCTTGATAGCAAAATTGGAAGCACAGACATGACTTACCAGGTGCTGTCTCGTTTGTATTTTGTATCTCACCCGTGCTTGCTGTATATAGAACTCAAACAAGAACGTGCTCCCATTTTCAGGAGGTCACAGCTGATCCCAGCGCCGAGACAGCTGAAGAAATGCTGAATAGAATGTCAATGAAGAAAGATGTGCATCAGGCACTGGATACTCTGAGCCCACGTGAGAGACAAGTTGTCAAGCTTAGGTTTGGAATCGATGATGGTAGGATAAGAACTTTGCAGGAGATTGGCAACATCATGGGTGTCAGCAGGGAGAGGATTCGGCAGATCGAATCGGGTGCATTTCGGAAACTGAGAGGCAAGAAAAAGGTGAAGTGTTTGATGGATTATCTGGTGCCTGTAGGCAATTGGTGAACTGTTTGTCTGCACAAAGTATTTTTCTTTCAGATTTAGTTTTGTTTTTGAGAATCCATTACTTGTACCATTTACCTAGCCACCCCTTATAATAGTGTAGGTCAAATGAAAGGAATCAATAAATTTTGGTGAGCAATTTAATTTTTAAGATCGGAAACATTGAAATATCATGCATCCCTTGCCGAGCGGTTCCATATCTGCTCTCACTGAATATCTTCCAAGAATAATAATAATCAAACCAAACCAAATTGCTGAATTGCTGAAATAACTCGTATCAGCACCCTACAAGTGAGAATATAACGTAACGAATTGCTGAAAGATTACTGTAAAAAAAAAGAATTGCTGAAAGATTAATGGGAAAATCTAAGATAGCGTGCGCACAGAATCCTAACGTCCGGCGGGGAGACAGTTCCTTCAGCAGCGCATGCACCGCGCGTGGTACGTAGAGCAGCGAAAAACTAGCTGTACCAAGATTTGCTACAGTTATGAATTAACTCGCTTTTCTTTCTTCCGCCAGAGGAAAGAAAAGGCGACCTCGCCGCCAGGAGTCTTCCCCCCCGCCGCCGTCCGGCGGCTCCCCTCCGCCGGCGGCCTCGGTCGTCGGTGGTGAGGGGGGTCGCCGGATCCACGCGTGTGGATCGTTTTTTCTTTCGTAGATTAGGATTTTCGGCCATTCATCGTCTTGGCTTCGGCGGCGGCGATGGCGGCGTTGAATAAAGTTTCTTCGGATCCTACTCCAACGAGGCGATCGGTCATATGGTTGGGGATGGATTTAGAAATCAGTCTGTTCAAGCAAAGATGGCGTGGCGGCGCGACATCCTTGTGGTGGACCTGTGTCCTCGGGCTCCGTCGTTGCGACGGCGTTTGCTCCGGCGCCGGCGCGGAGCTTGGGAGGTAGTCCAGGAGCGGATGCAGATTGTGGTCTGCATCGGCGGCATCTGGAAGATGGTGGATCGTGTGCTGGGTTCGCGGTTCGTGGATGGCAGATGTGGTTTTCTCCTCCGGCGTTCTAGTTGTGTGGGGGTGCCAGATCTGGAGTTCGATGGCGTGTCCGGGATGTTGCCCCGGTCTGATTCGTTCAACGGTTATGGTTTTGCCTTTGGTGAGCCACCTTGGAGGTCCGCAAAGCTGCATATCAGCGATGGAGACGCTACGAGCTCGGGTGTGAAGGTGATCCGTCATTTTTTCCTTTGGTGGCTGCTGTGATGGTTCCAGAGGCAGGTGACGGACGTTGGTGTCAAGTTCAGAGATTTCTTCAATCTTGATTGTAATTTTACTTCTGGGTTGTTGTTCCTTTGTGCAAAGGTTAGCTTTCTGCTATCTTTTCAGTTTTGTCAGGTCGGTTACGTGACTTGTCTTATGATACTTATGATATAAATGAGACACGTATTACCATACAGTTATGAATTAACATTTTTGTTTCTGTCAACACACGTCGATCTATGGATTACAAAGGTTTAAACCTGCAACAAGTACTTGAAACGGGAACGACTAGGATAGAATCTGAATCTACGGTGCAAGAATAGAAAGCTGTTCGATGGACGCTGGATGGCACAGACTCTGCTGGAGGATGGCAAGCCACTTAGAGCATCTCCAGTCGTTCGGCTCCTCAGGACGTCGAAAAAGCGCCGTCTGGGGTTGAACCGGCGTTTAATTTCGACGCGGGGGTGATTGTGTTTCCAGTTGCCGCCCCCAGGTCGCCCCCAAATCGGCGGAAACACGGCACAAACTCGGCGATTTGATTCAAATTTGTACGAACACGGCACAAACTCGGCGATTTCATTTAAATTTGTACAAAAAAAAAACAGAAAACAACTACGCCTACTATGGCTAGCCCTACTACGCCGCTGCCGCTGCCCGCCTTTTACATGCTGAGGAGCCTGTAGAACCGGGTGTAGTAGCTGCCGCCGTCGTCATCGTCGTCGCCCTGCGTCCCACCGGAGCCGCCGTCGTCCTTGCTGCACCCTTGACCAGGGTCGCCGATGACGCGTAGGGGGTTGGACGGCCCGGGCGCGTCCTCATCGTCGTCACTATCGAGGACGACGACGACGCCCTCGTTGCGTCCGCGGCGCCGAGCTTTGATCTCCTCATAGGACCGGTGCTGGCGCTCCACCTGCTCGTAGACATAGTCCGCCTTCGCCCACTTGAGGACGGTCTCGTCGGCGGCGGCCATCTCCGCGTGCTCCTTCTTGACGGGGAGCAACCCCGGCTCGGTCTTCGGCCAGACGAGATGGAGGGATAGAGGGAAGGGGCGGCCGCCCTCGTTGATGACGAGGGCGCCGCTGCGGGTGCGACGCCCAAGCGGCGTCTCCTGCGGCTCCGGCTTGACGGGGCAGAGCGCCAGTGAACCGGAGGAGAGCGAACCGGAACCCGACGACGAGAGAAGGACGGGGGCGCCGGGTACTCGAGGCGCATCGTGTTGCCGGTCTCGATGTGGTCGAGGACGGCTTCGAGGGTGCGGCCGGGCACGCCCCACCATTCGCGCCGCCCGTCGGCATTGAGGCGGCCGCGGGGGATGGCGTTGTTTGCGGAGGCGACTTGGTCGGCGTGGCGGCGGTCGAAGTACATCGTCCACAGCATGAGGCTGTCGGCGGCGTACCTCGGCTCGTTCCGCTGCGCCTTCGATAGTGACGAACGGATGCGCGCGATCTCGGCGCGCCGTTCAGCCCCGATGGGCACCGGGGGCACCGGACGCCGCCGACGCTCAGCCTCCACGAGCCCGGCACCCGCATGTCTGGGGGCACCGGGTAGTCGGCCTCGTGGCGTGCCTCGTCCTCGCGCAGATGGCGTCGGCCAAAGCCATTCGCCGCCGCGGCATCGCCTGGGTAACGCTCAGCCATTGCTCGTCGGCGGGGAAGAAGGGGAGAGTGGCTTCTCTGGCGAGACTAGGCGAGATAGGTGGCGAGTTGTGGCGACTGTGGCGTTCACCAGCGGGGAGGTTGGCTTTTATATCCGAAGCGGGGCGGTGAGAAGCTGCCCGCCGGGTGCCGCGTGGCGGGAGCGGGCGGGATGCGTGTCGTGGCGCCTTCTTTGCGCCGCCCGTGAGGCAACAATGGAAGGCTGACCGGCACAGCAGAGCGGCAACCTTGGCATTGATTCCTGCGGGAACCGAGGCGATGAGGACGACGAAGCGGCGTGTCTCTGACTCAGCGGGCCCATTCCTGTTCGCGCAAAAATTAGTTTCCGGCGCCGCAGCGCCTCAGCAAGACCGGTTCGGCTGGGTCCGCCGGTGCCAGTTTTGGCCCAAACTAGGAAAAAACGGGCTCCTGGGGGCGCGACTAGGCCGATTTTTAGGCGCCGGCGCTAAAAATGGCATGGGTGGGGGGCGGTTGGGGGCGTGGCTGGAGATGCTCTTAAGTGTATACTAAGCACATATGTCCGTGTCAAGTTGAACTCTCAAATCGAGAAATAAAGACAATATTACAGAAGACGGTGCAAAGTCCAGGAAAGACTGGGCAAGGAAGTTGAATGAAACAGTTTGGACCTATCGCACCGCTTGCAAAAACCCAATGGGTATGTCACCCTACAAGCTGGTTTACGGTAAGGCATGTTGTGATATGGTATGGCCAAAACGTTATGTGACATATGTTGATGTATAAGATGATCATCTTTTGTAATAGGTTCATGACTTGCATGTGGATGAGTACGGCAACCGGCAGGAGCCATATGGCTGTATTTAATTTATTGTATGACTTGCCAATATTTAAATGTTATGTAATTGCTTTACTTTATCGCTATGAGTTAGCAATAGTCGTAGAAGCAATAGTTGGCGGAGACAACCACATGACATCATGATAATGGAGATCATGATGACGAAGATCATAGTGCCATGCTGGTGAAGATGAAGATCATGCCAGTGCTTTGAAGATGGAGATCAAAAGCACAAGATGATAATGACCATATCATGTCACATATTGATTGCATGTGATGTTTATCTTTCATGCATCTTATTTTTCTTAGGACAATGGTAGAATTATAAGATGACCCCTTCACTTTATTTCAAGATAAAATGTGTTCTCCCTAAGTATGCACTATTGCGAAAGTTCATCGTTTCGAAGCATCTTGTGATGATCAGGTGCGATAGACTCTACGTTCGTATGCAACGGGTGTAAGTCAGTTTTACACATGCAAAATACTTGGGTTAAACTTGACAAGCCTAGCATGTACAGACATGGCCTCAGAATACGGAGGACCGAAAGGTCGAACATGAGTCATATAGTAGATATGATCAATAGGGAGATGTTCACCATTGATGACGACCCCATCTCACATGATGATCAGACATGGGTAGTTGATTTGGATCATGTTACACTTAGACGATAGTTCAGTGTGCTATGCTTTACGGCTTAGAACTGGGGCTCCAAAGACGTTTTGAGCACCATAGAGCATATGAGATCTTCTAGGAGCTGAAATTGATATTTCGGGCTCACGACCGAGTTGAGAGGTATGGCACCTCCGACAAGTTCTTTAGATGCAAGATAGAGGAGAACAACTCCGTTAGTGAGCACGTACTCAAAATGTCTGGGTTCCTCAACCACTTACATCAGTTGAGAGTTAATCTTTCGGATGAAGTTGCGATTAACAGAGTTCTCCAGTCACTAACATTGATATGTCTCCATTGTATCTACTTTTCCAGACACTTTTGCTCTTGTTTTGGACTCTAATTTGCACGATTTGAATGAAACTAACCCGGGCTGGCGGTATTTTCAGCTGAACTACCATGATGTTATTTTTGTGCAGAAATAGAAGTTCTCGAAATCGCACGAAATTTTTTGGAGACTTTTTATGGAATAATAAAAAATACTGGAGCGAAGATCCACTGAAGGGGGCCAATAGTTGCCCACAAGGCAACAGGGTGCGCCCACCCCCTGGGCGCACCCTATTACCTTGTGGGGCCCACGTGGCTCCGCTGACACCAATCTCAAGCCTATAAATTCCTTTCCCCCGAGAAAAAAAATAAGAGAAGAAGTTTCATTGCGTTTTACGATACGGAGCCACCGCCACCTCCTATTCTTCATCGGGAGGGCAGATCTCTAGTCCGATCATCACCAACCCTTCTTCATCACCAATTTCATGATGCTCATCACCGGGAGCGAGTAATTTCTTCGTAGGCTTGCTGAACGGTGTTGGGGTTGGATGAGATTTGTCATGTAATCGAGTCAATTTGTTAGGACTTGATCCCTAGTATCCAATATATTCCGAGGTTGATGTTGATATGACTTTGCTATACTTAATACTTTTCACTAAGGTCCGAGTGCCATGATTTCAGATCTGAACCCTTTATGTTTTCATGAATATATTTGCGTTCTTGATCCGATCTTGCAAGTCACTACGTGTTATGATCCGCATACCCCAAAGTGACAATAATTGGGATTCTTTCCGGTGATTACCGTAGTTTGAGGAGTTCATATATTCACTATATTTTAATGCTTTGTTCCAGTTCTATATTAAAAGGAGGCCTTAATATCCCTTAGATTTCCTTATGGACCCCACTGCCATAGGAGGGCAGGACAAAAGATGTCATGAAAGTTCTTATTGTAAGCACATATGACTATATACGGAATACATGCCTACATTACATTAATGAATTGGAGCTATGAAGAATCACTTGGGAATTATATCTTTTGATCACTATGAAGAATCTGAAAGACACTACAACCAAGATTGTACCCTCTAAAACGAGGGGAGGTAAGGAACTGCCATCACACTTTGCACTTGATTCACCTTCTATTTTTAGTAGGCTTGCGACACCAGCACCTGCTATACAATCTGATATGTCACAAGTTATTGATGATGCTACTTCTGCTTTGAAAGATGTTATTGATGATGCTAGTACTCTGCTTAATGAAACGGTGCCACTAGGTGAATTTCTTGATGAACAACTTCCTAAGCTAAAGAACTTGAAACTATTGAAACTGATGAAAATTATGATTCACCTATTAGGCCTAGCTCTCCTAGAACTGAAATGCCTAAGATACCTGAGGATTATGTTATGGATGGGGAGATAGCTAGAGAATTTCTTGCTTGTAATGATAGAGATAATGTTAAAAACTATTGAGTAAGCTAAAAGGAAAATCTATGATGGGGAGAATGAAATATGATCCTAAGTTTGCTACTTCTCCTATCTTTGTTACCAATAAGGATTATGAATTCTTTGTTGATCCTGAGTTAATTACCTTGGTTGAATCTGATCCTTTTCATGGTTATGAAACTGAAACTGTTGTGGCACATCTTACTAAACTAAATGATATAGCCACACTATTTTCTCATGAGGAAAAAATTTCGCTATTACTATATCCTTAAGTTGTTTCCTTTCTCATTAAAGGGCCATGCTAAGAAATGGTTTAATACTCTTGCTTCTGGTTGTGTGCGTAGTCCCTAGGATATGATATATTGCTTCTCTGGAAAATATTTTCCTGCTCATAAGAAACAAGCTGCCTTACAGGAAATATTTAACTTTGTGCAAATTGAAGAAGAGAATCTCCCTCAAGCTTGGGGGAGGCTTCTCTAGTTACTTAATGCTTTGCCTGATCATCCTCTTAAGAAAGATGAAATACTTGATATCTTTTATAATGGACTAACTGATGCTTCTAGGGACTACCTAGATAGTTATGCCGGTTGTGTTTTCAGGGAACGAACTGTTGAAAAGCCTGAAGAACTATTGAACAATATATTCAGAAATGAAAATGATTGGACACTTCCTGAACTACCACGTAAACCAAATGCGAAGAAGAAAGGTATCCTATTCCTCAGTCCAGAAGATATGCAAGATGCAAAAAAATCTATGAAAGAAAAGGGTATTAGAGTTGAAGATATTAAAAAGGTACCACCTATTGAAGAAATACATGGACTCGATACCCCGATACAGGTAGTAGAGGTAAATTCTCTTTATAGATTCAATGAAGCTGATATACCTTTATAATAAATCTGCTAGTCAATGCCTGGATGAATTTGATAATTACATTGTTAAGAAAGAACACTTCAATATGTATGTTAAGAATCAATTGAAACGAAATGCTATCATGAACGTTCGCTTGAGTGACTTGATGTTTAGAATTGCTAATGATGTTAAAGGTTTAGGTAAACATGCATCCATGGTTCATACTCAGTTAGACCAAGCTGCTAAGTCATAAAATGAGTTCTTAATGAGATGAATAATAAAATGAATGATCATGCTGTTAGAGTAATGACTAGAGGAGGTAGAATGACTCAGGAACCACTTTATCGTGAAGGTCATCCTAAAAGAATTGAGCAAACATTCTCATAGAATTAATATTGATGCACGTAATTCATCTAAGAAGAAAAAGAAAAATGATAGAACCGTGCATGCTTCTAGTGAACCTGTGGTAGAAAAACCTTCCGGGAATCATAATGATGTTTCTTTTTCTGATGCTGGGGCACAATCTGGTAATGAACATCCATCTAGTGATAATGATAATAATGATGTTCATGTTGATGCTCAACCAGATAATGATAAAGAACCTGATAATGATGTAGAAACAGAACGTGCTGTTGGTCTTGATAACCCACCTCCTAAAAACAAAAGATATGATAAAAGAGATTTCATTGCTAGAAAACATGCTAAAGAAAGAGAACCATGGGTTCAGAAACCCATGCCTTTTGCTACTAAGCCTCCAAAAAAACAAGGATGAAGAGCACTTTGAGCACTTTGTTGAAATGCTTAGACCCGTCTTTTTGCGCACTCGCTTAACTGATATTTTGAAAATGCCTCCAGATGCTAAGTATGAAAGATATTGTCACTAATAAAAGAAAGATACCTGAAGCTGAAATTTCCGCCATACTTGCAAATTATTCATTTAAGGGTGGAGTACCTAAGAAGCTAGGAGATCCAGGAATACCCACTATACCAGGCCCCATTAAATAGTTATGTCAAAACTGCTTTATGTGATCTGAGAGCCGGTGTCAGTGTTATGCCTTTCTATTTATATAGAAGACTTAATTTGAATAAAATCATACCTACCAAAAATATCTTTGCAATTGGCTGATAAATCAACTGCCATACCTATCGGTATTTGTGAGGATGTGCCTGTTATAGTTGCAAATGTTACTATCTTGACAGACTTTGTTATACTTGACATGCTCGAGGACGACAACATGTTGATTATCCTTGGTAGACCCCTTTTTGTTGGAAATATGCCCTATAGGTAGTAATATTGTATTATTATGTTTCCATTATTCATAGTTAAGAGTTTATATTCCATGTTATAACTGCTATGTTCCTGGAATATGCGATTCAATGGAAAACTCATATGCACATGTGAAATGATAAATGGTAAACAATAGGTTCCCAATCTTGCCTCTAAGACCGGCTCAAGTGTTGTTGGTGATCACGTTTTCTGGATCTATGGATATCGTTAAGTGTAACGATAGTCCTACAACAACATTGAGGGTATGATGTTAGAAGGACGATCATGTTGAATCGACCCAATACTTGTTTGTTATACTATGTGATTACATCATCTAAAATCATCTGTTATAAGACGGAGTGTCACCATGTGTTTTAGTTCCTCAGACCATGAGAGTGTATCAGTCACTTCCTACTATACGATGGGCTTTGGGGTTGCTCAAACGTCATTTGTAACAAGGTGATCATAATGACAACTTTCGGGCTCACCGGAAATTTTGACAAGTGACCGGACAACTCGAGAGTGGGATTGCCTACTCCAATGATGGAGAGATATTCTTAGGGCCCTCTCAGTGTGATGGCATCATCATCGTCTGGCCAGATACAGGTGACTACGTCACGGGGATGCCGGAACACATCAACGAGAAAGAAGAACAAAACTAGTAACAGGAGCAACGGTACAGTGAGCATGGTGATGACTCTGGAGGATACGGATGAACACCGGGTTTTGTAAAGTATCGCAAAGCAAAGGGAACATCACATGATAACCAAAGGTTCACTCGAATGTCATTCCTATAATCATAGGGATCGATATGGATATCCATGGTTCCGCTATCGGTCATTGAATCGAAGGGGTTTCGTTCATGTCTATGGTTACCGAACCTACGAGGTCACAAGCTTAAGGTAATCATGATCTGCTGAGTGTTAGTAGGACGGGAGTGATGATAATATATTTGTGGAATTGTTTCATTAATATCTAGAATAGTTCCGAGAGGTTCCGGAAGTGTTTCGGGGTCACCGGAAGGGTTTTGGTGAATATCGGGTAATACGGGTATTACCGATATATATAGGTGGAAAATGTTTCCGGGGATGTTAAATTATATATATGATGCTCTGAAATTTTTTAGAACAAATATATATTTAATTTAATATCAATGGGCCTAAAAATGCCAAGTGGTGGAAGGCGACTTGGGCCCACTAGGGCCCAAGTGGGAAGGCGCCCCCTTTCCTTGCGGGGGCCCCAAATTGGACAAGGGGAGGAGTTCTACTCCTCCTCCCCTTGGTTGGATGTCCCAAGGAGGGTTTCCCTCCTTGGTGGTAGCCCTCCTCCCCTTTCACCTATATATAGTGGAGGTTTGGTTCCCAATAGAAAACACAAGTTTTGGAGCCTCCTCTAGTTGATCTAGTGCATGTTCTAGTTGGTCCTAGTTGACTAATTAGAGCCAGCCCTAGCCACCTTCAATCCTCATAATTAGAAGCCCCATGTGGTTCTAATCTCCTCCCTCTAATTGTCTGGCAACGATTAGCTCTGGACGGCGAAGCGCTGCCAGACCGTGAAGACCGTACGCTTGCAACCAAGTAGAGAGGCCGTGGTATCGGTCTTCCGTTCGAGGGATCATTCGCGGGACGTTCACAGGATCATCATCGATGTTCAAGGGACTCCAAGTACGATCTACACCGACTCATCTACTTCCGATGCACTCCCAGATTCGGTAAAGATCATTGATTACGACCCGTTTTGCATCTTCATATTATTCCTGGGTGATCATAGGCCGATTTTTGTTTTGTTTTCTACTACATTCCCAACAGTGGCATCATGAGCGGTTCTATGAGTAGATGCAGGTTGCGATCTAGATCATATGTGGATGTGAGGGTGATATTCTTGCTATGCTTCTTCCCTTGAGTGTTGCTTCAGTTCAATTCATTGACGGCATGGTGTCTCTTTTCACAAGGTTCTGACAATCGACCAACTCTGGCTATCGACGATCTGCTAACAGTTCCTTGGGCTTCACCATAGTCAAGAATAGTGAATCGTCGCGTACACAAGGGGGTAATGAAGATGGATGATCTTTGAGGGTGTTGTAGGGTGGAGACCCTAAGTGGAGATCTTTCACGAATTGGAGGGGGATCCACGAAGAACGTGAAGAAAATGAAGAACAAGAGGGGAAATCACAAGAGGAACACTCAAGAACAAGTCCAATAACACATCCACTAGACCAACAAACACATGAGATTCACAAGGTATAAGAACAATCAAAGGCAAACAAGATACATGGTAGATTTCATCCCAAATCCTATGAAGGAGATGAGGTCTTGATGATCTAGATAGATCCTTCCCTAGATGGGGTCTTCATATCCACTAGGGATCTTTCTCTCTCAAGTGGAATCCCAAAAGGGGAGGTACATGAGCTAAGCTCTAATGTCTAGATCTATTCTTAGTTAAGTATAAATGGAGGAGATGGAGGAGTATATATAGACATAGGTGATGAAGGGGTAAGAAGGGGCGAAATGGACATTACATGGGCAAAGCCCGCAGCTACACACAGGGGGCCCTGTGTGCATGGGTTAAGTGGAGCTCGTGCGCATGGGGTATCCAGCGACCTGACACACCTAGCCCATGAGAACGGAGTCAGTGAGGCCCGTGGACACGGGGGTACCATGGGCGTGGTACACGCCCGTGTGCACGGGGTCTTCAGGACCATGCAACCTGGGAGGCCCGTGGGCACGGGGTTGGGGAGGCCCGTGCGCAAGGGGTCGCCTGGGAGCTGCTGCCTTCTTTCTTGGCGGTTCCTTCTCCGCTTCCAGGCTTCCCTCTTGGATGGTGTAGTTGTTCACTTGAGCTTGGACTCCTCCTCGGTGAATGTGTAGCTCCGCTCACACCTATCTATGCACATGAGAAAGGGGCCAAGTAGTATACCATCCTCGAAGGGCACAAGTGAACATGTGTAAAGGAGATGATTCACCTTTATGTATGTGAAGTAGATGTGGTAGGTGTCACTTGCCAAACAGAATCTTGACATGGTGAAGTTCGTAGGATGCTCAGCATCATCCCCTTCCCCTTGGGAAAGATCCATCCTCGGATCAAAATCCAAATCACCATGGGAAAGAGATGTTGTCGCCGTGTAGAAGTGGACGATCACCAAGCGTTCTTCATCGTGAAGCTTGAAATGGGCACTCTCCAATGTTGCACCATCGTGTGGTTCCTTCAAAAGGAGCAAAGATAACAAACACTTGGAAAAACAAATGTGGTTAGCGTTAGTGCAAAACCAAGCATTCAAGAGGTGATTCACCCAACAAGTGTCTTCATCAAGCATAGCATATGGTTTGGCAAACAAGTGTGGCATGGCATTAAGCATATAAGTTGAGCACAATCAAGGTCATCATGGAAACAAGGATGCAAATGGGAGGTAGAGCTGCAAAGATGTGTGACAAGAGAGTAAGAATCTACCTCAAGGGCATAACAAGCATGCACAAAGATATCAATGAAAGGTCTATGGTAGGCATATGATAAATTCACAACACCAAAGAAGATGAAATGTCTAAACACACGGGGCAAGTCAATCCAAGCATAATGTGCATAGGGTGTAGTGAAAATCTAGTGGCACTCAACACAATAGAAAGATCAATTGTTCATCATGTGTGAGGCAATAAATGTAAGCATGTTGCAATCAATGGGACATGGCGTATATGTGAAGAAATGACATTGTTGCAACCAAGCATATGAGAGGAGCAAGTTATCCAAGAACTGGATGCAACACACAAGGCATATATAATGAGGCATGGAAATGTGAAAATGGCAAGTCGAAGCAATATCTCTAACATGTGCGCAATCAAGTGGTCCAAGATGAACAAGAAGTTTCATGGTGCAAGCAACACAAGTAGTATGATCCATAATATCCATGCTCATGGTTTTGTGTTTCTCGAAAGAGAAGGATATCACCTCAAAAGCATGTCCTCGTGCGTCCTTCACAATGCCTAAGTACAAGCAAGTGTGATGTAGACTCGTCGTGGTAGAAGGTGGTTCGCTCTCAAGAGCTCGGATTGTCAACTCACGTGACATGGAAGTTGACACAAAGTCCAAGTATCCTATACATACACAAATGAAAGCAAAGAATGTATACACATGGTAGATGAACACATCAGCCATCATGATGGTTCTCTTCTCTTGCACATGACCATTAGTAGCAAAAGTGCACAAATAATATGATGCAACAATGGCTATATTCATGACACTAGGTATATGGTGCAAAGAAGGAAGACAAGCATGCTTCACAAGAAATATGTCAAAAGCTCCAAACATATGCGAGAAAGCTATGTGGGCAATCTCATTAGTAAGACTAAAAGCATTGTTGCACTCAGTACATGACAAATCATCTAGCCTTAGAGAGGCAACATATGGAGACATATGACGACATGTAATAGCAATCATGTGCAAAGCATGGAACTGGATGCCATCAACCGCATGAAAAGAGCAAGTATGAATCATCGGTGATGCAACATAGGCAAGCATAGAAATCATAGCATGCAAACTAGTAGCTCAAAGATGCAACATACTAGAGGAATCCATTAAAGGAACATGGCAATAACAAGCAATATCTCCACCAAGCTTGCAAAATACACATACAAGTACTAGAATCAAGTGTCATGTGAGATGCAAAGCATGGGTCACAAATGCATGGCAAGGGCATAGAAATGAGCATATCTTGCAAAGTGAACATGGCAATATGGGCAAATGAGACATAATGGACAATAACCCATCAGCATGTGAGGGCCATGTAGAAGAAATGCGCGTAGTGTTTGCGTGAAGGGAGTGGTGATAAGGACAAGCCACAAGATCCCAAATCATCATTTCTCTCTAGAGCTCGTTTCGTCAACTCATGGGATTGCAAGGTTGAGGAGGAAGCATGTGGTAATTGTACACATCATCCATCATGATGTGCATGTGTGCGTGTAGCACAACATAAACATCGCTCAAAGAAATTTGATGCATGGTATAATAACATGTCATCCATCATGAAAGAATAGTTGTTACGTATAACATGATGGGGACACAAATTGATCATGCAATGATATGGCACATCATTCATGGGAAGCATATTGTGCACACAAGTATGAGGATCATGCAATGGATGGAATGGATCAAAATCTCCTAAAATGTATTAGGAAACTATGGGGGTCTCCTCATGTGCAATAGCGGAAGCACAATATGGAGAAAATTTATAACATGGCAAACAATGCATGTTCGAAGCTAGGCGGTCTTGGCATGGTATATGAGATAAATGATGCAAATGGAGCATATCAATATCATCACACCAAAAAACAAATGCCAATAACCATGTGTCGGTGTCAAAACCGGCGGATCTCGGGTAGGGGGTCCCGAACTGTGCGTCTAAGGTCGATGGTAACAGGAGACAGGGGACACGATGTTTACCCAGGTTCGGTCCCTCTCTATGGAGGTAATATCCTACTTCTTGCTTGATTGATCTTGATGGATATGAGTATTACAAGAGTTGATCTACCACGAGATCGTAATGGCTAAACCCTAGAAGTCTAGCCTGTATGACTATGGTAATGAGTATCTGTACTTTCTGGACTAAGTCCTCCGGTTTATATAGACACTGGGAGGATCTAGGGTTACACAAGGTCGGTTACAAAGAAAGGAATCTATATATCCGGTCGTCAAGCTTGCCTTCCACGCCAAGGAGAGTCCCATCCATACACGGGTGCAGTCTTCGGTCTTCATGTCTTCACAGCCCATCAGTCCGGCCCATGACTAACTGTGTCGGACGCCGAGGACCCTTAGTCCAGACTCGTCAAGAGCCCCGAACCGGGCTTCAATGATGAGGTGTTCGGCGCGCAGATTGTCTTCGGCATTGCAAGGTGGGTTCCTCCTCTGACGACTTCCAATTAATGTATTCGGCTTATTATTCAATGCCGCACTCCTCGGCTTCTGTGCATCTATGTCTTCAGCTTCCACGTGTCGGGTGAATGCGGACGGTCAGGGTATTTTTTGCAAATAACACCCCGACCATGCAAGGAAGAGCGTCTGTCTAAAGGGATTGGATCTCAGACCCATTCGGCACCACGCGGAGAGAATCCTCAGAGATTGCTAGGAAAGACCATTCCAACATGGATAGCATCCCCCGCTCCTCCTCCCGTTCCGGCCCGGAGAAAGGCGAGTAGGAGAGGTGTTCCGTATCTCATAGCCAGCTGGAGAAGCGGCAAACGCGGGGATTTCTCCCTCCTGCAGATCTGGTCCCTCTTCGGGCAGGGTTGGATTCCTTCAACGACAAGACCCAGGTGGAGGATTTTCCCAATGCATCCGCGGGGGAACGAGTGTGCTTCGTCCCCTATCTACTGAGGGGTGTGGGATTTCCCATTCACCCATTCCTCCGAGGGCTTCTGGAGTATTATGGCCTCCAGCTGCACAATTTTACCTCAGCCTCCATCCTGCACATTGCGGGTTATGTCGCTTTATGCGAACTATTCCTGGGTTGTGAGGCCCATTTTGATCTGTGGAGAAAGTTGTTTTGCCTTGTCCCGCGCAACCACAAGGGATCGATATTCAAAGTGGGCGGGGCCGAAATATAGCGTATTGCTGAGACCGGATACCTATCCGACACACCGGAGAAAGCTTCCGAAGAGTGGACCTCCGAGTGGTTCTACATAGATGACGTCGTACTTCCAGATCTAGTCTGGAGAGGTCTCCCCGAGTTTGCGAGTGTTCCTCTGAAGAAGCGCCACAGCTGGCGCCCTCGAAGCCCCGAGGAGGAAGATAGTGCGGAAGTTCGCCAACTCCTGAGCAAGATCAAGACGCTTGCCCAGTCCGTGTATACGATAGTTGAAGTGATGGCGACCTCCATAGTACGGGGAGTTCAGCCACTCCAATACAGAGGACTTCCCATGTGGAATTACAATGGGGAAGACGACGCCTCCCGCTGCGGCAGGAAAGGTCCAGACACCCCCGCCGCCCTAGCCAAAATATTGGCCGAACTATTCAAGGGTGAGGAAGAGGAGTTCCTGCGCATCACACACAGAGAAGGATATTCCTTGTACAATCCTCCTAGCTGGATGAGCCCCCAACTTTTTTGCTCCACTCATTCCTCTCCCTGAGCTTTATTAACTCGCCCATTTATAACAGCACTGGCGAAAGACTTCCGAGGGGCTTTACAGCCCCGCCCCGCAGCCCGATGACCACAATCAGGACCTTGACCCCGGATTCGAAGAGGATCCGGATATATTTGTGGTGCTGGAGAATGGCGTGTTTTACTAGGCGAGCTACGACGACACTGAAGTGGTCATCATCGCCGATTACCCTGGTCTTCTCCCCGCTTCACACGTAAGTAGTCAGGAGACATCTTCCCCGAAGGATTCCCTCGTTCCGCCTCACCCACCGCACTGTCTCATGCTTCGAAGGGGAGGCGTTTGACATACCGTGCTACTCCAGGAGCGACTCCAAAGAGAGCGGCTCCCGCACCGGGCAAGCCTTCGAAGAGGAAGGCAGGCGAAGACACGGTCGGGCCCTCGTTAAAGAGGTATGGGTTTTGTTGTGGAAACGTCACGGCAGATGTCCTAGTGTGAGGACTTAGTCGTGAGGCCAACGCATCTATGTGGTAACTTGAGAGGGGTTGATCGGGACGAGAGACGCGGGACGGATCAACACACAAGACAAGGATTTAGACAACTTCGGGCCCCGGGAAACATCATCCGGTAATAGCCTACATGCTGTTTGTGGCTATATCTCATTACGCTCATCAGGGAGATGCCGCATAAGCCAGCTCCCCTTTAGTTGTGTCTAGCCCTAGAGATTGTTTCTTGTCCCCCTTGGGGTGCCCTGCCCCTCCTTATATATGTTGAAGGGGTGGGTTACATGAGTAGTCCTAGTAGGATTAGGATTACTCTATTACAAGTGGAGTTCTAGTCTTGCTTCCTTTGTAGGAGAATATTCCTTATGCCTTTCCTCTTAAGCCGGACCACCATCATACGAACCGGCCTACTGGGCCTTGGGCCTTGTCGTCCGTTTGACCCGCCCGCCGGATTACTAATGAGTCGCCAAGATCGGGCGGGTTACCAGTGAAACGCCAAGATCCAGCCGGGTCACACCGCGGGGTATATCCCCGTCATTAGCCCCAGTTTGATTTGGATTTATCCATGTTAAACTGATCTGCAACATAAACACAAGAACAAATTTGACAGGTTGTGCTCCAGGTTAAAGATTCTTGTAAGCCGGCATCTGATCATCCGTAAGTCCTTGTCATTTCCTCCTTCTAGAAAATCCGGGTCAATAGACCAGCTTCATAATCAATTTGCTTGTAGAAGAAATATTGTAAATAAAGAATCCATTTGATTCGTCCTTCAATGCTCTGACTTGACAAGAATATTGGTCTTCAAATATTCAACTGATATTCAGACGGCTTGAAAATGTAGAACTTGCCGGGCTATGATTTCCAAAATGGCCGGGTTATAAAAACTGATAATTCCGGGTCATGATTGTTGCCAATACTGGTTCATGATTATTGATGACGCCGGGTTATGATTGTTGCAGACACCGCGTCATAATGATTGGTGACGCTGGGTCAATCTGGTTTTCTCAAAACTAAGAATTTGAAAATATTTCTCCCTTATATGCCTGTTACCTGTAGCCCCCAAGTCTTGAGCAGAGCAAAGTGATGACTTAAGACTTACTTCAATATAAATAACCACTTTGAAGAAATCTGTGTTTGTTCATCTCAGTCACTAGTAAAAACTGAATATTCCATATATGTAGCCCCCAAGTGCCGGGTTGTCATGCTTGCAACAGCCTGGGACTTGTAATTGCCCTATACTCATAAAAACTTCAACCAGTGTAGCCCCCAAGGGCCGGGTCATTATGCAATAATGAGCAGGGACTTTATATATACTTCATTGAAAATAACATTATATTATGTAACCCCCACCATGTGGCTCGAACCGACGTCCATAAGGTTAAGAGCTTTGTGCTTTACCAACTGAGCAATGAACCCTTCAATATAATGGATTTAACTTGTGTACCTTGAATTTTTAACAGGAGCAATTGGTAGCCCCCAAGGGCCAGCTCATTATAATGTGATGAGTCGGGTCTTCAATAAAGTGAGCATAAAATGACTTTGCATTAGCCCCCAAGTGTCATGGTGCATGCTGGCAGTGACATGGGACTTGCATATTTGATGTAATCTCAATTTGAATAATATAGCCCCCAAGTGTCGGGTCGTAAGCCTGCAGCGACTCGGGACTATTCCCTCCACTGTAAAAATAAATCATGTCCATTAATAAAATAATAACCATTGCGCTAAAGCGACTTTGAAGACCTCCATCATAATATTGGCTATTGATAACCATAATAAAAATCTAGCCATGTTGGCTTTATTAAAGATTTGAATAATATAATCCGGTTTGGAAAACCGGTTCCTGTGATATTGAATCATGCTGCGGTTTAGGATACCTGTGCAGTAAGGGTGATAACCCAATCTTTAGAAGCCAAAACTTCCAAATGTTTATGATTGTCATATGATGGCGACTTATCATCCAAAGTCAAGCTGGGTTAATCGAAACCACATATATGCTTCAGATATGAACAAAAAGTCTCAAGACAAACCCAAAAGACAGTTTTCAAAAAACTTAAGCCAAACAGAGAAAAAATGAGGCTTATGATTCGAATACAATCAGTAAACCGGACCAAAAGGGGTTAAGCTAGGATTCGAATACGATCATGAAGCCCCCTAGTGGTTTTGGCGTTGCGCCGATCAAGAGGGTACCGACAGCTATGTTCTCTTTGGTTCGAATACGACCTATGTTTGAACAGGAAGCCCCAAAATGACCTTGAGAGTTTTTTAACGACTTTGATTCAAATACGATCAAAGTCAGACCCAAAAGGGGTTAAGCTATGATTCGAATACGATCAAGAAGCCCCCTAGTGGGCTTGGCATTGCGCCGATCAAGAGGGTACCGACAGCTATGTTGTCTTTGGTTCGAATACGACCTATGTTCGAACAGGAAGCCCCCAAGTGACATATGACTTTTGGCATTGCGCCGATCAAGAGGGTACCGACAACTATGCTCGATGAGCAGGAAGCCCCCAAGTGACCATAATAAGATAAGCCATAAGGCAGGATACCCTTGTTTGAACCGCGCATCATGGCAACAAGTTCTCTTTGGCAACCTTTAATTTTTCTGAGAACTCGAACTTGCGAGAGATTAATTCTTTTTGAATCGGAACATGAACCGGATATTGAGAACTTCAAAGCTTTTGTGAGAAAACAGATTTCCCTTGAGCCGGATTTTAAACTGGAATTGCTTCATTTTGAGCCGGAAATTTTTCTGACGGCCTTTTAAATATAGCAGTAGTCTCCGGGGCAGGGTTATTTTTGCCTCCAATGACCCGGAGTTCTTGATTCACTGATACTAGCCAATTTTGCCCAAGTGATCATGTCATTGTAGCCCCCGAGTCTTAAGACGACTCGAGGAGTTGTCTTGAGATTCTCTATACTTGACCATAGCAGAAGGTGTATATCATTAGCGTTGATAGCGCGATGTGAATCCACAGAATGTTGAGGTGCCTACGGCGGGTTATAAATGACCCCGTATGAGCCGTGTCAGCAACTCGGCCAATGGTTCGTTCCAACCGGCTGTTTGAAGTTAACCAAACTGTAGTGGCGGCGACTTGTGCGCCTGCCCATTGAGTCATCTAGTGCAGACGGCGGCTGACAATACATGATAATTTGCCTCCAATTTGTTGGAAGAAAACCGGGCTACCCAAGCAGTGACTTGCTCATACTCAATAAACAGCTCATGCAGACAGGTGTGGCCCGGTATGTTGATATAGACCAGGCCGTGAGAGACAGATGGTAAAGACGACCGTAGCATCAGAGGCGGTACAGACATAATGAGTCGGTCGCGGCGTTGTAAGCCGGCGCGGACGGGCGAGTCAATCGCAGGTGCGGTATGCCGCGCAAACGGGCGAGTCAACCACGTCATGTTGATGTAGTGAACAATTGTCCTGCATCAAAAACATCGCAAACCAGAGTAATTGTTCTTTGACAAAAAACAATGTATGATAATAAACTTAAACGGATATATATCAACTGATTGTTCGGACGACGGATGATCTTTTTGCGAGGAACAGAATTTAACCATGCTCTCTGTTCCATCAACAAATTTGCCGTAATACTCTGAACGTATTGTTTCCAACTTGAAAATTGTGCTTGATAGTCTGTCTTCTTTTAAGCAAAGTTTACCAATCGCTTAAAAGTAATGATGCTCACTAGCAAACTGAGCATTTATCTTCAGTGTGAGATTCTCTGTCAGATCTCATTTCACACGAGCATTCATCCAGTCCTCAACCTTCCGACAAATATCAACTTTGGATCAGCAGAGGCGACGCAAGGCTGGGCTCGAGGCCGCAGCGATTCTTGGCAGAGGCGGAAGGCGGGGCCGGCTCAGAAGCGGCGGCTCAAGGTCATGGCAGAAACCAGCAGAAGGAGGCGAGGCGCGCTCGGACGGGTGGCGGCTCGGAATCGAGACTGGGGCGTCTTGGCAACAAGGACGACGGCGACTCAGGTCGGATTCGAGGCGGAAACGCTCGGCGACTCGTGACCCGTGGTGGCAGAAAAGTCCGGGGTGGTTGACCATGGCGGTAGGCTGCGGTGACGACAGCAGCCAGCGGCTCAATGAAGCGGAACAAGGGGGGCCGCTCGAGGCCATGGATTCAGAGGTGGAGTCCGGCGGAGCACAGGCGACTCATGGTGGTCGGCGGCTTGAAGCGCGGCTGAAGCCGGCGCGTTGGAGCAGCCAAGGTGGTTCAGCGGGCCAAAGCTGGGACACAGGCGACCAACGGCGGCGTCTTGACAGTAGGGGCGCGCCGGTGAGGTGCCGCCGCGACGGCGGAGGCGGGACGACGAAGATGCAGAGTCCGAGTTCAACCACCCATCTGTGTCCTCGTCTTGGTCAGTGCAGTTTGCTTGTCCGTGTCTTCCTCCAAGTCGTGGCCTTCTTTTTCATCTTCTTTCTTAATCCAATCGATGGAAACGTTACCTGGACTCTGCCCGTACAATGTACCATCCTAGTCAGTTTGTTCGCCTGGAACTGGTAGCTTTTTGAGTGGCCGTAAAAATTGAAGAACAAAACAGTAGCTTCACGAAATCCATACTAGTAGTAACGTACTACTAGTTGAAGTAGTATATGATGTTTCCTTGGATTTGACCCGGTCTGCATGTCGCAAAATATGGATGATTCCTTTGGGAGAGTTTTCTGATTTGATCGTGTATCAGTAGCAGCAACAATTGGGGTCTTGAGTATTTGTCCGTAGATGGCAAGACGTGGCCATATTTTCTTGACTATCCATGCACGGCTGCAGCGACGTTTACTTCCGATCCGGAAAACGAGACGCCTTCGGTGGATTTATGCAACGGTGCAAAGGGAATCTTCCTGTTGGTCTCGGCAACTTTGTAGAACAGCGCAGCGAAAATCGATCCGGACGGATTGCCTGGTCGCATGCGGCCACGCGCGCACCCTAAATCTCTCTTCGCACTACCAGCTCCGAGGTTAACCATGATACTGGTCACAAAACAATGAATTTACTGGCTCTGTCCGAGGCATGCCGGGTTATCCTGCATGCTTTCTGTGGCGCTTTTTTCATCCGATCAATCACGAGCTTCACGATCCCTGAAAAGCTCCCTCCAAGAACTCATCACCATCGTGTGCAGGCCCCACGGTGGGTGCCAACTGTCGTGGAAATGTCACGGCAGATGTCCTAGTGTGAGGACTTAGTCGTGAGGACAACGCATCTATGTGGTAACTTGAGAGGGGTTGATCGGGACGAGAGACGCGGGACGGATCAACACACAAGACAAGGATTTAGACAGCTTCGGGCCCCGGGAAACATCATCCGGTAATAGCCTACATGCTGTTTGTGGCTAGATCTCATTACGCTCATCAGGGAGACACCGCATAAGCCGGCTCCCCTTTAGTTGTGTCTAGCCCTAGAGATTGTTTCTTGTCCCCCTTGGGGTGCCCTGCCCCTCCTTATATATGTTGACGGGGCGGGTTACATGAGTAGTGCTAGTAGGATTAGGATTACTCTATTACAAGTGGAGTTCTAGTCTTGCTTCCTTTGTAGGAGAATATTCCTTATGCCTTTCCTCTTAAGCCGGCCCACGATCATAAGAATCGGCCTACTGGGCCTTGGGCCTTGTCGTCCGTCTGACCCGCCCGCCGGATTACTAATGAGTCGCATTACCAGTGAATCGCCAAGATCCAGCCGGGTCATACATCCGGCCGGGTCACACCGCGGGGTATATCCTCGACAATTTTGCAAATATGTTTTTTAATAGTCGCATCCAACTGTGACTTCCATGTTCATCCGGTATCAGGAAAAGAGTCTGCCGGACTGTGTCCGGGGGTCCGGGAAGTAATACTCCCAGCAGCCAGGATCCAGCCCCAGCCGAGGGGGTGGGGCCGATATGGGAGTGACGCCGTGATAACCCACAAGTATAGGGGATCACAACAGTTTTTGTGGGTAGATTATTCAACCCAAATTTATTGGTTCGACACAAGGGGAGCCAAAACACATTCTCAAGTATTAGCAGTTGAGTTGTCAATTCAACCACACCTGGATAACTTAATATCTGCAGCAAAGTATTTAGTAGCAAAGTAGTATGATAGTAGTGATAACGGTAGCAAAAGTAATATTTTTGGGTTTTGTAGTGATTGTAACAGTAGCAGCGGAAAAGTAAATAAGCGAAGAACAATATGTGAAAAGCTCGTAGGCATTGGATCGGTGATGGAGAATTATGCCGGATGCGATTATTCATGCAACAGTTATAACATAGGGTGACACAGAACTAGCTCCAATTCATCAATGTGCTGTAGGCATGTATTCCGAATATAGTCATACGTGCTTATGGAAAAGAACTTGCATGACATCTTTTGTCCTACCCTCCCGTGGCAGCGGGGTCCAATTGGAAACCAAGGGATATTAAGGCCTCCTTTTAATAGAGTACCGGACTAAAGCATTAACACATAGTGAATACATGAACTCCTCAAACTATGGTCATCACCGGGAGTGGTCCCTATTATTGTCACTTCGGGGTTGCCGGATCATAACACATAGTAGGTGACTATAGACTTGCAAGATAGGATCAAGAGCTCACATATATTCATGAAAACATAATAGGTTCAGATCTGAAATCATGGCACTCGGGCCCTAGTGACAATCATTAAGCATAGCAAAGTCATCGCAACATCAATCTCAGAACATAGTGGATAATAGGGATCAAACCCTAATAAAACTAACTCGATTACATGATAAATCTCATCCAACCCATCACCGTCCAGCAAGCCTACGATGGAATTACTCACACACGGCGGTGAGCATCATGAAAATGGTGATGGAGGATGGTTGATGATGACGATGGCGACGGATTCCCCTCTCCGAAGCCCCGACGGACTCCAGATCAGCCCTCCTGAGAGAGTTTAGGGCTTGGCGGCGGCTCTATATCGTAAAGCACGATGCATCTTTCTCTCTGGTTTTTTTCCTGCCCGAACGTGAATATATAGTGTTGGAGTTGAGGTCGGTGGAGTTCCAGGGGGGCCATTTGGCAGGGGGTGCGCCCAGGGGGGCAGGCGCGCCTCCCACCCTTGTGGACAGGGTGTGGGCCCCCTGGCCTTGATTCTTTCGCCTGTATTTTTTATTATTTCCAAAAATAATCTCCGTGAAGTTTCAGGTCATTTCGAGAACTTTTGTTTCTGCACAAAAATAACACCATGGCAATTCTGCTGAAAACAGTGTTAGTCCAGGTTTGTTCCATTCAAATCATGCAAGTTAGAGTCCAAAACAAGGGCAAAAGTGTTTGGAAAAGTAGATACGACGGAGACATATCAGCTCCCCCAAGCTTAAACCTTTGCTTGTAGTCAAGCAATTCAGTTTATAAACTGAAAGTGATAAAGAAAAACTTTTTACAAACTCTGTTTGCTCTTGTTGTTGTAAATATGTATAGCCAGCATTCAAGTTTTCAGCAAACATTATGAACTAACCATATTATCAATAACACTTAGGTCTCATGTTTACTCATATCAATGGCATAATCAACTAGCGAGCAATAATAGTAAATCTCGGATGACAACACTTCCTCAAAACAATCATAATAGGATAGAACAAGATGGTATCTCGCTAGCCCTTTCCGAGACCGCAAAACATAAATGCAGAGCACCTTTAAAGATCAAGGACTGACTAGACATTGTAATTCATGGTAAAAGAGATCCAGTCATAGTCATACCCAATATAAATTAATAGTAATGGATGCAAATGACAACGGTGCTCTCCAGCTGGTGCTTTTTAATAAGAGGATGATGACTCAACATAAAAGTAAATAGAGAGGCCCTTCGCAGAGGGAAGCAGGGATTTGTAGAGGTGCAAGAGCTCAATTTTAAAGCAGAGATAAATAATATTTTGAGCGGCATACTTTCATTGTCAACATAACAACCGAGAGATGGCGATATCTTCCATGCTACACACATTATAGGCGGTTCCCAAACAGAATGGTAAAGTTTATACTCCCCCTCCACCAACAAGCATCAATCCATGGCCTATCCGAAATAACGGGTGCCTCAAACTAACAACAATCCTGGGGGAGTTTTGTTTGCAATTATTTTGATTTGATTTGCATAAAGCATGGGACTGGGCATCCCGGTGACCAGCCATTTTCTCGTGAGTGAGGAGCGGAGTCCACTCCTCTTGAGAATAACCCTCCTAGCATGGAAGATACAGACAACCCTAGTTGACATGAGCTATTCGAGCATACAAAACATAATTTCATTTGAAGGTTTGGAGTTTGGCACATACAAATTTACTTGGAACGGCAGGTAGATACCGCATATAGGAAGGTATAGTGGACTCATATGGAATAACTTTGGGGTTTAAGGAATTGGATGCACAAGCAGTGTTCCCGCTTAGTACAAGTGAAGGTTAGAAAGAGACTGGGAAGCGACCAACTAGAGAGCGACAACAGTCATGAACATGCATTAAAATTAATAAACGTTGAGTGCAAGCATGAGTAGGATATAATCCACCATGAACATAAATATCGTGGAGGCTATGTTGATTTTGTTTCAACTACATGTGTGAACATGTGCCAAGTCGAGTCACTCGAATCATTCAAAGGAGGATACCACCCTACTATACCACATCACAATCATTTTAATAGCATGTTGGCACGTAAGATAAACTATTATAAACTCCTAGCTAATTAAGCATGGCATAAGCAACTATAATCTCTAATTGTTATTGCAAACATGTTTATTCATAATAGGCTGAATCAGGAACGATGAACTAATCATATTTACAGAAACAAGAGAGGTCGAGTTCATACCAGCTTCTCTCATCTCAATCAGTTCATCATGTATCGTCATAATTGCCTTTCACTTGCACGTTCGAACGATGTGAATAATAATAATAGTGCACGTGCATTGGACTAAGCTGGAATCTGCAGGCATTCAATTCAAGGGAGAAGACAAGGTAATATGGGCTCTGGGTTAAATCAAGAATAATGCATATTAGAGCCACTTCAACAATTTCATTTTGGTCTTCTCCTATCGACACCCAAAGAAAAGAAAAGAAATAAAACTATTTACACGGGAAAGCTCCCAACAAGCAAAAGAAGAACGAGAAATCATTTTGGGTTTTCTTTTAATTATTACTACTACAGGCAAGAAAGTAAACTAGCTAAAAGCTACTACTAATTTTTTTTGGTTTTCTTAAAGTTTTTCAAACACACAAGAAGAAAGCATAAAAAGAAAAAAAAACTAGCATGGATATTACAGTGAAAAAGTATGAGCACCGACAACTAGCAATGAGTGTGTGAACATGAATGTAATGTCGGTGAGAAATACGTACTCACCCAAGCTTAGGCTTTTGGCCTAAGTTGGTCTATTGCCACGGCTGGCCTGGCGGATATCCGAAGTTGTAACTGGGGTCGTACTGAGACGCATCGGCTATTGCATCGTGGGCTGCAGCTTGGAGGCAGCTGTCTCAGCCCTCCTCTCGTACTCGTTCACCTCCTCCTTGGTTATGACATATCTCCCCTTTGCCTGAAAGTCAAAGAAAGTAGGAGCAGGGAGAGCGACATGATAGGTGCGTTGTCTGTCAAAGATTAGTCGGTACAGGAGGAACTGATCGTTCCTCTCAACAAAATGATGACGAACCATAGCCTCATAATCTAAATAAACAGGAGGCAACTCGATATCATACTCACGTATGGGTATACCAAGAAAATTAGCTAGACGGGTTGCATAAATTCCACCAAAGAAATCTCCATTAATTCTATTATTATGCAACCTACGAGCAACAATGGCTCCAAAATTATAATGTTTATCTCGTAATACAACACTCCTGAGAACACTGAGATCAGGGACACACATGTGACATGCTTCATCCTTACCATTTATGCACCTACCTATGAAGAGAGCAAAATAATGTATAGCAGGAAAATGAATGCTCCCTATGGTAGCTTGTGTTATATCTCTAGACCCCCCCATAGTTATACTAGCAAGAAAATCTCTAAATTCAGATTTGCGAGGTTCACTAGGACTACCCCATTGCGGGAGTTTACAAGCAGTGCTAAAATCCTCTAAGTCCATAGTATAAGAATTTTCATAAAGATCAAACAGGAAAATTTGAGAATTGCGTGATGATGAAAATTCAAACCTTCTCACAAAGGATCAGTGAGATAGTGGTACTGGCGGCACTTATCTGCCTCAAAGCTCAAAAGATCAACGTTACGCACCTATGCGTTAAATTCTTCCTTGATTCCTGCTCGATCCATAAAGTCCTCTGAAGTCCATTCACAAGCCCGCACTTGAGCTTCCCTTGGTGGTTCATCGTCCGCATCGCGTATTGCGGGCCTGGGCCCTTGCTTCCTTGAAGGACCACCTTGGTACATTTTCCTAAACATATTTCTTCCTCTGAAAAATTTCTGAAAATTTTAGTAACTTCAAATAAAAGTGAACCAAACTCAACCAAAATTGATAGCAACTACTCCCACAAGTGCCTACAGACTATATCATGCAATAGAACTACTTGGGACCATATAAATTTGACATGCAAGCTCAAGAATAGGGTCACCTAGGCAGCAAAAATTTGCAATGAATAAAGTACTAGAACAAAAACTAATTGGACCATTGGAGGAGTCACATACCAAGGAACAATCCCCCAAAGCAGTTTTGTGAGTGGAGCTTTGAGCAAGGAGATCGAAAATCGCAGTAAAATGAGCTAGAATGCGTGCTTGAGCTGGTTGGTGATTTTTTTGGGAGGAAGGAGTTTGTGGTGGCTGGAATAAGTGGAGGGGAGCCACCATGGGCCCATGAGGCAGAGGGACGCGCCCAGGGGGGTGGGCGCGCCCTGGACCCTCGTGGCCAGGTGCCAGCTCCCCCTGATGTGTTCTCAGTGCCAAATATTCTCAAATATTCTAGAAAAAAAATCGTATTTCAATTTCGGGGCATTTGGAGAACTTCTATTTTCGGGGTATTTTTTATTGCACGGATAATTCAGAAAACTGACAGAAAATACTATTTTTACTTTATTTAATCTAAATAACAGAAAGTAAATGGAGGGTACAGAAGGTTGTGCTTTCTAACTTCATCCATCTCATGCTCATCAAAAGGAATCCACTAACAAGGTTGATCAAGTCTTGCTAATATACTCATTCCGAATTGCATGAAACCGGAGAAATTTCGAATAACACAATGTTACCTCAACGGGGATATGCACGTCCCCAATAATACGAATATCATATTCCTTCTTGATAGTAGGAAGAGGAAATTCAAAACCTCCAAAAATAATCAATGGAATTTTTCCAATAGAGTTTATACTATGGACTTGAGGTCGTTTCCTGAGAAAGTGTACCGTATGCTCATTGCCATTAACATGAAAAATGACATTGCCTTTGTTGCAATCAATAACAGCCCCTGTAGTACTCAAAAAGGGTCTTCCAAGAATAATAGACATACTATTGTCCTTGGGAATATCAAGAATAACAAAGTCCGTTAAAATAGTAACTTTTGCAACCACAACAGGCACATCCTCACAAATACCGACAGGTATAGCAGTTGATTTATCAACAATTTGCAAAGATATTTCAGTAGGTGTCAACTTATTCAAATCAAGTCTACGATATAAAGAGAGAGTCATAACACTAACACCGGCTCCAAGGTCACATAAAGCAGTTTTAACATAGTTTCTTTTAATGGAGCATTGTATAGTTGGTACTCCTGGATCTCCAAGTTTCTTAGGTATTCCACCCTTAAAAGTATAATTAGCAAGCATGGTGGAAATTTTAGCTTCCGGTATCTTTCTCTTATTTGTAACAATTTCATTCATGTACTTAGCATAAGGATTCATTTTGAGCATATCAGTCAAACGCATACGCAAAAAGATAGGTCTAATCATTTCAGCAAAGTGCTCAAAATCCTCATCATCCTTTTTCTTGGATGGTTTGGGAGGAAAAGGCATGGGTTTCTGAACCCTTGGCTCTCTTTCTTTACCATGCTTCCTAGCAACAAAGTATCTCTTATCATATCGTTGATTCTTTGATTGTGGGTTATCAAGATCAACAACAGGTTCAATTTCTACATCATTATCATTGCTAGGTTGAGCATCAACATGAACATCTTTATTAACATTATCACTAGGTTCATGTTCATTACCGATTGTGTTTCAAATCGTAAATAGAAATATCATTGGGATTCTCAGGTGTGTCAACAACAGGTTCACTAGAAGCATGCAAAGTCCTATCATTTTTCTTTTTCTTCTTTTCAGTAGGACTAGGTGCATCCATATTATTTCTCTAAGAATCCTGCTCAATTCTCTTAGGGTGGCCCTCAGGATACAAAGGTTCCTGAGTCATTTTACCCCCTCTAGTTGCAACTCTAACAACAAAGTCATTATTCTTACTATTCAATTCATTGAGCAAATCATTCTGAGCTTTAATCACTTGTTCTACTTGAGTGGAACCATAGAAGCATGTTTACAAATGAGTTTAAGTTCAACTTTAACTCTAGACATATAATCACTCAAGTGTTCAATCATATAAGCATTGCGTTTTAATTCTCTACCAAAATACGCATTGAAGTTTTCTTGCTTAACTATAAAATTATCAAACTCATCCCAACATTGGCTAGCAAACTTAGTGGGAGGGATTTCAGCTTTATCATATCTATAGAGAGAATTTACCTTTACTACCTATGTCGGGTTATCATGACCATGTGTTTCTTCAACAGGCGGTAAATTAAGACCATGTATTTCTTCAACAGGAGGTGTTGGGGATATAACTATTTGTGTAAGCCGCCCAGGAGGGGCCGGGTTACGCAAATAAGACTCATAAGAAAGAAGCCCAAGACCAAGCACGAAGATGGCAGTTCAATAAAGGGTCTAAGGCCCACAGGCGGCTTAAGGCCCTTAGTGATAAATCGCCATGATGACATGACTTGTATCATAAGGTAGATTTAACTAGTCACCGAGCCGGACACTGTTTATGAGCCGGCCGGGACTCTGTAAGCCGCAGGACGTCAACCCATGTATATAAGGGGACGACCCGCTGGCGGCTTAGGGCAAGAAACAACTCATCGAGAACCGGGCATAGTGTATCTCGCTCCCTGGTCATCGAAACATCAAGCAATACCAACCCAACTAGACGTAGGCCTTACCTTCACCGTAAGGGGCCGAACTAGTATAAATCTATCGTGTCCTTTGTCCCGATTAACCCCTTTAAGCTTCCCAGTTGCGATGGCTCCACGACTAAGTCCTTGCAAGAGGATATCTGCCGTGACAATTCCACGACAGTTGGCGCCCACCTTGGGGCCAGCGCACGGTGGATTTGAGTTCTTGAAGGGCAGCTTCTAAGGGCTCAAGGGATACGCAGTGGGCCGGATGACCAAGAGTCATCGCGGCAAGATCTACGACGACGAAGGCTGGGGCCCCGACGCCGGCTCAATTGAGTACGGGTACCGGGTCCCCTTTGGCAGAATCCACGTCTTCATCGGCCGGATTGGTTAGTCGGGCCCTGAGCCGGACTGCTGCACCGACCTCGTCGAAACGGCTCAGCGTGTGAGACCCGCCCGAGCTCAACCCGTCGTGAAGCGTGCCTTCATGGGTTGCATCCACGGAGGAGAACTTTCTGAAAGATCTATAGATGGTGGTGAGACGGCCGTCCTCTCCGACGGTGACTCGTCCACCGGTTCAACAGATTTGTTGTATCTGTTACAGGATGGCGGGCTTAGGGGCTGTTCCGACAGCTCTAGTATTCCGGACCCCTATGAGCCGCCAAGCTGGGCAGGAGTTTTCATGGCTGGTACTCAACCCGGTCAAAACTCAGTGGCTGCAACAACAATAACGTCCGGTCAGAGCGGCCGGGCGGGAGGCCCCGCCGCCCACCTCAGTCTTGATGGATCTCATGGATAAGCTGACGGCCCTGTTAACCACCACAGTCATCCCTGCGAATCAAGATGAGCATAACGTGGAGGTGGCACGGTTGCGTGAGGAGATAGCTCGGGCTAAGGAGGCCTTGGCAGTTGAGGACACCAGGTTAGCCACAGAACGGGCGGCTTTGGATGCACGGGCACAACAGCTACTGATCGAAGCCTTCCACTACGATGAGCTCGAACGCATCTAACGAGGTGATGAGGAGGAGGCATCAGAAAACCCAATCCCGTTTACCTCCGGTTTATGATCCTCGGAATCTTTTTGCTACACCCAGAGCCGGCCCAAGTAACCCGCCAGATGCAAATGAACTTATGACAGCCGGAACAGGAGGGCCGGCTCAGCCTCGGGAGATGGCACCTCTTCATGGGAACATGGCACTGCCCCGTTACGTACCGATACCGCCGGGTCAGTTTTCCAACCCCATGGAGAACTTGATCGCAACATCAGCACGTTTGGCGGCTCTCCCGGTGGACGGTGACGATCCAACAACAGTGGACACCCAAAGGATCAGAGACCTCGTCCAGACAGCTTTGGCTCAGCAAGAGACTTATTCCTACAGCCGGGACAGGATTCGTTCAACTCCTCCGCCTTGGTTAGCTCCGTCTCGTTCGAACCGGAGTCTGAGTTACAGCAGGCACATGGAGTCAGAAGCTTTGTCAAGCAACGCCCAGCGCCGTAACCCGCCCGGTGGTCATAACCCGGTGCAGGACCGAGTACATCAGGAGGACGAGCGGGCGGCTCAGCTAGCGGCTCAACAAACGGCTCATCAGGACTTTCCAGATTATCCGGTGACTTCCGTTGAGGCGGGAGTGGCTACCAGAACCGATGGTGTTCCTTGTTTAGTGTCGGCTCTACGTAATGTACGGTTACCCAAGGACTTCAAGGGACCTCGGAAGGTGCCGAATTATACGGCCGACTTACAGCCCGGAGTGTGGATTGAAAGTTATGAGATGGCCATGGAGCTGTTGGAGGTCAGCGATGCAGCAATGGCTAAGTACTTCACCATGATGTTAGATGGAACAGCCCGGTCTTGGTTAAAGGGCTTGCCACCCAACTCCATTAGTTCATGGGCAGAGCTAAAGGCCCGTTTCATCCAGAACTTCAATGACACTTGCAAGCAGTCTATGTTGATTGTGGACTTGACAAATTGTAAGCAGGAGGAGGGTGAATCCACGACTCATTGGGTACGCCGGGTCAAGGAGATAATACATTCGTCTGACAAGATGGATGCCGGCTCTGCAGTCCTCATGTTGGAGAAGAACTGCCGCTTTGAGCCGCTGAGACAGAAACTGGGGCGCCTTAAGCGTGATTGCAATGATATGGGTACGCTGATGGCAGCTTTAGTCAAATACGCCGACTCTGATAGTACCAAGGATCCCGCGTCTGATGAGGAAAAGACAGGGAAGGGAAAGAAGAACGGCAATGGAAAGGGTCAGCAGCATAACCCGATGAATCAAGGAGGCAATAAGCGTAAGGCTGTGGGTAACCCGGAGTTTGTAGCCAACACCAATGCACAGGGTAAGAATCAGAGACGTAAGGGCAGACCACCCCCTTGATCTGGCGGGTCAAGCCCATCTCTTGAGCAGCTACTCAATGAGCCTTGCCCGAGACACGGCACCCGGGAACGACCCGCCACCCACTTATGGAAAGATTGCGCGATCATGAAAGCTTTTAAGAATTCCAACACGTTTGATGGCAATCGCGGGTCGGGCGGCGGCTTAGGAGCCGGCGGCTTTCATGGCCCGGGTGGCGGTTCAAGTTCCGGCTTTCAGGGACATCAAGGCAGTTATAATCAACAGCGATGCGCTCAAGGGGACAACAGCGGCGGCGATCGGGTTATCAAAGCCACCCGGCAGTGAATAGTGGGCGATATCACGTGTTCACCACTAACTTGTGCAAACGTGACCAGAAGGTTCATAAGAGGGCCGTGAATTTTGTTGAGCCGGCGGTTCCCCGTTATTTGAGGTGGTCAGAACAGCCCATTGTATGGAGCAGGGAAGATCATCCCCTCCGGGTTGATAATCCGGGTCAGTTAGCCTTGGTGGTAGCACCTCAGGTTGGTGGATATAAATTCACTAAAGTACTCATGGACGGAGGTAGCAACATCAATATCCTCTATTATGAGACCTTTCGACGCATGGGATTGACTGATAAGGATTTGAAGACGTCCAACACTGTTTTTCATGGGGTGGTGCCTGGTAAGTCGGCTTACCCAATTGGCAAGATTGAACTGGAAGTGGCCTTTGGAGATGAGTATGATTCTAGAGCTGAGAAATTAACCTTTGAGGTGGTCAAAATCAGGAGTCCATATCATGCTCTGTTTGGTCGGTCGGCTTATGCCAAGTTCATGGCACAACCATGTTATGTTTATCTGCAGCTTAAGATGCCGGGTCACAAGGGCACCATCACCGTGCATGGAAGTCGAAAGGTAGCCCTAGAATGTGAGGAGGGCGATGCGGCTTATGCTGACTCTGTTTGTGCAGCAGAGGAGCTGAAGTTTTATCAAGACAATGTTGACCCGGCGGATATGACCTCTCTAAAGAAGCCAACCACCGAGCATGACCCGGCGATGAAGTTTAAGGCGGCCGCTGAAACCAAGCTTGTTGATTTCACTCCAGGCGATTCGTCTAAACAGTTCAGTATCAGTGCCAATTTGGATCCTAAATAGGAAAGCACGCTCATCGAGTTCATCCATGAGAACCGGGACATCTTCGCATGGAAACCTTCTGACATGCCGGGTGTACCGAGAGAACTCGTGAGCACACTCTCAATATTGATCTCAAGTATAAGCCGGTCGTGCGGTTTCTTGACAGTTCAACGAAGAGAGACTAAGGCTATTAGAGAGGAAGTCGCCCGCTTTTAGCGGCTGGGTTTATTGTTGAAGTTTTTCACCCGGGTGGTTGGCTAACCGGTGCTTGTGCTCAAGAAGAACGGCACCTGGTGGATGTGTGTGGATTACACGGACTTAAATAAGTCTTGTCCGGTTGATCCTTTGCTCTCCCCGTATTGATCAAATCATTGATGCTACGGCGGGTTGCTGCGCTTGAGTTTTTGGATGCTTACTCGGTTATCATCGATCAAAATGGCAGTTAAGGACCAGGAGAAGACGGCTTTCATCACTTCGTTTGGAGCCTTCTGCTATGTATCTATGTCATATGGGCTCAAGAGTGCTCAGGCGACTTATCAGTGATGTGTACAGAACTGTCTCCACGATCAAATTGGGCGCAATGTTCACGCTTATGTGGATGACATCATGGTGAAGTCCAGAGAGAAGGAAACCTTAATATCAGATTTGAAAGAGACCTTTGATAATCTCCGGGTTTATAAGATGATGCTTAACCTGGCCAAGTGTGTATTTGGTGTACCAGCAGGTAAGCTTTTGGGTTTTCTGGTCTCAAACATAGGAATTGAAGCTAATCCAGAGAAGATCAAGGCAATTACTTCTTTGGCTAAACCGGCGTGCATCAATGATATCCAGCGACTGGCGGGTCGTGTTGCTGCTTTAAGCCGGTTCATAAGCCGGTTAGGTGAGAAGGCCCTACTGTTGTATCAGATGATGAAGAAAACAGACACTTTTGTCTGGAGTGATGCTGCTAATACTGCCTTTGAAGATTTAAAGAGATAGTTGTCTGATCCACCGGTCCTTGCGGCTCCCATTGATAAAGAGATGTTGCTGTTATATGTGGCTGCTAACTCACGAGCCGTCAGTGTTGCCATCATGGTGGAGCGAAAGGAGGCTGGCAAGGAGCATCCGGTTCAGCGGCCGGTTTACTACATCAATGAGGTGCTCATTGAGTCTAAGAAAAGGTATCGCATTGGCAGAAACTTGTTTACGGAGTGTTTATGGCAAGCTGGAAGCTGAAGCAGTACTTCCAAGGTCATCCTATAACTGTGGTAAGTTCTGCCCCCTTGGGAGACATCATCCAGAACAGGGAAGCCACAGGACGAGTCGCCAAGTGGGCCATTGAGCTTGGGCCTCATGGTTTGAAGTACATGCCATGTACCGCTATTAAGTCTCAAGCCTTGGTGGACTTTATCAATGATTGGACAGAGTTACAGGCACCTGAGGAGAAGCGAGACAACACATATTGGACTATTCACTTTGATGGGTCTAGGTAGTTGGAAGGCTCGGGGGCTGGAGTCGTTTTAACTTCCCCCCGGGGTGACAAATTTTGTTATGTGCTCCGGCTTATGTTTCCTTGTACTAACAATGCAGCTGAGTATGAGGCCTTACTCCATGGTCTCAGGATGGCCAAAGAGATGAATTTGAGCCGGGTAAGGTGTTTGGGTGACTCGGATCTCGTGGCTCAATAGGTGTCAGGCAAGTGGGATTCCAAGGATCCTTATGGCGGCTTACCGTCATGAAGTTGATGATGTGGCTGGGCACTTCAAAGGTTATCAAGTGGAGCACATTGATCGAAGGAAGAATGAAGCGGCTGATGCTTTAAGCCGGCTGGGATCTCATCGTAAGCCGGTGCCGCCTAACACCTTTCTCGATGTTTTGCATAATCCTTCTGTCAAGGTACCTACAGAGGAAGAACTAGCAGTGCCAGACCTGGAGGCACAACTGGTGGCAGCTCTTCACGTCATCCCGGATTGGACAGTGCCATATTTGGCCTATATGACCCAGGGAGAGTTGCCTAAGGATGAGGCTTTGGCGAGACAAATCATCATGCGGTCCAAATATATGACGATTGTTCATGGCGAGTTACATCACTGCAGTGTCACTGGGGCGTTCCAACGTTGTGTGTCGCCTGCGGAGGGTCAGGAGATACTTCGTGAGATCCATGAAGGAGATTGTGGTCATCATGCCGACTCAAAATCTCTTGTGGCCAAGGCTTTCCGTCATGGTTTCTATTGGCTGACGGCTCATGCTGATGCGGAGGATCTGGTCAGCAAATGTGACGGATGTCAAAAATTCTCACGACGAGCTTATGTGCCGGCTCAAGAGTTGAGGATGATTCCAATTATTTGGCTGTTCGCGGTCTGGGGGCTTGACATGGTTGGACCTTTCAAGAGGTCTAAGGATAAAAAGACACACCTCCTGGTGGCAGTGGATAAGTTTACAAAGTGGGTTGAGGCAGAGCCGGTCAGCAAGTGTGATGCAGCCACGGCGGTTTAGTTCATGAAAAAGGTGATCTTTCGTTTTGGTTTTCCACACAACATCATAACTAATAATGGCACTAATCTCTCCAAGGGTGCCACGGAAGAGTTCTGTCAATGAGAACATATCCGGCTTGATGTTTAGGCTATTGCTCATCCTCAATCCAATGGTCAAGCAGAAAGAGCTAATCAGGAGATCCTGAAGGGTATCAAACCCCGGCTCTTGGTCCCCTTACAGCGGACCCTGGGTTGTTGGGTGGAGGAGCTACCCTGATGCGGAGCATACCTCACTCATCCCCATGGACGCACCTACATCTTCCTCAACACCACGTGGACCCATGACTCGAGCTCGAGCTAAGGCTATTGAAGATAAGGTGAACTCGCTCCTCTCCGAACTCCCTCTTCCTACTCACGAGACATGGCTACTACCTCATTCGGAAACTCTGTGTGTGATCAGGTGTATGGAGGAGAGCCATGGTACAGCTACATACAAGAGCCAAGATGGCAAGGACCCCAAGCATGATGAAGAAGAAGAAGAGCTGCTGTGGAAGCTACAGGCGTCGGACGACTGACCACGCCTGGACGTCCGACGAGTCCCAGGATACAGACGACCGAGCTTTCCGGACGTCCGGTACCTGGCATCCAGAGCCAAAGCTACGGACGACCGGCCACCTCCGGACGTCCGACGCACCCCGATCAGAGCCAAATCTAGGAAGATCGAAGTCTCCGGACGATCAAACGACCAGCACCCGAGCCGGATTTACGGACGCCCGACAGCCTCCGGACGTCCGGACCGTCCCGAAGCCCCGGACGTCCGACGCCTTCCAGACGTCCGACACTGTGTGATCATGACCATGGCTGGAGCCCTTGTACCCATTCACTTCGCCCCCATTTACACTAAGACTATAAATAGACCTCCTCCTCCTCCTAGTTAGGGTTAGCAAAGGATTAGCTCATATTTGTGTGAGAGCTTTGCTCATCCACTTGGTTACCTTCTCCTCGAAGGTCGCGCCTCCTCGGAGAAGATCCTTCCAAGAGGATTCAAGACCCCCTTCTAGGGTGGACCCCCATCAAGACCTCCTCACGGAGAAGAACGGCTACTAGTGTATCTTTCCTTTGTTGATTTTGAATCTTATGCTACCTTATGTGTTCGGTGATCTAGCCCTTGTGTGATCTATACTTGTCGGTTTAATGTTCCTCTTGTGTGTTTTTCCTTGTGTTCTTCCACTTGTTCGTCGTGTTCTCCTCGTAGGATCCTCTCCAAACGTGAAAGATCTCCGACTAGGGCTCCGCCCTACATCATCTTGGTATCATGAGCCACGTTGATCACGTTTTTGGAGCCCCTACCCCATGTTTTCTAGCTTGATTTTGTTGTTTTTGTCCTAAATCCGAAAATTCCCCACCAAAAATAGCCCCAATTTTTTTTGTAATTTGTTGGTGAGTTGAGATTTTGTTGGATTTGGTCCATGGATTTGTGTTGCTACGAGTGGATCTAGCTTTCCCCTCCCTCCCCACCCTTTTCCATCCATCAATCCGCTCAAATTCGACCTCTCTGCCTTCTTCCACCTTAAAACCGCCCCTGTTAATCCAGAGTTGACCCCGACCACCGGACGTCCGACCTTTCCGGACGACCAGAACCCCTGTCCTGATTCAAATTTACGAACAACAAGACCCTGCCGGACATCCGACGGCCGGACGACCGGAAAAACCGGACATCCGTGAAACCCTGACGAAACTGAAATTCTTCAGTTGAACCACCACCACCACCCCACCTTCCACCACATCGTCCAAAACCACATACACCACCATCCTCCCCAATACATCCTATGACAATTTTGCAACATTTTGGTGCTTGAGATTTTGAGTTGTGGTTCCCGTGTCCTATTGTGTTTCGGCTATCTAGGTACGGTTCGACTTCATCATCACCTCGGCTCATCTTCACAAGGGTCACATCATCACCAAGGACGGTAACATCGTCGACATCTTTGTCATACCTTGCAATTGCATTGATACCCACATGGCCTTACTTTTGCGTAGCTTACCCATCGAGACTAGCCATTGAGTATTGCCGGCAACGTGACTTGTGCACATTAGTGATCATACTCCATAGCATACATACCATACCACCATGGTGCATATCTTGGGATCCATTTGTGTGTCACAAAGTTGTCATAGCATACACAATTGCTACCTTGGTTCGTCAAGTTTTCCATGAGAAAAGAGCTCAAAAGTGAAAGAGCCACCCAAGCTTTTAAGCAAAGAGGAAAGATAAGCAAAGAGCTTATGAGCAAGAACCATAGCATCATATTACATTAAGATTGTCATATTGGATCATCTTGGATCATAGCACCGAAATGCCATACATATAGCATACGTGGGATAGAGATAGTTGCATTTTTGCCTAGTAGGTTGTGCACAAGTTTCGTATCCGCCTTTTGTGCAATCGTGCTAGCGTCTCTCTAGTATTGTGCAACAAGAACATTTTCGTGGATTCCACATTTTAGATCACTTTTGGTTTGCACAATCCCACTTATCTATTTGCGTGTGTGTTTCCGTGTACCATTATTTGCTTGGTCTACTTGTTGCATTTGCAAATTTGTGAACCTTTTCCAACATTATTGACGCTCACTTACAATTGCATCAAATTTTGTGCCACCATCCTCACCAAGCTCCACCATAAGCTATTATTTGTGTAGGTGTGAGAACCAACAAGGATTGGTACCAATAGTGCTATTTCATTGTCCGCATTTGAGTGATGTTGATTCATCATCAACATCGGTCAAAGGTACATTGGTATAAGTTCTTCTCCTTCTACCACTCACATATTTTTGCTTGGAATGATGGATAGGCCAAGTACTTCTACAAACCCACTCTTCATCGAGCAAGACGACGACATGTCTTCATACGTCACCAAGAGCCACCTCTTTGGTGCACAACGAGCGTTGCACCAAGAGCAACAAGCAATGAGCGACCGCATGGACAACCTCGCCACCGACTTGCGACTCTCCGAGCAACGTACAAGAGACTACTCCGACAACAAGTTCGACGCTCACAAGCAAGAGAATGATGCAAGAATGGACGAGATCCACGCCTTGAGAGGAACCGACATCATTCCATTTCTTCATCCTCAAGACGGAGCCGCTCGAGTCGACACTCCAACGACACCTTCTATGACTCAAGTACACCGTCATCGAACACTCTTTGACGAGCCGCGCGTCAAGACCGTCATGCATCTCGCAACCCGCTACATGAGAAGCATTCACAAGAGCAAGTCGATGAGCAAGTCCCTCGTCCTCAATCAAACCAAGCCGCTTTTGCCCAAGCTCAAGAACGACAACGACTACGGCAACAAGAGGAAGAACGAGCGCGTCTACACCAATAAGAACAAGACACCGAGGCGCAAGGTCTTCAACGACAACAACGTGAAGCGCAAGCTCTTGAGGCGCAACGTGCCCTTCAAGAATCAAGTCGAGCTATCGCCAACCGCAATCGTGAACGGCGAAATCAAGAGGAAGCCCTTCGAGAAGAAATCCAAGAGAGGAACTACCAACCCCATGTACAACGTCAAGTTCCTCAAGCTCCTCCACAAGCTCGTCAAGCTCCACCTCAACCTCAAGTTCAACAAGAGCAAGTTGATCATGGTCTTCCTCCACGCCAAGAGCAACATGAAGACGATTGCAATCCACGTCAAGGGCGTCATCATCACCATCGCCAACAACACAATGAAGAGCAACGCTATGGAAAGCTCAAATTCACCATGACCAAGTTCAATGGAAGCAATGACCCTGAAGAGTACCTCTCATGGGCATTGAAGGTCGACAAAATCTTTCGTTTGCACAACTATGAGGAAGAGAAGAAGATCTCTATGGCATCACTTGAGTTCCAAGACTATGTGCTCATATGGTGGGAACAAATCCTTGAGAGGCGACAAGCAAGAGGTGAACCTCCAATCACCACTTGGGCTCAAATGAAAGATGTCATGAGAGCACGTTTTGTGCCAACCTACTACAACCGCGACCTCTTCAAGAAACTCCAATTCCTCAAGCAAGGAACAAAGAGTGTTGAAGAATACTACAAGGAAATGGAGATAGCCATGATTCGAGCCAATGTGAAGGAAGATGATGAGCAAACTATGGCACGTTTCTTGAATGGACTCAATCATCCCATCAAGAAGATCGCCAACTTCCAACCATACTCCACCCTCATTGAGCTCGTGCATCAAGCTACAAAGGCGGAACGTCAAGTGCAAGATGACTTCAAGTACGCCAAGTACTCGTCCAAGACCTATGTCTTCTCCAACAACCAAGCTTCAAGACCTCCTCCAACATCTACATCAACCAAACCTTCTACAAATAACGACGACAAGTCGAGTTACAAGAAAAATTCGACAAGTTCAAGTCCTCCTCCTCCTACTACAAGCAACTTCAAGCCGCGTGCTTCGTCATCTACTCCGACCGATGAGACCATCAAGACAAGCTCCTTCAAGTGTTTCACTTGCCGTGGCCGAGGCCACAAGTCCTACGAATGCACCAACAAGCGCACCATGATCCTCAACGACGACGGCACCTATGACTCAATGAGTGACGAGGAGATGGAAGCTCTTGAGCAAGTGGCCATGCACCGGCGAGTGAACGAAGATGAAGATGACCAAGTCTTTTGTGATGAGGATTCGAGCCCCGCTCTCGTTGTCTCCAAGGTCTTGACTCTTCAACATCGACAAGAAGACGACCAAAGATGCCACATCTTCCACACAAAGGCCGACATCAACGGAAGGTCCGTCAAGGTCACCATCGATGGAGGTAGTTGTCACAACATGGCAAGTGAAGAACTATGCTCCAAGCTTCAATTGGTCAAGAGGAAGCACCCGAATCCCTACAAGGTTCAATGGCTAAGTGACTCCGGCACTATACGAGTTGAACATACGGTCCAAGTCTCCTTCAAAATTGGTGCATATGAGGACACTTTGGAATGTGATGTGGTCCCAATGACGGTTTGCCACCTCCTTCTTGGTCGACCATGGCAATTCGACCGTGGTGTCTTCCACAACGGGCGCACCAATCACTATAGCTTCAAGATGAAAGGGAAGGAATATGTGCTACGACCTATGTCTCCTAGTCAAGTGATAGCCGACAAGCAAGCCACCCATCATAGAGACAAGAGTGAGAAAGTGATCCACCAAAAAGTGAGTGAGAGCCACAAGCCAAACTTGAGCGCCTCTTCGCCTAGAGAGAAAAACCTCATCCTATTTGCCACCAAAAGTGAGATGAGAGAAGTGTGTGAGAACCCATCTAGAGTGATGCGCTTTGTCCTTGTGTGCAAGGATGGAGAGCCAACAACTAACACCTCTCATGAGCTACCTTTAGTGTTTAAATCTCTTTTGCAGGAATTCCAAGATGTCTTCCCCGATGAGCTACCTCCGTGTCTACCTCCTCTTCGAGGCATTGAGCATCGAATCGACCTCATCCCCGGAGCACCTCTCCCAAACAAAGCTCCATACCGAGTCAATTCCGAAGAAACCAAGGAGATTCAACGGCAAGTACAACAACTCATCGACAACGATCATGTACGTGAAAGCCTAAGCCCGTGTGCCGTTCCCGTTATACTTGTGCCTAAGCCCGATGGAAGTTTCCGCTTGTGTTCCGATTGTAGACCTATAAATGCTATTACTGTCATTATAGGCATCCCATTCCTCGCTTAGATGATATGCTTGATGAACTTAGTGGAGCCAACTTTTCTCAAAATTGATCTTAAAAGTGGCTATTATCAAATCCGCATACAAGAGGGTGATGAATGGAAAACTGCTTTCAAAACCAAATTTGGTTTATATGAGTGGTTAGTCATGCCTATGGGTTTATCAGAAGCTCCGGGTACTTTTGTGCGTCTCATGCATTATGTCCTTCGGCCTTATATTGGAGTCTTTGTTGTGGTTTACTTCGACGATATTCTTGTGTTTAGCAAAACCATGAAAGAGCATCTTGATCATGTTAGGACTGTTTTGCAAACCCTTCGAAAGGAAAGTCTTTATGCAAACATGAAAAAAATGCACATTTGGTGTTGACAAAGTGGTTTTCTTGGGTTTTGTTGTATCCTCAAAGGGTGTCCATGTTGATGAATCTAAAATTGAAGCAATTAAAACTTGGCCCCAACCCACCAATTTGCAATAAGTGCGTACCTTTCTTGGTCTTGCGGGTTTTTATCGTCGCTTTGTGAAAGATTTTAGCACAATTGCCGCTCCTTTGCATGCTTTGAGTAAGAAGAATACTCCTTTTGTTTGGGGAACTTTGCGATCCACCGCTTTTGATGAGCTCAAGTCTTTGCTTACTCATGCTCCGATTCTTGCTTTGCCTAATTTTGACAAAACTTTTGAGGTTCATTGTGATGCAAGTGGTATCGGAATTGGCGGAGTTTTGATGCAAGAAAAACGAGACATTGCATATTTTAGTGAAAAATTATCCGGTGCTCAACTTAACTATCCCATCTATGACAAAGAATTGTATGCTTTAGTGCGTGTGCTACATGTTTGGGAACATTACCTTAGACCGCATGAGTTTGTCATCCATACCGATCATGAAACGCTTAAGTACTTAAAAGGTCAAACTAAGTTGAACAAGCGTCATGCCAAATGGAGTGAATTTATTGAATCTTTTCCCTATGTGATCAAGTACATTAAGGGTAAAGAAAATGTAGTTGCCGATGCCCTTTCACGCATATGCACGCTTGTCACTAAACTTGAGTTGAATGTTATTGGCTTTGAGCACATAAAAGAATTGTATGCTAACGACCCATCTTTTGCTATTCCTTATGCTAAGTGTTTCACGCATACTTCTTGGGAACAATATTACATCAAGGATGGTTATCTTATGAGAGCTAACAAACTATGCATTCCCGAGTCTTCTCTTCGTTTGCTCCTTTTGCAAGAGGCTCATGGAGGCGGACTCATGGGACACTTTGGACGCGACAAGACATTCGCCACGCTCTCCAAGAAGTACTTTTGGCCCAAGATGTTCCGCGACGTCTCACGCTTCACCAACCGATGCTCTACATGTCGCAAAGCTAAGTCTAAAGCTCAATCTCATGGTGTTTACATGCCTCTTCCTATTCCTTATCAACCTTGGGAAGACATTAGCATGGATTTTGTACTTGGTTTGCCTAGAACTCAAAATGGAAAGGATTCCGTGTTTGTTGTTGTGGATAGATTTTCTAAGATGGCACATTTCATTCCTTGCAACAAGATAGACGATGCTTCACACATTGCAAATCTCTTTTGTAGGGAAATCTTGCCATGGAGTACCAAAGACAATCATCTCCGATCATGACGTCAAGTTCTTGAGTTACTTTTGGAAGACCCTATGCGCCAAGCTCGGAATCAAGCTCTTGTTCTCATCCGCATATCATCCTCTAACCGACGGCCAAACGGAGGTGAAGAACCGCACACTATCCACTCTACTTCGTGTCTTGATCAAGAAGAACATCAAGGAGTGGGAAGCATGTCTACCCATCACCGAGTACGCCTACAACCGTGCAAGACATTCGACTACCGGCAAGTCCCCCTTCGAGGTCGTCTACGGCTTCAACCCGTTGTCCCCATTGGAGATTCTACCTCTTCCTCTACAAGAGCACACCAACATGGATGCGAGTGCACGAGCAAGCTACATCAAGAAGATGCATGAGGATACAAGACAAACCATCGAGCGCCAAGTACAACGACTAGCGACCAAGCTCAACGTCAACAAGCAACCCATGGTCTTCAACATTGGTGATCTAGTATGGCTACACCTTCGCAAGGACCGCTTCCCCAAAGAACGCAAGTCCAAGCTTCTTCCTCGAGCTGATGGACCTTTCAAGGTGCTAGCATGCTACAAGACAACGCCTACAAGATCGACCTACCTCGAGACAAGTACAATATGAGCGACATCTTCAACGTCAAGGACCTCGCACCATACCATGGCGATGAAGCTTTTGATCCGAGGTCGGATCTCTCTCAAGGGGGGGGGGGGAGATGATGCGGAGCATCCCTCACTCATCCCCATGGACGCACCTACATCTCCTCAACACCACGTGGACCCATGACTCGAGCTCGAGCTAAGGCTATTGAAGATAAGGTGAACTCGCTCCTCTCCGAACTCCCTCTTCCTACTCACGAGACATGGCTACTACCTCATTCGGAAACTCTGTGTGTGATCAGGTGTATGGAGGAGAGCCACGGTACAGCTACATACAATAGCCAAGACGGCGAGGACCCAAGCGTGATGAAGAAGAAGAAGAGCTGCTGCGGAAGCTACAGGCGTCGGATGACCGACCGTGCCCGGACGTCCGACGAGTCCCAGGATACGGATGACCGAGCTTTCCGGACGTCCGGTACCTGGCATCCAGAGCCAAAGCTACGAACGACCGGCCACCTCCGGACGTCCGATGTACCCTGATCAGAGCAAAATCTACGGAAGACCGAAGTCTCCGGACGACCAAACGACCAGCACCCGAGCCGGATTTATGGACGCCCGACAGCCTCCGGACGTCCGGACCGTCCTGAAGCCCCGGACGTCCGACGCCTTCCGGACGTCCGACACCTGTGTGACCGCGACCGCGGGCTGGAGCCCTTGTACCCATTCACTTCACCCCCATTTACACTAAGACTATAAATATACCTCGTCCTCCTCCTAGTTAGGGTTAGCAAAGGATTAGCTCATATTTGTGTGAGAGCTTTGCTCATCCACTTGGTTACCTTCTCCTCGGAGATCGCGCCTCCTCGGAGAAGATCCTTCCAAGAGGATTCAAGACCCCCTTCTAGGGTGGAACCCCATCAAGACCTCCTCACGGAGAAGAACGGCTACTCGTGTATCTTTCCTTTGTTGATTTTGAATCTTGTGCTACCTTATGTGTTCGGTGATCTAGCCCTTGTGTGATCGATACTTGTCGGTTTAGTGTTCCTCTTGTGTGTTTTCCTTGTGTTCTTCCGCTTGTTTGTCGTGTTCTCCTTGTAGGATCCTCTCCAAACGTGAAAGATCTCCGACTAGGGCTCCGCCCTACATCATACCCTCTGTACTGTGGAGCATCAACACTACGCCTAACAGGTCTACAGGTTACACACCTTTCTTCATGGTGTACGGAGCAGAGGCAGTCCTGCTAATTGACATCCGGCATGACTCACCTCGCATGGCGGCTTACATTGAGGATGATAACGAAAAAGCTCGTCAGGATGCACTTGACTTGTTGGATGAGGAGCGAGACTTGGCAATAGCCCGCTCGGCGATTTACCAGCAAGACCTGCGCCGCTATCACAGCCGCCGGGTTAGAAGCAGAACCTTTCAAGAAGGCGACTTAGTGCTCCGGCTCATCTAGGATCAGTCTGATATGCACAAGCTATCCCCTCCTTGGGAAGGACCCTTTGTGGTCAGCAAGAATCTGAACAACGGGTCATACTACCTTATCGATGTTCGAGAGCACAAAGACTCACGTAAGTCGGAGGAGGAAACCCGCCGGTCGTGGAATATCGCCCATCTTCGGCCTTACTATACTTGAGCCACCGGCTCTCAAGATGTATATATTTTGACGATGTATATGTTATTTGAAGCAATAAAGCAGGACCTCTATTCTTTTCACTCTCAAAGGTTTACATGTCTTATTTATTAGGTGGTGGAAACAACCAACAGGGAGCGGATCATGTCTGAATCCGGCTTTCCCTTTGGTCCGGCTTATGATCATATCTGAATCTAGACATGATCACTTGGGGGCTTCTTGTTCAAACATAGGTCGTATTTGAACCAAAGAGAACATAGCTGTCGATACCCACTTGGTCGGCATACTGCCAAACCCACTTGGGGGCTTCTTGATCATATTTGAATCATAGCTTAACCCCTTTGGGTCTGACGTGGATCGATTCAATCAGCGCCATTAAACAACTCTTATGGTCACTTGGGGCTTCTGCTCAAACATAGGTCGATTCAACCAAAGAGAACATAGCTGTCGATACCCACTTGATCGGCATCGCCAAAGCCACTGGGGGCTATATGATTGTATCCGAATCTTAGCTTAACCCCTTTGGAACGGTTCACTGATCGTATTCGAATCAGAGGCCTTTAAATTTTATTATTCATCATACTTTGTAAGTGTAAATGTTTGACTATCCTGAGGCCTTCTCGAAATTACTATGGGGTTCTTGTTCCACCGGTTTAATATTGGTCACTTCAGTTGTTAAGGGCCAGGTGAACATCATATGTGCCAACTTTCAGGAGTTAAACTTACCCCCATGATTACCAAAAGGATCGCAGGTATGCTATTGTGATTATGTTTAACAAATATAGTCATAACCGGCCTTTATATGATGTTTTGGTTCGCACTCCGGGTTATCAATACCTTATGTGACCCCCGATGCGATAAGTCGCCAAGGGAATTCTGCTTGTTTTATATGCAGGATAAGGCAAGCAAATTTTTAACATCAAGGAATATCGATGGCGGCTTACGAAAGTATTAAGCGCCATAAACATGCGCGAAGGCATGCCAAAAATCGAGAGGTTTTTTCTACCCTATTACAAGACTCCCCGAGTCTGAATAATGAAGCATTGTTTTCGCAGTCATAAACGCATGGCGGTTCACTCCTTTGGTTGGCTTGAAGATTCCAGGTTATCCTTCTCCGCCTCTCCGTCGGCTGCCCTGTCCTGCAAGGTTGACGAGGCCCAGTCAATGCCACTCAAGGCTTCAAAATCAACTTCATCATCTATTAAACCGGCTGGGTCGACTTCAGGGGCAAAGGTATGCTTACGAGTTGGAGGGATCAGGTTGATTTCATTATAGTGAGGCGTTGGGATTCTCCGGTTCTCACTGTCATAGCCCGGCTGATACTTGGTAAGGTCAGTATCGTTCCCAATAAGAGTAGCCATAGGACGTATGACTTTCACACAGGCGGTGAAGTCTGCATCGTTGAATAAAGAGCCGTCTTCCTTCAAGCTGGGATACCCAAGAGCAATGTCTACCGGGTCTAACTCTGGAAGCCACGCCTTGGCCCGGCTCAATGCGGCTATAGCCCCGGCTCTGGCAGATGCCCGTCTCAGTTCTTGGATCCGCTGAGGTAACACAGCAAGCCGCTTCAACACGTCTTGCAGGAGGTGAGGAACGTCATTTGATAAAGCTACAACGGCCAAAGCACGTTGTGACCCGGTGTAGAGCTGTTCCACCAGAGTATAAACCGCCTTCAGCTTGATCAACATGTTCTGCTTGAGGTTTGTGCTCCTGGGGCCTGCATTCATAAACATAAGGTGAGACGGAGATAACAATTAAAATAGTCATCAAAGGAAGGATTGCAATATCTGAGGTTATATATAGTAACTTACCGAAGATTGTTGTGACCATTTGAGATATCTGGCGCTTTAAGCCGGACAGCTCGGGTGTTGCTTCTGCAAGTGATGTTTCTGCTGTCTCGACCCGAGTCACTAGAGAGGCCTTCTCATCAGCCCAGATTTTCTTCTCCGCCTCAAAATTCTTCTTCAACTTCTCTTGTTCAGCGACGTTGAATTCAAATTTAGAGTTGGCCTTTTGAATTTCAAGTTCTTGAGCTGCCAGGCGGTTCTTCAGGTCAGCAATCTCCGACTCAAATTGACTTATGGTGGCCTGCATTGGTGCCAGGTTACAGTCAGAATCATGGTAAGATAATGTTAAGTCCCAAGTACTTTGCAAGCAAAGATACTTGACACTTGGGGGCTAATGTATGCTGAAGAATTTTAAACTTACAATGCCGGTTCATGGAAATTAAGTCCCAAGCATTTTGCAAGCAAAGGTACTTGACACTTGGGGGCTAATGTGTATCGCAAGTTCAAGGTATCATGTTACAACCGGGTTAAATATCTTCTTTCTAAACCGGACAAAGCAGTGCTAAGCAGTTTTCTAAGTCTACAACATATTTATTCATAAGCAATAGACTTGGGGGCTGATACAGTAAGTATGATTAAGAAAAGTAGCATAAGTTATACCTCATATTTTTGCTGTATTTGCTTCACCATGTCAATTTCCAGGTCACGACTGTTATGTACTTGATTGATGTAGCCAGAGACTATCTCTCCAATACTCAAATGAGTATAGTCAGCAATGTCTAGCTTGACCTTTCGGCGTTCCAGAAGCTCCTCCTTGGCAGAGCACTTGGCAAGGACAGTGGGCTGGCCCGGCTCAACAAACTGAGTCTTCAGAATCTCAACTTCCGGATCAATTGTCTTGGCCGGGCTAGGAGCTTCCGGGTTATCAGAGCTGTTGAGAGTATCTTCGACGGGTGGATCAGAGGTTGGTGCTGGAATGTCATAGGCTGGTTCAGGTGGCGGCTGATGGGTAGAACTGTCAGGAGCAGCCGTGCCAAGCTCCGGTTCAGTCATGACCGGGTCTTGGGACGACTTACTCTTTTTTGCCCTCTTACTGGGTTTCACTTGCATGCTGTGGACAAAGGCAGAAGGATGAGTACAAAAACATGAGTAAGGTAAAGCATAAGGTGAACATAATTACATTACCAGGGGCAGTTTTGAAAGCCAGCATGTTAGATTGCATAGATTCGCCGGAGGAAGGAGAGGTATCCTGATAATTGGAATCAGATGAATTGAGAGGTTGAGGAATTAAACCCGCCAAAGGGAAAACAGAACGCAAATCGGAGATAACCTCAGTCCGACGCTTCCTGATTACGTCAAGTAAGCCGGAGGAGAGCTCTATATCCTTGCTGGTCTGGGTCTGCCTCCGGCTTTCAAATTGTTGTTGCTTCAAAATAAATTGAGGATCTTGGTAAGCCAAAGGATGTGAAATTTTTACTTTCCGGGTTACTCTTCGAATTTTCCGACGCGGCAGGGGCTCGGAGTCGGAAGAGATTATAGTTACCTCTTCCTCGACGGCTTGGCTGTTCCCCGTGTCTTCCTGAAAAGATTTAATGTCAGTAAGATGATGATAAAGAGTCAAGGGAGTTAAAAGTTACCTCTTCCTCCTCATCATCATTATCATCAAGTTTAAACATATCTGAAGCGCTTGGCTTCCTCTTCTTCAAAGTTCCAGTCTTGGCGGCTTTCCTTTTGGCTCTTTTTGCCGCTCTGGCTTGTTTGGCCACCTCATGGTCATACTTGACCTTCCAGAAGTTGTCATCGGCCTGTGAAAAATGATAAGGGGTTATGATTAAAAGCAAGGTATGACACAGTAAGGAGTAATTATTGAGATTGATGACTTACTGCAGGGGCCGGGTTCTTCTTGCAGAAGGGAAGTAAGCCAAAGGCATTACTAGTCACCGTGCCCTCTTTCAACAATGTCTGGGTCGTAGCCTCCACCACATCATCTGGTAAGTCGTCGGGACTATGATGCAGTGGGTCATTCTTCTCGCCTGAGTAGGTGCACATTAAGCCGGGGCGGCGGCTTAACGGAATCACTCGCCAAGCGACCCAGACTCGGACCAGGTCAATGCCATCTAAGCCATTTCCCAAAAGAGCTTTGATTTTACTAATGGTGGGAGCAAGTGGCAGACGTTCAACAGCAGTCAGTTTATTCGGTAGCGGGTTGTTGGACTCAAGGCGCAGGGCGCGGAAGCCGGGCAGAGGATTTTCCTCAGCCGGAGAAGTGTCCTGACAGTAAAACCACGTCTGATTCCAATCCTTTCGATGACTCGGCAGTTCAGCATAAGGAAAAAGGCAGTCTCTTCGGCGCTGAATCGAGATGCCACCAAGTTCCGGCCCGGGCCCGTTATGCTGCTCGTTTCACCGTTTAAGTAAAACAAATCTCTGAATAAAAGTAAGCTGGGTTCTTCTCCAAGGTACACCTCGCAGAAGACTTGGAAGTTGCAAATATTTGACACGGAATTGGGCCCGATGTCTTGAGGTCTGAGATCAAAAAAATGCAAAACATCCCTGAAGAATTTTGAACCGGGTGGAGCGAAGCCCCGGTTCATGTGATCGGTAAACACGAGCACCTCCCCCTCCTTGGGTTGAGGCTTCTCCTCTGACGGGGAGCACGATAAGACATGATCTCTTTCTTGGGCAGATGGCCGGATTTCACAAAATCAGACAAAGTGCTTTCTGTAACGACGGACTTGACCCAGTTACAGGTCACCGGAGGTTTGGGAGCCTTGGGAGCCATTAGGCAAATTGAAACCTATGACAAAAGAAAAATTTTCCGGTTCAATTTATAACCCAGAGGAGAACATCGTGAGTTTATTCAAAACGGCAGCTTAAGAAGGGGCCTAATGATATATGAGTAATTATTTAGTGGTATTTAAGCCGCTACAAGTATCAAAGGCAGTTAAATTTTCTTAAGTTGCCGGAAGCAAGCAAGGTTGACCAAACAGTGTCATTTTCTTAAAACTGGCTATATGGACTATCGTAGTTGAACAGAGTCAACGGGTGCAGATTTTTGGCTAAGTGTGGAAAAAACAAGTTCCACAAGTTTCAGCTATTATTTTGGATCAAACAATTGCCCTGAAAAAGAAAAATTTCTAGACCTAAAACCAGTACAGAGAAGTTCATACACTCGAAGGAGGCCTTTAAACAAGGGAAATGAGATCTGTTTCTATTCAAGATGGATGCGGAACAGCCACCGCAGTAGTTCTAGCTGTCTAAAGATCAAAAAGGAGCACGGGAAAGGAAAAATATCAAGGATTTGCAACGGGCGGTGATGAACACCGACGAACTCAGGAGGATGCGATGCAGATCTAAACGTAGGAAAGGAAAAGGGCTTACGAATGCGGAGCTGCTGCAGGGTTCCATCACGTTTCTCTGATTAAGTCAGGTTGATGCAGCGGCCTGAGTTGGAGAAGACGAGGAGCTCGATGGTGGCGGCGGTGGCGGAGCTCGAGTAGCAGAGACACAGCGAGAGGAAGAGGATGACCGAAAGGGGGGAGAATGGAAGACCTAGGTCGTGCCTATTTATAAGGGAAGACCAACTGAGATGGCGCGAGAAACGAGGAGACCAAACATCATTATCCAGCGGCCCCGGCGCCTCGGTTTTCGGAACGGTCAGTAAAAGCAAAGATCCGTTGGACGATATGGCAGAGTAAAATATGAATTTAAGTAAAGATGACGTCACGGTGGGTTAAACAGATCCGTAAGATGACGCTATGGCAGGTTAAAACCTTTGCACAGTGCGTATAACAAGGTTTATTTCGAAGGAATTTTAAGATTGACGGAACCGTTCAAATCAATGCTGGGCCTAATGTTAGATATAACTATTTGTGTAAGCCGCCCGAGGGGCCGGGTTACGCAAATAAGACTCATCAGAAAGAAGCCCAAGACCAAGCACGAAGATGGCGGTTCAATAAAGGGGTAAGGCCCACAGGCGGCTTAAGGCCCATAGTGATAAATCGCCATGATGACATGACTTGTATCATAAGGTAGATTTAACTAGTCACCGAGCCGGACACTGTTTATGAGCCGGCCGGGACTCTGTAAGCCGCAGGACGTCAACCCATGTATATAACGGGACGACCCACTGGCGGCTTAGGGCAAGAAACAACTCATTGAGAACCGGGCATAGCGTATCTCGCTCCCTGGTCATTGAAACATCAAGCAATACCAACCCAACTAGACGTAGGCCTTACCTTCACCATAAGGGTCGAACTAGTATAAATATATCGTGTCCTTTGTCCCGATTAACCCCTTTAAGCTTCCCAGTTGCGATGGCTCCACGACTAAGTCCTTGCAAGAGGACATCTGCCATGACAATTCCACGACAGGAGGTAAATTCTTAACGTCTCCAGCTTTTATACCTTTTTCTTTCATAGATTTCTTTGCTTCTTGCATATCTTCAGGACCGAGAAATAGAACACCTCTTTTCTTCGGAGTTGGCTTAGGAGTTGGTTCAGGAAGTGTCCAATTATTTCCATTTGTCAACATATTATTCAATAGAATTTCAGCTTCATCAGCTGTTCTTTCCCTGAAAACACAACCAGCACAACTATCCAGGTGGTCTCTGGAAGCATTGGTTAGTCCATCATAAAAGATATCAAGTATTTCATTTTTCTTGAGAGGATGATCAGGCAAAGCATTAAGTATTGGAGAAGCCTCCCCAAGCTTGTGGGAGACTCTTCTTCAATTTGCACAAAATTATATATTTCCCTTAAAGCAGCTTGTTTCTTATGAGCGGGGAAATATTTACCAGAGAAGTAATAAATCATATCCTGGGGACTACGCACACAACCAGGATCAATAGAATTAAACCATATCTTAGCATCACCCTTTAATGAGAACGAAAATATTTTAAGGATATAATCGTAACGAGTTTTCTCATCATTAGTGAACAGGGTGGCTATATCATTTAATTTAGTAAGATGTGCCACAACAGTTTCAGATTCATAGCCATAGAAAGGATCAGATTCAACCAAAGTAATTATATCAGGGTCGACAGAGAATTCATAATCCTTATCTGTAACAAAGATAGGTGAACTAGCATAAGCAGGATCATATTTCATTCTAGCATTCAGAGATTTTTGTTTCAGGTTAGCTAATAATTTCTTAAGATCACTTCTATCATTGCAAGCAAGAAAGTCTCTAGCAATTTCTTCATCCATAACATAACCCTCAGGCACAACAGGCAATTCATATCTAGGGGGAGAATCTTCATCATCGCTTTCATCAATATTACCAGTTTCAATAATTTCATTCTTTCTAGCCCTAGCAAGTTGTTCATCAAGAAATTCACCAATTGGCACAGTAGTATCAAGCATAGAAGTAGTTTCATCATAAGTATCATGCATAGCAGAAGTGGCATCATCAATAAAATGCGACATATCATAATTAATAGCGTACAGCGAGGTTTAGGTGTCGCAAGCTTACTCAAAAATGACGGTGAATCAAGTGCAGAGCTAGATGGCAGTTCCTTACCTCCCCTCGTAGTTGAGGGATAAATTTTGGTTTTCTCATCTTTCAAGTTCTTCATAGTGACCAGCAGATATAAATCCCAAGTGACTCAAATAATAGAGCTATGCTCCCCGGCAACGGCGACAGAAAATAGTCTTGATAGCCCACAAGTATAGGGGATCGCAACAGTTTTCGAGGGTAGAGTATTCAACCCAAATTTATTGATTCGACACAAGGGGAGCCAAAGAATATTCTCAAGTATTAGCAGTTGACTTGTCAATTCAACCACACCTGGATAACTTAATATCCGCAGCAAAGTATTTAGTAGCAAAGTAGTATGATAGTAGTGATAACGGTAGCAAAAGTAATATTTTTGGGTTTTGTAGTGATTGTAACAGTAGCAGCGGAAAAGTAAATAAGCGAAGAACAATATGTGAAAAGCTCGTAGGCATTGGATCGGTGATGGAGAATTATGCCGGATGCGATTATTCATGCAACAATTATAACATAGGGTGACCCAAACTAGCTCCAATTCATCAATGTAATGTAGGCATGTATTCCGAATATAGTCATACGTGCTTATGGAAAAGAACTTGCATGTCATCTTTTGTCCTACCCTCCCGTGGCAGCGGGGTTCAATTGGAAACTAAGGGATATTAAGGCCTCCTTTTAATAGAGTACCGGACCAAAGCATTAACACATAGTGAATACATGAACTCCTCAAACTATGGTCATCACCGGAGTGGTCCCGATTATTGTCACTTGGGTTGCGGATCATAACACATAGTAGGTGACTATAGACTTGCAAGATAGGATCAAGAACTCACATATATTCATGAAAACATAATAGGTTCAGATCTGAAATCATGGCACTCGGGCCCTAGTGACAAGCATTAAGCATAGCAAAGTCATAGCAACATCAATCTCAGAACATAGTGGATACTAGGGATCAAACGCTAACAAAACTAACTCGATTACATGATAAATCTCATCCAACCCATCACCGTCCAGCAAGCCTATGATGGAATTACTCATGCACGGCGGTGAGCATCATGAAATTGGTGATGGAGGATGGTTGATGATGACGATGGCGACGGATTCCCCTCTCCGGAGCCCCGAACGGACTCCAGATCAGCCCTCCCGAGAGAGTTTAGGGCTTGGCGGCGGCTCCGTATCGTAAAACGCGATGAATCTTTCTCTTTGGTTTTTTCTCCCCGAACGTGAATATATAGAGTTGGAGTTGAGGTCGATGGAGCTCCAGGGGGCCCACGAGGCAGGGGGCGCGCCTCCCACCCTCGTGGACAGGGTGTGGGCCCCCTAGCCTTGATTCTTTTGCTAGTATTTTTTATTATTTCCAAAAATAATCTCCATGAAGTTTCAGGTCATTCCGAGAACTTTTGTTTCTGCACAAAAATAACACCATGGCAATTCTGCTGAAAACAGTGTTAGTCCAGGTTTGTTCCATTCAAATCATGCAAGTTAGAGTCCAAAACAAGGGCAAAAGTGTTTGGAAAAGTAGATACGACGGAGACGTATCACGCCGAACTGTCCCTCGGCCGAGGGCTCGGAAAATATGGTCGTCACCAATTCGAAAGTGGAGAGCGCCATGAATCATCGGCGCTGGAGGACCATTTTACGAGACCCCCACTGTTCGAAAGAGGCGTTTGATGCATTCAGCTCGGTTGACGCATACATCCGAGCTGCCCAAGATGGGCTTAGCAGAGCCACAAAGGAGCATTTAACGGATGTGCGGGTAAGATTTATTTTTTCCGAAAAGGACAAGCATGTGCTAGTAGCCCCCGAGACTGAAAGCAGTTGGCACATGTGATTTAAAGATCGATGTATAACCAGGTTCTGACAGAGAGGAACAACCTGCTAGCTCAAGAGCTGGAGCAGTGTTGGACACAGCTAAATGCTTCTACCGCCGAACTGAAAGAGTCCAAGAAGGCATCTTCTGGTAAGGATCCCCTCCATCAAGGAATAACAATTATACAGTAGCTGTGCTAATACTGTTGCTTATCTCATAATAGGATCATCAGGTCAACTGGAAGAGAAGTTGAAAACCGCTCGAGCGGGAGAGAAAGAGGCAAAAAGACTACACGCCGCAGGCGAGCGTATCCTGGCCCGAGTCAGAGAGGAGAAAAACAAACTCCAAGATTCAAACACCAAACTGGGCGAAGAACTGAAAGATGTACGAGCCCAGCTAGCTGACGCCGTGAAGGAGAACGAAAGGCTGCGAGGCGGCATATTCAGTACGTGCCGAAATTGACCTTATAACGGTTTGGAGGTAAAAGTAGCTGATATAGCTGTGATTGCAGGTATGTTGACAGGCCATCCCGAAGAGGAGGTGTCCGGATCATCAAGTGATCTCCTGCAAGGATTGTCGCAGTTGCACGAGTAAGCTCGGCAGGCAATGCAGAGTGTATCCAAGGCCTTATGGCCATCCGACTCCCCTCCAGGGAGTATGGAGAAGCTTGTAGAGCTGTTCAACGGAGCGCGGAGGCGTATCCGACTATGGAAGATATCGGCTTGCCGAGAGGGTGCGCGAGAGGCCTGGGCCATGGTAAAAACACGATATACCAAGCTGGATCCGAATCACATGGCCCGGGTTGGACCGCTAGGGTCTAATGGGGAAGAAATTCCTGTTAGTTTAGTATATGGCCAAGTAGAGGTGGCTGCTAGATACTCCCAACGGGATTGTAAATAGACCGCCTGTTGGACGGTATAGAGGAGGAAATTTTTAAGTCCTAAGTGACTATGTATTTTTCCTTCTAGCTGGATTGTAAAACAATTGTCATGGCCGACCTTTTCGCTTCGATCTCTCGACCCGAAGGTGCGCAGTGTTTTCGAATACCTGAGCGGCAAAATAAACCGGGGTATGCGTGGAAACCAGGCGTAGGGGTCATAGGTGGTTGAACAGACAAGTTGTATCCGGCTAGTTATGTTATATTACATAGAAGTTGTAAGAAACATCTTCCAGAGAGAATAGTTCCGTTAAGGGTTCCTTTCCCTGGGTGTGCATGCATCTATGTGCATGTCCTGACTGTGATGAAAAATCAAAGTGTGTATAACTTCGGGGTTCATAATGGAGCGAGTGCGAAACATCTTTAGTTCGCCGAATCGAGTATTCCCTTAAGAACGCTTAGCTTTCGCTTCACCCACCGAGGTACACATCCGGATGACCCGCAAGAATAATCGCAGAGGTGCTCCTTTATGCCCTAACCGCACTAACAGGAACATAGGGCATAAGAACAGGAGCCAGGCAACCCAGCTTGGCCAAAACTTAAGTCATATCGATGCATATAAAGGCAAAGAAAAGGTACATATGGGAGAAAACACATATGTGATGAGCTTTATGCTCGGAAAACAAGAATAGCAATCTTCTGTCCAAGAAGCCCCCAGGCATGATAGACGTACATACTTGAAGATGTATGCGTCGGGGGTGCACGGTGTAACCGCACAGAAGCCTTTAAGGCTAAAGAGAAAAAACGAAAAGAGAGAAAAAAATAATGAAAACAATAAGAGGAAGGAGACGAACAAAGAGTTCAGCGCTAGGCATAGAATCTTCGGAGTCTTGCCGCGTTCGAGGGATTCGGCTCTAGTCGATTGTCTGACGCATCATGCAAGCGGTACGCCCCTCCGGTGAGAACTTCGTCAATGATGAAGGGACCCTCCCACTTGGGCTTGAGTTTGTCCTTTTTCTTCTCCGGCAGGCGTAGACTGAGTTCGCCGACGTTGTAAGCTTTGGCCCACACTTCTCTGCTTTGATACCTGCGAGCCTGCTGTTGATAAAATGCGAAACGGGCTTTTGCGACATCGTGCTCCTCCTCTAGGGCATCTAAGCTATCCTGCCGATCGAGCTCGGCCTCTCTCTCTTCGTACATACGCACTCGAGGTGAGTCATGAATAATGTCGCAGGGCAGCACTGCCTCTGCGCCATACACCATGAAAAAAGTTATGTATTCGGTAGTGCGATTGGGCGTGGTCCGCAGCCCCCAGAGTACGGAGTCGAGCTCCTCAACCCAATGCTTGTCTGATTCCTTCAAAGACCGCACTAGTCTAGGCTTGATGCCGCTCATAATGAGACCATTGGCTCTTTCGACTTGACCATTTGTTTGTGGGTGATAGACAGAGGCGTAATCGAGCTTGATGCCCAGATTGGCGCACCAGGTTTTCACTTCGTCGGCTATGAAGTTGGAGCCATTATCAGTGATGATACTGTGCGGAACACCATAACGGTGTACAACGCTGGATATGAATTCTATCACCGGCCCGGATTCGGCCGTTTTAACTGGTTTAGCCTCTATCCACTTGGTAAATTTATCCACCATGACCAACAGATATTTTTTCTTATGGCTTCGTCCTTTAAGGGGTCCAACCTTATCCAATCCCCAGACCGCAAAAGGCCAAGTGACGGGGATTGTTTGTAGGGCGGTGGGGGGCATTTGGCTTCGGTTGGCCAAGAGTTGGCATCCGACGCAACGTTGGACAAGGTCCTATGCATCTGCTCGGGCCGTCAGCCAGTAGAATCCTGTACGGAAGGCCTTGATAACAAGGGCTCGAGCTGCAGCGTGGTGCCCGCCGAGACCGGCATGAATTTCAGCCAGGAGCTGTCGCCCCTTCTCCTCGGAGATACACCTTTGAAGGACTCCGGTAGTGCTTTTCTTATAGAGCTCTCCGTCGTGAACCTTGTAGGCCTTCGAATGCCGAACAATGCGGCGGACCTCATTCTGATCCTCAGGAAGTTCTTTCCTATTGAGGTAAGCTAAGAAAGGTTCGGTCCATGGGGCAATGACTGCCATAATGAGATGGGCCGACGGTGTTATTTCGGTGGCGGAGCCACCGATGATATTTGTGTGTTCAACCTCTGGGCTTGTGCTCGGATTCAGATTAGTGTTGCTGCTTTCCCCCTGCCACACCACGGATTGCTTGAAAAGCCTTTCCAGAAATATATTAGGTGGGACGGGGTCGCGCTTGGCGCCAATACGAGCGAGAACGTCCGCCGCTTGATTACTTTCGTGGGCCACATGTGGAACTCGAGCCCCTCGAACCGAGCCAACATTTTTAGGACGACATTACGATAAGCCGCCATCTTTGGGTCTTTGGCATCGAAATCTCCATTTATTTGAGATATTGCCAAGTTTGAGTCTCCACGCACTTCTAGGCGCCCATGGAGACAGCCATCCGGAGACCATGCAACAAGGCCTCATATTCGACTGCGTTGTTGGAGTCTCAGATATAGTATTTGAGTACGATCAACAACGCTCCAAGAGGGGACGCAAAGCGACGCCCGCTCCTAGCCCTGCCAGCATTTTGGAGCCATCCAAATACATAACCCAATTGGAATATGTGCCATACTCTTTGGGGAGTTCGGCCTTTGTCCATTCAGTGACGAAGTCAGCCAGTACTTGGGATTTAATAGCTCGACGTGGTTTGTATGTAATATCGAATGGGAGGAGCTCAATGGCCCATTTGGCAATCCGGCCCGTGCCATCGCGGTTGTTTATAATGTCATTGAGTGGTACTTCGGAAGCCACCGTGATCGAGCACTCCTGGAAGTAGTGACGGAGCTTTCGGGATGCCATGAAGACAGCGTATGCTATCTTTTGATAATGGGGGTACCGGGATTTGCATGGTGTGAGGACAGTGGATACGTAGTATACTGGCTTCTGAAGTGGAAATTTGTGTCCGTCCTGTTCTCGTTCAACGATGAGCACGACGCTCACCACCTGATATGTTGCCGATATGTATAATAACATCGGTTCACCGACGTTTGGCGCAGCCAGGATTGGGTTGCTCGCAAGAAGGGTTTTTATTTCCTTCAGTCCGGTTGTTGCCGCGTCCGTCCACTCGAAGTGATCGTTTCATTGTAGAAGGCGATAGAGTGGCAGTGCCTTTTCTCCCAATTTGGAGATAAAGCGGCTTAGATCTGCCATGCAACCCGCGAGTTTTTGGATTTGTTTAAGGTCTGTTGGCGTAGCCAATTGTGACAGAGCTCGGATTTTGGCTGGATTTGCTTCAATTCCTCTGTTGGAAATGATGAAGCCCAGCAGTTTTCCAGCGGGGACGCCGAAAACGCACTTTTCCGGATTGAGCTTAATGTCATATGCACGGAGGTTGTCGAATGTGAGACGTAAATCGTCTATTAGTGTCTCGACGTGCCTGGTTTTGATGACGACGTCGTCGACATAAGCTTCAACTGTCTTGTCGATCTGTTTCTCCAGGCATGTTTGAATCATGCGTTGGTATGTGGCGCCGTCGTTCTTAAGCCCAAAGGGCATGGTGTTGAAGCAGAATGGCCCATATGGGGTAATGAATGCTGTTGCAGCTTGATCGGGCTCCTTCATTTTGATTTGATGGTATCCGGAATATGCATCAAGGAAACACAGTGAGTCATGTCCTGCGGTAGCATCGATGATTTGATCGATGCGGGGGAGAGGGAAGGGATCCTTGGGCAAGCCTTGTTGAGGTCTTTGAAATCGACGCACAGGCGCCAGGATTTGTCCTTCTTTGGTACCATCACCAAGTTTGCCATCCAGTCTAGATGTTTTATTTCTCTAATGAATCCGGCCTCAATTAGCTTGGCTAACTCCTCACCCGTGGCTTGCCGTTTGGGTTCGGAAAAGCACCGCAGTGCTTGTTTGACTGGTTTATATCCCTTTAATATATTGAGACTATGCTCAGCCAGTTTACGTGGGATTCCAGGCATATCAAAAGGGTGTCAGGCGAATATATCCCAGTTTCTGTGAAGGAAATCCCGTAGTGTGGCGTGGACTGTTGTGTCTAGTTGTGCTCCAATAGATGCTGTCTTCTTGGGGTCCATTGGGTGGACCTGAAATTTGACTATTTCTTCTGCCGGTTTGAAGGAGGTGGATTTGGGTCGTTTGTCTAAGACCACATCGTCCCTATCCACCATGGAGCGCAGTGCGGTTAATTCTTCGGCCGCGAGGGCTTCAGATAATGCCTCAAGGGCCAGGGATGCGGTTTTGTTTTCGGCGCGGAGTGCTATGTCCGGATCGCTGACAAGAGTGATTATGCCATTTGGTCCGGGCATTTTAAGCTTCATGTAACCGTAATGAGGTACAACTTGGAAGCATGTAAAAGCATCTCGCCCTAATAGGGTGTGGTACCCACTGCTGAAAGGAGCCACTTGGAAGGTTATTTCTTTGGACCGATAATTCTCCGGGGTGCCGAATACCACGTCAAGTGTGATTTTTCCTGTACACCGCGCCTCCCGACTAGGAATGATTCCTCGGAAGGTCGTGCTGCTTTGCTCGATGCGGCTGCTGTTTATTTCCATCTTATGGAGTGTATCCTCGTAGATGAGGTTTAGTTTGCTGCCGCCATCCATGAGGACCTTGGTGAGTCGAAAGCCATCCACGACGGGACTGAGGACAAATGCGGCCGGTGCTCGGACTGTCCTGTATTTTGGATCGTCCCCGGCATTAAAGGTTATAGCCGTGTCGTTCCAAGGGTTTATCGCGGCGATTTGATAGACTTCGGCGAGGTTGCGGAGTGCCCTTTTGCTCTTATTGCTTGAAGCGAATGTCTCGAAGACCGTCAATACTCTGGGGTCGTCGTCTTCTGGAGGGTGTTTCTCCAGGGTGTTTTTGGTAAGGATGCCCTCGCTGCTCTTGGCTACCTGCCGGAGTATCCAACATGCTCTAAGGCTGTGGGTTGGTATGGTGTCCGGTGTTGTGTGTATTTTGCATGGGCCATCAAGAATTCCCTCCAGAACGGTTCCGTGCCACGTAATGGGTTTATATTTCTTGGCTATTGGACTGGGCGTGTCCCGAAGATGCGCCCTTTTCGCCCGGACCAGTGGTTGAGTTGGGACCGATGGCTCCCAATAAGCTATCTGGTCTTTCCAGGCGTTTTCCATTGTGTTGTACTTCTGTACGATAGTTTCCAGGTCAGCGAAGTGTAGTATTCGGCGGCGATTAATGGCGTTGAGGATTCCTTCATTCGTGCAGTTGTTGCAGAACGCTGATATTGCGTCCTCGTCGTGGCAATCTTGAACTTTGTCCTTGACAAGGAGGAATCTGGCCCAGAAGTGGTGGACCATTTCCTGAGACTGCTATTGTATGCTCATGAGAGCGCTTATGTCTGGGTGGGTGGGTGGAATTTGATCCGGACCCTGACCCGATCGATGATCGGGAGTTTGAAGGTTTTCCAGACTTAACAGTCCGGCCTTCGAAGTATCGCCTGGTTGCTTAGGCCTGCCGTCTGATTCTATGTTCGGAAGGCCAGTCACCTCCTTTTACTGGTGGGTATCCGGCTCTGCAGGGTCCGCAATCCGGATGTAGTCCGTCTTCAGTATAGGGGAAGAGTCGCCGTCATGCTCCTCGACTACCGCTATCTGGTGGGTGACCGGTGGAGATTTGATTTCTCTTTGGTCGGGTTTAAGTCCGATCCGATCGTAATCTGTGGCGATTCCCAGGGAGGTGATGCGATCAAGGAGCACTAGTAGAAAAATGACTTTTAGTACCGGTTCGTAAGGACCTTTAGTACCGGTTCTGGAACCGGCACTAAAGAGTGGGAACTAAAGGTCCCCCCCCCCCTTTAGTCCCGGTTCAACACGAACCGGGACCAAAGGCCCACCATGTGGCACGAGGCGCGCCGTGGTCTGTGGGACCTTTAGTCCCGGTTGGTAAGGATTTTTTTTGAAATAAAGCAAAAACAGCCCGCCTATTGGGCTGGCACGACCTGCATACGACTAGAAACCCAATCTCTAGTTGGGACAGGATGCAGGCCCGTACGGGCCAGTAGGCCCCACAGGGAAGAAGACCTGCAATAGGCCCACAAGAAATTCAGTAGAGAGGAGCTCGACACGGTAGCCGCCGCGGGGCTTATAAACCGGTGCGAGCTCCTCTCAACTAGCGAGGTGGGACTAAACATTGTGCACTGCGGGTGGCAATGCACCACCTTTAGTACCGGTTGGTGGCTCCAACCGGCACTAAAGGGGGGGGGGTCTTTAGTATCGGTTGGAGCCACCAAACCGTACTAAAGGCCGCCACCTTTAGTACCGGTTGGTGGCTCCAACTGGTACTAAAGACCCCCCCCCTTTAGTACCGGTTGGAGACACCAACCCATACTAAAGGCCACACCTCTTTAATACCAGTTCGTGGCACAAACTGGTACTAAAGGTTCGCCACGAACCGGTACTAATGAGCGCCGCCCGCCTGGTTGTTGGAACCGGCACTAATGGTCACATTAGTGCCGGTTCAATTACAAACCGGGACTAATGAGTTTCACATTAGACCCTTTTTCTACTAGTGGAGCTCATTTAAAGACGAAAACTCCGCCGGATCCATCTACTTGGAGTGTTTGGAGTCGATGTGAAGGGGATTTTCGTTGGCCCGAGAGGTAATCGTCGGCTTAACGGCCGAGCGGGCGGTCATGGTAAAGCCGCCCAGCCGGAGGGTTTGGCCTGGGGCCATTTCTCCTCCGACGGTGATATTGTCTTTAAGGACAAGGCGAGTCATCGATCCTGTCATCGACGGCACAGTGGAACTCTCAATGAAAGCACCAATGTCGGTGTCAAAACCGACGGATCTCGGGTAGGGGGTCCCAAACTGTGCGTCTAAGGTCGATGGTAACAGGAGACAGGGGACACGATGCTTACCCAGGTTCGGCCCCTCTCTATGGAGGTAATACCCTACTTCCTGCTTGATTGATCTTGATGGATATGAGTATTACAAGAGGTTATCTACCACGAGATCGTAATGGCTAAACCCTAGAACTCTAGCCTGTATGACTATGGCAATGAGTATCTGTCCTTTCCGGACTAACTCCTCCGGTTTATATAGACACCGGGAGGATCTAGGGTTACACAAGGTCGGTTACAAAGAAAGGAATCTACATATTCGGTCGCCAAGCTTGCCTTCCACGCCAAGGAGAGTCCCATCTAGACATGGGTGCAGTCTTTGGTCTTCATGTCTTCACAGCCCATCAGTCCGGCCCATGACTAACAGGCTGGACGCCCGAGGACCCCTTAGTCCAGGACTCCCTCACCATGGGCTTTTCATCTATGCCATATGTGCAAATTGGGTTTATTTTAATGGCATATGCATAGTCACTACGATGAGATTGCAAATGTGACATATGGGTGATCTCATGCATAGCATATGACAAGTCAAGGGGATTGACAAACATGAATGACCGAGAGAATTATCACAAGAAATCCTATGTAACATGGCATCACAACTAATAGACCCCACATGGCAATCATCAAACTCATCATAAATGGGTAAATCATTACATGGGGAAATCATACTAGCATGAATCATGGTAATAGGTTGATCAACATCATGCAAGCAATCAATGTCTACAATGTCAACTAGTGGGACAAGAGAATCACCTTCACCTATGGTACCTTTCTCATTCCACTCATGTGGTGTAGGTGAGGTGGCAAAGACCAAATCATGGTCAACTTCATCATCGTGATGGAACCATGTGGGGGGGTGCATCATAGTCCACCATGGCCACCGTCTTGTCAAAAGGAAAGATGAAGTCATTGAGGATCGATGCATCATCATATATGGGACCTAGCACCAAATGAGAAGACACAATAGAGGTAGAGGTTAAGTTGTTAGAAATCAAAATGGCCTCACAAGACCTATCAACTACCTCACTCTCTCTATGTGGTGGTGGCTCACTCACTCCCTCAAGGTAGGCTCACTCAATGTCACATATGGTGGAGTCACTCAAATCACTCAAGTGGTGGTGGTGGCTCTCCTCACATGGGAATTGGGGCGGCTCATCATATATAGGGCTAGTGGTGAAGTCACTCTCACTCTCAACATGGTGGCATATGTCACTCAACTCATCACCATACGCCTCCTCGGTCAAAGGAAAAATCCCATGCTCAACCATCTCATAGTCGTCGCCATGGATGAAGGCCGAAGATGGCACATTATCATTCTCGCCTCCAAAGATGGAAGCATCGTCCTTGCTCATCATCGTGTCGCTCGCCTCCAAATCTTGGTCCTTGAGTTGCTCTGTAGTCATAGTCTTCGCCGCGTCGTCTTGAAAAAGAGTCGTGGTAGACTCGGCATCATCAATGCCATAAAGAGGAACCGCGGTGAAGTTGAATTTTGGAGCATCATCTTGTAGCTCGTCGGGCTTGGACAACTCGGTGTTACTAGCCTCATGCTCGTCGTCTTGGAGCGTGGTCGTCTCAAAGTGTGCTTGGGGTCGAGTAGACTTGGCTTTCATGAGTTCTTGCTTCGCCTTGAGAGCACCAAAGTACATGTCGTCGAGGGACTCGTAGTTGTTGGTGAAGAGAGTCTTGGCGATGTTGTTGTTCAATCCCATCATGAAGTAGAACTTCATCCAAATGGGGGCATCCACATCGGCTCATCGCAAGGCTTTCATGTTCTTGAAGTACTCGCCGAGGGACTTGGATCCTTGTATGGTGTTCTCCAGTTGGCGAGGAAGATGTCCCGTGTAGGTGAAAGACACAAATTCTCGCCGCATTGTGTTCTTCATCTTGGGCCATCTTAGGTTTAAGCTCTTAGAAGGTGTGTGAAGCCACCATGTCGATGCGTAGTCGTGGAAGGTACTTGTGGCACACTTCACTTGATCTTCGGAGGGGACTTGGTGTAGCTTGAGGTAGTCGTCCATCTTGCACTCCCACTCGAGGTACTCTTTGGGTTCATGAGTCCTAAAGAATGGAATCTCAACATCATTGGCGAAGTCAAAGTAGCTCGTGGAGGTAGTGGACTTGAGCTCGTGGAGTAGGCGAAGATGCCGTACTTCCGAAGGCGAAGATGCCTTGAAGTCACTTGGGAAAGGTGCCAATCTTGTTGAAGAAGCCGCATCCTTGGTATCGATGTCGCGGTTCTGTATAGCCCATGCGCACAGGGGTGTTGGAGGCCGTGTGTGATACGTCCATTTGCATCATGCTTTTATATCGATATTTATAGCATTATGGGCTGTTTATTACACATTATGCCACAATACTTATGCCTTTTCTCTCTTATTTTACAAGGTTTACATGAAGAGGGAGAATGCCAGCAGCTGGAATTCTGGGCTGGAAAAGGAGCAAATATTAGAGACCTATTCTGCACAACTCCAAAAGTCCTGAAACTTCATGGAGGCACGTTTTGGAATATATGAAAAATACTGGAGAAAGAATCAATCAGAGGGGCCCCACCCCTGGCCACGAGGGTGGGGGGGGGGTGCGCCCTACACCGCTGGGCGCGCCCCCTGCCTCGTGGGCCCCCTGGCAGGCCTCCGGTGCCCACCTTCTGCTATATGAAGTTTTTTACCCTAAAAAATTCATAAGCAAGCTTTCGGGATGAAACACCGCCGCCACGAGGTGAAACCTTGGCGGAACCAATCTAGGGCTCCGGAGGAACTATTCTGCTGGGGAAACATTCCTCCGGGAGGGGGAAATCATCGCCATTGTCATCACCAACGATGCTCTCAGCGGGAGGGGGTCAATCTCCATCAACATCTTCACCAGCACCATCTCCTCTAAATCCCTAGTTCATCTCTTGTATCCAATCTTTGTCCCAAAACCTCAGATTGGTACCTGTGGGTTGCTAGTAGTGTTGATTACTCCTTGTATTTGATGCTAGTTGGTTTATTTGGTGGAAGATCATATGTTCAGATCCTTTATGCATATTAATATCCCTCTGATTATGAACATTAATATGATTTGTGAGTAGTTACGTTTGTTCCTGAGGACATGGGAGAAGTCTTGCTATAAGTAGTCATGTGAATTCGGTATTCGTTCGATATTTTGATAAGATGTATGTTGTCTCTCCTCTAGTGGTGTTATGTGAATGTCGACTACATGACACTTCACCATTGTTTGGGCCTAGAGGAAGGCATTGGGAAGTAATAAGTAGACGATGGGTTTGCTAGAGTGACAGAAGCTTAAACCCTAGTTTATGAGTTGCTTCGTAAGGGGCTGATTTGGATCCATATGTTTCATGCTATGGTTAGGTTTACCTTAATACTTCTTTTGTAGTTGCCGATGCTTGCAAGAGGGGTTAATAATAAGTGGGATGCTTGTCAAAGAAAGGGCAGTACCCAAGCACCGGTCCACCCACATACCAAATTATCAAAGTAACGAACGCGAATCATATGAGCGTGATGAAAACTTGCTTGACGATAATTCCCATGTGCCCTTGGGAGCGTTTTCCTTCATATAAGAGCTTGTCCAGCTTGTCCTTTGCTACAAAAAGGATTGGGCCATCTTGCTGCACCTTATTTACTTTCATTACTTGTTACTCGTTACAAATTACCTTATCACAAACTATCTGTTACCGATAATTTGAGTGCTTGCAGAGAATACCTTGCTGAAAACCGCTTGCCATTTCCTTTTTCTCCCCGTTGGGTTCGACACTCTTACTTATCAAAATAACTATGATAGATCCCCTATACTTGTGGGTCATCAATAATCTTTTCTGGCACCGTTGCCGGGGAGTGAAGCGCCTTTGGTAGGTGGAATTTTGTAAGGAAAGATTTATATAGTGTGCTGAAATTTACTATCACTTGTTACTATGGAAAACAATCCATTGAGGGGCTTGTTCGGGGTATCTTCACCCCGACCAGTAGAGCAAAGAGTTTCTCCTCAGCCTACTGAAAATGTTTACTTTGAAATTCCTTCGGGTATGATAGAGAAACTGCTAGCTAATCCTTTCACAGGTGATGGAACATTACATCCCGATTTGCACCTAATCTATGCGGAGGAAGTTTGTGGATTATTTAAGCTTGCTGGTTTGCCCGAGGATGTTATCAAGAAGAAGGTCTTCCCTTTATCTTTGAACGGAAAGGCATTTACATGGTTTAGGCTATGTGATGATATTGGATCATGGAACTACAACCGATTGAAATTGGAATTTCATCAGAAGTTTTATCCTATGCATCTTGTTCATCGTGATTGCAATTATATATATAATGTTTGGCCTCGCCAAGGAGAAAGCATCGCTCAAGCTTGGGGGAGTCTTAAGTCAATGTTATATTCATGCCCCAATCATGAGCTCTCAAAAGAAATTATTATTCAAAAAATTTATGCTCGACTTTCTCTCAATAATCTCTCCATGCTCAATACTTCTTGTACTGGTTCTTTTATGATGAAGACTATTGAATTCAAATCGGATTTAGTGGAAAGAATTAAACGCAACTCTGAAGATTGGGACCTCGACGATGGTAAGGAGTCAGGTATAACACCTAAATTTGATTGTGTTAAATCTTTTATGGATACCGATGTTTTCCGTGAATTTAGCACTAAATATGGACTTGATTCTGAGGTAGTAGCTTCTTTCTGTGAATCCTTTGCTACTCATGTTGATCTCCCTAAGGAGAAGTGGTTTAAATATAATCCTCCCATTAAAGTAAAAGTAGTTGCACCTATTAAAGTTGAAGAAAAGACTATCATTTATAATGTTGATCCTGTTGTTCCTACTGCTTATATTGAGAAACCACCTTTCCCTGTTAGAATAAAGGATCATGCTAAAGCTTCAACTGTGGTTCGTAAGAGTAACACTAGAACACCTACACCCCCTGAGAAAATTAAAGTTGAACCTAGTATTGCTATGGTTAAATATCTCTTGGCCGATAATATTGATGGGCATGTTATTTACTTCCGTGACGAAGCTGCTAGAATTGCTAGACCAGATACTAAAAATAAACATACACCGGTTGTTGGTGTACAAAAGTAGGGGCTCTTCTTTTGACCCCTTTACTTGTGCACGGGCAGTCAGAGCCGCGCGCCACGGCCACACTTAGCATGGAAGAGGAGGGAAGTCGGAGAGAAGCCGAAGCCCAAGACAAACAAGACAACGCCAAGACCAAGAACCCAAAGAGCAGAGGGCGAGGTTCCCCGGCAAGACCCTTGTCAAGAAGCCTCAAAGAGCCCGGCAAGAGCCTTGCCGGGGCAGCTCACCCAACACTAGCGGAGCGAGCCACCCTTGAGCCTAGGGGTTCCGGACGCCGTCAACAGCTACGTTGGAACCAGGGCTCGGTAGGCACCTCCGTGGTGGCATGCAGATCTTTGTCAAGATCATGAATACATGAGGCCAGATGAGAACCAGAAGACGACGACCTTCGGCGGGATCCTAGCCTAGGAAAACCACAAGACCCCCGGCAAGCGCCTTGCCGGGGACGACTGCAACGCTACGGCAAGACCCTTGCCGAGGGCATTGGCGGGTCCACAGCCAGGCCCGCGCCAGCCAAGACTCCACCGCCGTTCCCAAGTAGCTGCTAGCTCAACCAGCTGGGCAGGCACCTGCGTGGCGACGGGCGGCCTCTACACCGACTCAGCAAGCACCTGCGTGGTGGCATGCAGATCTTCATGAAGGCTCCACCACCGCGCCACCTCAGTAGCTTGCCTGCCTACATGGCACCACACGCTTTGCTGGTCCGGGCGCGTGTCAATGCAAGGCGGGGCGGCGACGGATGGGACGGGCCTCGTTCCCGTCCCCGTTAAAGCTAATGGACGCCTAAGTGGCGCATTTAATGCACTTTGTCCTGTAACGCCGGGAGATAAGCTCGCGCACTGTAGACCTTTCCACCTCCTGTATGCCACTATGGCGACCCCTTTTGCCTATAAAAGGAGGCCCGAGGCGACCAGGAGAGGGATTCGGCTCTTTTGGGCAAGTTACACCCCGTAGCTAGCTCAAGAACACAATAACACTCAATACATCCACCAAAGAAGGACTAGAGTATTACGCATCCTCGCGGCCCGAACCTGGGTAAACGATCCGTGTGCTTCCTGTCAGACCTGCTCTTTCCACAACCTCGCGCCCGCCAACCGTAGAAGGGATTCCAGTGATCCCATAGGTGTCGTTTCCCACCGACATCTTTGGCGCGCCAGGTAGGGGCGCGCAGATGTGGAAATCTGGTCTGATCGGAGTAGCGGCTCCATCGTGGTCGTCGTCCCAAGGAGGGAGACGACCAAGCCTGACGGCGTTGTATGCAGACGTGGTGGACGCCCGTGCGATGACAGAAAAGCTAAGTCATGCTGAATTTTAAGCATTCCTTTTTATATAAGGTTATTCCCCTCGGAGATCTCGTCCTTTGTATGGAAAACCTACACGCAATGGGGCAATTCCGCTATTGGCAACGCCCTTACTCTGTTTCGAGTCCGCTCAACAGCTTAAGCGGACGCGTCAAGAACGACACGGTAGCCTTCCGCAATTGGCAACGCTCTCGATTCTGACTCGAGTCAAGCTCAACAGTTCGAGCGGCCGCGTTGAGAGCGGTAAGGTGGTTCGCCTGGCAGCAAGCACACCCGGTAGGCCATTGGTGATCCGTCCCCGTGGAGCCGCCCTGGGTTTACGCACCGGCAAGCCTGCCCGATTAGCATAGGGTGAACATGCAAAGGGGGGGATTGAACAGGAAAGTAACATGCATAATATCAAAAGTGCTGCAGAGTTATATTACATCACTTATTGCCGCAGTTCTAACTAAAGATAAATATTGTTTTGGTTGTGAACCTGCAGCAACGAAAAGAAACGGGGTGCCTAGTCCCGGCGCTGGCCCTCTACCCTCTGGATTCCATCGATGCCGCTGATGACGGGCTCGATACGTTCCTTGAGCGGTGCGAGGTCCACATCCTACGGCTAGCTCTCCAGCGCAGCGTCAAAGTCGAGGTTGGGATTCCTGTATGCCACCTTGGTGTGAACCTTGGTCATGGCACCCCGGCAAAGCCTCCGGGCCTCATTGGCCAGGAAAGTTGCCCTGGTGGAGCAGAAATGCTCCAGGGCTCCAAGGACACCCTCGAAGAATAGGGTCAGCCTGGCGTTGGAGGTCGTGCTGCGATCCGAGGTGTACGTCACGTTTGGCATACCCATGGTGGCCAGCTGCGTGGTGATCCTTCCGGCAACATCCTCGAGGCGGCTAATCCAGCGATTCTCGCCCTCCACAAAATCCTTGTGGTTGGCGGCTTCGTTCTTCCGCTGCAGCTTCTCGGCCTCCAGATCCTTGGCCAGGTTCTCCTCCCGAGCCTTGGCCTCTGAGAGCATCTCCTCGAGGCCCTCCAGCTTCAGCTTTAGGACTTTGATGGAGTCGCTGGCCTTGGAGAGCTGCTCGGCCTTGCCGAGGACTGCGCCCTGCGCCTCCGCCAAGGCACCATTGAGCGTGTCCTTCTCCTTGGCCAGCTTCTGGGTCTGGTCCTTCAGCCCGTCCCGCTCCACCTTCTGGCTTGTTTATAGGGAGCAGAGCCTTTCTTCGCCGGTCTCCTCCTCTCCTTTTTCTTGGGCTGACCTTCCAAACCCTTCCTTAACCCCCGCCCCAGTGTTGTTGGGCTAAGCACTATACGACCCTCGGCTAGTTGAGTCTGTGTTGAGGCGGCATCTTCAGGCGTGTCCTGTGAGGATTGCATGAAGAGAGACTTCTTGCAATCAACGCTGCTAGGACGTGCCTGCCTGGGCAGATCATCTATCTCCTCATCAGCATGCTGATAGCCCGAGTTGTCATATGGCTGACTCATCAGTTCTAGGTCATCGTCATAGGCGTCTGTATTGAGGAACCGAAGAGGGGCATACTCGTCCATCTCATCATCCATTCTTTGTTCTACGAGGGCGATTACATCAGCCACTACTGGACCCATTACTTGCGTCGTCTGCCGCTCTCACACGACACTACAGGCGCTGGTAATTGTGTAGGCGAGGTGGTGGTGTTCATACCTGCTTGCTGATGTATGGTTATTGGTGTGCTCTCGGCCGGCTCTAGACGAAGAAGATTGTTCGGCCATAGCAGCACCCAACCATTGCAGTTTCCAAGCCGCGGCGGGGTCTCGTCATCCTCTCCTCCTAACCATATAGGAGGAGGCAAATCCTCATGCCCCGATTTCACACTCAACAAAGGTAACCCTGAAGTGCCCACCGGGCATCGGCTGGCCATGGAACGTGAGTTCCAAGGGCTTTGTTATCATCGCCTTTCCCACGTCCACCTTCTGTCCTTTGATCAAGTAGAGTATGGTGCATAGGGTTTTGTCGGCCTGCAAAGATATGTCTGCGGTGTCAAACATCCGAAAGGCAACGAAAACAGAATATTCTAGATATATGTTGGTGCGACATGTAATTACCATGAGGGCTTCGAGCTCAGACAAATACGGAGGCCCGCCTAGCATGCCAGAGACTAAGGACAGGCTGCTATGAGCGGGTGCGGATGTGGGAGCAGGCGCGGTTGTGTGAGCAGGTGATGGTAAGGTTGTGTTGTTCATCGAGTTGCTCCCGACGAAGCTGGGCATGGGGAAATCATCTACCGTCTTGTTTGGATTTTCCTTCGTCCAGTTGATGATAGCCGGGTCAAGTTAGTAGCGAAATCATTTCTGCAGGCATCTCAGCTGCAGCGACTGCCTGCTATAGCAACTCCCTTTTCTACTCAGCTGCTTTTCTTGCGTCCTCAACTGCTTTTTTCTCAAACGCAAGCTTCACCTTCTCATCGATGTCCACCTGACTGAACTTATTTTTCTGCTTCTTGGCCTCCGAGCCCTTGTTGTAAATGGCCTTCCATGTGGCACCGTCTCCGGCACTGTGCACACGTCCATATTGCGGCCGCTGATCCAAAGCGAGTCCCTTAAGTTTGTTCAAGGCCCGGCTGAGTGGGGTGTCCCGCTTGGGCCTCATCGATGATGACTGGCTTTCGGCTGCAAGCTTGTGTTGCTTGTCCTGCAGAAGGAACGTGAACCATTTATGAATGTGTAGTTGACATGATTAGAAGCTAAATGTAAGGTGGTAAAAGAATAATTACCAGTATTCTAATCAATTTCCTCATGTTCGGGTCCATATAAAAAACCTTCTTTTCCTTGTCCCACTTGCAGCGGGCCCTGATGAAGTCACGCTCCAAGGGGTTGGTTAACTTTATGAAGGGGTCTGGGAGACTTGCGGCTCCATATGGGCCTTTTGCGAAGGTAGCCACGGCTTCCCAGGCGTTGGTTCCCCATGTTCCTTTGCTAAGGCTCTTGAATTTTGCATCCTTAGCCTTGGATGCCTTGTAGCACAAGTGTCCTTGAACTTTTCGAACTCCGCTTCCGTAAGTGTCAGATTTTCCTTCAGAAACATGGTCAGGGGTTCCTCACCCTCAATAGCTCGTTTCACCCTCCCTTTCCAGGAAGCCAAATCATTGCTGAACTTGACCATGTCGTGATTGTTAATCATTTTCATCTTTGGATCATCCCACGGGTGTTCTATGTCATCATCCCGGTCGGGGAACTTGAATATCGTGTGCAACTTCGTCAGGAGCAAGTGCCTCAAATGTTCTTTACCCCTTAAGTCATCATTATTGATGCTCGCGTATTCCCGTAGGATGCATCCGACTTGGTTCCAATAGCACTTGCGAGGTTCTTCCGGCTCTAATGGCTCAAACTTGCCAGGGGCCTACTATGCAACCTTCTTCTTGTAGACGTTGTTGGGCCTCGAAGTGCAGAGGTTTGTAGGACAGTAGCAAATGTCCCTCAAGTGGATGACCTAAGGTTTATCAATCCGTGGGAGGCGTAGGATGAAGATGGTCTCTCTCAAGCAACCCTGCAACCAAATAACAAAGAGTCTCTTGTGTCCCCAACACACCCAATACAATGGTAAATTGTATAGGTTCACTAGTTCGGCGAAGAGATGATGATACAAGTGCAATATGGATGGTAGATATAGGTTTTTGTAATCTGAAAATATAAAAACAGCAAGGTAACAAGTGGTAAAAGTGAGCGTAAACGGTATTGCAATGCTAGGAAACAAGGCCTAGGGTTCATACTTTCACTAGTGCAAGTTCTCTCAACAATAATAACATAACTGGATCATATAACTATCCCTCAACATGCAACAAAGAGTCACTCCAAAGTCCCTAATAGTGGAGAACAAACGAAGAGATTACGGTAGGGTACGAAACCACCTCAAAAGTTATTCTTTCCAATCAATCCGTTGGGCTATTCCTATAAGTGTCACAAACAGCCCTAGAGTTCGTACTAGAATAACACCTTAAGACACAAATCAACCAAAACCCTAATGTCACCTAGATACTCCAATGTCACCTCAACTATCCGTGGGCATGATTATACGATATGCATCACACAATCTCAATTCATCTATTCAAACCAACACATAGAACCTCAAAGAGTGCCCCAAAGTTTCTACCAGAGAATCACGACGAAAACGTGTGCCAACCCCTATGCATAGGTTCATGGGCGGAACCCGCAAGTTGATCACCAAAACATACATCAAGTGAATCACGTGATATCCCTTTGTCACCACAGATACGCACGGCAAGACATACATCAAGTGTTCTCAAATCTTTAAAGACTCAATCCGATAAGATTACTTCAAGGGAAAAACTCAATCCATTACAACAGAGTAGAGAGGGAGAAGAAACATAAGATCCAACTATAATAGCAAAGCTCGCGATACATCAAGATCATGCCAAATCAAGAACACGAGAGAGAGAGAGATCAAACGCATAGCTACTGGTACATACCCTCGGCCCCGAGGGTGAACTACTCCCTCCTCGTCATGGAGAGCGTCGGGATGATGAAGATGGCCACCAGTGAGGGTTCTCCCCTCCGGCAGGGTGCCGGAACAGGGCCCCAATTGGTTTTTGGTGGCTCTGGAGGTTTTGCAGTGGCGGAACTCCCGATCTAATCTCCGTTCTGGAAATTTTAGGGTACGTTGAGTTATATAGGCGGAAGAAGCACGTCAGGGGAGCCACGAGGGCCCCACGAGGCAGGGGGCGCGCCCTAGGGGGGTGGGTGCACCCCCACCCTCGTGGCTTCCTTGTTCCTTCCTTGACGTGGGGTCCAAGTCCATCCGGTAGCTTTCCTTCCAAAAATAACTTCTCCAGTTGATTTCGTTCCATTTTGACTCCGTTTGATATTCCTTTTTTTCGAAACACTGAAATAGGCAAAAAAACAACAATTCTGGGCTGGGCCTCTGGTTAATAGGTTAGTCCCAAAAATAATATAAAAGTGGATAATAAAGCCCAATATTGCCCGAAACAGTAGATAATATAGCATGGAGCAATAAAAAATTATAGATACGTTGGAGACGTATCAAGCATCCCCAAGCTTAATTCCTGCTCGTTCTCGAGTAGGTAAATTATAAAAAAGATAATTTTTGATGTGCAATGCTAGTTGGCATAATTTCATTGTAATTCTTCTTAATTGTGATATGAATATTCCGATCCGAAAGATTCAAGAAAAAGTTCATATTGACATAAAAATAATAATACTTCAAGCATACTAACTAAGCAATTATGTCTTCTCAAAATAACATGGCCAAAGAAAGTTCATCCCTACAAAATCATATAGTTTAGTCATGCTCCATTTTCGTCACACAAGAATGCTCTCATCATGCACAACCCCGATGACAAGCCAACCAATTGTTTCATACTTTAATAATCTCAAACTTTATAAACCTTCACGCAATACATGAGCGTGAGCCATGGATATAGCACTATGGGTGGAATAGAATATAATGATGGGGGTTATGTGGAGAAGACAAAAAAGGAGAATATCTTACATCAACAAGGCTAATCAACGGGCTATGGAAATTCCCATCAATTGATGTTAATGCAAGGAGTAGGGATTGCCATGCAAGGGATGCACTAGAGCTATAAATGTATGAAAGCTCAACAAAAGAAACTAAGTGGGTGTGCATCCAACTTGCTTGCTCACGAAGACCTAGGGCATTTGAGGAAGCCCATCGTTGGAATATACAAGCCAAGTTCTATAATGAAAAATTCCCACTAGTATATGAAAGTGACAACATATGAAACTCTCTATATGAAAAACATGGTGCTACTTTGAAGCACAATATATGAGACTCGCTATATGAAGAACATGGTGCTACATTGAAGCACAAGTGTGGAAAAAGAGATAGTAACATTGCCCCTTTTTATTTCTCTTTTTTGGGCCTTCTTTTTTCTTCTTCTTTTGGCCTTTCTCTCTTTTTTTTGGGACAATGCTCTAGAAAATGATGATCATCACACTTCTATTTATTTACAACTCAATGATTACAACTTGATACTAGAACAAAGTGTGACTCTATATGAATGCCTCCGGCGGTGTACCGGGATATGCAACGAATCAAGAGTGACATGTATGAAAGAATTATGAATGGTGGCTTTGCCACAAATACAATGTCAACTACATGATCATGCTAAGCAATATGACAATGACGAATGTGTCATGATGAACGGTATGGTGGAAAGTTGCATGGCAATATATCTCGGAATGGCTATGGAAATGCCATAATAGGTAGGTATGGTGGCTGTTTTGAGGAAGATATAAGGAGGTTTATGTGTGAAAGAGCGTATCATATCACGGGGTTTGGATGCACCGGCGAAGTTTGCACCAACTCACAATGTGAGAAATGGCAATGCACGGTACCGAAGAGGCTAGCAATGATGGAAGGGTGAGAGTGCGTATAATCCATGGAATCAACATTAGTCATAAAGAACTCACATACTTATTGCAAAAATCTACAATCCATCTAAAACCAAAGCACTACACGCATGCTCCTAGGGGGATAGATTGGTAGGAAAAGACCATAACTCGTCCCCGACCGCCACTCATAAGGAGGACAATCAAATAACACCTCATGTTTCAAATTTGTTACATAACATTTACCATACGTGCATGCTACGGGACTTGCAAACTTCAGCACAAGCATTTCTCAAATTTACAACTACTCAACTAGCACGACTTTGATATTATTACCTCCATATCTCAAAACAATTATCAAGCATCAAACTTTTCTTAGTATTCAACACACACATAAGAATTCTTACAGATCTTTTATGCTTAGCATATTAGGATTATTTAAGCAAATTACCATGCTATTTAAGACTCTCAAAATAATCTAAGTGAAGCATGATATTTCATCTATTTCTTCAAAATAAAACCACCATTGTGCTCTAAAAGATATAAGTGAAGTACTAGAGCAAATGACAAACTACTCCGAAAGATATAAGTGAAGATCAATGAGTCATCGAATAATTATACAACTATGTGAAGACTCTCTAACATTTAAGAATTTCAGATCTTGATACTTTATTCAAACAGCAAGCAAAGCTAAACAAAATAAAATGACGCTCCAAGCAAAACACATATCATGTGGTGAATAAAAATATAGCTCCAAGTAAAGTTACCGATAAACGAAGATGAAAGAGGGGATGCCACCTGGGGCATCCCCAAGCTTAGGCTCTTGGTTGTCCTTGAATATTACCTTGGGGTTCCTTGGGCATCCCCAAGCTTAGGCTCTTGCCACTCCTTATTCCATAGTCCATCGAATCTTTACCCAAAACTTGAAAACTTCACAACACAAAACTTAACAGAAACCTCGTAAGCTCCGTTAGCGAAAGAAAACAAAACACCACTTCAAGGTACTGTAATGAACTCATTATTTATTGATATTGGTGTTAAACCTACTGTATTCCAACTTCTCTATGGTTTATAAACTATTTTACTAGCCATAGATTCATCAAAATAAGCAAGCAACACAATGAAAACAGAATCTGTCAAAAACAGAACAGTCTGTAGTAATCTGTAACTAACGCAAACTTCTGGAACTCCAAAAATTCAGAAAAAATAGGAAGACCTAGGAAATTTGTTTATGGATCAGCAGCAATTGGAATCACTATTTTATCACGTTCTGGTGAGTTTTAACAATTTTTTTCGTGAAACGAAAGTTTCTGGAAATTACAGCAAGATCAAATAACTATCATCCAAGAAGATCCTATAGGTTTAACTTGGCACAAACACTAATTAAAATCTAAAACCACATCTAAACAGAAGGTATATGGATTATTTATTCCTAAACAGAACCAAAAAACAAGAAACTAAAATAAAATTGGGTTGCCTCCCAACAAGCGCTATCGTTTAACGCCCCTAGCTAGGCATGATGATTTCAATGATGCTCAGATAAAAGATAGGAATTGAAACATAAAGAGAGCATCATGAAGAATATAACTAGCACATTTAAGTCTAACCCACTTCCTATGCATAGGAATTTTGTGAGCAAACAACTTATGGGAACAAGAATCAACTTGCATAGGAAGGTAAAACAAGCATAACTTCAAAACTTTAAGCACATAGAGAGGAAACTTGATATTATTGCAATTCCTACAAGCATATATTCCTCCCTCATAATAATTTTCAGTAGAATCATGAATGAATTCAACAATATAACCAGCACCTAAAGCATTCTTTTCATGATCTACAAGCATAGAAAAATTACCACTCTCCACATAAGCAAATTTATTCTCATCAACAATAGTGGGAGCAAACTCAACAAAATAACTATCATGTGATTGAAAATTAAGATCAAGATGACAAGTTTCATGGTTATCATTATTCTGTATAGCATACCTGTCATCACAATAATCATCATAGATAGGTGGCATGCTTTCATCATAGAAAATTTGCTCATCAAAGCTTGGGGGACAAAAAATATCATCTTCATCAAACATAGCTTCCCCAAGCTTGTGGCTTTGCATATCATTAGCATCATGGATATTCAAGGAGTTCATACTAACAACATTGCAATCATGCTCATCATTCAAAGATTTAGTGCCAAACATTTTAATGCATTCTTCTTCTAAAACTTTGGCACAATTTTCCTTTCCACCATACTCACGGAAGATATTAAAAAGATGAAGCGTATGAGACAAACTCAATTCCATTTTTTGTAGTTTTCTTTTATAAACTAAACTAGTGATGAAACAAGAAACAAAAAGATTCGATTGCAAGATCTAAAGATATACCTTCAAGCACTTACCTCCCCGGCAACGGTGCCAGAAAAGAGCTTGATGTCTACTACGCAACCTTCTTCTTGTAGACGTTGTTGGGCCTCCAAGTGCAGAGGTTTGTAGGACAGTAGCAAATGTCCCTCAAGTGGATGACCTAAGGTTTATCAATCCGTGGGAGGCGTAGGATGAAGATGGTCTCTCTCAAGCAACCCTGCAACCAAATAACAAAGAGTCTCTTGTGTCCCCAACACACCCAATACAATGGTAAATTGTATAGGTGAACTAGTTCGGCGAAGAGATGATGATACAAGTGCAATATGGATGGTAGATATAGGTTTTTGTAATCTGAAAATATAAAAATAGCAAGGTAACAAGTGGTAAAAGTGAGCGTAAACAGTATTGCAATGCTAGGAAACAAGGCCTAGGGTTCATACTTTCACTAGTGCAAGTTCTCTCAACAATAACATAACTGGATCATATAACTATCCCTCAACATGCAACAAAGAGTCACTCCAAAGTCACTAATAGTGGAGAACAAACGAAGAGATTACGGTAGGGTACGAAACCACCCCAAAGTTATTCTTTCCAATCAATCCGTTGGGCTATTCCTATAAGTGTCACAAACAGCCCTAGAGTTCGTACTAGAATAACGCTTTAAGACACAAATCAACCAAAACCCTAATGTAACCTAGATACTCCAATGTCACCTCAAGTATACGTGGGCATGATTATACGATATGCATCACACAATCTCAATTCATCTATTCAAACCAACACATAGAACCTCAAAGAGTGCCCCAAAGTTTCTACCGGAGAATCACGACGAAAACGTGTGCCAACCCCTATGCATAGGTTCATGGGCGGAACCCGCAAGTTGATCACCAAAACAAACATCAAGTGAATCACGTGATATCCCATTATCACCACAGATACGCACGGCAAGACATACATCAAGTGTTCTCAAATCTTTAAAGACTCAATCTGATAAGATTACTTCAAGGGGAAAACTCAATCCATTACAAAAGAGTAGAGGGGGAGAAGATACATAAGATCCAACTATGATAGCAAAGCACGCGATACATCAAGATCGTGCCAAATCAAGAACACGAGAGAGAGAGAGAGAGAGAGAGAGAGAGAGAGAGAGAGAGATCAAACGATAGCTACTGGTACATACCCTCAGCCCGAGGGTGAACTACTCCCTCCTCGTCATGGAGAGCGCCGGATGATGAAGATGGCCACGGTGAGGGTTCCCCCCCAGGTGGTGCTGAACAGGTCCCGATTGGTTTTTGGTGGCTTTGGAGGTTTTGCGGTGGCGGAACTCCTGATCTAATCTCTGTTCTGGAAGTTTTAGGGTACGTGGAGTTATATAGGCGGAAGAAGCACGCAAGGGGAGCCACGAGGGCCCCACGAGGCAGGGGCGCGCCCTAGGGGGGTGTGCGCGCCCCCCACCCTCGTGGCTTCCTCGTTCCTTCCTTGACGTGGGGTCCAAGTCCATGCGGTAGCTTTCCTTCCAAAAAAAACTTCTCCAGTTGATTTCGTTCCGTTTTGACTCCGTTTGATATTCCTTTTCTTCGAAACACTGAAATAGGCATAAAACAACAATTCTGGGCTGGGCCTCCGGTTAATAGGTTAGTACCAAAAATAATATAAAAGTGGATAATAAAGCCCAATATTGCCCAAAACAGTAGATAATATAGCATGGAGCAATCAAAAATTATAGATACGTTGGAGACGTATCAGGACCATCTTTCTGATCACTAGTCGTCCAATGCCGAGTTTGTTAGGTTTTCGTATCCTCTACTTCTTCTGCTTCTTCTTTTCGGTAGCGGCTTCGATGGCAGTACCTTCCCTGCCGGTATCTTCCCCGCCGGTACCAACCCTGCCGGTCTCGACGCCGCCATCGGTGTCAGCGCCATCGGTGTCGATGTCGGTGTCATTACCATCATCGAGGCTGCCCTGCAAACCTTGAGTGTGCTTAGCAGACAAAAAGTCGAGGTATTGTAGTTCACCCTCATAATCCATCTCGTCTGCATCGTGGTCACAAGGCCCCTTTTGTTCGTTGTTCGACATGTTTCCTATGATTAAGTCTCCTTGTTTAATTATTAAACTATAATAAAAATCATTAATGACATAAAAAAGGTCCATGGTTTGCCGGAATATCGTTTCCGAGCAAATCCCGACACTTGATATGCCTACTTTCTAGCACAAGTCATTCGAAAATTCAGGGGAAATTTTAGCATGACCTTTGCTAAAAGTGGACATATCGAGCGCCTAAAATTCACCGGAAATGAAATGAATCAACATTCCTGTGAAACGTAGGCCACTCGGATCATTTAACCTGCGAATAAGCATCATTTTCCAAACATCACATGTCCAAATTCCAAACATCACATGTCCACATATCAGCTGTCCACTTCAAATTTGCATATAACAGCAAGAAAAATATAGAACTTGAAGAAAATGCAGGAAGTCCTTTTTCTTCACAATATTTGAAACTAAATTCAGCCTACGTAAATTTCTGTCCAAACTTGAAACCTAGCTAAATTTATGTCCTAGTTTGAAAACCTAGGGTTCATACTACCTAATATGTCCAAGGGTTCATACTAATTCACCTAGGGTTAATCAATTCTATTTTATATTTAAATAGCAACAATTTATTTAACTAAAAAAATCATATACCTAGAATTCTATTAACTACACCTAAAACACCTAAAATACCTAGAACTCATTCAACCCATACTAATTCTGTTTCTTTTAACTAGGGTTCATACCAACTAATTAACTATAGGGTTCATACTAATTCTATTTTTTTAATAGCAACAATTGCTTTAATGAAAAATAGCAATAGTTTGAAACCTAGGGTTCATACTAACTACCACTAAAAAATAGCCACCAATCTGTCCTATAGTTTTTTTAACTAGGGTTCATACTACGTAATTAACTAGGGTTCATACTAATTCTAATAAACTAGCTAGCACTAAAAATAGCCTAGGGTTCATACTAATTCATACTAACTAGCACTAAATAGCTAGGGTTCATACTAACAAAGAGAGAGAGTGAGTGTAGAGACTAGAGAAGAGGGGAGGGGAGAGTGCTTATAGAGGGCAGAGACATAGATGGGGTCCGAGGAGACAGCGGCACCGATGCATATCAGAGGCGAGGCGGGGTTGGGGGAGACGGCAACTCCGGCGAGGGTGAGGGCAGGGCTCCTGCGAGGTCGAGGAGGAGGAGGCAATGACTCCGGCGAGGGCGAGGGCAGGGCTCCGGCGGCACTCGAGGCAGGCGCGCAGCGAGGGCAGGGGTACAGCGAGGGCACGGGCTCCAGCGGCGATGATGGGGGCGAAGAGAGAGTGGGGATTTGGTGGAGGAAGCAGAGGAGGGAAGCCCGCGGGTGGGTTATGTCAACATAGCAGTAGCGCGTTTATGAAAAACGCACTTAGCTAAGGTAGCTATAGAACATTTTAGGAAAAAGCGCTATTGCTATCTAACGTAGCTATAACGCGTTGCCAGAAACACGCTACTGCTATCAGCAGTAGCTATAGCACTTTTCTTCAACCAGAGGTACTACTCTTCTTTTTTTTCCTGTTTATTTCTTCTATTTTCCTTTCCTTTATTTTCTTTTCCTTTTCTTTTCTTCTTTTTTCCCTTTCCCTTTTTTCCGAGAGCAGGAACGAACGGAAGGTGATACAATGTATATAACTAAGGCGATATATATTGCATCATTTGAAGGTTAAGTGTGTATACAAAATAGGAACATATATATTACATCATTTGACCCATGCATAACGGTTAAGTGTGTACACAAAATAAGAACATATATATTACATCATTTGACTGATAACTGTTTCTCATTGTCAACGTTTTCGTTTTTGGGTGAGCTTCTTTTCCTTCTTGTTCGTTGATGAATAATTGAGCCCCTCATTGTGACTTTTCCTTTTCCATGGAGTACAATCTTTCTTAGGTAATGTAGTATTGATTCTTATTTTGACGTATACTTCATCGTCATCGTCATCTTCCCTCATCAGGTTGCCGTATTGGTCGCAGTCTTCCTTGTTGGCGACTCCATCCATTTCAATGATGTTCCTTTTGTATCTCCTCACGACAACACAACTGGGATTGCTCTAGTCGGTTATGAAGAAGCACTGTGTCACGTGCTTAGCGTGTACCCATGGCTCTTTTTTTGCAATGGTGTTCACGGTGGAGCTCTTGGCGTTTGGTTCATGGTAGTGAAATACCGGTTTTCTCTTTCGTCATTCTTAGCCCGTCTGACACGGAACATCGTCGCGCTGTGCAGTACATAGTAGTCAAGCTCCCAAATCTCCTCGACCCTTCCGTACAATCTCTTAGTAGCGTGTTGTCGCTGCCGGTCATGCATTCCATCGTCACCCCTGAGTTCTGAAAATCACTGTTCATATATTTGGCCTCCGTGTAGAACGTGTATCCGTTGATATGGTATGCATGATAGGTCGCGAGGTTGGCGAGGGGCCATGTGCTAAGGCGTATATGAGCAATCCGTCCTTAGACCCCTCTTCTAGGGGATTAGCAAGAATATGCTTTTTGAACCAATGCAGGAAAGCGGAGTTGTGCTCTCTAGTAACTTCAGCGTCCGTCCTGCATAGCCCCCGGTCATGATACTTCATTGCGATGGTTTCTTTGTGTAGTGTCACGAAAGGATCTACCTCGTCTAGGTGTTGTAGCACTACTAAGTTTGCTCTATCAAAGTCGTTGCGTCGATCCGAGTAGGCCACATGCAGTTCCTTGTGACCGTTGGAGTGACCTTCTCCTTCGAGCCTCACAACGTGCTTCTTAACGGGCAAACCAACACCAGGCCGGTCTCTGCCATATAGATAATTCTCGCGGAAAGAGATGCACTCTTGTGTTAGATAGCCATGGACGATGCTTCCATCCGAACGGGACATGTTACGAACGAATCCTTTGATGCACCCATTCATCCTCTCGAACGGCATCATGTTGTGTAGAAATGACAGCCCCAGGTCTATTATGTCGTCCACAATATGGACACACAGATGCACCATGATGTCAAAGAACGCGGGCAGGAAGTACATCTCAAGCTCATTTAGTATCACAATGATCCCTTCCTAGGGCCGTCGGAGCTGCTTCACACTGATCGACTTTCGAGAGATGACGTTGAAAAAGTCGCAGAGACCAATAAGCATGTCACGGAAGTGTTTGTCCATTCTCCCTCTAAGGGCAACAGGTAGTATCTGCGTCATCATCACATGATAGTCATGGGACTTCATCCCACTGAGCCTTTTCTTCTTCGTGTCTAGAAATTTGCTTATCTTCCCACACTAACCAGAACTAACTTTGATTCCGGTAAGGCACTTTAAGAATTGATCGATCTCAGATGGACTTAAGGTGAATCAACAAGGTGGGCAATAATCCTCTTCCTTCACTTTTTTGCTTTTCTTATCCCACGCCTCGGTCTCCGCCTCTATCTCCTCTGACTTTTTACGTGGCGGCATGTGCAGATCTGCCCTGATATTCAAATCTTGCAAGTATCTTCTTGCCTTCGACCCATCCTTGGTCTTATCTTGCATGTTCATCAGTGTTGCAAGAAATCTCTCAAGGACATTCTTACAGATATGCATTTGATCAAGGCAATGAGGCGTGTCGAGTTTGTGCTAGTACTGTTGGAAATATGCCCTAGAGGCAATAATAAAAGTATTATTATTATATTTCCTTGTTCATGATAATTGTCTTTTATTCATGCTATAACTGTATCATACGGAAATCGTGATACACGTGTGAATACATAGACCACAATACGTCCCTAGTAAGCCTCTAGTTGACTAGCTCGTTGGTCGACGATAGTCATGGTTTCGACTATGGACATCGATGTCATTGACAACGGGTCACGTCATTAGGAGAATGACGTGATGGACAAGACCCAATCCTAAGCATAGCACAAGATCGTGTAGTTCGTTTTGCTAGAGTTTTCCCTCTTCCTTAGACCATGAGATCGTGCAATTCCGGATACCGTAGGAGTGCTTTGGGTGTATCAAACGTCACAACGTAATCGGGTGACTATAAAGGTGCACTACGGTATCTCCGAAAGTGACCATTGGGTTGACACGGATCGAGGCGGGATTTGTCACTCCGTATTACGGAGAGGTATCACTGGGCCCACTCGGTAATGCATCATCATAATGAGCTCAAAGTGATCAAGTGTCTGGTCACGGGATCATGCATTGCGGTACGAGTAAAGTGACTTGCCGGTAACGAGACTAAACGAGGTATTGGGATACCGACGATCGAGTCTCGGGCAAGTAACATACCGTCTGACAAAGGGAATAGCATACGGGGTTGCTTGAACCCTTGACATCGTGGTTCATCCGATGACAACATCGAGGAGCATGTGGGATCCAACATGGGTATCCAGATCCCGCTGTTGGTTATTGACTTGAGGTAGTCTCGGTCATGTCTGCATGTCTCCTGAACCCGTAGGGTCTACACACTTAAGGTTCGGTGGCGCTAGGGTTATTAGGAAGACAAGTATGTGATTACGAATGTTGTTCGAGTCCGGATGAGATCCCGGACGTCACGAGGAGTTCGGAATGGTCCGGAGGTAAAGATTTATATATGGAAAGTGGTTAAACGGACTCGGAAAGTTTGAGGTATACTGGTAATGTACCGGGCCACCGGAGGGTTCGGAGGTCCACCGGAGGGCCACCTCTCCGGGGGCCACATGGGCTAAGTGGGAGAGGAGCCAGCCCCGGTGGGCTGGGCGCACCTCCCCTTAGGCCCATGCGGCTAGGGCATGGGAGGGAAACCTAAAGGGGTGCCCCTAGCTTGGGGGCAAGCCACCCTCCCTCCTCCCTTGGGCAGCGCCCCATCTAGGGTTTCCCTAGATGGCCGGCCCCCTTGCCCTCTCCTCCTATAAATAGAGGGGTGGGGGAGGGCTGCCAACACCATTGAAGGCGCAGCCCTCCCTCCCAACACCTCTCTTTCTCCACGCGAGCTTGGCGAAGCCTCTGCCGAGAACTGCCAGACCAACTGCACCACGCCGTCGTGCTGCCATTGGAGTTGTCTTCCTCAACCTCTCCTTCATCCTTGCTGGATCAAGACGGAGGAGACGCCATCGTCCCGTACGTGTGTTGAACACGGAGGTGCTGTCCTTTCAGCACTTTGGTCATCGGTGATCGGAATCACGTTGGGAACGTCTTCATCATCACCACTCCCTCGAACGCTTCCGTACTCGATCTACAAGTGGTATGTAGATGCAAACTCTCTCTCGTGACTCGTTGCTTAGATGAACTCATAGATAGATCTTGGTGAAACCGTAGGAAAATTTTAATTTTCTGCAACGTTCCCCAACAGTGGCATCATGAGCTAGGTCTATGCGTAGTTATCTTTGCACGAGTAGAACACAATTTTGTTGTGGGCGTGGATCTTGTCAACTTACTTGCCGTTACTAGTCGTTTCTTGCTTCCGCGGTATTGTGGGATGAAGCGGCCCGGACCAACCTTACGTGCTCTTCGTGAGACCGGTTCCACCGACTAACATGCACTAGTTGCATAAGGTGGCTGGCGGGTGTCCGCTCTCTCTACTTTAGTTGGAGCGGATTCGATGAACAGGGTCCTTATGAAGGGTAAATAGAAGTTGACAAGATCACGTTGTGGTTATTCGTAGGTAAGAAAACGTTCTTGCTAGAACCCAATTGCAGCCACGTAAAAGATGCAACAACAATTAGAGGACGTCTAACTTGTTTTTGCAGCAATTGTCATGTGACGTGATATGGCCAAGTTGTGATGAATGATGATATATTGTGATGTATGAGATCATGTTCTTGTAATAGGAATCACGACTTGCATGTCGATGAGTATGAAAACCGGCAGGAGCCATAGGAGTTGTCTTTATTTTGTATGACCTGCGTGTCATTGAAGTACGCCATGTAACTCACTTTACTTTATTGCTAAACGCGTTAGCCATAGAAGTAGAAGTAGTCGTTGGCGTGACAACTTCATGAAGACACGATGATGGAGATCATGGTGTCATGCGGTGACAGGATGATCATGGAGCCCGAAGATGAAGATCAAGGAGCTATATGATATTGGCCATATCATGTCACTACTTTATAATTGCATGTGATGTTTATTATGATTATACATCTTGTTTACTTAGAACGACGGTAGTAAATAAGATGATCCCTTAGAACAATTTCAAGAAGTGTTCTCCCTAAGCGTGCACCGTTGCTACAGTTCGTCGCTTCTAAGCACCACGTGTTGATCGGTGTGATGGATTCTTACGTTCACATACAACGGGTGTAAGACAGATTTACACACGCAGAAACACTTAGGGTTAACTTGACGAGCCTAGCATGTACAGACATGGCCTCGAACACGGAGACCGAAAGGTCGAACACGAGTCGTATGGAAGATACGATCAACATGAGAATGTTCACCGACGCAGACTAGTCCGTCTCACGTGTTGATCGGACACGGCCTAGTCGACTCGGATCGTGTAACACTTAGATGACTAGAGGATGTCTAATCTAAGTGGGGTTCATTAATAATTTGATTAGATGAACTTTATTATCATGAACAATAGTCTAAAATCTTTTACATGATATGTCTTGTAGATCAAATGGCCAACGCTCATGTCAACTTGAACTTCAACGCGTTCCTAGAAAACCAAGCTGAAAGATGACGGCAGCAACTATACGGACTGGGTCCGAACCCGAGGATCATCCTCATAGCTGCCAGAAACAATACGTCCTAGAAGGACCGCTAGGTGACGCTCCGTCCCTGCAGAACCAAGACATTATGAATGCTTGGCAGTCTCGTCTTGATGATTACTCCCTCGTTCAAGTGCGGCATGCTTTACAGACTTAGAACCGGGCTCCAAAAGCGTTTTGAGCATCACGGAGCATATGAGATGTTCAAGAGCTGAAACTGGTTTTCAAGCTCACGCCGGGTCGAGAGATATGACATCTCCGACAAGTTCTATAGTTGTAAGATGGAGGAAAACAGTTACATCGGTGAGCACATTCTCAAGATGTCCAGGTTGCACAACCGTATGACCCAATTGAATATTAACCTCCCGATGAGGCGGTCATTGACAGAATCCTCGATCGCTCCCACCAAGCTACAAGAGCTTTGTGATGAACTACAACATGCGGGGATGGTAAAGACCATTCTGAAGTGTTCTCTGTCTTTGAAGTCAGCCGAGGTTGAAATCAAGAAAGAACATCAAGTGTTGATGGTCAATAAGACCACTAAGTTCAAGAAGGGCAAGGGTAAGAAGAACTTCAAGAAGGACGGCAAGGAGATTGCCGCGCCCGCAAGCAAGTTGCCGGGAAGAAGTCAAAGAATGGACCCAAACCCGAGACTGAGTGCTTTTATTGCAAGGGGAGGGGTCACTGGAAGCGGAACTGCCCCAAGTACTTAGCGGATAAGAAGGCCGGCAACACCAAAGGTATATTTGATATACATGTAATTGATGTGTACCTTACCATGTCGTAGTAACTCCCGGTATTTGATACGGTGCCGTTGCTCATATTTGTAACTCACAGCAGGAGCTGCGGAATAAGCGGAGACTGGCGAAGGGCGAGGTGACGATCGCGTCGGGAATGGTTCCAGTCGATGTGATCGCTGTCGGCATGCTACCTCTTCATTTACCCACGGGATTAGTTATAAACCTTAATAATTGTTATTTGGTGCCAAGTTTGAGCATGAATATTGTATCTGGATCTCGTTTAATGCGAGATGGCTACTCATTTAAATCCGAGAATAATGGTTGTTCTATTTATATGAGAGATATGTTTTATGGTCATGCTCCGATGGTCAATGGTTTATTCTTAGTGAATCTCGGCGTAGTATTACACATGTTCATAGCGTGAATACCAAAAGATGTAAAGTTGATAACGATAGTCCCACATACTTGTGGCAATCGCCGCCTTGGTCACATTGGTGTCAAGCGCATGAAGAAGCTCCATGCCGATGGACTTTTGGAGTCTCTTGATTATGAATCATTTGACACATGCGAACCATGCCTCATGGGCAAGATGACCAAGGCTCCATTCTCTCGAACAATGGAGCGAGCAACCAACTTGTTGGAAATCATACATACCGATGTGTGCGGTCCAATGGCGTTGAGGCTCATGGAGGATATCGTTATGTTCTCACTCTCACAGATGACTTGAGTAGATATGGGTATGTCTACTTGATGAAACACAAGTCCGAGACCTTTGAAAAGTTCAAGGAATTTCAGAATGAAGTAGAGAATCAACGTGACCGAAAGATAAAATTCTTACGATCGGATCGTGGAGGAGAATATTTAAGTCACGAATTTGGTACACACTTAAGAAAATGTGGAATCGTTTCACAACTAACGCCGCTGGAACACCTCAACAGAACGGTGTGTCCGAACGTCGTAATCACACTCTATTGGATATGGTGCGGTCTATGATGTCTCTTACTGATTTACCGCTATCATTTTGGGGATACGCTCTAGAGACAGCTACATTCACTTTAAATAGGGCACGGTCTAAGTCCGTTGAGACGACACCGTATGAATTATGGTTTGGGAAGAAACCTAAGCTGTCATTTCTAAAAGTTTGGGGATGCGATGCTTATGTCAAGAAACTTCAACCTGAAAAGCTCGAACCCAAGTCGGAAAAATGCGTCTTCATAGGATACCCTAAGGAAACCCTTGGGTATACCTTCTACCTTAGATCCGAAGGCAAGATCTTTGTTGCCAGGAACGGAACCTTTCTGGAAAAAGAGTTTCTCTCGAAAGGAGTAAGTGGGAGGAAAGTAGAGCTCGATGAAGTACTACCTCTTGAACAGGATAGTAGTGCAGCTCAGGAAAATGTTCCTGTGATGCCTACACCAACTGAAGAGGAAATTCATGATGATGATCAAGGTACTTCGGATCAAGTTGCTCTTGAACTTCAGAGGTCCACTAGGACACGTTCCGCACTGCAGTGGTACGGCAACCCTGTCACGGAAATCATGTTGTTAGACAACGGTGAACCTTCGAACTATGAAGAAGCAATGGCGGCCCAGATTCCAACAAATGGCTAGAAGCCATGAAGTCCGAGATAGAATCCATGTATGAAAACAAAGTGTGGACTTTGGTGACTTGCCGATGATCGGCGAGCGATAGAAAACAAATGGATCTTTAAGAAGAAGACGGACGCGGATGGTAATGTCACCATCTATAAAGCTCGACTTGTCGCTAAGGGTTATCGGCAAGTTCAAGGGATTGACTACGATGAGACTTTCTCTCCGTGGCGAAGTTTAAGTCCGTCCGAATCATGTTAGCAATTGCCGCATACTATGATTATGAGATATGGCAGATGGACGTCAAAACAGCGTTCCTTAACGGCTATCTTAAGGAAGAGCTGTATATGATACAGCGGAAGGTTTTGTCAATCCTAAGAATCTTGACAAAGTATGCAAGCTCCAATGATCCATTTATGGGCTGGTGCAAGCATCTCGGAGTTGGAACATTCGCTTTGATGAGATGATCAAAGCGTTTGGGTTTATGCGACTTATGGAGAAGCCTGCGTTTACAAGAAAGTGAGTGGGAGCTCAGTAGCATTTCTCATATTATATGTAGATGACATACTTGATGGGAAATGATATAGAATTCTTGGACAGCATTAAGGCCTACTTGAATAAGTGTTTTTCAATGAAGGGCCTTGGAGAAGCTGCTTATATATTAGGCATCAAGATCTATAGAGATAGATCGAGGCGCCTCATAGGTCTTTCACAAAGCACATACCTTGATAAGATTTTGAAGAAGTTCAAAATGGATCAGTCCAAGAAGGGTTCTTGCTCAGATTGCAAGGTGTGAGATTGAGCTCAGCTCAATGCCCGACCACGGCAAAAGATAAAGAAGAGATGAGTGTCATCCCTATGCCTCAGCCATAGGATCTATTATGTATGCCATGCTGTGTACGGACCTGATGTAAACCTTGCCGTAAGTTTGGTAGGAAGGTACCAAAGTAATCCGGACAAGGAACACCGGACAGCGGTCAAGAATATCCTGAAGTACACGAAAGGACAAAGGACATGTTTCTCGTTTATGGAGGTGACGAAGAGCTCGTCGTAACAGTTACGTCGGCGCTAGCTTCGACACGATCTGATGACTCTAAGTCACAAACCGGATCGTGTATATGTTGAATGGTGGAGCGATGGCTGGTGCAGCTGCAAGCGAAGCGTCGTGGCGGGATCTACATGTGAAGCGGAGTACATGGCAGCCTCGGAGGCAGCGCATGAAGCAATTTGGGTGAAGGAGTTGATCACCGACCTAGGAGTCATACCCAATGCGTCGGGGCCGATCAAACTCTTCTCGTGACAATCTGGAGCTATTGCCCTTGCCAAGGAGCCCAGGTTTCACAAGAAGACCAGGCACATCAAGCGTCGCTTCAACTCCATCCGTGAAAATGTTCAAGATGGAGACATAGAAATTTGTAAAGTGCATACGGATCTGAATGTCGCAGATCCGTTGACTAAACCTCTTCATGGGCAAAACATGATCAACACGTAACTCTATGGGTGTTCGATTCATCACAATGTAAAGTAGATTATTGACTCTAGTGCAAGTGGGAGACTGTTGGAAATATGCCCTAGAGGCAATAATAAAAGTATTATTATTATATTTCCTTGTTCATGATAATTGTCTTTTATTCATGCTATAAGCAGTATCATACGGAAATCGTGATACACGTGTGAATACATAGACCACAATCGTCCTAGTAAGCCTCTAGTTGACTAGCTCGTTGGTCGACGAGATAGTCATGGTTTCGACTATGGACATCGATGTCATTGACAACGGGTCACGTCATTAGGAGAATGACGTGATGGACAAGACAATCCTAAGCATAGCACAAGATCGTGTAGTTCGTTTTGCTAGAGTTTTTCCAATGTCAAGTATCTCTTCCTTAGACCATGAGATCGTGCAATTCCGGATACCGTAGGAGTGCTTTGGGTGTATCAAGCGTCACAACGTAATCGGGTGACTATAAAGGTGCACTACAGTATCTCCGAAAGTGACCATTGGGTTGACACGGATCGAGATCGGATTTGTCACTCCGTATTACGGAGAGGTATCACTGGGCCCACTCGGTAATGCATCATCATAATGAGCTCAAAGTGATCAAGTGTCCGTCACGGGATCATGCATTGCTGATGCGTAAAGTGACTTTCCGATAACGAGACTAAATGAGGTATTGGGATACCGACGATCGTGTCTCGGGCAAGTAACATACCGTCTGACAATGGGAATAGCATACAGGGTTGCTTGAACCCTTGACATCGTGGTTCATTCGATGACAACATCGAGGAGCATGTGGGAGCCAACATGGGTATCCAGATCCGCTGTTGGTTATTGACTTGAGGTAGTCTCGGTCATGTCGCATGTCTCCCGAACCCGTAGGGTCTACACACTTAAGGTTCGGTGGCGCTTAGGGTTATTAGGAAGACAAGTATGTGATTACCGAATGTTGTTGAGTCCGGATGAGATCCCGGACGTCATGAGGAGTTCGGAATGGTCCGGAGGTAAAGATTTATATATGGAAAGTGGTTAAACGGACTCGGAAAGTTTGGGGTATACTGTAATGTACGGGGCCACGGGAGGTTCCGAGGTCCACCGGAGGGGCCACCCCTCGGGGGCCACATGGGCTAAGTGGGAGAGGGAGCCAGCCCCGGTGGGCTGGGCGCACCTCCCCTTAGGCCCATGCGGCTAGGGCATGGGAGGGAAACCTAAAGGGGCGCCTCAGCTTGGGGGCAAGCCACCCTCCCTCCTCCCCTGGGCCGCCGCCCCATCTAGGGTTTCCCTAGATGGCCGCCCCCTTTGCCCTCTCCTCCTATAAATAGAGGGGTGGGGGAGGCTGCCAACACCATTGAAGGCGCAGCCCTCCCTCCCAACACCTCTCTTTCTCCACGCGAGCTTGGCGAAGCCCTGCGGAGAACTGCCGTACCAACCGCACCACGCCGTCGTGCTGCCATTGGAGTTGTCTTCCTCAACCTCTCCTTCATCCTTGCTGGATCAAGACGGAGGAGACGCCATCGTCCCGTACGTGTGTTGAACACGGAGGTGCTGTCCTTTCAGCACTTTGGTCATCGGTGATCGGAATCACGTTGGGAACGTCTTCATCATCACCACTCCCTCGAACGCTTCCGTACTCGATCTACAAGTGGTATGTAGATGCAAACTCTCTCTCGTGACTTGTTGCTTAGATGAACTCATAGATAGATCTTGGTGAAACCGTAGGAAAATTTTAATTTTCTGCAACGTTCCCCAACAAGTACTCCAAGACCTAGAAAACAGACCTCATCTTCCATACCTTCAGCAGCGGCTCCAGCGCCTTTTTCATCATCTTTCCCGGCGCGTGTCACTGTTCCCAATTTTTCAAAAGCTCATCGATTTCGGCACCGCTTCGCTTACGTGGAGGTCCTCGGTGCTCAGCCTCACCATTGAATAGATCTCCATAGTTTCTCCACGGGTCGTCCTTCTCGAGCCATCTTTGATGCCCAATGTACATGATTTTCCCAGACCCGCCATCTTTCATTGACATTAGCTGGTGAGACGTCGTATCATCCATAAACTGCGTGCATCCGCAATATCCGTGGCACACCTGGCCTGCGAAATATCTGTAACCGAGATAGTAGTGCACCGTCGTGATCAGCGCGGCTCCCATATAGAAATACTCGCCTTTGCTGGCGTCCCATGTCTTGGCTGGTGTTTTCCATAACGTGTCTAACTCCTCTTGAAGTAGCACTATATACAGACTAATATTATTTCCCGGTTGTTTCGGCCCTTGAATCATCATGCTCATGTGTATGTACTTCGACTTCATGCACAACCAGGGGGGATGTTGTACATCCATACAAACACGGGCCATGTGCTATGGTTGGTGTTCTGGTTGCCAAACGGATTCATGCCATCGGTATACATGCCAAGCACGATGTTCCTTGCATCACGTGTGAAATATCGATATTCGTCGTTGAACGCTCTCCAGTAGCTTCCATCCACGAGGTGTCTCAGCTTCGGATCATCTCCATCGTCGGGCTTTGTCCTCTCTGCGTGCCAACGCATGAGCTTTGCTTCCTTGGGATCTACAAAATAACATTGCATACGGGGAGTGATCGGTAAGTACCATACAACTTCCTGGGGAGATTTCTTCCCGGCCTTCTTGTATCGAGAAGCATTGCACACCAGACAACTGGTTTTTTCCACGTGCTCCTTCCGATAAATTATGCAATTGTTGATGCATGCATGGTATCTAACAGGCGGCAGATCAAGAGGGCACACGATCTTCTTGGCCTCATCCACACTAGTAGGACATAGATTTCCCACGGGAAGAACATCCTTTAGGTACTTCAGAAGCTCATCTTGTTTCATTTGTTTTTAGCCTTCGTCTTTAGAAGTTCGAGCGTGAAACTCAAGCGGGTCACCTTGGGATCGCAACCATCATACAATGGAGTGTTCGAGTCTACCAATAGTTGCTGCAGCTTGGCCTCCTCTCTAGAAGCGGCTTTGTCATTACTCGTCTCCTTGCGAAGAAGTTTTTGAACATGAGGGTCCCGCACAATTGAACTTAGTAGCGACGAACTCTGCAGCGTGGAGTCCACATTTTCTCCGCCACCATGTCCGTCCTCTTCTCCGCCGCCATGTCTGGCCTCTTCCCTATCACCATGTCCGCCCCTTCTCTGCCGCCATTATCGGTCATCTCTTCGTCTTGCCCCGTGTCGTCATTGCCTGCCCCGTCATCGTCCTCATCATCATCATCATCATCATCATCATCATCATCATCTTCAATTATCCATCGAGAATAGCCATCCATGAAACCAGTCATGAGCAAGTGCGCCATCACACGACCATCGTCATAGGGGTCGAGCCAAACTCCTCCTTTGCATCTTCGACACGGGAATAAAATCCCTGTTCGGTTACTTTCATTCATGTCCTGCACCGCCGACCACAACCACCTTTCTACCATCATTCTACTGACCCTTATGAATGCCTGCACGGTAACAATAAACAAATTGATTATAAAAATGCATGCATGCATCAAAGTCATAGAAAAATTCGGCATGACCTTCCTAAAAATAGGACATATAGAGTTTGCCCGAAATTCGCCAAAATGGAAATGAATCGACATTTCGGCAAAACATAGGCCACTCAAGCACAATTCGGCGCAACTCATGCCACACACAATTTCCATCATATCGCCCGATTATGTCATATCGCACACATACACATATTCCCATTCTTGCAAAAGCACAAATTTTTAATCACCTATCTCGAGATCGAGCATGGTGATGATGATGTTGATTGGTGTCGCCACACACCTAGGGAATGATCGAAAGTGGACAAAGCTTACTTCTTGACATGGCTAGATCTAGTTAGGGAGGTACATAGGCCACTTCACTAAATGCTATACCTACCTAGCTACTTTGGGAAGGAGATGAGTTCAACTAGTGGAGGGGGAAGGAAAAAGAGAAAGGAGATGCATTAATGGAGGTGGTGTAGTTAGGTAGGAGCAATAAAGAGAGAGAAAGGGAGGTAGAAGAAAGAGAGTAATGGGGGGAGAAGTAGTGAGAAAGAAGCAAAGTGAGGGAGAGAGGAGGTGGGAGCTAGGGTAAAGTGAAGGAAGAGAGGATGGGGGAGGGGGAGGGGGAGGACAAAGGTGGTGGTTACGGTTTTGCAGTAGCGCTGGGGAGTAAAAATCGCAGCTCTTAAAAAGATAGCAGTAGCATGCCCCAGGGAGAGGTGCTACTACTAAGTGGAGCCCGCCATGTGGTCAGGTTCGAACTTAGCCGTAGCGCCGTACCCAAAAACGCGCTACTCCTATTCAGTTAGCAGTAGCGCGGTTATCTGAGGCGCACTACTCCTAAACCTAGTAGCAACGCCCTTTTTTGTTGCCGCGTTACTACTAAGTCGATAGCAGTAGCGCCTGTTATGGCCACGCGCTACGGCTAAGTAGAAATAATGATGAGGACATCCATACCATTGTTACACCCACAACCCCTACTACTACATATACTGGACCAATTACTAGAGCTCGCCGCACGCCAATTAAATTGTCAGGTACTTTCGTTTCTTGGTAATGATTCTAATGTTCATGAGAATATGATGCTTCCTAAATTGGATACATTTGTTTTTACTATAAATGAAGAGCCTGGCATGGATAAGAGAGATGAACACTGGAGCCAGACCAAGCATGGAGATGATGGAATGCACAAGAGGAACAAGAACGGAGTTACAAGTGATGATTTCAGGACTTTGAAGCCACCATAATGAGTGCATGAAGCCTTGGAAGAAATATACAAGATGCCACTTCATATTTTTCGTCCAGAGCCTATTCTAGGTGATGCGTCACCTTATTATTGGGCCCGACCCATGTAATTTTGATGTACTTGATTATAGGTTGTTTTTATAGTCCGTATGTGTGGGGAAACCAGAGTTAGGGTTGGTTTCAGGCCCCTCCTTCAAGGGCCATGAAATTCCCCCCTCTCCCTCCATATATACAACCCTTAGGGCATTGTTTAGACTTTGGATTTTGTTTATATTAAAACTTCGCCATAGCTGCAACTTCGCGTACTTCATTTGTGTTCGACGACCAGACAAAGATGTCACAGAACCCCACCTTGATCAATAAAGCTTTCATCTTATATTCGCAATATCCAGATTGCAATCTTTGTTTCTTGCTTGTTCTTCGTTTCCTTGCAGTAAATAGACCCTCGTGGTCAGGTTGATCGTGCTCCGGCGTGGCAATAACCCCTCAGAAGTTGGTTTAGCGATTGCTAAGGCGTGACGTCTCGCACGTTCGTAGTCGGATCGTCAAGGTCGACTCCCACAGAAAACGATAGCTATCTCATCAAACATGGGGACACCCTCACCTCTATCAAGTGGTATCATATTTCTAGGTTGCTCGGTGAGATTTTCCAGTTTTTTGTAGTTTAGATCGAGTCTGTTCTTCATACATATAGTCCACGAAAAAGCCACAAAAAATTTAGGGTTAGTTCATCATATCCGAACCAGTCTGAGCCTTTACGTATTCTTTTTAGTATTTTTGCTTTGTTGAATTTGCAGTTGCATCGGCGTTATGTGTGTTGAAAATTTGTGCCGAAAAAGGATGGTACATCATGTATGGGTGTTGATTGTAGAGGCATTAATAATATTACTATTCGTTATCGTCATCCTATTCCTAGGCTAGATGATATGCTTGATGAATTGAGTGGCTCTACAATATTCTCCAAAGTTGACTTGCGTAGTGGATACCATCAAATTTGTATGAAATTGGGAGATGAATCAAAATCGGCATTTAAAACTAAGTTTGGTTTATATGAGTGGTTAGTCATGCCTTTTGGGTTAACTAATGCACCTAGTACTTTCATGAGATTAATGAATGAAGTTTTATGTGCTTTCATTGGACGATTTGTGGTAGTCTATTTTGATGATATACTGATTTATAGCAAATCTTTGGAGGAACATTTACGTGTTGTTTTTATTGGTCTACGTGATGCACGTTTATTAATCTTGGGAAGTGCACCTTTTGCACCGACCGAGTATCTTTTCTTGGCTATGTTGTTACTCCACAGGGAATTGAAGTTGATAAAGCCAAGATTGAAACGATTGAGAGTTGGCCGCAACCCAAAACAGTCACACAAGTGAGGAGTTTCCTTGGACTCGCTTGTTTCTATAGGCGTTTTGTGAGAGATTTCAGCACCATGGTTGCACCTCTCAATGAGCTTACAAAGAAGGATGTGCCTTTTGTTTGGGGTACCACACAGGAAGAAGCCTTCACGGTATTGAAAGATAAGTTGACACATGCTCCTTTACTCCAACTTCCTGATTTTAATACTCCCTCCATTTACTTATACAAGGCCACTATGAAATATACATTTTGCATCTATACAAAGCCACCAACTGTAATTGAGGCAAAAATTAATGATCTTTCCGCCTACTAGCAACTTGTTTAATAATTGCATACGTTTAGTCATAATGACACTTAATTTCTTCCTCCATTCAGTTTTCTTGCATGCATGCAGTGTATTAATGATTCCAGTAAACAGGAAAAAATGTTGGGCTGCAAAACATGTATTAAATTTTACCTTGGTACCTGTAATTTGAGTTTATGGCCTTGTATATAAAAATGGAGGGAGTAAGAATTTTGAGCTTGAATGTGATGCTAGTGGAATTGGATTAGGGGTGTGTTATTACAAGATGGCAAACCTGTTGCATACTTTTTTGAAAAATTGAGTGGGCCTAGTCTGAACTATTCTACTTATGATAAAGAATTATATGCTCTTGTTCGGACCTTAGTTACATGGCAACATTATTTATGGCCCAAAGAATTTGTTATACATTCTAATCATTAATCTTTGAAACACATTAAAAGTTAAGCAAACTGAACTGTAGACATGCTAAATGGGTTGAATTCATCGAGACTTTCCCTTGTGTCATTAAACACAATAAGGGTAAAGAGAATGTTATTGTTGATGCATTGTCTCGTCATTATACTATGCTTTCACAAATTGACTTCAAAATATTTGGTTTGGAGACCATAAAATATCAATATGTGCATGATGCTGAATTAAAAGATGTATTGCAGAATTGTAAAGAAGGGAGAACATGGAACAAGTTCGTTGTTAACGATGGATTTGTGTTTCATGCTAACAAGCTATGCATTCCAGCTAGCTCCATTCATATTTTGTTGTTGCAGGAGGCGCATGGAGGAGGATTAATGGGACACTTAGGCATCAAGAAGACGGAGGACGTACTTGCTACACATTTGTTTTGGCCAATGATGAGACAGGATGTTGAGCGTTTTGTTGCTCGCTGCACTACATGTCAAAAAGCTAAGTCACGACTCAATCCTCATGGTTTATATATGCCTTTGCCTGTACCTAGTGTTCCATGGGAGGATATATGTATGGACTTTGTTTTAGGTTTACCTCAAACAAAGAAGGGGAGGATAGCATATTTGTTGTCGTGGATAGATTTCTGAAAATGGCACACTTCATACCATGTCATAAAAGTAATGATGCTGCTAATGTTGTTGATTTGTTCTTTCATGAAATTATTCGCGTGCATGGCGTGCCAAATACTATTGTTTCAGATCGTGATACTAAATTTCTTAGCCAGTTTTGGAGATTTTTATGGGCTAAGTTGGGGACTAAACTGCTTTTTAGTACTACTTGTCTCCCCCAAACTGATGGACAAACTGAAGTAGTCAATAGAACACTGTCTACTATGTTTACAACCGTTTTGAAGAATAATAAGAAAATGTGGGAAGGATGCTTGCCTCATATTGGATTTGCTTATAATCGTTCATTGCATTCTACTACTAAGATGTGCCCTTTTGAAATTGTGTATGGTTTCCTACCTCGTGCACCCATTGATTTGTTGCCTCTTCCATCTCTGGAGAAGGTTAATTTTGACGCTAAACAACATGCTGAATTGATCTTAAAAATGCATGAGTTAACTAAGGAAAACATTGAGCGTGTGAATGCTAAATATAAACTCGCTGGAGATAAGGGTAGAAAACATGTTGTGTTTGCACCTGGAGATCTTGTTTGGTTACATTTTCCTAAGGATAGATTTCCTGATTTGCGCAAGTCTAAGCTAATGCCACGTGTTGATGGTCCTTTTAAGGTGTTAGAGAAACTAAATGATAATGCATATAAACTTGAGTTGCCTACATATTTGCGGGTTAGTCCCACTTTTAACACTGCAGATTTGAACCTTATTTGGGTGAAGAAGATGAGCTTCCGTCGAGGACGACTTCATTTCAAGAAGGGGAGAATGATGACGACATCAATACCATTGTTACACCCACAGCCCCCACTGCTACATATACTGGACCAATTACTAGAGCTCGCGCACGCCAATTAAATTATCAGGTACTTTCATTTCTTGGTAATGATTCGAATGTACATGAGAATATGGTGCTGCCTAAATTGGATACATTTTTTTGCTTACAAATGAAGGGCCTGGCATGGATAAGAGGGATGAACATTGGAGCCAGACCAAGCATGGAGATGATGGCATGCGCTAGGGGAACAAGAATGGAGTTACAGGTGATGATTTCAGGACTTTGAAGCCACCATATCGAGTGCATGAAGCCTTGGACGAAATATACAAGATGACACTTCATATTTTTTGTCCAGAGGCTATTCTAGGTGTTGTGTCACCTTATTATTGGGCCCGGCCCATGTAATTTTGAAGTACTTGATTATATACTATTTTTAGAGTCCGTATGTGTGGGGAAACAAGAGTTAGGGTTGGTTTCGGACCCCTCCTTCAAGGGCCGCGAAATCCCCCCTCTTCCTCCATATATACAACCCTTAGGGCATCATTTAGACTTTGGGTTTTATTTAGATTAAAAGTTCGCCATAGCTGCAACTTCGCGTACTTCGTTTGTGTTCAACAACAAGACAAAGACGTCATAGAACCCCACCTTGATCAATAAAGCTTTCATCTTATATTCGCAATATCCAGAGTGCAATCTTAGTTTCTTGCTTGTTCTTTGTTTGCTTGCAGGAAATAGACCCTCGTGGTAAGGTTGATCGTGCTCCGGCGTGGTCAATAACCCCTCGGAAGTTGGTTTAGCGATTGCTAAGGCGCGACGTCTTGCACGTTCGTAGTCGGATCGTCAAGGTCGAATCCCACAGAAAACGATAGCTATCTCATCGAAACATCGGGACACCCTCGCCTATATCAAATAGAGCCTCGTTTTATCCTGCGCTGCTGCTAAGGTTCTGCGTATAAGGTTTTCCCTAGTAGTGTTTGCCGATCGACTTTTCCGCGATGAACATTGCAGTCACCATGGCCTTACCAGCCAGCGCCATTCTGGCCTCTCTCCTTATCTCTCATTTCATATTCAACCTTCTACTTCTCAACCAATCGCTCAACTTGCTTGCAATCTTGGAGATCATGACCCTTGGTCCTATGGATCTTGCAGTATGGGCCGACAGATTTTCCGGTTTTCTCAGTAGCCGCTGCCGCCCGGCACTCAGCGCAAGTAGCAGCCTCCTAGCCGGGCGTCTCAGTCTTTGCTTTGTTGCCGACACTGAGATCACCGGAGCTCTCAACGGCCATTACTGCTTTCTCCGTACGCTTCTTATTGCGCTTTCTTTTCCTCTTCCTGGGGGTGGCAGCGTAGTTGTCGTCTTATGATTCGACTTCGACACCAACCTCCCCCGTGGATGTCTTCTCCCTTCTTCAGCACGAGCGCACTTGTCCGCCAACGTGTAAAGTTCATTGATACTTTTGGGCAACCGAACATTCATCTTGGTCCGGATCCTGCGATTGTGCACATTCATGTGGAATGCGGCAATCACAGCTGCCAGGTGTATCTTCGGGATGTTGCGGTATACTCGGCTGAACCTTTGAAAATACTTGCGCAAACTTTCCCCTTCTTTTTGTAGAAGGGCTTCCACGTCCTGGGTCGCCCTGATTCTTGATGACCACCTATGAAGGTGCCAACGAACTCGTTGCACAGGTCTGCCCAGGAGGAAATGGAATCCTACAGCAAGTGCATCAGCCAAGACCTCACATTAGGCTTGAGAGCCGACGAGAAGTAATAGGCAAGCACTTTCTCATCTCTTCCCCTGGCAGCTTGAACAGTGATCATATAGATAAACTCTGTCGGGTTCAGTTTTCCATGATACTGCTCCCGCAGGTCAGGTTTGAAGGTGCGAGAGGATCTCCACTGGACTTGTCGCGGCTCACGAGTGAAGGCTAGGCACCCTACCTCATAAGGCAAGTACCAGCCAACACTTGGCACGGGTTCGTCAACACCGGGTCCATTATGCATGTGTGATTGACGGCGTGCCTGGCAACTGTAACGCCCCGGACACACCCACCGGTGGTCGTTACTCCTGGCGGGATCTAGACTGGCCCCACAGATCAATACTAGTCTTTTCTGCACACTTTGTCCTCACTCGTACGCACCCGGGAGCAACTTCCCGGTCGGTCACCCATCGACACTACTCCAAGCCGAGCATGCTTAACTTTGGAGTTACGTCCAATGGGCTCCGGAAAAGAAGGAATTCCTTATTGATATGAGTAGTCTATCATCCCTAATAAGCCAGGCTATCACATACACCCCCACTCGGAGGAACCGACGTCCTCGTTGGGCCACGAGAACGTTCCCTCTTGGCACAAACGTCGTGCTTCCATCCGGTACATGTGCCATGTCGGGTGCCACGACGGGTCACAAACGTCATGAACAACATGACCACGCACCTGTCCGCAACCATCCGTAACCGCGAGGGTCGGCTCGATACCAACTTGTAACGCCCGGACACACCCACCGGTGGTCGTTACTCTGGCGGGATCTAGACGGCCCCACAGATCAATACTAGTCTTTTACGCACACTTTTCCTCACTCAGACGCACCGGGAGCAACTTCGGTCGGTCACCCATCGACACTACTCCAAGCTGAGCACGCTTAACTTTGGAGTTCTGTCCGAATGGGCTCCCGGAAAAGAAGGAATTCCTTATTGATATGAGTAGTCTATCATCCCTAATAAGCCAGGCTATCACAGCAACGCCGCTCAATGGTGACGCGGGCGTCTTCCTTCCTCATGTCTCGCAACACTTGGTGTTGATCTAGTTGGAGTCATGGGTCAGATGAGGCCATCGATGCCTCTTCAGGATCATCGACGTCTTGGGTATGCTCAGCTCGCCGTGGTTGCCCTTGGGTGGGCTATCGAGGAGGGGACTCCACCGTGTGTGTAGTCCTCTCAACTTGGTCACTAGCGGGGGCTGCCGAGGGAAGGTTTAGCAATAGCCGAGCCCTCGCCATTGCTTCGGCCACCGTTCCAGACATGGTGTGGGACGTAGAGCGTGACACCACTCGATTTCTGGACGAGCCAGAAGGAGCACTGTTGTGCTCTTGCCTTGTTGGACCAATCACCAGGGCAGTCTGGCGCGGCCGAAGCTATTCTTGATGGTCAGGCTCTTGATCAGTTGGGCTTTCCCATGAGGACGCGGTCTTGCGGATCGATGGCGCCACTCGGGTTTTGTCGCGCTCGCCCGGCGCGGGGCAAAGCGCATGGCTTGATGTCGCCCCTCTGGTCGATGCGGCAAATGGATCTTGGCTCGCACCAGAATGGGCGCCGACACTACGCTGTTTTCACTCACTGGTTCGGCGGGGAGGAGGAAGCTAGGCGTCACCTTGGCCTGCACCAGCATGATCATGCTCACTAGATGGTTGGGGGAGCAGGGCCGTTCTAGCGGTCCCGACTCCTGTTCCAGTTGCGGCGGGGACGACGGCCGCACCATCGCCGTTGGTAGCACCGCCCACAACATCTGCCACCAGCCGCCGCGGCGATGCTTGCGGTGCTTGCAACCGCGGGGAGTGGAGCTTTTGAAGTGGATGGTTCTGCCATCGTGCCGCTCTTCCTCATGGGAGCCATCGGCGGAGTAGATGGTGATGAAGATCGACGCACGGGCTACAGCTTCAGGTTCGTGCAAGCGACGCCCCCTACCTGGCGTGCCAGAGATGTCGGTGTGGAAGCACGATCACCTATGGGGCAGGAGTGCCCCTTTGTGGTTCGGCAAGGGGACGGTCACATTGCACCAAGAGCATAAATGGCAGGGCAGCGAGGTGATGGACAAGTATCTTTTACCCAGGTCCGGGCCGCTTTGCAGCGTAAAACCCTACTCCTGCTGTGGTGGATTGATCTGGAGGAACACGAAGGCACGACGTTCTCAAGACCGACAAGGGTGCCTCAGGAAGACCAGCGCGTGCGTACAAGTGTTGTGGGATCTAAAGTTCAAACCCTCTGCTAGGTTGCCTCGGGCCTCCTTTTATAGATTAAGGGTCGACCATAGTGGCAAAATAGTCATTTTTGGTATGATTAGATAGCTAACATTGCGATCATAGCTAACTCTGGCAGTTCGGACAAAGTGCATTAAATGCACCTGCTAGATGTAATGCTGAGGTGATGACAACATCAATACGCTTGTTACATCCACAACCCCTGCTGCTATACATAGTGGACCAATTACTAGAGCTCGCGCACGCCAATTGAATTACCAGGTAATTTCGTTTCTTGGTAAAGATTCTAATGTTCATGAGAATATGATGCTGCCTAAATTGGATACATTTGTTTTTCTTAAAATGAAGGGCCTAGCTTGGACAAGGAAGATGAACCTTGGAGCAAGTTCAAGCATGGAGATGATGGCATGCGCAAGGGGAACAAGAATCAAGTTTCAAGTGATGATTTTAGGACTTTGAAGCCACCATAATGAGTGCATGAAGGCTTGGACGAAATATACAAGATGCCACTTCTTAAATTTCGTCCAGAGGCTATTATAGGTGTTGCATCGCCTTATTACTGGGCCAGGCCCATGTAGTTTCGAAATACTTGAGTATAGGCTGTTTTTGGAGTCCGTATGTGTGGGGAAACAAAAGATAGGGTTGGTTTCGGACCCCTCCTCCAAGGGCCACGAAATTCACCCCTCCTCCTCCATATATATGACCCTTAGGGCACCGTTTAGACTTTGGGTTTTGTTTAAATTAAAATTCGCCATAGCTACAACTTCGTGTACTTCGTTTGTGTTCAACGACCAGACCAAGATGTCATAGAACCCCACCTTGATCAATAAAGCTTTCATCTTATATTTGCAATATCCAGATTGTAATCTTAGTTTCTTCCTTGTTCTTCGCTTGCTTGCAGGAAATAGACCTTCGTGGTCAGGTTGATCATGCTCCGGCGTGGTCAATAACCTCTCGGAGTTGGTTTAGCGATTGCTAAGGCGCGACGTCCTCGCACGTTCATAGTCCGATCGTCAAAGTCTACTCCTCTGAAACGATAATCACCATCTCATCGAAAGATGGGACACCTTTGCTCTGTCATGAGGTTGATGTCCGGCAAGCCTGCTGCACCGCTTATCCATCTTCTCCTTATTAGCGTGAAACGCCATCTGTACAGGTGTCAATAAATCTAATATCTTCTCCAGCATGTTGCCACGTGGCTGACAGGATCCACCTTTCCAATTGAGAGCTCGACACCGCATTGATTAGCATTCGACGTGTGATGAGGTGGAGCGGTGGCGTCTTGGCGAAGGCCTGCTGCCAAGGATCCTGGCGGGATCTGTGTTTAATGGCCCTCGTGTCGGGGTACAGAAACAGGGGTGTATGTTTCCCCTGACTTGTGCACGGATAGTAGGCCTCCAACCCGGCAGCACCAAGCTCCCAAGAAGGGACCAAGCCAGAGTGATAGCTCTTTGAGGAATCAAAGGGCGGATCAAGAAGACCAAGGCAAGCCAAGAGAACAAGGAAAGACCCCCCCTTACCGGGCAGGCGAGCCTGGTCAGGTTGAGGCCTCACCAAGAACAAGTCCCAAGATTTCCCCGGCAGGCTTGCCGGGGCTGCCAAGTGCCAATCTCCCCGCCAACACTCCACCTCTCCACCGCATAGCGACGCAAGTCACTTATCAGTGTGGTGTCGAGCCCCCAAGTGATTATGTGGCAATCATTTGGCACGTGGAAGCCATTTGGAGGGAGATTCCCCCTATATGACACCCGTCCAGAGGTGTGTCATGCAGACAGGTAGAAGATGGTTAAGCGGCGCGGCAGGCTTGCCGGGCTGCATCCTCAGGGTGACACCTAGCAGTGCATTTAATGCACTATGTCTTAACTCCTAGAGTTAGTTATGATAGCATTGTTGGCTATCTAATCAGTTGAGAATGACTGATTTGCCACTTTGGTAACCCCTTAGCCTATAAAAGTAGGGCCATGGCAACCTAAAAGAGGATTCAGACCCTTGTACACTCATACGCGCATAGCCGCCCTCCCCGAGGCGACCTTGCCGGGCTTAAGCGTTGCGTGTCCACTACGGTCCTCCCTTCAATCCACCAAATCAGGAGTAGGGTTTTACAATTCTCAGTGGCCCAAACCTGGGTAAGAAAGCACCAGCGTCACCTCTGTCGTGATGTTCCATGGCTTCTACTCTTTGTGTAACGTGCCCTTCCCCCTTGTTAAACCACAAGGGGCTGATGGCCCCATAGGTGATCGTGTTCCACCACGACATCTTTGGCGCGCTAGGTAGGGGGTGGCGCTTGCGTGAACCCGAGGTTGTGAACAGCGCGTCAAGCAGCACTGTCATTAGCGTCGTGCTCCCTCCATCAATGGCTTCGGAATAGAAAGGTAATATCACTCCCTCGTCCTGTCCTACCCAGGTCATGTCGCCCATCTCCGCCGCAGCCGTGGCAGTGGCGGGAACGGAAGGTGGTGGCAATGCGGCGACGCTGGACGGCTTGGGTGGCGTGGCCACCATGCTGCCCCTATCCAATGGGAGAAGCGAGGCATGCAGCGATGCCGTCCTTCTTGCGAGTTCCCGCCGGACATACCCGGTGCGTGAGAGAACCGCTGGGGCAAGCAGGAAATATGGTATATGGTCTCCTCCTCTTCCACTTTCGCTCATTGATGGTCGAGCTATGCGGGGGTAGAATCATCAATGTCGATAAGCCAACGAGGTACTCGGACCAGCATTTACCCCACCAAGGGAAAATCCTGAGTGAAACGCTGGTGCGAATCCATTGAATGACGCCCCGGCAAGCATGCTCCGGCAGGGCCGTCTGCGCCAGCGTGAGCTTTATGCCCGCCACCGTGGTATCTTTAGTATTGTAAGGAGGAGGAGGAAGTAGCCGACCCTTCCTTGTCACCATGCGTTATCACCTGCAAGTGTTCTGTTATCCCCGCCGGCCCTTACCGAGGGTGGACGTGTAACTGATAAACTGCCAAGTTTTCTTCTTGCGCATTTTTCCATTGTTTATTTTACAGACCTGAGGCAGATACGCAAACGCTATCCCCTCAAGATATACGGACGTGATGACCAACTGCCACTAAGGAGGGAGATATCGGAAGCACGTCCAACAAAATGTGGGAAACTTGAGCAAAAGCTAAGTCAACTTGCTCACTAACTTTTTATCCAAAGTTTGCATTTGCTTATCCCTCGAACAACCAAGTTTTTTGCATGGTTAAATCTTTTGTGTGATGGCACCATGCTTTACTTGTCTGCGCCCCCGCTTTGTTTCGAGCCTACTCAATGAAGTGGGCGACAGCGTCAAAGACTCCTAAGGAAAAACCTGCCGGGGCATGTCCTCGCCAACTGAATGCTAATGACCCGCTCCTCACAACAATCGCGGCAACATGTTACTGGAGGGCACCAAAAACACGCAGAAACAAGCTAACCATACGAACATCCATGGGTAAAACACAAGAGGGATAGCATGCACTTAAATCTGATTAAACATCAGTTCGACAGAAGCAAGAACATAAACATTACAGGGCCTAAACATAGAAACATTACAGGGCCTAAACATGAGACATGCATAATGTTTTATTACAGGGCACCACGACGACAAGAATGATTCAAGGCTGTGCTTGGCGGCCTTATGGGACCCTTCAGATGGAGAGAACCTTGTCGGCAAAGGGACCAGCCTTCTCCTCGGCTGCAGAAACATCGGCACCTATCAGCAGCCGCCTGAAGCCATCGGCAAGGTTAAGGTCTGGATGGCGATAGGCGAGGTTGCTCAAGACCATGAAGTAGGCATCACGGGCAAGCTTTGGGGATTCGTTTGCAAAACAAGCAACTCTTTATTCCTTGGATGTCTTCAGCCCTTCGACCAAGCCTTCGAAGAAGAGCGCTAGCCTGACGCTTGGAACCTCACGTCCGTTGCATGAGAAGGGCCAGCTCTTCATATCCGTTGATGAGATCTTGGCAAAGAGTCGCTCGGCAGTATCAACCAGACTCTTGATCCAGAGGTCACGTTGCTCAACTTGGTTGCTAGTTTGTCCTCTGCGTCCTTTTGGAGGATTCTTGCATTGTCCAAGTCATTCATCAGCGGCTTATCATGAGCTCCGGCAGACTCGATTCCGCTTTCCAAGGTGCCAAGTCTTGCCTTCATGTCAGTAATAGTGCAATTGGCGGTGTCAAGGTCCTGGCTCTTGGAGGAAAGTTGCGATTGCACCTACTTCAGAAGAATCTCCGCCTTCTGCACTTACTCCTTGAGAGCCATGACTTCCTTGGTGCTCCCGTCAAGGTCCTCTATCAGTTTGGCCACCAGTTGATCGAGATCAGCCTTGGTTATGGATGAAGCGGCAAGATCATCAGCAGTCTTCTTCAGCTGGGCAGCAGAGTCATGGGTGAGCGTGTCAACAGCCGCTGTCGGATCACGGGTTCCGGTAAAACCCTTAAGGTTCAAACTCTGGGTGCGCATGAAGATATCTCTCCCCCAAGCTCACACACTCACTGCGATCTCAAGGCCTAGCTCGTCGAACCCAAGGAACAATGGACACAAGGGTTTATACTGGTTTGGGCCACCGATGTGGTGTGATACCCTACTCCAGTGTGGTGTGGTGGATTGCCTTGTAGGCTGAGGATGAACAAGTACAAAGGAAGAACAACCTCCTGAGGAGAGGTGTTCTAGAGCTCGGTGAGCTGGTGCATGTGTGGATGGAATGGATCTGATCCAAGATGAGTCCCTTTCTACGGTGGTGGCTAGTCCTATTTATAAAGGCCCTGGGCCTCTTCCCAGATGTTTAGGCGGGAAGGGATCCCACAACAGCCAATTTGAAGGGGGACAACTAGTACAAGCTATCCTGACAAAAGGTGGTCTTCGCCTGCCAAAGACTCTAGTGGTGACGACGTCATGGGCTCCGTGATGACCTCCGTCCTACCGTCCTGCTGGTCTTGGTCTCGCTGCACCGATATGGAAACCTTTGCCTGATGCCTCGGGACTCCACGCCTGCACCTGCTCCTTTAGCACCAAAGAGGAAACGAGTACTCTGCGCCCGTTGGTGCTCACCTGGCTTTGGTCGTCATGGCTCACGTCATGGGAACCTCACGAGGTGCCCTTGACTTGATCTCTTCGCTCCTCGCGAGCCAACCTAGTGAGGCTGCCCCTGAGGAGGTCTTGCATCGTCCGCCTCGCGAGGCTTGGCCCCTCGCAAGGGTCTTGAGTGTTTGCTGGTGAAGATGGGCTATACCAAGCCGCTAGAGGAGCCACATCGTGGGCCGCAGGCAGGAATGTCTGGGGACCCCCATTCCCAGAACGCCGACAGTAGCCCCCGGCCTAAAGCGCTGCTTCTTGGCTTCACGGCCGAAGCCAAGGGGCAAATCTTGCGCCGCAGGCCCCAACCACCTGCGGCCTTGATTGACATGTGGCGACTGACGGGACGTGGGTGTCTCCGCTTTCCCACGCTGCCTCGGCAACTGCCCGACTAGACGAGTCCCTGGTGCATGCAGAAAAGCCATCATTACCTGCGATCGTGGAGGCCGTTAGTTTGCCTCCTCTTGCTATAAATGGGAAGGGGGGCGGAGCCCCCGTCGCCCATCTCTTCCTTCGTTCCTCTTGCTTCTTCTTCCTTGCTTCACTGCTTACAGTGACACCCATGGCGCCAATGAAAAGGTTCTCAGCCACGGAGAAACGGAAGGCTCGCCAAGAGGGGCCCGGCTCTCCCCCGCCCAAGAGGGAGCGCGGCCGCCCTCGCAAGCACGCTGCGACCCCCGCCGTGGTTCCTCGTGGGCGGGCTCGAGTCTCTTCAGGGTCCGGTGTTGCTCCGGGCGGCCGAGGCGGCGCTTCTCCGCCTGGCGGAAGCCGCTTGGGGCGTGGCGGTCCCGTCAATGAGGGGAGGCGCGCCATGGTCGCTAGGCCTCCCCGGCCACGCTTCCACTCGGCGGAGGTGATGCCGAAGTTCATTGTGTGGTCGGAGAACCCGACCGAAACCTGGCTCCAGCTTCCGCGCTTCTTTGCCGGTGAGCTGTCGGCTTCGGGTCCCGGCGGCCTCTGGCTGCAGGCGGACGGCTGCTGCAGCAAGGCCTCATGGGTCGCGGTGGAGATCTCCGTCGCGGGCAACATAGCCCTGGCCCCGCGGCTAGCAGACGTTTGCCCGTGCATGCGGCCTGGACAGGCGGTGCACCCTCCACTTCATGTACGACGGCGCCGCGACCCTCTTCGTGAGGGTGTTCGGGGAGAATGGTCGTCGCGCTGGGTGCTGCCCTGAAGACAACGACAGTGACGAAGTGCTCTGCCTTGGCGACGGCCGCAACAAGGACGAGGGCGAGCTCTCCCTCGGTGATGGCCGTGGCTCGTCCAGCAATGGCAGCTTCACCTCCGACGAAAGCTCCAGCAGCGGTGGCTACGACCAACCGCCCCGTCGCCGCGCGCTCCGAGGATGGTGGTGGGTCATCCTGTTGTCGCGCCCCAGTGAAGCGCGAGGAGGGCTCTGGCTGAGTTTAGGGGAGCGCCAGGAGCTGATTCTCGGGAGTAGCCGCGGCCGTAGGAGCCGCTTTTGCCTATTTTTCTTTCTTTCCTTCCTGCATCGTAAGAAACAAGTATGGGGCCCCGCGGGGGTGGATGATGAACCGTAACACTTTTCCTGCCTTTTGCTATGTTTATCACGTCTAAGTTGTGCTGTGGCATCAGTGCTTTACGTAGGTATGTAAGGATAACTTAGCTCGGTGTGTCTGAAGTAGTTTCCACCTCGTGAGGCGCGCATCTCCCAGCACATCGTGAGGCGTGCATCTCCCAGCACCTGATGAGACCTCCCTATTGCGGACTCGGGGGGCGTCGAGATAATGCAAAAAATTCGTTAAGAAGCCCTTATTCTTCCTTGCTCAGGGCCCCACGCGTGGACGGTCATGGCCCAGCGCACCACATCGCGGTGCCCGTGAGGCACGGACTTAAAAGAGCGGCAGAGGGGTGCACCAGTTGTGAGCTCGAACGAGGGTGCCTCGTGAAGACCAGGGGAAGCGCTTACGCGCGCACCTGTCCAGTCCCCTCGCGAGGTGTGCGAGGGAGAGTGCCAGTCAAAACAGAGAACCGAGGGAAGAAACAGAGAGAAAAGAGAATCAAAACAAGCCGACGAGAAACACCAGAATTCAAATTTCCATTAAAGAGGGGCAAGCCAACTACGGAAAGCAAATGAACAACCGCGTCCGGCACTGATACGTCTCCAACGTATCCATAAGTTTTGATTCCTCCATGCTATATTATCTATTGTTTTGGACTATATTGGGCTTTATTTTCCACTTTTATATTACTTTTGGGACTAACCTATTAACCGGAGGCCCAGCCCAGAATTGCTGTTTTTTGCCTATTTCAGTGTTTCGAAGAAAAGGAATATCAAACAGAGTCCAAACGGAATGAAATCTTCGGGAACGTGATTTTCTCATCAGATAAGACCCAGTAGACTTGGACCCTCCGTCAAGAAAGCCACGAGGCGTCCACGAGGGTGGAGGGCACCCCCCTAGGGCATGCCCCCTGCCTCGTGGGCCCCTCGAAGCTCCACCGACGTACTCCTTCCTCCTATATATACCTACGTAGCCCCAACAGATCAGATACGGAGCCAAAAACCTAATTCCACCGCCGCAACTTTCTGTATCCACGAGATCTCATCTTGGGGCTGTTAGAGCTCCGCCTAAGGGGATTCCACCACGGAGGGCTTCTACATCATCATCATAGCCTCTCCGATGAAGTGTGAGTAGTTTACCTCAGACCTTCGGGTCCATAGTTAGTAGCTAGATGGCTTGTTCTCTCTTTTTGGATCTCAATACAATATTCTCCCCCTCTCTCTTGGAGATCTATTCAATGTAATCTTCTTTTTGCGGTGTGTTTGTTGAGACCGATGAATTGTGGGTTTATGATCAAGATTATCTATGAGAAATATTTTAATCTTCTCTGAATTCTTTTATGTATGATTGAGTTATCTTTGCAAGTCTCTTCGAATTATCCGTTTGGTTTGGCCAACTAGATTGGTAGTTCTTGCAATGGGAGAAGTGCTTAGCTTTGGGTTCAATCTTGCTGTCCTTACCATGTGAGAAAGGGTTGCAAGGCACGTATTGTATTGTTGCCATCGAGGATAACAAGATGGGGTATTTATCATATTGCATGAATTTATTCCTCTACATCATGTCATCTTGCTTAAGGCGTTACTCTTTTCATTAACTTAATACTCTAGATGCATCTTTGGATAGCGATCGATGAGTGGAGTAAGAGTAGTAGATCAGGTGAGTCGGTCTACTTGTCTCGGACGTGATGCCTATATACATGATCATACCTAGATACTCTCATAACTATGCTCAATTCTCAAATTGCTCAACGATAATTCGTTCACCCACCGTAAAATACTTATGCTCTTGAGAGAAGCCACTAGTGAAATCTATGGCCCCCGGGTCTATTTTCATCATATTAATCTTCCTACGCTTTATTATTGCTTTGCTTTTTTGCTTTGCCTTTTATTTTATTTTGCATCTTTATAACAAATATACCAAACATATTATCTATCATCTCTATCAGATCTCACTCTCGTAAGTGGCCGTGAAGGGATTGACAACCCCTATTCGTGTTGGTTGCGAGGAGTTATTTGCTTTGTGTAGGTACGAGGGAATTGCATGTGGCCTCCTACTGGATTGATACCTTGGTTCTCAAAAACTGAGGGAAATACTTACGCTACTCTGCTGCATCATCCTCTCCTCTTTGGGAAAACCAGCATAAGCTTAAGGCGTGTGGTGCACTTAGTCTAGTCTTCTCACCAACCTTGAGCTAAGTGCTGCCACTAGGGCGTGGGAGGGAGCCCCGAGGCTGAGGCGGCACTCAGGAGACTCGGGGCATGTACAACCCCACTCATTATTACGTGAGAGTGTCACGGCGGAGACCTTGAGAGCAGGCCTTGCTTCATGGGTAGAACTTCCAAGGTCTTTGGATGTTCGAGGCGTTTTGGATGGGGATCCGTCCTGCGTCTCGAGCGCATGGCGCCCGAGCACAGAGGCGTGGGCAATCCTAAACAGGCCCTCCCACATGGGTGAGCTAATGCAGCCCTTCCCAGAGAGCACCGCCTTAGGGGCGAGATCTCCCACCTCGAGCGTCCTGGAGCGGACGCTGCGGCAGTGATACCTTCGCAGCGCCTGTTGGTACCTTGCCGCCCGGAGCGACGCTTGGCGGCAGCGTTCCTCCCCCAGCATGAGGTCCATCCCCTGCATGGCGTCCTGATGTGCTTCGTCGAACGCCAGGACCCGTGCGGAGCGATGCTTGACCTCGTGAGGGAGGACTGCTCCAGATCCGTAGACGAGGAAGAACGGGGTCTCGCCTTTTGGTTTGGTGGCAGTGGTGCAGATGGACCACAACACGGACTGGAGCCTGTCGTGCCATCCCCTACCGCAGGCCTCGAGCTTCTTCTTGAAAGTTCTGGTCTTGAGGCCTCTCAGGACCTCCGCGTTGGCACGCTCGGCCTGGCCATTGCTCCTGGGGTGTGCTACTGAGGGGTAGCATATCTGCGTTCCAAGGTTACCACAATATGTCTTGAAGAGATTGCTAGTGAACTACGAGCTGTTGTCGGTGATGATGCGGTTAGGGACCCCAAACCGACTCATGAGGCCCTTGATGAACTTAACTGCGGACCCGGCTGGGATGGTGCGGACGGCCTCGACCTCCGCCCATTTGGTGAACTTGTCGATGGCGACGTAGAGGTAGCCGTAGCCCCCAGGTTCCTGAGGGAACAGGCCTAGGATATCCAGCCCCTAGACCGCGAACGACCATGAGAGCGGGATAGTCCAGAGGCCCTGGCCGGCTAGTGGATCTGCTTGGTGTGGAATTGGAAAGCCTTGCAGGATTTCACTAGCTCGGCTGCGTCATTGAGTGCCGTGGGCCAGTAGAACCCGCCGCGGAACACCTTGCCAACAAGGGTGCATGATGAAGAGTGGTGCCCACAATCTCCACCGTGTATGTCAGCTAACAACTTGCCGCTCTGCTTCCTGGAGATACAACGTAAGGAAACATCATTCGGCCATTTTCTGTAGAGCTCACCATCTTGGATGCAGTATGTCGTGGCTTGCCGGGCCACACGCTCCGCATCCTCCTCCTTCTCTAGCAATGTCCCCCACACCAAGTATGCCCTGAACTCTTCGGTCCAGCACCCCTCCTGGGTCTCGAGCGCCAGGAGCAGGCGAGCCCCTAAAGTCGGGCCACAGGAGGGGGCCCCTGAGGTTGGTGGCGCGAGGAGCTCCTCCTGAGGCGGTATGAGTTCGGCGGTAGGGGGAGCCGCCGAAGGCTTGAAGAGTCGCTCCTCGAAGACGCCGGGTTCTTGGGGCTGGCACTTCGACGCCCTCTTGGCGATCTCATCGACCTCTTTGTTGGTGCCGCGTGGTACATGCTGCAGTTCCAGGCCCAAGAATTGCTTCTCCATCTTGCGGACCTCCACGAGGTATGCTTCCATGTGCTCGTCTCTTGGCTCATACACCTTGTTAGAGAAGTTGACGTAGAGCTGGGAGTCGCCCTTGATGGTGAGGCGCTTCACTCCCAAGGCCGCCGCTACCTTGATGCCGGCGATCAACCCCTCGTACTCTGCAATGTTGTTGGAGACTTTCTCGCCCCGCTGGAAGCAGAGCTGCACAGCACAGTAGAGCTTGTCTTGGGTGGGCGAGATGAGCACGACTCGAAATACATGACCCAACCATCTGGTGCTTCACTTCCGCCGAGAGGATCGGCTCACAGCCAACCGGGTTCGGGCGTGGTCCATTCGGCCTAAAAGTTGGCGAGGGCTCCTTTGATGACCACTGGTTGTGCTGAACTCGGTGAAAGGCTGAGCTCGATGTTCCACTCGGCGACCCTTCCCACGGCATTAGGGCTCCGGAGCACCCTCTTCAGTGGGTAAGCTGATACGACCTTGATTGGGTGGCCTTGGAAGTAATGGCGCAGCTGGCGTGAGGCCACTAAGAGTGTGAGTAGGAGCTTCTCTGGCATGGGATACCGCGCTCTTGCGTCTTGTAGCACTGTGCTGACGAAGTATACTGGGTGCTCGACGAGGGCGGGAGCGTCGGTGGAGCCCGCGGCTGCCGGGGTTGGGGCGTTTCCTGAGGTGATGGGACCTCACGAGCCTGGTCATCTGTTGGTGCCCCCGCAGGACCGGGGGCACCGTCTTGCTGGATCTGACCATTCGCCGTCGTCGTTGCAGCCCTTGCGGTGCCGTCTTGGTGTTGCGTCGCCCCGGCCGACAGTGCGGCATGGTGCGACGGATTCTTGGCCTGGCGCTCTTCCGAACCGCCACCAGTGCCGCGCTGGCGGAGTGGGGAGTGGCGGCTAGGTAAAGCACCAGGGGCTCGAGGGGACGGGGCGCCACCATCATCGGAGGGCTGGTCAGGTATCTCTTGAGGTCTTGAAACACCGTGTCGGCCTCCGGGGTCCATTCGAACGGGCCCTTCTTCTTCATCAGCTTGAAGAATGGCAGGGCGCTCTCCCCCAACTTGGAGATAAACGCCCCAACGAGGTCACGCAGCCTGCAAGCGTCTGCATTTCCTTGAGAGTTTGCGGCGGGCTCATGTCTTCTATTGCATTGACCTTCTCGGGGTTAGCCTCGATCCCCCTGTGAGACACGAGGAAACCCAGTGGCTTGCCGGAGGGGACAGCAAACACGCACTTCTCCGGGTTGAGCCACAAATCCACCTGGCATAGGCTAGCGAAGGTCTCCTCCAGGTCCTGAATCAGGGTTCTCGCCTCCCGAGAATTTACCACAATGTCGTCGACATAGGCCTCAGTGTTTCTCCCGAGCTGCTGACCTAGGGCGATGTGCATCATCCGCTGGAAGGTCGCCCCAGCGTTGCGCAGTCTGAACGGGATGCATGTTCAGCAGTACACCCCGCATGGGGTCAAGAAGGCGGTCTTTTCCACATCCTCCACGACCATCTTGATCTGGTGGTAGCCCGAGAATGTCGGCGTTATGGGAACGGGGGTCCCCAGACTCACCTGCCTGCGGCCCATGGCGTGGCTCCTCTAGCAGCCTGGTACGGCCAAACTTTACCAGCAAACACCCAAGACCCTCGCGAGGGGCCAAGCCTCGCGAGGCGGACGACACAAGACCTCCTCAGGGGCGGCCTCACTAGGCTGGCTCACGAGGAGTGGAGACATCAAGGTGAGGGGCACCTCGTGAGGTTCCTGTGACGTGAGCCATGACGACCAAGGCTAGGCGGGCGCCAGGCGGGCGCCAGCGGGCGCAGACTACTGGTTTCCTCTCTGGTGTTAAAGGAGCAAGCGCAGGCGAGGAGTCCCAAGGCATGAGGCAAAGGTTTCCATATCGGTGCAACGAGACCAAGACCAGCAGGACGGCAGGATGGAGGTCATCGCGGAGCCCACGTCGGCGTCACCACCAGAGCCTTTAGCAGACGAAGACCACCTTTTGTCAGGATAGCTTGTACTAGTTGCCCCCCTTCAAATTGGCCGTTGTGGGATCCTTTCCCGCCTAACATTTGGGGAGAGGACCGGGGCCTCTATAAATAGGACTAGCCACCACCATAGGAGGCAACGGATCCGGGACGGATCATTCAGACCACCCTCAATCACACAAGCTCACCGAGCTCAAGAACATCTCTCCTCTGGAGGATGTTCTTCCCTTGTACTTGTTCATCCTCAGCCTACAAGGCAATCCACCACACCACACTGCAATAGCGTATTACACTACATCGGTGGCCCGAACCAGTATAAACTCTTGTGTCCCTTGTTCTTCGAGTTCGACGTGCTGAGCTTTGAGATCATGGTGAGTGAGCGAGCTAGGGGGATGTAGAGATCTTCGTGCGCACCCTAGAGTTCGAACCTTAAGGGTTTTGCCGGAATCCGAAATCCGACATTTGGCGCGCAAGGTAGGGGTGCACCAGAGCTTTCCTTTTGTCGATCCACGCTCCACCGCTCCACCATGTCCATGGCAGACGCGCTCGAGCTCGCGCCGACCACTGGGCCGCCCTGGCCGCCTGCGTCACTCAGACGGCCCCTGTCGGCGGGCCTCCCCGTCGTTCTCCATGATCCGCCGCCAACGCCGCCACCGGCCCGGCGGGAAACGAGCATCAAGCATCTTCGCTGCACCCCTCGGTGCGGCGGGACGGCCGCACAGCTACCTCGTCGTTGACTCCGGCTGGCTCATCGTCCCACGCACGTCGCGCACCCCCAGACGTGCAGGCCGCGCTGCTCATGGCACGCGAGCTCCTGCGCTACCACCCGGTCGACGACCTCTACGAGGACTGGCTGGACTGCATCGTCGAGCTCGTCAGCGGCGTCGGGGGCTCACCTGTCCCGTCTCTCTCGCTACCTCGCCCTCCTCCAGCCGCGGGTGAGCAGCCCATGGAGCGCCTCCGCCACCTCCCCACCAAGACGGCGCCAGGGCGCACGGCCCCTCGGCGCGACCCATTGCGCCGGGCGCCCGCGCGCGAAGAAGGAAGCTGCGAAGAAGTTCCCCGGCCGCAAGAAAACCCTCCAGCAATCTCGGCGCCACCATGACAAGACCACGTGCCGCCTGCGGTGGCGGTGCATGAACATCAAGAGCAGGCTCTGCCTCTACAAAGGGCCCCGGTAGCCACAGCAGGCTACCGCGCCTTCACTCCAGAGCTGTGTAGCATCGTCTGGCCAGGCAAGTTCAAGCCAGACCTGCCTCCTCGCTACAACGGCACCCCCGACCCTGCGGAATTCTTGCAGCTCTACGAGCTAAGCATCGAGGCGGCCAACGGAGATGAGAAAGTCATGGCGAACTGGTTCCCCTTGGCTCTCAAGGATGGTGCTCGCTAGTGGCTCCTGAACTTGCCCCCGGGGTCGATCTCTTCCTGGGGTGAGATGCGTGAACGCTTTGTCGCCAACTTCCAGGTCACTCGCGTCCGCCCTCCGGCCGCGGGTGACATGTGCCGCATCAAGCAGCAGCCAGGAGAAACCTTACAGAAGTACATCCAGCGCTTCAACAGCATTCGCCTGAAGATCCCCAAGGTGACAGACGAGGCCATCATTTCAGCGTTTTTCAATGGCATCCGCGATGTCAAGATGAAGGAGGAGCTCGCCATACACGAGGAGCCATGCACGGCTCTAGAGATGCATGGTGACCAAGTGTGCAAGAGCTGAGGAAGGGTGCCTTTGCCTCCTCGAGCTCCCTGCTGCCGACCCAGAGGAGAAGAAAGCCAAGGCCAAGGACGTGAAGCGCAAGGGGGTGGCCGTGCTCGTGGCGGAGCCAGACACGAAGCACGGCTGGGACCTCCCCGAGTTGTCCAAGAGCAGCCATCCGTTCTGCGCCTTCCACAACGTACACAGCCACAACACCAATGATTGTCAAGAGCTCAGGGCCATCCGAGATGGACGCTTCGGTCAATGCCCCGAGCGCAACGACCGGGGCTAAGACCAAGAAGGAGGACAAGGTGGGGGACGCTAGGACGACCCTGAACCCCTCCAGGAGTGGCGCGACCGACCTCGTGAGGACCGCTGGCAGGACCAACCTCGTGAGGGCGCCATGAGGGACCAGCCGCGCGAGGACCGCCCTCAGGGCAACGCTGGTCTCCCTCCATTGCCGCCACCGCCAAGAAGGTAAGACAACCACCATCAGGACGAGGGGGCTGGGGGCTTCTAGGAACCGCGCGCTATAGCCGGCATCTTGGGCGGAGCTCAGGCCCCAGCATCCCAGCGCGTCTTCAAGCAGTTTGCTCGCGAGGTGAACATGAACCTTCCTAGGCTCGAGGCCACGCACCCGCTAAGGTGGTCCAATTGCGCCATCACCTTCAGCTCGTCGGACTAGCTCAAGTGCGCGGCGACTGCCGGCGCCCTCCCGATGCTTTGCTCGCCCGTCATCAGCAACGTCCAAGTCACCAAGACCCTCGTCGATGGCGGCGCAGGGCTCAATGTCCTGTCCGTCGAGACATTCGATAGCCTCCAAGTACCATACGATCAGCTACAGCCTACCAAACCCTTCCCAAGAGTGATCGACGGCTCTACCACGCCGATAGGGCAGGTCCGTCTCCCTGTCACCTTCGGTCAGCGCGACAACTACCGCACCGAGCTCATCGACTTTAACGTCGCCCACATCCGTCTGCCGTACAACGCCATCCTTGGGTATCCAGCATTAGCCAAGTTCATGGCAGTGACCCACCATGGCTACAACGTCCTCAAGATGTCAGGAAGCGGCGGAATCATCACAGTCCCCTGCGAAGAAAGAGATGCGGTGTGCTCCATGGAGCGCGCCTTCCAAGCCACAACAATCGAAGACCCCGACAGCATGGGTATCCTGTACCATCGTGAGGCCATCCCCAAGAAGAAGAAGCAACTACTCCGCACAGGGCCTCAAGAGAGCGGCGTATCTAGCGGCGCCGCCTCAGGATAAGCGTCCGCACCTGGGGCGCCTCCCTCCCTCGCGTAGGAAGGAGTGCCCGGTGCCCTCCATGGGCGAGGCTCAGGGGCTCTCTTCTGGAGGGCCTCAGACCTAGCCAACATCACGAGGGAGGCGCTCGGGCACCACGTGGAGGCGTGCTTTGCGGCACGGTTCCCTCAAGAGGGCATTGGGCGAGGAGCACCCGGTGCTCAGGAGTTCATCATCAAGGCCACCCAGGAACTTCAAGAAGCAAGGACCATGCGCGGCGACCGCCGCCCACCTGGTGCAGCTCCCCATCCTGGCGAGGACGGCGGGTTGCGCATCTGCATCGACATTCCAGGGCTCAACAGGGCCGCGTCTTAGGAGTGCTTCTGGCCATCGCGTGTTGGGCGTTGCGAGGGTCCACCCCACATCTACGTCCGCATGCCTTTTGGCTTGCCGAACATGGCGGCCGCCTTCCAGCGCCAATTCCGGAGTGTCCTGTCTGCTCAGGAAGCCAGGCATCACGCAGTCCGGGCGGAGATGGCGACGGTCCTCGAAGACCCTCCCGGGCCCCCATAACCTCCCGAGGCTCAGGGACCTGGCGGCTCATGAGGAGCGACTCCTTCATCGCGCGCCTTCGGCTACCTCAACCCTCCTTCGACGACGGTACCAGGTGACATTTTCCAAGTTTACTCAGCTGGGAGCGCCCCTCGGGCTGCACGATTCCCAGGTCGCACGGGCCTGTCCCTGCGGCATGTATCCTTTTTGCATCCTTAGCTTACTCTGTCGGGGGCGCCCCTCGGGCTGCATCATCGCCAGGCCGCTCGGGTCTGTCCCAGTGGCATGTATCGTTCTTGCATCTATTTGAGCTAGCTTGTTCCCTCGCATGATTTACCTATGATTACCGCCTGCTGTCCCAACGCTTTGATGCCATGAATGTCACACGCCCTAGCAAGCCTACCCACGACCGCCTCATTATGAGGGACGGGCACGACGTCTATGCCCGGGTCCGTCCCTGCAGCGTCACCAAACCCAAAAGGCTGAGCTGTGGCTCTCGGGCCTGCTCCCATGTACGTCACCTCCCGTGGACCTTGGTGCCTTGTTCTCGCATGAGGCTGTCGGCGTCCTGGGAACGGGGGTCCCCAGACTTGCCTGCCTGCGGCCCATAGCGTGGCTCCACCAGCGGCCCTGTACGACTCATCTTCACAAGCAAACACTCAAGACCCTCGCGAGGGGCCAAGCCTTGCGAGGCGGACGATGCAAGACCTCCTCAGGGGCGGCCTCACCAAGCCGGCTCATGAGCGTGGAGAGATCAAGGCGAGGACACCTCATGAGGTTTCATGTGGACGCAAGCCATGACGATCTGGAGCAGTGAGGCGCCCGAGGCAGGCGCCAAAGAACGCCAGCAGATGTCCTTGTTTCCTCTTTGGTGCTAAAGAGGCAAGCGCAAGCGAGGAGTCCCGAGGCATCAGGCAAAGGTTTCCATATCGCTGCAACGAGACGAAGACCAGCAGGACGACAGGATGAAGGTCACCGTGGAGCCCAAGACAATGTCACCACCGGAGCCTTTGGCAGGCGAAGAACACCTTTAGTCAGGATAACTTGTACTAGTTGTCTCCCTTCGTATTTGGCCGTTGTTGGATCCCTTCCCTCTCAATATTTGGGGAGAGGACCAGGTCCTCTATAAATAGGACTAGCCACCACCATAGGGAGCGGCCGGGGAGCTGATCGGGAGCCGATCTGGAGCTGATCTTGAGATCATCTTCGAACGGAGCCATTCCATCCATAGCCACACACAAGCTCACCAAGCACAACATCACCTCTCCTCAGGAGGCTGTTCTTCCCTTGTAACTATTCATCCTCAGCCCAAGAGGCAATCCACCACACCACACTGGAGTAGGGTATTACACCACATCGGTGGCCCGAACCAGTATAAACTCTCGTGTCTCCTGTTCTCTAGGTTCGTCGAGCTAGGCCTTGCGATTGTTGCGAGAGCGATCTAGGGATAGAGAGATCTTCGTGCGCACCCTAGTGTTCGAACATCAAGGGTTTTGCCGGAACCCGAAATCCGACATTTGGCGCGCCAGGTAGGGGTGCGCCGAAGCTTTCCTTCCGCCGATCCATGTCCCATCGCTTCGTCGCGTCCATGGCAGACGCTCGTCGAGCCCACACTGAGCGTCGGGCCGCCCTTGCCGCACGCATCGCTGAGACCGCTCCTATTGGCGGGCCTCCCCGTCGTTCTGCGCCGCCCACTGCCAACGCCGCCACCGGCCCGACGGGAAACGAGAAGCAAGCGTCCTCGCTACACCCCTCGGTGCGGCGGGACGATCGCACCACCACCACTGCGTCGCTAACCCCAGCCGGCTCGTCGTCTCACGCTCTTCGCGCTCCCACGGATGCGCAGGCCGTGCTGCTCATGGCACGCGAGCTCCTACGCTACCGCCCGGTCGACGACCTCTACGAGGACTGGCTCGACCGCATCGCCGAGCTCGTCAGCGCCGCAGGGGGCTCCCCAGCGCCGTCCCTCTCGCTACCTCGCCCTCCGCCAACTGCGGGTGACGTGGCTCATGGAGCGCCCCCACCACCTTTGCACCAAGACGGTGATCCAGCGCCAAGCGCCGCTGGCCCAGTGCGACCCCGCCGGGCGCCCGCGAAGAAGGAAGCTGCCAAGAAGTTCCCGGCCGCAAGAGAATGCGCCGCTGCGCTCAGCACCACAGCGACAAGACCGCGTGCGCCTGCTGCGGCGGCGGTGCTGCCTTGGCATCAAGGCGAGCTCCGCATCAGCAAAGGGCCCAGTGGCGGAGCAGGCTGCCGTGCCTTCACTCCCGAAAGGCGAAGCGCCGCTGGCGGGCAAGTTCAAGCGGACCTGCCTCCCTCTATGACGGCACCTCGACCCCATGGAATTCTTGCAGTTCTCACGAGCTGAGCATCGAGGCGCGGCCAGCAACAGCGAAAAAAGTCATGGCGAACTGGTTCCCCATGGCTCTCAAGATGGCGCCGCGCGTGGCTCCCTGAACTTGCTCGGGCTCGATCTCCTCACGGGGCGAGATGCGCGACCGCTTCATCGCCAACTTCCAGGGCACTCGCGACCGCCGTACGACCGCGAGTGACCTGCGCCGCATCAAGCAGCAGCCAGGAGAGACCTTGCAGAAGTACATCCAGCGCTTCAACAACGTTCGTCTCAACATCCCCAAGGTGACGGATGAGGCCATCATCTCCGCGTTTTCCGACGGCGTCCGTGACGTCAAGATGAAGGAGGAGCTCGCCATCCATGAGGAACTCTGCATGGCTCCGGAGCTGTTCAACCTGGCGCTCAAGTGCGCAAGAGCTGAGGAAGGGCGCCTTTCCCTCCTCGAGCTCCCGGCTACCGACCTGGAGGAGAAGAAAACCAAGGCCAAGGATGTGAATGGAAAGGGAGTGGCCGTGCTTGCAGCTGAGCCGGATACGAAGGGCGGCCGGGACCATCCCGAGTCGTCCAAGAGCAGCCAGCTGTTCTGCGCCTTCCACAATGTACACAGCCACAACACCAATGACTGTCAAGAGCTCAGGGCCATTCAAGATGGACGCCTCGGTCGACGCCCCGAGCGGAACGGCCGGGGCTACGGTCGAGGAGGAGGACGAGGCGGAGGAGGTGGCATGACCGGCCTCGCGAGGACCGCTGGCAGGACCAGCCTCGTGAGGGCGCCTCGAGGGACCAACCTCGCGAGGACCGCACTCAGGTCAATGCTGGTCTTCCTCCGCTGCCACCACCGCCAAGAAGTAACGACGACCACCATCAGGACGAGGGGTCTGGGGGCTTCCAGGAACCACGCGCCATCGCCTGCATCTTGGGCGGAGCTCAAGACCCAGCCTCTCAGCGCATTTTCAAGCAGTTTGCTCGCGAGGTGAACGCAGCCCTTCCCAGGCTTGAGGCCACGCGCCCGCTCAGGTGGTCCAAGTGCGCCATCACCTTCAGGTCGACGGACCAGCTCAAGTGCGGCGCCACCGCTGGCGCCCTCCCGATGCTCTGCTCACCCGTCATCAGCAACGTGCAAGTCACCAGGACCATCATCGACGGTGGCACAAGGCTTAACGTCCTGTCCGTCAAGATGTTCGACAGCCTCCAAGTGCCATACGATCAACTTCAGCCTACCAAGCCCTTCTCAGGAGTGACCGGCGGCTCCACCACCCTGATAGGGCAGGTCTGCCTCCCTGTCACCTTCGGACAGCGTGACAACTACCGCACCGAGCTCATCGACTTTGACGTCGCCCACATCCGCCTGCCGTACGATGCCATCCTCGGGTATCCGGCCCTGGCCAAGTTCATGGCGGTGACCCACCATGGCTACAACGTCCTCAAGATGCCAGGAAGCGGCGGGATCATCACCGTCCCCTACGAAGAAAGAGATGCAGTGTGCTCCCTCGAGCGCGCCTTCCAAGCCGCAACGATCGAAGACCCCGACAACAATGGTGTGCAGTACCCTCCTGAGGCTGTCCCCAAGAAGAAGAAGCAGCTACTCCGCACAGGGCCACAGGGGAGCGGCACCTCTAGCGGTGCGACATCAGGATCGGTGCCCGCGCCTAGGGCGCCTCCCTCCATCGCATAGGAAGGCGCGCCCGGTGCCCTCCTCGGGCAGGGCTCGGGGGCTCACTTCGGGAGGGCCTTGGACCTAGCCAACATCATGAGGGAGGCGCTCGGGCACCACGTGGAGGCGTGCATTGCGGCACGTTTCCCTCAGGAGGATACCGGGCGAGGAGCACCCGACGCTCAGGAGTTCATCACCAAGGAGACTCAGGAGCTGCAGGATGCAAGAGCCATGCGCGGCAAGCGCCACCCACCTGGCGCAGCTACCCATCCAGGCGAGGATGGCGGGCTGCGCGTTTGCGTCGACATCCCAGGGCTCAACAGGGCTGCATCTCAGGAGCCCTTTTGGCCTTCGCGCGTGGTACGCTTTGAGGGCCCACCTCACAACTATGTTCACATGCCATTCGGCCTGCCGAGCGTGGCAGTCGCCTTCCAGTGCAGCCTACAGAGCATCCTGGCGGGTCAGGAGGCCATGCATCACGCAGTCCTGGCAGAGATGGAGACGGTCCTCGAGGAGCCGCCTTGACCCTCAGGGCCTCCCGAGGCTCAGGGTCCTGGTGGCTCATGAGGAGCAACCCCTTCGCTACGTGTCTTCAGCTACCCCAACATCCCTTCGACAACGGAACCAGGTGACATTTTCCAAATTTACTTAGCTGGGAGCGCCCCCGGGCTGCATCGTTCCCAGGCCGCGTGGGCCTGTCCCTGCGGAATGTATCCTTTTACGTCTTTAGCTTACTCCACTTGGGGCGCCCCTCAGGCTACATCATACACAAGCCACACGGGTCCAACCCAGTGGCGTGTATCGTTCTTGCATTTACCTAAGCTAGTTTGATTTTCATGCATAATCTATCTATGGTTATCACATGCTTGTTTGTCACCCACCACGGGAGCTACATACGCTGGCATGGCGCTTGTGCTCGGGTCCGTCCCTGCAACATCGACAAATCTGAGTGGCCGAGCTCTGGCTCGCGGCATGCCCTCACAAGACGTCACCTCACCAGGCCCTCGGTGGTTTCATATTCTTCTTGAGCAACCTGGGCGCACTGCAATCATCATGGCAATCTGGTCCCTCCTCGCTAACCTGTAGGGGAACCTCCCGAGATGACACAGCGCGTACCATGGGCTCCTTCTTCTCCCATGCGATTCACTTGCGCGTTAAAAGGGGGGCTCCTTAGCATCGCGACTCAGGAGCTCTTACTGGCTCTCCATCCCTCACCCCCTGGCCTTGACCACGGCATCGCGACCTGGCATACCAGCGACAGCTGAGCTGGCTCGAGGGCCGGGACCTGAGGACGCAGAGCACACAGAAGAGCATGGGGAAGAGGGGGAGGCTCGCACGGGCCTAACCTAGCTACCCAACAGCGGTCAACGCACAAGTATGGCGCAACACAAGGAACCAGCTCAGGAATGCCAAGATAAGTCTCGCGCCTGGATCGACCCAACGCTACAGCATAGGATCCTCACCTGTGGAAGCCTTATTACAGCAACGTCGCCACCCTTTCCTGCCCCTCGGTGGTTGCTTGAGCGCTAAAGGGGACCTCTTGAGCATTGCGCCTCAGGAGCTCTTACTGGACCTTGGGCTGCTCGCATCCTGGCCTTGACCATGGCATCGGGACCTGGCATACCAGCGATGGCTGCAGCCTGCCTGGGGATCGGGACCTGTTGGCGTAGAGCACCAAGCTGCCATGGGGATAGAAAGGGCAGATCGAGCTGAAACAAGACATGCGCTCGCAAAATTTCATAATAAGGATAATATGAACAGAAGGCATTACAGATCCTTTACACGCCCCCACGGGGTCCATTTCGATTCCTCGCAGGGAACAAAAAAGAAGGGAGTTCCTAGGAGCTCTATCTACACGCGCCAGCGCAACCGATGCCATCATCAACAGTGGGCCACGGGAGGCCGGTGCCAACCCCATCCAGATCAGCGACGGCGGCAACGGGATGCTGATGCCTTGCTCCGGGCCCGGCGAGAGCTCGGGGCATGTAGCTGTCGTCGCTCGTCTCCGGGGTCTCGTAGGGCTCGGGAGAATCGCTGGACTCCCAAGCGCCACCGCTGCTGCTGGAAGAGCCGCTGGCGAAGCCAGCGGCAAGCTCGGCGCTGGCTGCTGCACCGTCCCGGCGACCCTCTCCAGGGCAGCACTCCAAGCGGCGGCCTTCCGCATCGAAGACCTTGAAGAACATCGTGGAGGCGCCGTCGTACTTGAAGTGGATGGTGAGGGTGCCTTCCGCGCAGCAAACCCGGTCAACCTCGCCCCAGCTGCGAGTCATGAAGATCTTGCCCGGGGAAACGGCTTCCACCTCAGCTCCAGTCGCCGGGGCATCGCAGTCGGCGTGCTGCAGCCAAAGCTCAAGGGGGCCCCTCGGCGGCATCTCGGCGGAGAAGAACTGCGGGAAGCAGATCCAGTTGCGCGGAGGCATCGCCGCCCACATCACGAGTTCGCGCGAGGAGTCCGCGGTGTGGACTCCTGGGGCGATGGCGTGAGTCACCGCGGCGCGGCGACCACGGCCCCTACGCGGGCGGTGGCACTCGTCGCCTCTTCCTCCGGAGCCCTTAGCTTGGGCATACAAAGGCAGTGGGTACCCGGGAGGAGGCCGCTTGTACCAAGGCCTCGACACCTCCGGCCTCACGATCATGTCGCGGCGGTGGCTCATCATCTTCTTCCGCAGAAGTGGCTCGGGCTCGTCACGGGGGGTTTTTCCCTTCTCTACAGCCGAGAACCTCCGAATAGGCGCCATGGGAATCGCTACTAGCAATGAAGCGAGAAATAAGAAGCAAGCGGAGCAGGAAGAGATGGGCGACGGGGGCTCCGCCCCCTCCTCATTTATACCAGGAGAAGGCCAACTAGCGATCCCCACAATCACAGGTAATGATGATTTTTCTCTGCATGCAGCAGGGACTAGTCAAGTCGGGCAGTTGCCAAGGCAGTGTGGGGAAGCGGAGATGCCTGAGGGAGTCCTGGATTAGGGGGTGTCCGGATAGCTGGACTATAGCCTTTGGCCGGACTCCTGGACTATGAAGATACAAGATTGAAGACTTCGTCCCGTGTCCGGATGGGACTTTCCTTGGCGTGGAAGGCAAGCTTGGCGATACGGTTATGTAGATTTCCTACCATTTTAACCGACTCTTTGTAACCCTAACCCTATTCGGTGCCTATATAAACCGGAGGGTTTTAGTCCATAGGACGTACAACAATCATACCATAGGCTAGCTTCTAGGGTTTAGCCTCTCTGATCTCGTGGTAGATCTACTCTTGTACTACCCATATCATCAATATTAATCAAGCAGGAGTAGGGTTTTACCTCCATCGAGAGGCCCAACCTGGTAAAAACATCGTGTCCCTTGTCTCCTGTTACCATCCGCCTAGACGCATAGTTCGGGACCCCCTACCCGAGATCCGCCGGTTTTGACACCGACATTGGTGCTTTCATTGAGAGTTCCTCTGTCGCGTCATCCTTAGGCCCTGATGGCTCCTCCGACCATCAACAACGATGCGCCTGTGGTGAGACTTTTCTCCCCGGACAGATCTTTGTGTTTGGCGGCTTTGCACTGCGGGCCAATTCGCTTGGCCATCTGGAGCAGATTGAAAGCTATGCCCCTGGCCACCAGGTCAGATTTGGAAGTTTGAACTACACGGCTGACGTCTGCGGAGACTTGATCTTCGACGGGTTCGAGCCATAGCCAAGCAAGCCGCACTGTCACGAGGGGCATGATCTAGCTCTGCCGTCGAACAGTGTCCTAGAGGCCGCACCAGTGTCCGCTCCGACCTTTAGCTCGGAGCCGACTGGGCTGATCGAGGACGGTGGCTGGACACCGCCTCGGGGCTGCAATCTCTGGCGATTGAGCCGCACACCTACCCCGCCTTTGCGGCTCGTGGACTCAAGGTGCGGACTCCTCTCCGGACTCCGAGCCTTCCGCGCCCCGCCAATCAAATCCGGTTGGGCGCCGGTCATGGAATTCACCGCCAGACATCTTTCAAGACTCGCCTTTGGCGACATCCTCAATTCACTAAATCTCTCTCTCTCGAGAGCCCTGGCCGGATTATGGTCGAAGGTTGGGATGCGGACGACGAAGAAATTCAAAGCCCACCCACCACCCACTTCAGTAGCCAATCAGCCGATGATTTAACCGACATGCTCGACCTGACTCAAGACATCGACGGTATGGACGACGATGCAGAGATTTACCAAGAACCAGCGCCCACAAGGTAATGGAAGGCCACCTCACATCGACATATACATGGTGGACATCCCAAAAGATGGAATGGCGATGGAACAAATGAGGATGACCCTCCAAGAAACAGCCTAAGCGCCAAGGTCGTGGCGCGCTCTAAATCCCGCCACAAAGAAAACGGTGATTCCGCACGGAGACAATAACATCACGGACAAGTGCGAAGATAACCCCTCCAAAGATGATTCAGCGCAGAGGATGGAGAAGCCAGCCCTCACGAGAGCGGCGATAGAGAGGTAGAGGACGATAATTACATGCCTCCCTCGGAAGATGAGGCAAGCCTCGACGACGCAATTAATTCGTGCCCCGAGGATCCCGTCGAACAAGAGTGTTTCAAACGCAGGCTCATGGCCACGGCAAGCAGCCTCAAGAAAAAGCAGCAACAACTTAGAGCTGACCAAGACTTGCTAGCAGACAGATGGACTGAAGTCCTTGCGGCCGAAGAGTATGAACTCGAGCGCCCCTCCAAGAGCTACCCAAAACGCAGGCTGTTACCCCGATTAGAGGAGGAAGCACCCAAACCTACATCACCAGCACATGATATGGCTGACCGGCCACCTCGTGGCCCCGACAGAGAAGCCTCTCGGCCCTCAACTCAAGCCGCACCCCGGCGCCACTCAAAAAATACAAAGGCGCGGGGAAATGCGCCAGACCTGCGAGATATATTGGAGGACAAGGCAAACAAACAAGGTCGATCTCACGGATCGCGTAGCGCGCCACGACACGTGATTTAACAATCACGCCCCGAATATAACAACTCGGCCGGGCGAACACAGAGACAAAGCTCATTTGAGCTGCGTCGTGATATAGCCCAATGCAGAGGCGCCGCACACCCACTATGCTTCACAGATGAGGTGATGGATCATCAAATCACTGAGGGTTTCAAACCCGTAAACATTGAATCATACGATGGCACAACAGATCCTGCAGTTTGGATCGAGGACTATCTCCTTCACATCCACATGGCCCGCAGTGATGATCTACACGCCATCAAATACCTCCCACTCAAGCTTAAAGGACCAGCCCGACATTGGCGTAAGAGCTTGCCAGCAGAGTCAATTGGTTGTTGGGAAGACCTGGAAGCCGCATTCCTCGACAATTTCCAGGGCACATATGTGCGACCACCAGACGCCGATGACCTAAGCCACATAATTCAGCAGCCAGAGGAATCGGCCAGACAATTCTGGACACGGTTCCTAACCAAGAAAAATCAAATCGTCAATTGTCCGGATGCCGAGGCCCTTGCAGCCTTCAAACACAACATCCGCGATGAGTGGCTTGCCCGGCACCTAGGACAGGAAAAGAAGAAATCCATGGCAGCCCTCACAACACTCATGACCCGCTTTTGCGCGGGAGAGGACAGCTGGCTAGCTCGTAGTAACAACATGACCAAGAGCCACGTAATTGGATACCAAGGACAGCAATGGCAGGTCGCGTTGCAACAAGCACAAGCGCGCATTAACGGCGCTTAATGCTGAGGATACGACGATCCAATGCCGGATTCAGAGGCTCTAAACCCGTCGCGGAAAAAGCCATTTAAAAGAAATACTCCGGCCCGTCCAATTTGGACCGAATACTCAATCGCTTCGTGCTGATTCATGGCACTTTAAAAGCCAGCCAATCACACCAACAGGGATTGTTGGCTGTTCAAGCAGCAGCAAGTTAAATGCCAAAAACAATGACAAGGGCTGCATAGCGATGACGAGGAGGAGCCCGGCCGGCGAACAATAGAGGATAGAAGGGCTTACCCCCGCAAGTGCGGACGGTGAACATGATATACGCAACCCACATACCAAAAGGGAGCAGAAGCGTGCACTAAGGGACGTATATGCGATGGAGCCAGTCGCCCCAAAGTTCAACCCGTGGTCTTCCTGCCCGATCACTTTTGATCGAAGGGACCACCCCACTAGCATCCGCCATGGCGGATTTGCCGCATTGGTTCTAGACCCAATCATTGACGGATTTCACCTCACTAGAGTCCTAATGGATGGCGGCAGCAGCCTGAACCTCGTTTATCAGGATACAGTGTGCAAAATGGGCATAGACCCATCAAGGATTAAACCCACAAACACGACCTTTAAAGGCGTCATACTGTGTAGAGGCCAACTATGCAGGCTCGCCACACTTGAAGTGGTCTTCGATTCCTGGATAACTTCCGGCGAGGAGTTAATCTTGACATAGTCCCGTTCCACAGCGGCTATCACGCACCGCCGGACGAAGAGCATTTGCAAAGTTCAATGCGGTGCCGCACCACGATATCTCAAGCTCAAGATGCCAGGTCCTCGAGGAGTCATTACGGTCAATGGAAACACCGAACGCTCTCTCGGGCGGAGGAGCATCGGCGCCCTCGCGGGCGGAAGTACAAAGCAACCTCTCAAGGCAATTCACGAGTCCGGCTATTAAACGACCGGACACCGCTGCCGCCCGAGTAACCTACAACAAGACCGCTGGCACGCCCGAGCATGCATAGCAATGCGGCCCAAGCCCCACCCTCATGAAATTGCGGAACCAGTACTACGCGTACATAATTACGCTCTGGAAATACCATGGGCATAGGGGAAGGGGCACGACCACGGCATGCCCAGAATGCGGCTCAACCGCACCAGGGGCTCCCGATTGTGTCATTCTTTTCTTTTTTCTTTTTACTTTCAGGACCCCGTTCTCACGAAGCCCTATCCAGCATTAGAATCGCCAAACACACGATGCAACAGCCAGGGAAGCATAAAGCTACGTCGAGTGTCCAGGTGGTCTCTATTACGAGCAATATATCTGTTTTACACACCATCCCGCGGCTTACCCCTGGATGGGGGACATGTTAAAATGTCCCATCCCTTACTTATCGCACTATTTGTATCGTTCTGCTCTTACTGCAGCCCTTTTGAATAAACAATATATAGCTTCTGCCTATCATGGAAATCCCTTTTCTCTCTCTCTCTCTCTCTCTCTATATATATATATATATATATATATATATATATATTCATTTATGACATTGTGCAACCGTACACTTTGGTACAGGCAATACACCAGGGGCTTAAGTACCCCACAATATGGTGTGATAAGTCCGAACACTTTCACAAGTGCGGCACCTCGAACTTATAGCATTATATGCATCAGCTCCGAATCATGTCTTGGGTCAATAGTTGGGTTTGCCCGGCTCCCATGTTTTGGTACCTTATGTTCCGTTATATCGGCTAATGTAGCGCTGGGAGAACCACCGCGATTGTGCCCAGCTGAGCTGGGTTAAGCACCTCGGTGAGAAAGCTAAAACTGACCGTCATGATAGGGCGAGAGCCGGTCGCTGTTCGAGAGGTTTCGAGTCCCTAAAGACTTATGCCGCTTAGAGCGAGGAGTCGGCATTGTCCGCCTAGGCATGGATAGCGCCTCAACTCGGTCTTCCAATACTAGGGCTTCACCGAAATTTAAAATTATAGAATTCTATGGCTAAGTGAGAGTGTTCAAGCATTATAGTCCGGTTTCCTTGTTCGTTGCGTGAGCGCCTCCTCGAAGGACCCAAGAATGGGAACAAGAGCGCCAAGTTTATCCCAACACCCAAAGACTCGTGGCATGGGGGCTGAAGCCGACGACTCGCCATCTCTCTAATTTAATACACGGCCGCATAGAAGGTAATATTTTAAATTCAAAAGTGTTGCTTAGCGCACATGAACAAGTTTTCAGCGTACATGATAACAAATGCGAGTCTACTAAAAATTATATCTTTGGAGCATTCATCCGCTATAAGGCGAGCACCCTTCAGACGCCTCATAATACATTTCAGGCTTGCGATGCTCCTTCTTCGGTGGTGGTCTGTCCGTCACAAGCTTCTCAGCGTCCATCTTGCCCCAGTGCACCTTAGGAAGGGCAAGGGCCCTACGGGCACCTTCGATGCAGACGGAGCGCTTGATGACTTCAACGCATGGACAGGCGTCCACCAGCCGCTTCACCAGCCCGAAGTAGCTCCCAGGCATGGCTTCCTTAGGCCACGACCAAACTATGAGGCCTTTCATGGCCTGTTCGGCCACCTTATGGAGCTCGACCAGCTGCTTCAACTGGTCGCTATGGGCACCGGTGTCCGCCTCAAAGATATTGAGACCGAACACCTTCTCCGCCGAGCTTCCCTCCTCGGCTCAAGAGAATGCGGCAGATCAGCCACACCGCAGGCAGATCTGTGAATGCTCCTGGAGAGCTCTGGATTCGGGTAAGTAACAGATAATTCACTTTCACATGCTTGCTTTGCATATAGAATGCCTTACCCGCCGCTATCTTCTTCATCGCCTCAATCTCCTGGAGGGCTTTTTGGGCTTCGCCATAGCGGCCTTTGGCGCTCTCAAGGGCAGGCGAGCTCGGACACTCGAGTCTTTGAGTCACGCCCAAACTCTCGTCTTTTTCCACGAGCCTGGACCTCTTGCCGCACCTCCGCCATCCGCGCCTCCCCGCTTCTCTCGCTCGGCAGCTCCGCTGCCGCATTGCTTTCGCCTTGACACCGCTTCCTTCGTGGTCGCCACCTCGTCAAGTGGCCCCGCAAATATTCACGTTATTCTGCCATATTTTGCAACCACACCTTTTAAATACTCCCATAAGGTATTACTTACCTTCTTTATCCTCGAGCTGATTTTTGGCAAGTCCGAGCTCGTTCTCGGACTGCTCGAGGCTCTGTTTCAATGCATCAACCTCTGCAGTCCGTGCGGCAGAGGTCAGCAGCGCAGCCTGCATTCCCATATTGACATACTTATGTTAGACTCCTGCAGATATCTTTTAGATCCTCGCCCGGCTTTTTCTTCCGAACACCAAACTAAGCATCGAGGCTACCGTCTATGCGGTAATATTTTATATATCTTAAATACATACCTCAAAGCCTCGTTAGAAGGCTGGCACAGTTTCACCAGCCCTCTCTTGGCGGACTGAACTTTCTGGATCACCACACTCATAACAGGGCGGTGCTCCTCGTCGATAGAAGCGCTGTTAAGCGCCTCCATCAAATCATCCAGCGCCTCCGGTTGGACGGAGGTCACCGGCGTCGTAGTCTTGCCCTTCTTATGAAGGGGTCGCCTATCGGACTCCGGAACCACTGAAGGTTCCGGTACGGAGTCCGGCACAGGGCCAGACTTGAAGCCCTTCGGGGTTTTATCCCCTTTGGCCCGAAGTCCGAGAGGTCGCCTTGCGGCGCCTCCAGGGCCACCTCCTCCTGGCTGGGCCCCTTTTGGGACTCCACCCCGGCGTCATCCACGGCGGGAGGAGACGAGGCGGTCGGAAGTGAGGTGTTATTCACCTCCGACGAATCCAGGGAGCCGCTCGACGAATCGTCGAGCCCGTCCTTGGGCGGGCTGCATGCTTATATTCGGCGTTAAAAGATGTTGTGCGACAAATGGAACGCCATGAGTTATTCTGGTGTCCGGACACTTACAATCTCGCCAGGGGCTTGGTCCTTGGTGGCCACCCCTCTCCGCCGTCGTCGGCGTTGGCGGAGCAGTCCGAAGGGAGGGTCCTTCCCTTCTTGGACCCTCCGGCCTCCCCAGTTGGGGCGGCCTTCCTTTTCTTCTCTCCCCCCGCTGGGGGAGAGGCCTCTTTTTCCTCCTCCTCGTCTTCATGGGAGGACTCCGCCTCGGAGTCATCGGACGATGAGTCCGACAACACCTGGCGCCGGGAACTCCTCCGAGTTCCCGTGGCCTTCTTCTCCGGCACCACGTAAGGTGCCGAAACCAGCAGCCCCATCAAGCGGGCGTCCGCTGGGTCTTCTGGCAAGGGAGCCGGACAGTTAACCTATCCGGACGTCTTCAGCCAGTCCTGTCAAAGGTGAGGGAGTTTTAGATCCCGCATAGAGTCAAACTATGAAAAAAGAGTCCCGTAAAGGGTAAAATAACTTACCTTGCTGGCTTGATGCTGCGAGCTGAATCCGCGATCTTCGGTAGCGGATGCGGGAGCTTCGGCGCCCTTGAACAACACCTTCGAGGCATCTTCTTACATAGTGTCGAAGAGCCGGCTCAAGGTTTGGTGCTGTGCCAGATCAAACTCCCACAAGTTGAAGGCCCGTTGCTGGCATGGGAGAATCCGGCGGATGAGCATCACCTGGATTACATTGACAAGCTTGAGTTTCTTGTCCACCAGGTTTCGGACGCAGGTTTGGAGTCCGGTCAGCTCTTCCAAATTACCCCACGTCAGGCCCGTCTCTTTCCATGAGGTGAGCCGTGTAGGAAGCGGATCGAATTGGGGTCCGCCGCCCATTGACAATCAGCGACTCGGGTGATGTAGAACCACCCGATTGCCACCCCTTAATGGTCTCCACGAAGGAGCCCTCGAGCCATAGGACGTTGGCCATCTTGCCCACCATGGCACCTCCAAGACTCGCTTGGCAGCCACCCACTACCTTCGGCTTGACATTGAAGGTCTTCAGCCATAAGCCGAAGTGGGGCTGGATGCAGAGGAAGGCCTCGCACATGACGATAAATGCCGAGATGTTGAGGATGAAATTCGGGGCCAGATCATGGAAATCTAGGCCGTAGTAGAACATGAGCCCCCGGAAAAATGGGTGAAGTGGAAACCCTAGTCCGCGGAGGAAGTGGGGGAGGAACACCACCCTCTCATGGGGCCTGGGGGTGGGGATGAGCTGCCCCTTGTTGGGGAGCCGATGCGCGATGTCATCAGACAAGTATCCAGCCTTCCGCAGCTTTTTGATGTGCCCCTCCGTGACGGAGGAGGCCATCCACTTGCCTCCCGCTCCGGACATAGTTGGAGAAGCTTGAGGTGGGATGTGCGGACTTGGGCGCTGGAGCTCGAAAAGTCTTGAAATGGATAAGAAAAGGAGGAAGAAGGCGTGTGTGAAAAGGTGGATCCTTATCCCCTTATATGGACGGACAAAGCTATGCGTCCCCACCGGCCTGATAAAACTCGCTTATCTCCCAAGCGCCGTAATCAATGGCGCGGTGGGGTTACCCACACCGTATTGATGAGAATCCGGAATGAGGGACACGATCTCGCTTTGACAAGACGTGCCAAGAAACCGCCTCGCTAAACGCTACCGAGGTGGGACAAGAAAACGATTCGAATAAAGGCTTGGCCGTGGTGTGATGTCACGCTGCGGAATACGTCAGCAGATTGAACTTGTGTAAATATTATTCTCTCTACGGTGGTATGTGGAACTTATTTTGCAGAGCCGGACACTATCCTTGTGTTCAAAATCTTCTATGAAGTATTCGGAGGAGGAACCCGCCTTGCAATGCCGAAGACAATATGCGCATCGGACTCGTCGTCATTGAAGCCTGGTTCAGGGGCTACTGAGGGAGTCCTGGATTAGGGGGTGTCCGGATAGCCGGACTATAGCCTTTGGCCGGACTCCTGGACTATGATGATACAAGATTGAAGACTTCGTCCCGTGTCCGGATGGGACTTTCCTTGGCGTGGAAGGCAAGCTTGGCGATACGGATATGTAGATTTCCTACCATTGTAACCGACTCTATGTAACCCTAACCCTATTCGGTGCCTATATAAACCGGAGGGTTTTAGTCCGTAGGACGAACAACAATCATACCATAGGCTAGCTTCTAGGGTTTAGCCTCTCTGATCTCGTGGTAGATCTACTCTTGTACTACCCATATCATCAATATTAATCAAGCAGGAGTAGGGTTTTACCTCCATCAAGAGGGCCCGAACCTGGGTAAAAACATCGTGTCCCTTGTCTCCTATTACCATCCGCCTAGGCGCACAGTTCGGGACCTCCTACCCGAGATCCGCCGGTTTTGACACCGACAACGCCCACGTCCAGTCAGACGCCACGCGTCATGCGGGGCCACAGGCTGTTGGGGCCCGCGGCGCTCCGCACTTGCCCCTTGGCTTCGCCTCGAAGCCAAGTCCGAGCGTGCCTGCTACCTCTTGAGCACTGCGTTGGTTTTCCCTTGAAGAGGAAAGGGTGATGCAGCAAAGTAGCGTAAGTATTTCCCTCGGTTTTTGAGAACCAAGGTATCAATCCAGTAGGAGGCTTGATGTCTACTACACAACCTTCTTCTTGTAGACGTTGTTGGGCCTCCAAGTGCAGAGTTTTGTAGGACAGTAGCAAATTTCCCTCAAGTGGATGACCTAAGGTTTATCAATCCATGGGAGGCGTAGGATGAAGATGGTCTCTCTCAAACAACCCTGCAACCAAATAACAAAGAGTCACTTGTGTCCCCAACACACACAATACAACGGTAAATTGTATAGGTGCACTAGTTCGGCGAAGAGATGGTGATACAAGTGCAATATGGATGGTAGATATAGGTTTTTGTAATCTGAAATATAAAAACAGCAAGGTAACTAATGGTAAAAATGAGCGTAAACGGTATTGCAATGCGTTGAAACAAGGCCTAGGGTTCATACTTTCACTAGTGCAAGTTCTCTCAACAATAATAACATAATTGGATCATATAACTATCCCTCAACATGAAACAAATGGTCACTCCAAAGTCACTAATAGCGGACAAAAAACAAAGAGATTATGGTAGGGTACGAAACCACCTCAAAGTTATTCTTTCCAATCAATCCGTTGGGCTATTCCTATAAGTGTCACAAACAACCCTAGAGTTCGTACTAGAATAACACCTTAAGATACAAATCAACCAAAACCCTAATGTCACCTAGATACTCCAATGTCACCTCAAGTACCCGTGGGTATGATTATACAATATGCATCACACGATCTCAGATTCATCTATTCAACCAACACATAGAACCTCAAAGAGTGCCCCAAAGTTTCTACCGGAGAATCAAGACAAAAATGTGTGCCAACCCATATGCATAAGTTCATGGGCGGAACCCGCAAGTTGATCACCAAAACATACATCAAGTGAATCACGTGATATCCCATTGTCACCACAGATACGCACGGCAAGACGTACATCAAGTGTTCTCAAATCATTAAAAACTCAATCCGATAAGATTACTTCAAAGGGAAAACTTAATCCATTACAAGAGAGTAGAGGGGGAGAAGAAACATAAGATCCAACTATAATAGCAAAGCTCGAGATACATCAAGATCGTGCCAAATCAAGAACACGAGAGAGAGAGATCAAACACATAGCTCTCGGTACATACCCTCAGCCCGAGGGTGAACTACTCCTCCTCGTCATGGAGAGCGCGGGATGATGAAGATGGCCACCGTAAGGTTCCCCCCAGGTGGTGCCGAACAGGGTCCCGAGAGGTTTTGGTGGCTACAGAGGTTTGCGGGCGGCGGAACTCCTAATCTATTATGTTCCCGAAGTTTTTAGGGTATATGGGTATATATAGGAGGAAGAAGTACGTCGTGGAGCCACGAGGGCCCACGAGGTGGAGGGCGCCCTAGGGGATGGGTGCGCCCCACCTCGTGGCTTTCTCAAGCTTCCTTGACGTGGACTCCACCTCCCGGTTGCTTTCCTTCCAAAAATAACTTCTCCAGAAGGTTTCATTCCGTTTCGACTCTGTTTGATATTCCTTTTCTTCGAAACACTGAAACAAGGGGAAAAACAGGAACTGGCACTGGGCTCTGGGTTAATAGGTTAGTCCCAAAAGTGATATAAAAGTGCTTAAGAAAGCCCATAAACATCCAAGATGGATAATATAATAGCATGGAACAATCAAAAATTATAGATACGTTGGAGACATATCAAGGCTACGCGCGAGTCCCTCGCACTACACAAACAAATAAATCCTCGCAACCAACGCGATAAGGGGTTGTCAATCCCTACACGGTCACTTACGAGAGTGAGATCTGATAGATATGATAAGATAATATTTTTGGTACTTTTATGATAAATATGAAAAGTAAAATAAAAGCAACGAAAATAACTAAGTGTTGGAAGATTAATATGATGGAAAATAGACCCGGGGGCCATAGGTTTCACTAGTGGCTTCTCTCAAGAGCATAAGTATTTTACGGTGGGTGAACAAATTACTGTTGAGCAATTGACAGAATTGAGCATAGTTATGAGAACATCTAGGTATGATCATGTATATAGGCATCACGTCCGAGACAAGTAGACCGACTCCTGCCTGCATCTACTACTATTACTCCACGCATCGACGCTATCCAGCATGCATCTAGAGTATTAAGTTCATAAGAACAGAGTAACGCTTTAAGCAAGATGACATGATGTAGAGGGATAAATTCATGCAATATGATAAAAACCCCATCTTGTTATCCTCGATGGCAACAATACAATACGTGCCTTGCTGCCCCTCATCACATTGGGAAAGGACACCGCAATATTGAACCCAAAGCTAAGCACTTCTCCCATTGCAAGGAAGATCAATCTAGTAGGCCAAACCAAACTGATAATTCGAAGAGACTTGCAAAGATAACCAATCATACATAAAAGAATTCAGAAGATTCAAATATTGTTCATAGATAAACTGATCATAAACCCACAATTCATCGGTCTCAACAAACACACTGCAAAAGAAGATTACATCAAATAGATCTCCACGAGAGAGGGGGAGAACATTGTATTGAAATCCAAAAAGAGAGAGGAAGCCATCTAGCTAATAACTATGGACCCGAAGGTCTGAGGTAAACTACTCACACTTCATCAGAGAGGCTATGGTGTTGATGTAGAAGCCCTTCGGGATCGATGCCTCCTCGGGCGGAGCTCCGAAACAGGCCCCAAGATGGGATCTCGTGGGTACAGAAGGTTGCGGCGGTGGAATTAGGTTTTTGGCTCCGTATCTGATCGTTTGGGGGTACGTAGGTACATATAGGAGGAAGGAGTATGTCGGTGGAGCAACGTGGGGCCCACGAGGGTGGAGGGCGCGCCCCCTACCTCGTGGCTTCCTGTTTGATTTCTTGACGTAGGGTCCAAGTCCTCTGGATCATGTTCGTTCCGAAAATCACGTTCCCGAAGGTTTCATTCCGTTTGGACTCCGTTTGATATTCTTTTTCTGCGAAACTCTAAAATAGGCAAAAACAACAATTCTGGGCTGGGCCTCCGGTGAATAGGTTAGTTCCAAAAATAATATAAAAGTGAATAATAAAGCCCAATAATGTCCAAAACAGAAGATAATATAGCATGGAGCAATCAAAAATTATAGATACGTTGGAGACGTATCAAGCATTCCCAAGCTTAATTCCTGCTCGTCCTCGAGTAGGTAAATGATAAAAACAGAATTTTTGATGTGGAATGCTACTTGGCATAATTTCTATGTAATTCTTCTTAATTGTGGTATGAATATTCAGATCCGAAAGATTCAAGATAAAAGTTCAATATTGACATAAAAATAATAATACTTCAAGCATACTAACTAAGCAATTATGTCCTCTCAAAATAACATGGCCAAAGAAAGTTCATCCCTACAAAATCATATAGTTTAGTCATGCTCCATTTTCGTCATACAACAATGCTCTCATCATGCACAACCCCGATGACAGGCCAAGCAATTGTTTCATACTTTAGTAATCTCAAACTTTTTCAACCTTCACGCAATACATGAGCGTGAGCCATGGATATAGCACTATGGGTGGAATATTATATGATGATGGGGGTTATGTGGAGAAGACAAAAAAAGGAGAAAGTCTCACATCAATGAGGCTAATCAATGAGCTATGGAGATGCCCATCGATTGATGTTAATGCAAGGAGTAGGGATTGCCATGCAACGGATGCACTAGAGCTATAAATATATGAAAGCTCAACAAAAGAAACTAAGTGGGTGTGCATCCAACTTGCTTGCTCACGAAGACCTAGGGCACTTGAGGAGGCCCATTGTTGGAATATACAAGCCAACTTCTATAATGAAAAATTCACACTAGTATATGAAAGTGACAAAACAAGAGACTCTCTATCATGAAGATTATGGTGCTACTTTGAAGCACAAGTGTGGTAAAGGATAGTAACATTGTCCCTTCTCTCTTTATCTCTCTTTTTTTTGGGGGCCTTCTCTTTTTTTATGGCCTTTCTCTCTTTTTTTATTCCTCACTTGGGACAATGCTCTAGAAAACGATGATCATCACACTTCTATTTATTTACAACTCAATGATTACAACTCGATACTAGAACAAAGTATGATTCTATATGAATGCCTCCGGTGGTGTACCGGGATATGCAATGAACCAAGAGTGACATGTATGAAAGAATTATGAACAGTGGCTTTGCCACAAATACTATGTCAACTACATGATCATGCAAAGCAATATGACAATGATGAACATGTCATGATAAACGGAATGGTGGAAAGTTGCATGCCAATATATCTCGGAATGGCTATGGAAATGCCATAGTAGGTAGGTATGGTGGCTGTTTTGAGGAAGATATAAGGAGGTTTATGTGTGAAAGATTGTATCATATCACGGGGTTTGGATGCACCGGCGAAGTTTGCACCAACTCTCAATGTGAGAAAGGACAATGCACGGTACCGAAGAGGCTAACAATGGTGGAAAGGTGAGAGTGCGTATAATCCATGGAGTCAACATTAGTCATAAAGAACTCACATACTTATTGCAAAAATCTACAAGTCATCAAAAACCAAGCACTACGGGCATGCTCCTAGGGGGATAGATTGGTAGGAAAAGACCATCGCTCGTCCGCGACCGCCACTCATAAGGAGGACAATCAAAGAACACCTCATGTTTCAAATTTGTTACATAACGTTTACCATACGTGCATGCTACGGGACTTGCAAACTTCAACACAAGTATTTCTCAAATTCACAACTACTCAACTAGCACAACTTTAATATCACTACCTCCATATCTCGAAACAATCATCAAGCATCAAACTTCTCTTAGTATTCAACACACTCATAAGAAAGTTTTTACTAATATTGAATACCTAGCATATTAGGATTATTTAAGCAAATTACCATGTTATTTAAGACTCTCAAACTAATCTAAATGATGCATGAGAGATCAAAAGTTTCTATAAAACAAATCCACCACCCTGCTCTAAAAGATATACGTGAAGTAGTAGAGCAAAACTATATAACTCAAAAGATATAAGTGAAGCACATAGAGTATTCTAATAATTCCCGAATCATGTGTCTCTCTCTCAAAAGGTGTGTACAGCAAGGATGATTGTGGTAAAATAAAAAGCAAAGACTCAAATCATACAAGACGCTCCAAGCAAAACACATATCATGTGGTGAATAAAAATATAGCTCCAAGTAAAGTTACCGATGGAAGTAGACGAAAGAGGGGATGCCTTCCGGGGAATCCCCAAGCTTTGGCTTTTTGGTGTCCTTATATTATCTTGGGGGTGCCATGGGCATACCCAAGCTTAGTCTCTTGCCACTCCTTGTTCCATAATCCATCAAATCTTTCACCCAAAACTTGAAAACTTCACAACACAAAACTTAACAGAAAATCTCGTGAAGACCACTTCAAGGTACTGTAATGAACTCATTCTTTATTTATATTGGTGTTAAACCTACTGTATTCCAACTTCTCTATGGTTTAAAAACTCTTTTACTAGCCATAGATTCATCAAAATAAGCAAACAACACACGAAAAACAGAATCTATAAAAAACAGAACAGTCTGTAGTAGTTTGTAACTAACGCAAACTTCTGGAACTCCAAAAAATCAGCCAAAATAGGACGACCTATAAAATATTTTTATTGATCAGCAGCAATTGGAATTAATATTTTATCACGTTCTTGTCATTTTTAACAATTATTTTCGTGAACAGAAAGTTTCTGGAATTTACAGCAAGATCAAATAACTATCATCCAAGAAGATCCTATAGGTTTAACTTGGCACAAACACTAATTAAAACATAAAAACACATCTAACCAGAGGCTAGATCAAATATGTATTCCTAAACAGAAGCAAAAAGCAAAAAAAAAAAACTAAAAATAAAATTGGGTTGCCTCCCAACAAGCGCTATCGTTTTACGCCCCTAGGTAGGCATAAAAGCAAGGATAGATCTAGGTATTGCCATCTTTGGTAGGCAATTCTTCAATGAGACATCTATCATACTTAGGAGTTTCTTTATTTTTATTAATTATCAAACTTTTAGGCACAAGATCGAAAAATTCATTTGTAGCAAATGGTTCCTTAAGGGCAGCAAAAAGATTGGGATGAATACTTATAGATTTGAGATCCGCAGTTTCCTTACTAGAGGATTTACCCTTACTTTTAGGAACATACATAAGCTTGGCAATTTTAGTTGGAGGACTTGGGGTATTCTTTACGGAAGAAAAAGCAGTTCCCAAGTTGGTAATGATACCCTCAAGTTTATCGATTCTAGTGGAATCTTGATTTATTCTTTCATTAACTATGGGTTCCTTCTCCTTAATATTTTTCAAAGTGACTCCTACTTTAGATCCATATTGGGTAATTTGGTTGTGGATCTTTTTATCCAGATTTTCAATTAACTCTATGGTAGCAACTTTATTTTCAATAGTTTCAAGTCTTTGCATTACATGCTCCAAAGTTAACAAAGTTCCATTAACCAAAAGAGGTGGTGAGCCAAACAAATCTATCATAGCATTATAAGAATCAAAAGTATGGCTACCCAAGAAATTCCCTCCGGTAATGGTATCAAGGATATATCTATACCAAGGAGTAGCGCCTAAATAAAAATTGCGGAGAAGAACATAAGTAGATTGCTTCATGGTAGATGTATTTTGAGCATTGCAAATTATATACCAAGCGTCTTTTAGATTTTCTCCCTCCCTTTGTTTAAAATTGAGAACTTCATTTTCGGGAGACAACGGAGAAGATAAAGGACTAGCCATGACGACAAGGCAAGCAAACGGAAAAGAGGCTAACGAAAAAGAGAGGGCGAATAAAACGGCAAGGGTGAAGTCGGGGAGAGGAAAACGAGAGGCAAATGGCAAATAATGTAATGCGGGAGATAAGGGTTTGTGATGGGTACTTGGTATGTTGACTTTTGCGTAGACCTCCCCGGCAATGGCGCCAGAAATCCTTCTTGCTACCTCTTGAGCACTGCATTGGTTTTCCCTTGAAGAGGAAAGGGTGATGCAGCAAAGTAGCGTAAGTATTTCCCTCAGTTTTTGAGAACCAAGATATCAATCCAAGAGAGAGGCTACGCATGAGTCCCTCGCACCTACACAAACAAATAAATCCTCGCAACCAACGCGATAAGGGGTTGTCAATCCCTACACGGTCACTTACGAGAGTGAGATCTGATAGATATGATAAGATAATATTTTTGGTATTTTTATGATAAATATGGAAAGTAAAATAAAAGCAACGGAAATAACTAAGTGTTGGAAGATCAATATGATGGAAAATAGACCAGGGGGCCATAGGTTTCACTAGTGGCTTCTCTCAAGAGCATAAGTATTTTACGGTGGGTGAACAAATTACTGTTGAGCAATTGACAGAATTGAGCATAGTTATGAGAATATCTAGGTACGATCATGTATAAAGGCATCACATCCGAGACAAGTAGACCGACTCACCTCAGCATCTACTACTATTACTCCACACATCAACCGCTATCCAAAGATGCATCTAGAGTATTAAGTTCATAAGAACAGAGTAACGCTTTAAGCAAGATGACATGATGTAGAGGGATAAATTCATGCATTATGATAAAAACCCATCTTGTTATCCTCGATGGCAACAATACAATACGTGCCTTGCTGCCCCTATCATCACCGGGAAAGGACACCGCAAGATTGAACCCAAAGCTAAGCACTTCTCCCATTGCAAGAAAGATCAATCTAGTAGGCCAAACCAAACTGATAATTCGAAGAGACTTGCAAAGATAACCAATCATACATAAAAGAATTCAGAAGATTCAAATATTGTTCATAGATAAACTTGATCATAAACCCACAATTCATCGGTCTCAACAAACACACCGCAAAAGAAGATTACATCGAATAGACCTCCACGAGAGAGGGGGAAAACATTGTATTGAGATCCAAAAAGAGAGAGGAAGCCATCTAGCTAATAACTATGGACCCGAAGGTCTGAGGTAAACTACTCACACTTCATCAGAGAGGCTATGGTGTTGATGTAGAAGCCCTCCGTGATCGATGCCCCTCCGTGAAGCTCCTAACATGCCCCAAGATGGGATCTCGTGGGTACAGAAGGTTGCGGCGGTGGAATTAGGTTTTTGGCTCCGTATCTGATCGTTTGGGGATACGTAGGTATATATAGGAGGAAGGAGTACGCCGGTGGAGCAACATGGGGCCCACGAGGGTGGAGGACGCGCCCAGGGGGGTAGGCGCGCCCCTACCTTGTGGCTTCTTGTTTGATTTCTTGACGTAGGGTCCAAGTCCTCTGGATCATGTTCGTTCCGAAAATCACATTCCCGAAGGTTTCATTCCGTTTGGACTCCGTTTGATATTCTTTTTCCGCGAAACTCTGAAATAGGCAAAAAAAAAAACGATTCTGGGCTGGGCCTCCGGTTAATAGGTTAGTCCCAAAACTAATATAAAAGTGAATAATAAAGCCCAATAATGTCCAAAACAGAAGATAATATAGCATGGAGCAATCAAAAATTATAGATACATTGGAGACGTATCAGTGCCTTGGGCCCGGGGCTCTTGTCGGCATCCTCGGACGGGGTCCCAGACTTGTCAGGTGAGGCCTGACAAGATGGCTCCACCAAAGGCCCCTGTCGACCCATCTTCACCAGCAAACACTCAAGACCCTCGCGAGGCGGACGACACAAGACCTCCTCAGGGGCGGCCTCACCAGGCCGGCTCACGAGGAGCGGAGAGATCAAGGCGAGGGACACCTCGTGAGGTTTCTATGATGCAAGCCATGACGACTAGAGCCAGGAGGGCGCCAGCGCGCGTAGTGTCCTCATTTCCTCTTTGGTGCTAAAGAGGCAAGCGCAGATGAGGAGTCCCGAGGCATCAGGCAAAGGTTTCCATATCGGAGCAACGAGACCAAGACCAGCAGGACGACAGGATGGAGGTCACTGTGGAGCCCAAGACGGCGTCACCACCAGAGCCTTTGGCAGGCGAAGACCACCTTTAGTCAGGATAACTTGTACTAGTTGTCTCCCTTCGAATTTGACTGTTGTTGGATCCCTTCCCGCTCAATATTTGGGGAGAGGACCAGGGCCTCTATAAATAGGACTAGGCACCACGACAGGGAGCGGATGGGGTGCTGATCTGGAGCTGATCGGGAGCCGATCTGGAGCTGATGTTGAGATCATCTTAGATCGGAGCCATTCCATCCATAGCCACACACAAGCTCACCAAGCACAAGAGCATCTCTCCTCGGGAGGCTGTTCTTCCCTTGTAACTATTCATCCTGAGCCCAGGAGGCAATCCACCACACCACACTGGAGTAGGGTATTACACCACATCGGTGGCCCGAACCAGTATAAACTCTCGTGTCTCCTGTTCACTTGGTTCATCGAGCTAGGCCTTGCGATTGTTGCGAGAGCGATCTAGGGAGAGAGAGATCTTCATGCGCACCCTAGTGTTCGAACCTCAAGGGTTTTGCCGGAACCCGAAACCCGATAGAGGTAATCATGGGTGCACAGGCTAGGGCACGCGACCCGGTGCCTCGCCACCACGGGAGCCGCGCGCCGGTCGTCTTTCTTCAGGATTCTTCGCATGAGAAGACAAGGCACGACGTCCGTGCTCGGGTCCATCCCTGCAACATCGATAAACCCAACGACTAAGCTCTGTCTGGCGGGCCGGCCCCGCTCACGTCACCTCCTGGGGTCGTTGGTGTCTGGCCTTCTCATGTGATCGCCTCAGGAGATTTGCCCGGCGCAGGTTGCCTAACCATCTCGCAGGACCGTTGCAGCCATCAGGAGTCAAGACCAGGTGCAACCCGCCTTGAGGTAGGGCCTTGTGAGTCCCGTGCTGGCTCACAAGTGCCCAGACACTCCTCGTCTAGCCCTGCCGTGCAAGCCACGTGTCAGGGCGGGGCTGTACACGCCCCGGGGGCTCCACTCAGAGGGAGCCCTCACCCACGCACCAGTGGAAGCACCATGATCCATGCTGGCAGTCGACACGGTCGAGGAGCGGCTATGCCCGTGCAAGTGTGGAAGCGCTACGCTCCGCGCTGGTGATAAACAACTGAGGGTGGCCCCATGGCCGTACCAACCTCAGGGAGCCACCCGGCTCAGTGTCCAGCCTCACCGCAACGCTTTCCCCTCGGGAGAGCCGCGTGAGGGGGCTGCGCTCGGGTCATGCCCAAGCGCACGGCGCCCTACCAGGTCCCTCGGACCTGGTCGTCACGCGCCCTCCCGAGCGGAGCCAAGGTATGAAGGTCATTTGCGCGTCAAGGGGGAATCTTGAGCATCGCGACTCAGGAGCGTAACTGGCCACGTAGCCCCTCACCCCTTGGTCTTGTCGTGGTGATCCAGACGATCCAACATCGTCTAAGGTACGCGCGGGGTCGGGCCCCACCAACGTAGAACACTAGGCCTACTCCCACATCTCCTTTCTGTAAGCTACTGCGCGTCAAGGGGGACTCCTGAGCATCGCGACTCGGGAGCCTAACTGGCCACGTAGCCCCTCACCTCTTGGTATCATCCTAGCAATTCGGACGATCCAATAGCGGCTGAGGTGTCACGCCCAATATGCGACCCTATCCAAAAGGAACTCGACGGTCCCACCAAGGATAGACCCGCATATTGAAACGCTTTTGCAAGGTGGATATCATTACATCAACATTACATAATACATAGGGATACATACATAAGGCACAAATGCCACAAGAATACATCAAGATCATGTATAAGATCAACATCCGACTACGGATGAAACATAAACAAGCTCAAACGACAACCACCTCGCTAGCCCAGGCTGCCGACCGAACCTATCCCCGATCAAGAAGAAGCGAAGAAGAACTCCAACACAAGCGAACATCGCTCTCACGCCATGAACATCGCAAACCTGTACCGCAATCGGTGGTGTAGTAATCTGTGAGCCACGAGGACTCAACAATCCCATTACCATGGGTATCAAGACTAGCAAAGCTTAAAGGGAAAGGAAGGGATAAAGTGGTGAGGTTGCAGCAGCGACTAAGCATATATGGTGGCTAACATACGCAAATGAGAGCGAGAAGAGAAACAAAGGAACGGTCGTCAACTAGTAATGATCAAGAAGTGATCCTGAACTCCTACTTACGTCAAACATAACCCAGAAACCGTGTTCTCCTCTCGATCAACCCCGAAAAGAGACACTCACGGTTACGCACACGGTTGGTGTATTTTAATTAAGATCAACTTCGGTTTTCTACAACCGACATTAACAAATTCCCATCTGCCACATAACCGCGGCACGGCTTTGAAAGTTTATACCCTGCAGGGTGTCCCAACTTAGCCCATGATAAGCTCTCGCGATCAACGAAGAATAGACCTTCTCCCGGGAAGCCCGATCAGTCTCGGAATCCGGCTACAAGACATTTCACAGCAATAAAACAAGACCAGCAAGACCTCCGGCGTGCCGACACCACGATAGTAGCCGCGTAGATCTCGCCTCGTGCCATGACCGGATAAGCGAAGCGTCAGAGAACCGACGTAACCCAAGTTGCCAAGGGATGGTCCCAAGACGGTGCTCTAGTTTGGACCAACGCTAGACAAGCAATCGCCCGGGGTAATAAAGATGACCCTCGGGATGCGCGACTCCCAAGGGAAAAAGGCTAGGTGAGGCAAATGTAAAACCAATGTTGGGCCTTGCTGAAAAGTCTTATTCAAAGCGAACTGTCAAGGGGGTCCCATAAATCACCCGACCGCGTTAGGGACGCAAAAATCCGGGAACATAACACCGATATGACGGAAACTAGGGCGGCAAGAGTGGAACAAAACACCAGGCATAAGGCCGAGCCTTCCACCCTTTACCAAGTATATAGATGCATTAATTAAATAAGATATATTGTGATATCCCAACAAGTAAACATGTTCCAACAAGGAACAACATCTCCATGTTCCAACAAGGAACAAACTTCATCTTCACCTGCAACTAACAACGCTATAAGAGGGGCTGAGCAAAGCTGTAACATAGCCAAACAACGGTTTGCTAGGAAGGGTGCAAAAGGTTAGAGGCTGACATGGCAATTAGGTAGGCTTGAGCAACAGGTGATAGGTAGCGCAGCATAGCGATAGAACGAAGCAACTAGCATAGCAATGATAGTAGTGAGATCCAGGGTAGCGGTCATCTTGCCTGAAATCCCACAAGGAAGAAGAACGAGTCCATGAAGAAGACGAACGGATGAAGCGAACCGAAGCGTGAGCGAACGAATCCTCACGATCGCAACGAAACGGGAACTAACAAGAAGAAGCACACAACATAGTAAACACACCACACATGAACAAAAACATGATGCACAACAAGCATGATGCACAAACAAAGCTACATGAAGATACTCATGGCAAGGGATGATGCAAACAAGAGCAACACATCAAGACAAGTTTAAATGAGGCCGGGAACAACATATAACAATTCCGGTAAGTCCTCATATGCAAATTTCGAAATTGGTACAGATCTGAATAAACCTTATGTTCAAGTTGTTAAACAGCAATTTAAAATGCACCATGATGATCTACACGAAATTCTAGTCAAGTTACATATAAAGTTCATTAGATTCGGAGCTACGGCCTAGAAGATATGAGCAAAACAAGTTAAACATGGCGTTGATGCAAAATGCATATAAACATCAAGAAAACACCTCAAAACAAGGATCCAACATGATAATATGAAACTACATGCAAAATCAAGCAAGTTTCATATAAAGCACACTCAAAACGGAGCAACGGTTCAACACATACACCCAATACAAGTTTAAAGGACAAGCTGTCCAAAACAGCAAGTAGGCATATTGCAAGCATCAAAACAACATGCTACAGCACCACAATATGAAAACAAAAGGCATGGGCATGATCTACAGGTAAAGCATTACAAAACATGAGCACTGAGCTATCTCCAGAAACAACTAGAACATGCTCAAAAACACATGGCAAGATTGCAACTAATAACAGTTTCAGACTTAGCAGAAATTAACATCAGGTTGCAATGTTTAGAGCTATGAAACAACATGTTACAGGAACTTATCATGGCAAACAAAGGCATGGCATGAATCTAATCATAGCATATATCAAAAGTCCTTTAGTGATCATAAGCCAAAAAGGATCAGAAAATATAGTAACACACATGTCAATATTGAAAGTTTCGTTAACAGATTCAGCAACATGGCATGTCAAAAACTGATAACAAGTAGGCATGTTTACAAGCTCAATGCACTCACTACAGAGCCTTAAATGATAAACTAAGCATACATACATCAAGAAGACATGGCATAGAAGACATACATGGCAAGAACAATAACATAGCATACATGGATCAATCACAACAAACTTGGCAAAATTGAATAACCTGTAAACAATCTGCCAGGAACATTTGATAGCAAAAGTAGAGCTCGATTGACTCAAGCTATGGCACTCCATAATTGCAAACAAGGGCATGGATGGATAGAGCAAGACATGCTTTACAAAACATCCTTACTGAAGTATCTCAAAATATGCATGGATCTCTTGGTAGCATCAAGTTAACATGGCATCAAAATATCAGCAAAACAGGGCTGAAATCAGCAACAACCAGATACCTAGTTTGCATGCTTGTGCTAGTCACCACATAGATCACAAAAATACATAGCAAACACCACTGGAAAGAAGACATGGCATATTGCAAAACACATGTAGGACTCAAGTCCATAGGATGCACACATCAATCATGGCAAAAATGACAAAAGTGCAAGTTCTGATAAAAATCAGAAACTAACATCACATAGCACTCTTGCAACAGCATTTCGGGCATCAAGATGAGCTCAAATGAAAATGATGCAATGAGATGAAATGATCTACTCTTCGAGACGAACATTTTGACATGAACAAAAACATGATGCACAACAAACATGATGCACAAACAAAGCTACATGAAGATACTCATGGCAAGGGATGATGCAAACAAGAGCAACACATCAAGACAAGTTTAAATGAGGCCGGGAACAACATATAACAATTCCGGTAAGTCCTCATATGCAAATTTCGAAATTGGTACAGATCTGAATAAACCTTATGTTCAAGTTTTTAAACAGCAATTTAAAATGCACCATGATGATCTACACGAAATTCTAGTCAAGTTACATATAAAGTTCATTAGATTCGGAGCTACGGCCTAGAAGATATGAGCAAAACAAGTTAAACATGGCGTTGATGCAAAATGCATATAAACATCAAGAAAACACCTCAAAACAAGGATCCAACATGATAATATGAAACTACATGCAAAATCAAGCAAGTTTCATATAAAGCACACTCAAAACGGAGCAACGGTTCAACACATACACCCAATACAAGTTTAAAGGACAAGCTGTCCAAAACAGCAAGTAGGCATATTGCAAGCATCAAAACAACATGCTACAGCACCACAATATGAAAACAAAAGGCATGGGCATGATCTACAGGTAAAGCATTACAAAACATGAGCACTGAGCTATCTCCAGAAACAACTAGAACATGCTCAAAAACACATGGCAAGATTGCAACTAATAACAGTTTCAGACTTAGCAGAAATTAACATCAGGTTGCAATGTTTAGAGCTATGAAACAACATGTTACAGGAACTTATCATGGCAAACAAAGGCATGGCATGAATCTAATCATAGCATATATCAAAAGTTCTTTAGTGACCATAAGCCAAAAAGGATCAGAAAATATAGTAACACACATGTCAATATTGAAAGTTTCGTTAACAGATTCAGCAACATGGCATGTCAAAAACTGATAACAAGTAGGCATGTTTACAAGCTCAATGCACTCACTACAGAGCCTTAAATGATAAACTAAGCATACATACATCAAGAAGACATGGCATAGAAGACATACATGGCAAGAACAATAACATAGCATACATGGATCAATCACAACAAACTTGGCAAAATTGAATAACCTGTAAACAATCTGCCAGGAACATTTGATAGCAAAAGTAGAGCTCGATTGACTCAAGCTATGGCACTCCATAATTGCAAACAAGGGCATGGATGGATAGAGCAAGACATGCTTTACAAAACATCCTTACTGAAGTATCTCAAAATATGCATGGATCTCTTGGTAGCATCAAGTTAACATGGCATCAAAATATCAGCAACACAGGGCTGAAATCAGCAACAACCAGATACCTAGTTTGCATGCTTGTGCTAGTCACCACATAGATCACAAAAATACATAGCAAGCACCACTGGAAAGAAGATATGGCATATTGCAAAACACATGTAGGACTCAAGTCCATAGGATGCACACATCAATCATGGCAAAAATGACAAAAGTGCAAGTTCTGATAAAAATCAGAAACTAACATCACATAGCACTCTTGCAACAGCATTTCGGGCATCAAGATGAGCTCAAATGAAAATGATGCAATGAGATGAAATGATCTACTCTTCGAGACGAACATTTTGACATATTATACGCGCAAAACGGAGCTACGATGACAGAGATACGATGCGATGAACATAGCAACATATTATGACAAAATCGGGACTTAGCAGTTTTTTTGAAAAAAAAACAGATCGGGCGCAGACGAACTAAAAGACGCCTCGGGCGGGGTTTAGTCGGGTTGCTCACCACTGGGCTGGCCCAGGAAGGAGGAAGGAGAGGTGAGGCAGGCCGGAGGGGTAGCTGGGCTGGGCCGGTCGCGGGCTGAGAGCGCGGGGCCCAGTAGAGGAGCTCGGTCGTCCTCCTCCCGATCCCGCCTGGATCGGGGAGGCAGGTCAACGGCGGCGGCCGCGGCGCCGGTCGGCAGGGAGGCCAGGAGAAGGCCGAGGGGCGGTGGGTCCGGGCGGATCCGGTCCGGGGACCCGTTCCGCGGGGCGGTGGGGCTGGTCGGCGGCGGGGACCATGGCGGCGACGACTGCGGAAGAGAGAGAGATGCCATGAGGAGAGGGAGGAGAAGGAAGCCGGTGGCGCGAGCTCACCATGAGGCGGCGGCGCGACGATGAAGGTCGGCGAGGCGGCGGCGAACAACGCCGCGGCGGGACGATCTGGATCGGGAGCTCCTCTCCCGAACGGGCGAAGGGCGAAGGGCGGCGCGGCTGCCCAGTTCGAGCCAGGCGGGCAGAATCGGGCCCAGGCCACCTGGCGGGAGGGGGGCTGAGGGCGACGTGGCGCCACCCAAAGGGTGGAGGCGATGGCTGGGTGGCAGCTGGCCACTAGGGCGCCGCCATGTGGCAGGGATGAGGTGGAGGCGCGCCGGATTTGGAGGGGAAGACGGCGGCGCAGGTGGTGGAGGCTGGTTGGGGGCGCACGGAATTTGAGGAGGGAGGCGGCAGGGAGGTAGGGGAAGGACTAGGCTGCCAAATTAGGAAGGAGGGGGTGATTATAAAGGGTAGGGGGGCTAGGTTTTAGGTGTTTTGCTCCGTTTTCGGACCGTCCGATCGCCATCGGATGGTTCCGGACGCGATGAGAGGTGGGTTGGCCTAGGTGGGCTGCAAGTGACCGTCTAGAAGGCCTCGGGCGGAGAAGAGAGGGGGAGAAGTGAGGCCCGGGGACTGTTCCGGAGACCGAAACGTCCGGCGAGAATACCGGCAACGATGCCGCTATAAATTTAACGATTGGGCTATCAAACGAGCTCCGAATGCAACGAAACTTGACAGGCGCTCTGTCTACACTATAATAAGACCGCATGCCAAGTTGCAACCCATTCCGAGAGCATTTAACACCCGCACACGAAAAGAGGTAAAAGGGGGCGCCGAGAGACATAGGAGTGCCGGATTGGAAAACGGACAACGGGGAAAATGCTCAGATGCATGAGACGAACACGTATGCAAAATGAAATGCACATGATGACATGATATGAAATGCAGATGATGACATGGCAAAGTGCAACACGCAAGAACATGACATGGCAAAGACGGCGAATAACTGGCAGACACCTGGCGCATCGAATCCGGGGCGTTACATGAGGTATGCGGGGGGTCGGGCCCTGCTGATGCAGAACACCAAGCAAACGAGAAGGAAATCGCGGAATCTCAAACAAATATTACAAGACATGCTGTTCTTCAAATACCAAACACAAGTTTAAATGCCTCCACGAGGCATGGTGCATGCTGCTGAAGCAAAGCAGGAAAGGAGTCTCCAGCAAGCCATCTCATCATCCCTGGACACCGCCGTCAATTGCAAGGGGTGCCCCTTCAACGGCGATGTTGCCCTCGCCTGTGCCGCCCGTCGGAGTTGCAAGTTCTACGGCATCACCGGTTGAGGGCGCAGGGTCGAAGGCGCGGAACTTCTTCAGCAAGGCCTGCACCTGGATCTTCACGGCTTCGGCAGTAGCTGTGCAACGCTCGTCGTCCACGGGCTCGAGCAGCTCGTCAAGGTCGGCGTCAGGATCGCGAAGATGGAGGTGGCTGAAGACGCGCGTCAATGCAGCAGAGGAGAGCACGCAGGCTTCCCCCTCCACCAAGGGGCCGATCCCGTCCACGACGTCCTCAAGCACCGCGACCAGATGAGGGAGCAGCTGGGTGGGGCCCTCGTCGTCTGTTGCCAGCGGCTCCTCCAAGCCCTTCTCATAGAGTGCCCGCAGCGCCACGCGGGACTTCTCCTCAAGGGACTTAAAGGCCATGCGGTCCTCAGCCAGGACCTTTGTTTTGGCTTCCAGCTCGGCCTTCTCTGCCTTCATCTCCTGCTCTAGCTTCTCCAGCCGTCTGCGCTCCGTGGCCTGCGCCTTCGCCAACTGCTCCAGCTCGGCGTCGCCACCCTTGACGGCGTCCTCTTGGGCCTTCATCTTCTCCTCCTCCGCCTGGCGGCCTCGATCCTCGGCCGCACGCTCGTTGCGCATGGTCTCGAGCTCGGCCTCCAGCGAACGGCAGCGATCCTGGGCAACCCCGGCGTCCTTCAGCGCCACCTCGTGGGCAGCTACGGCTTGGGCAGCGGCCTACTTGTCCTTCTCGGAAGCCGCCACGGCCTGGCTCAGCGCCTCCCGGATGGATGCATCAGAGTGCAACCAGCCAGAGATAAGCTCCAGGCGCACGGCCACTAGGCGACGGTCGGCGCCTTGAAGATCACCCCGCAGCCGGGCCAGCGCGGAAAGGGCATGCTCCAGGGCATCAGGCAAGGCAGAAGGATCGGGACTGGCAGTGGACGGAAGGAGAAGGCAGCATCGTCGCCAAGACCTGCAGGTTGACGACAGTGGAAGAAGAGGCCAGGAGCTTCGGAGCCTGCGGGGCCTCGGCCGGCGGGCTGGGGACGAGCGCCTCAGGAGCTGACGAGGCCTTGGCGGTCGCCCTCTCCTGGGAACGCTCCTCCGAGCCTCGCGAGGAAGCCCGGGCCGGAGAGGGGCAGGCGCCATCTCCGCCCTTCTGTGCCAGAGGAGGCGCGACCGTGCCAGGCTGCTGGGGCCCCGAGGGTGTGGCCGCCCCTTCCTTCTTCTTCTTCGATGATGACTTCGGCCTAGAAGATCAATAAGGAAGCATCAGGAAGCCGCGACGGAAGCAGGAACAATGGCAAGGTCAGGGCAGGAAACTCACTAGTCCATGGCCGTGTAGTCCCGGCGCCTCTTGAGAAGTGCGAAGCTTAGGGGCCTCGCGGCCCGGCGCAGCGCTGCTCCCAGAGTCTGCGAGGCCATGGTGGCCCCGGGCAGCGGTGAAGCAGGGGCATCACCCTAAGAGATCAGCGACGATCTGCTCTTCGTCGGGACGCCGGACGTCGGCTTCCCCGAGGGGGAGACCCTGGACCTCGTAGTGACCCCAGCAGGGGGCAGGACTTCCCTCAATGGGTGGTCACCGGCAGCGTCATCATCAGGGAAGGCGCGGAGGAGGTCGGCCTTGCGCGGAGGGGAGGTCTCCCGAGACCCCTCCAGGGTGGCCGCCGAGTCCTGCTCTTCGCCCTCGCCGGAATCGTTGGAGGACACCACCACCGAGACCGTCGCCACCGGGGCCTCAGAGGGAGCCGGCGGCACAAGACCACGCCCATCAAAGACAGGCATGGCTTCAGCAATCTTTGCCCCATCTGGGCGACGGTACAAGGGAACAAAGCTGTCCGGCGGGTACCCCTGGTCTTCCCCAACCAAGGAGCGGAGGGCCGTGCCCAGCTCCTCATCAGACAGGGCCCCCGGACAAAGGCGGAGGTCGTCCCCTTTGTCCCAAAGCTTCCACAAGGGGCGCGCGCTTGCCTGGAGGGGAGCCACGCGCTATGCCATGAACTCCTTGACGATCATGGCTCCCTTCAGCTTCGCCGCCCTTGGGTCGCCAGGCTTCAGGTCGGCGGTCATACTCTCGAGCACCGACTCCGCCCGAGGGTCGGTGAGCTTATGTGAACCACCCGTCGTGGGACACGGGCATCTCCATCGGCAGCACCAGCCGAGGGTGGGAGCACTTGGCGTCCATCAGGACCCACTTGCTCCTGAAGCCCTCGGCCTTCTTCCCGGCCTTCGAGATCGCGTTGGTTTTGTTGGCCTCCACAAAGTTGACGCACCCCGAGCGGTGGCCCTCATTGATCCGGAGGAAGAAGAAGTGGCGCAGCAGTGCCACGGACGGCATCACTTCGACGTACGCCTCGCAATAGAAGGCGAAGATCGACAGGAGGAGGATGGAGTTGATGAAGATGGAGGGCGTGAATCTTGTAATGGCTGTGGACGGAGAAGATGAAGTCGGAGAAGGGGGAAACCAACCCCGCGACAATTCTGCTCCTGAAGAAGGGGTAGAAGGTGCTGCTTGAGGCCTCCAGCTCGGCGGAGCCAGCCCGGAGCGCAGTCTTCCTCTTCTCATCGCCCTCCGCCGTCATCAGGAGCATGGCGGCAAGGTTCTTCTCCGAGACGCTCGGCGCATTGAGCGGCGGCTCGTACCAGGATGGCGAAGGAGCAACCCGAGATTTGTTGGGCTTGAAGGTGGATCTGGGAGGATATGTAACCTTTGGAAGTGAGGAGCAAGAAAGGGAATCTAGAGCAGGACGAAGGAAAGCAATGAAGGCAGCGCAACCCGCGCCAGCCTTTTGTCAGTCGGGTAGTTACTGAGGCAGCATGGGGAAGCGGAGCCGCCCACGTCCCGTCAATTGCCACGCGTCAATCAAGGCTGTAGGCGGTTGGGGCCCGTGGCACTCCGCACTTGCCCCTTGGCTTCGCCTTGAAGCCAAGTCCAAGCGCGCCTTGGGCTCAGGGGCTACTGTCGGCTTTCTGGGAATGTGGGTCCCCAAACTCGCCTGCCTGCAGCCCACGGCGTGGCTCCTCTAGCGGCCTGGTACGACCCAACTTCATGAGCAAACACCCAAGACCCTCGCGAGGGGCCAAGCCTCGTGAGGCGGACGACACAAGACCTCCTCAGGGGCGGCCTCACTAGGCTAGCTCGCGAGGAGCGGAGAGATCAAGGCAAGGGGCAACTCATGAGGTACCCGTGACGTGAGCCATGACGACCAAGGCCAGGAGGGCGCCAGCGGGAGCAGAGTACTGATTTCCTCTTTGGTGCTAAAGGTGCAAGCGCAGGCGAGGAGTCCCGAGGCATCAGGCAAAGGTTTCCATATCGGTGCAACGAGACCAAGACCAGCAGGACGGCAGGACGGAGGTCATTGCGGAGCCCACGTCGGCGTCACCACCAGAGCCTTTAGCAGGCGAAGACCACCTTTTGTCAGGATAGCTTGTACTAGTTGTCCCCCTTCAAATTGGCCATTGTGGGATCCCTTCCCACCTAACATTTGGGGAGAGGACCCGGGCCTCTATAAATAGGACTAGCCACCACCATAGGAGGCAACGAATCCGGGACGGATCATTCAGACCACCCTCGACCACACAAGCTCATCGAGCTCAAGAACACCTCTCCTCAGGAGGCTGTTCTTCCCTTGTACTTGTTCATCCTCATCCTACAAGGCAATCCACCACACCATACTGGAGTAGGGTATTACACCACATCAGTGGCCCGAACCAGTATAAACTCTTGTGTCCCTTGTTCTTCGAGTTCGACGTGCGGAGCTTTGAGATCGTGGTGAGTGAGCGAGCTATGGGGAGGGAGAGATCTCCGTGCGCACCCCAGAGTTCGAACTTTAAGGGTTTTGCCGGAACCCGAAATCCGACAAAGAACACGTCCAGGAAACACAGCAGGTCGCACTCGGCGGTGGAGTCGACGATCTGGTCGATGCTCGGAAGCGGGAACAGGTGTTTGGGACAGGCCTTATTGAGGTTGGCGAAGTCGACACACATGCGTTCCTTCCCGCCTTTCTTTGGCACAACGACAGGGTTCGCAAGCCACTCCGGGTACCGGACCTCGCGAATGACACCTGCTGCCTCCAGCTTGTGAGTTTCCTGGATGATGAAGGACTGCTTCTCCATGGACTGTCGCCGCGCCTTCTGCTTCACAGGGCGCACATTGGGGCACACCCTTAAGTGATGCTCGATTACCCCCCTCACGACCCCCACCAGCTGCCTCGGTTCCTAGGCGAATACCTCCTTGTTCGCGTGCAATAACTTCCCAGGCCAAATGTGGGATCACGGGTTCCGGCAAAACCCTTAAGGTTCAAACTCTAGGGTGCGCATGAAGATCTCTCTCCCCCAAGCTCACACACTCACCACGATCTCAAGGCCTAGCTCGTCGAACCCAAGGAACAAGGGACACAAGAGTTTATACTGGTTCAGGCCACCGATGTGGTGTAATACCCTACTCCAGTGTGGTGTGGTGGATTGCCTTGTAGGCTGAGGATGAACAAGTACAAAGGAAGAACAGCCTCCTGAGGAGAGGTGTTCTAGAGCTCGGTGAGCTGGTGCGTGTGTGGATGGAATGGATCTGATCCAAGATGAGTCCCTTTCTACGGTGGTGGCTAGTCCTATTTATAGAGGCCCTGGTACTCTTCCCAAAAAATTAGGCGGGAAGGGATCCCACAATGCCAATTTGAAGGGGGACAGCTAGTACAAGCTATCCTGACAAAAGGTGGTCTTCGCCTGCCAAAGGCTATGGTGGTGACGATGTGGTGGGCTCCGTGATGACCTCCGTCCTGCCGTCCAGCTGGTCTTGGTCTCCTTGCACCGATATGGAAACCTTTGCCTGATGCCTCGGGACTCCTCGCGTGCGCCTGTTCCTTTAGCACCAAAGAGGAAACAAGTACTCTATGCCCGCTGGTGCCCACGTGGCCTTGGTCGTCATGGCTCATGTCACGGGAACCTCACGAGGTGCCCCTTGCCTTGATCTCTTCGCTCCTCGTGAGCCAGCCTAGTGAGGCTGCCCCTGAGGAGGTCTTGCGTCGTCCGCCTCACGAGGCTTGGCCCCTCGCGAGGGTCTTGAGTGTTTGCTGGTGAAGATGGGTCGTACTAGGCCGCTAGAGGAGCCATGCCATGGGCCGCAGGCAGGCAAGTCTGGGGACCCTCGTTCCCAAAACGCCGACAGCCGCCTTGTGCCTATCCTCCAGATCCTTGGTGCGCTACTGGACAAGCGCCTCCAGTTCTCCGTCCTTGTTGCGGAGTGTGGCCTAGACGTTCCCTTCCCGGGAAGACATGTCTTTTATCCTTGGCGTTTAGAAGCATCTCACGCTCCGCCAAACGGACTTCCCGGGTGGTGGCATCCTCTTTCGCCATGGTTATAACTCATGTTGTCGCAGAAGGGTTTGAACTGTTTGTTGTGTCACTTGCACAGTTCACTACCTTTGCCCCTCAGTTTTTGATCCATGAGACAGGCAGAGTTGCGCTGCTCCTTGATCACCTACCACTTTAGGTTGTATCTGCTCTGCATATCCTTGATGCCTATTGCCACAAACTCCAGCAAGGACAAGTCCATGGCTACACTGACCGAATCATCAGCCTCTTCAGCTTGCTGGAATAGCGGTGCCATGATGCGCTGGATCTCTTCATCAAGGTCTGCGCTTACTGCCCTGGATGAGCCAGGGGCTCCGAGTCCAGGTTGGGCAAGAACCAACGCCAGCTTGCTCGAAGATGGTTGTAGGGCCGCGATCGAGGTGCCAAACTGGGGAGGAGGGCTCATAGTTTGAAGAGGAACTTTCTCTTCAACCACTACCTTCGATCCTAGCACGCTACCAGGGATCTTCTCTGCTTCCTTTGGGCCTCTTGGATATCCCCGGCAATATGTTCCTGGCTTTCCGCAGTATCAATCTTGGCAGCCTCTTCGGAAGCGTCCTTGCCAATGTTGGCCACTTCTTCCAACAGCTCTGGTTCCTCGGCCAATGGAATTGCAAGCAAGAGCGACAGGCAAGACAAAGAGATAATATACGTTGGTGATCCAGAGACTTGAGAGGCAAAATAATGCAAACAACAAAAGTCGGAGGGCAAGCGAATTAGCCAGAGATGTCTGCCGTGGGAGGACGTTGGTTCACCCGACAACATCAGTTGCCATGGCATGACCGCCGCTCCCTTCCTCAGTAACCATAACATCGGCATGGGCCGATCCTTCGGTGGAGGCCCTTCCCGGGGATTTCTCGGGTTGAACATTAGGCAGGGTGGTCCCCTCATGGAGGGCCTCGCTCTGGACGATCTCCCTCGCTTCCTTGGCAGGACATAGAGATGTGCTCTTCCACGCCTCCCCTAGTGGGGGAAACCTGTCCCATACCTTCGTGCCAGGGGCTGGGCTGGGGGCTTGACGCTGGATCATTCGTTCTACCTCCCTGCAAGCCCGCGCTCTCCGAAAGCCCCGACGACTCCACTTGCTCGGATCGTTTGGCCAGGTGGATGAGGGTTTCTTCTCGTCTCTATCAAAGACAACAAACAAGTTTGGATCAGCAAACCAAGAAGTGCATGATGCTTCGACAAGGAAAGATAGTGTTTTCCTTACTCTAAATCGATGAGCATAGGTGGTGGGGTCGTGAACTCCATAGGTGGTGGGGTCGCTCATCGAGGGGCCGGGTGCTCCGGCAAGGATGAGCTGCATGAGGAGCTCGAGCTTGATTGGGAGCTGGGGTCGACCCCTGTGACCGCTTGGCGGGAGGGGTCTTGGCCTCAGAAAGGTGAGAGGAATGGTGGCGCGCCACATCTGGCCTACCGCCCTTAAAGGCGATCTTCTTCACCCTCTTGGTGACGGGCGCAGGAACATGGGCTGCTGCTCCCCGGCTAGCCCGCCTACGAGGGAACTGTTCCAAGTCTGGTTCTGGGGCTTGAGGGGCCATTGCGAGCCACTCCTCCTTGGGCTGCTCCATCTCCTCGGTCGCATCCCCTTCTTGGGCTTCTGCTACCGCGACATAAAGGGCTTCAACCCCGGCAGACTCCTCTGCGGTGTGCCCCTTCCTCCTGCCATGGGAAGAGCCTTCATCTTCAGCCTCCTCCTCTCCTATGGGCCTTGCCTTCCCAGTAGCTCGAAGCGCCTTGTCCTCCTCAATCTGCCTCTTGATGAACTCTGCTTCTATCATGGAGGTGCGCTTGAACATGTTGCCCTCCACCCTGGAAGCCCTTTCTTCCAGGTTCAAACCCACTCAATCTCTACAACAAGCTCGGGTAGTTCTCAATCGGCCTCAACTCCATAAGCGTTGCAGTCACGTATCCATTTCAAAATCTGGTCCAGGACAAAGTTGACATTCAGCAGGGCAACCGTTGTGGGCAAGTTGAATAGCCTAAGGCTGCCGAATAGCTGTTCGCACAGCAAGCCTTGGCCATAAATCGATAAATTATTGGTGAGGCATGGATATAGGCGCATCATGTCTGCAGCATCTCCATACCGCTAGGCGAACCTGTCCCTTTTCCGCAGCGGCGTTGAAAGGGCTAGTTATCGACTAGAGGGGGGGGGGTGAATAGGCGATTTTTATGGAAGTCTTCAAAACATGGGAGTTTCGAAGACAGACAATATAAACAACACTATTCTAATGCAGCGGAAGGTAGACTACACTAGACAAGCCATAGTCAAGTATTCAGTGGAGTGAAAGCATGAAGACTAATAGTAGCTAGGTAGTAAAGATAAGTATGGAAGATAGTATGAAGCCAATCAGAACAGATAGTCACAAGTGAAGTCAAACAGATAATACAAGCATGCAATGACTTCACGAAGACAAACTGTAAGTAAAGTGGAGTAAGAGATAGAACCAGTGGCTTCAGAAGGACACAAGATTTATTGGAGCAGTTCCAGTTGCTGTGACAACTGTACATCTGGTTAGGGAGGCTGAGATTCAACTCAGAAGACCACGTCTACACCTTATTCCCCTTGAGCTAAGGACACACAGTCCTCACCCAATTACTCTGGTAAGTCTTCAAGGTAGACTTCCAAACCTTCACAGACTTCGTTCACCGGCAATCCACAATGGCTCTTGGATGCTCAGAACGCGACGCCTAACCGGCTGGAGGATTCACAGTCCTCAAGTGTAACAAGTCTTCAGATCACGCGGACAGAAAGACTTCAGTGATGCCAAACACTCTTTGGGCTCTGGGTGGTTTGGGCTTTGTCCTCGCAAGGATTTCTCTCTCTCAAAAGCTTCGGAGGTGGGTTGCTCTCAAACGACAAAAGCCGTGCATTAACTCTGAGCAGCCACCAATTTATGGTGTAGGGGGTGGGCTATTTATAGCCACTGGGCAACCCGACCGGATTTCTCCAAAATGACCCTGGGTCACTAAGGAACTGACACGTGTCGCATAGGTCAGATTTCAAACGCACGCGGCAGCTTGACTTGGGCTACAAGTAAAGATGACTTATCCGACACATGATAAGATTTTCTCTCATTGTCTTTGCTCGAAGACATAGGATTTGGTTTGAGCATCACTTCAGTCACTCTGACTTTGTTCACTTGGACCCCACTTAACAGTGCGGTGGTTATGACTCAACAAAGAAGAAAAGGAAACAATGAAACAACTAAGTCTTCATGCTCTATAGTCTTCACTCAATGTCTTCTCGTGTCATATTCTTCAATGTGAATATCTTCACAGACCACCATTGTCTTCAATGTCTTCACACATTTTTAGGGGTCATCTCCGGTAGGTAAACCGAATCAAGGAGGGACTACTACCTGTGTTATCCTGCAATTCTCACAAACACATTAGTCCCTCAACCAGGTTTGTCGTCAATACTCCAAAACCAACTAGGGGTGGCACTAGATGCACTTACAATCTCCCCCTTTTTGGTGATTGATGAAAAACTGGTTGAAGTTTTCAACGGGGATAAAAGTATGTGAAATTGTAAGGATTAAGATATTGTCTTCATAGATGGCAAAAAGGCTCCCTCTGAAGATGTGCATATATTTGTTTTGCGTTGGAATGCAAATGCACATGGCAGGTTGTACTTGTGGAGATCTTCTTCACGATATGAAGACAATACATCATGCATGAACCGATACACAGGAATAATGATATGCATAATGAAAAATGGACATCTGCGGAATGAGTTCATGCGGGATTTATCATCGCATCACACAGAATAGCAGAAAAAGTAGCAGACGGCCATCAAGTTCAAGTGTTACAACTCAAAGAACCAAATGTAGCAAAACGAGAGTTGTAAGAACTAGGCAAAAAGTATATCAACCACCCATCAGGACCCGCTTGAAGACTATCAACCTAATGCTTCTCCCCCTTTTGTCAGTAAGGACCAAAAAGGTTTGAAGACATAGGTTCTACTCATTCCCATGAGGAGTTGGTGAAGCAGCAGGGTCGTCGTTGAGGTTTGGTGGTGCAGAGGAACTTGGTGCAGTGTCGACACGCGCTGAGGGTGGAGGTGGTGAGGTAGCATCATCTGCGTCATCCAAGACTCCGGCATTCACAGTTGCTGTGGAGGAGGAGTACTCTGAGTCTTCAAGAGACGGGGTTCGATGTAAGATAGCATTCCTGGGAGGAGTGGAGTCGAACTTGAATCTCTCAGTGAAGCCATCGTCTTGAAGATCACCTTCAGCACTTAGCAATGTCAGACTCTTCCAAGACCTCTGACAGGTTTCATGGGTGACAAAGGCATTCTTGGTGGCAAGATTGTGAATGCGATTGACATCCACCAAGAGGCTTTGCATTTGACGCTTCATCCAGTAGTGATGCTTGTCGTGCTTTTGATGCAAGGCCACGAGAAGCTCTCGGTCATTGAGCACACGAGAGCGCTTAGAGGCCTTGGAGCAATGGTGTTTTCAATGGCTTCGAGGCACGCGACGACGTGTGTTGCCGCCAAAGGATAAACACGAAGCAACTGAACACTTTCAACATGCTGGGAAAAGCTCTGACGATCTATATTGTGAAGATATAGTGATTCCTTGGCAGGCTCTGGGTAAATGGCTTCAATGGACATATCAACCTCTGGTAAAAATATGAGATGGTTACAAGCAGAGGGCTGATAGTAAATGGCAGAGTGGAGCTTGATTAGACGCATAATCCAAGGAGCATAGAATTTTAGACCAAAAATGTCAGACCCAGATGCAGCAAACTGGCGAATGAAGAAATCTTGAGTATTGAAGCTTTTGCCATTTAGAATGTAGAAGACCAATGTCTTCATTGCACCTTCAAGCTTTGCTGAGGAGGAATACCCTTTGATGGGCCATAGAGTTCGCCTAATGATATGATAGATAGTGCGGGACGGATACTCTAGGTCTTCAACAAGGAATTCCTTGGGATACTCAGCATCTTGGGGCAGTGGCTTCATCATACTAAGCATCTGGCTCATGTTGGGCTCTGGCTTCTGGAAGAGGCTCTCCAATGCATCGCGATGAAGCTGACAACCAGGTTCATACAGTTCGCCTGGAGTGGGGAGGCCGGTAAGCTCAATGAGATCAAATGCTTTGGCTTCATGATGAACGTTGCCCGTCATCCACTCAAGGACCCATGTCGTTGTATCCCTGTTGTAGCCGCGAATGTGGAGGATTGCATAGAATTGCAGGAGAAGCTCTTCATTCCAATGTTCCTTGTCGGTGACAAACTGCAGAAGGCCAGCATCACGAAAGCAGTCTAGGGCTTCTTCTAGGCAGGGCAGACCAGCAATGGCTTCAGTGTCCAAACGCATATGAGGAAATATGCGCTCCTAATTGTATAGAATACATGAGTAGTAGTTGCGCTGCTGATAGCTCTAGAACCGATCTGATGATATTCTTGGCTTGGAATATGGGTTCTTGCCGGTATTGAAGAAGGTGTTGTGTCCAATGAAGTCGTTGATATTGAATGAGCCTGGTGCCGATGCAGTTCCTGGGAACCTTGGCAGCCTTGGTTTTGGCTTCTGAACCAGAGGCCTGTGCTCCACATGATAGTCAAATTGTGGTCCAGAGCAAAGGAGGAACCGAATGGGTCATCAGCGACAGAACATGCTTGCCTTTGTAGAATGCATGCTCAATGGTGTGGGGCCTTGGTGGCGGAACAGGAGCAGTGGCATCAGCAGAGGCGTCAGGCTGCACATTCGTTGATGGAGCAATAGTGGCTTCAAGTACAGTGTTCACTGCAGGCGCCACATTGTCTTCAGTCATGACAACGTCATTGGCTTCAGAGGTGTTGTTGGTGGCCGCCTCAGGATTATCAACATCCACTTGAGGAGCTGGAGGGTCAGGCATAGATACGTTCTCCTCGAGAACAACTTCGTGGGTGGTAGGGGGAGTAGCAACATGCTCTTCTTCTTGTCTTTCTTCGGCTGATGCAGCCGGATTGTCTTCAGCAACATTTGCTTCAGACGAGGGAACCGTCACAGGAGGATTATCTTCAAGGAACACTTGACGTGCCACTGAGCCAGTCTGGTTTGAGTCTCCTTCTATGATGGTGGTCATGGAGACAGAGGGCTTGAGACCTTTGCGAAGCCGTAGAAACACGGGCGACGCCTTTGGCGAAGGTGTTGTCTCCATGTAATTATCATCATTCACCAACGGACGGGTGGCTTGCGCTGGTGGAGGACAGGGAGTGCTTGGTGAATCTTGACTTGGAGTTGCTGGTTGGGGACGATCGGCCCATGAGGCATCTTGAGAGATTGGCGTCAAAGGACGACCAATGCTAGTGAGCTCGTTGTTCATGAGAACAGGCGATGATACCGTTGGGCGCTCAATTTGAGGAAGGACTTCATCATCTTCTACATTGTCGTGAGGACCAATGTCTTCAGTCGCGATGGGGTCAACGACTGGAACTTCTTGAGCCTCAGGAGCCTCTGTGGAACCAGGGACTATCAACCGACGCTCTTGATTGTCAGGGTCAGGGTGAGCGAAAGCAATGGGTTCAACTATAAGGGGCTCTGTGGGAGCAGCCCGATCTTTCTTCTTAGTTTTTCTCTTCTTGGGGGGTGGTTCATCATTAGTAGTGCGCTTGATTTTGCGCTTTCTGGCTTCGGCTTCAGCTGCCTTGGTTTTCTGCTGATCTGAAGCCATTGTGGAGACCTTAGGCTTCGAGCCTGTCATGCTGGCTGGGAAGACAATATGAGGTTCTTCCGGCCATGGTGCTTCAGTTCGGGCCGCAGTATGCTTCTTCTTCTGCTTGGCCGCCATCTTGGGGTCAATGCCAGGACGCCTAAGAGCCTTGCGCTTTTGAGCTTCGTTGTAAGCCTGAACACACTTTGGAGCTAGAGTTTTCATGCGCTCTCTTGAGCCTTTGGCTTCCTCACGTTTCTTTCGAAACGCCTCCTTGAGGTCATTGAGCATCACCTTGAATTTCTGGACATCAGCCACACTCAGCTTGGCCACATGCTTCTTGAACTGTTCCTTCTCAAAATCAATCTTGTGCTTTAGTTCGACAATTCGCTGAGCCAGAGCCAGCTCAGGGGCAATGGCGCCTTGAAAGGAGATGCTGATGCCAATAGGGAGTTGAAGATTATCAAAGCTGAGATCTTGATTGTCGAACCATTCATCAATGAAATTGTGCAAGATGTTCACATCGAAGAGGGGCAGATCATTGAAGCTCTCAGCCTCTTGCTTGCTCTTGATCAACTGCTCGAGAGCATCATTGCCAAATTCTTCATCTGAAGACAAATCAATGGCTTCAGATTCGTTCCTCGGAACGGCAGCAGGTGTCAGTGCTTGACTGTGTCGCTGAACAGGTTTCTTCTGTGGCTTATCATGCTTCTTGGAGATGCGAGAGAGATCTTCAGAGGTGTTACTGGGAGCAGGAGGGGCAGTTGCCAATGGCTTCACTCGCGAAGCTTTTGGAGCAGCAGATGACTTTGAAGCTTTAGTCTTCTTTTGCTTCTGCGGCTTTGGAGGAGGAGCTGGAGCTTCATCAGTGTCAGCACCATCATCAGAATGATCCACCTTGGCACCTTGGACAGCAATGTGGGTGATGAGGCCAACAAGGTTGTAGAAGGGGTCGATCCTGTTCTCATTGGCTTCACGGGTGTGATCGTCCCAAGGTGAGGAAGGACCATGGTTGAAGTCAAGCCCTACAGCCTTCTTGTTCTTTGCAGCTGAGTCTTTGGCAAACTGGTAGTTGCGCTTGAACAGATGGTCCTCACGGCACCACAGCAGAGAATAAGGATCAACGTTCTCTGGCTGCGGTCTGCGAATCATGCACGGATAGAATTCTCGTTGGATGGCTTCAGGAAGGGACTGGGGTTGAAGATTTTTGTACACAATATCTCCCCAGGGTCCCTTGATGGCATTCTTCTCTTCATATTCTTCAGTGATGAAGCGGTATTTGAACCATTCTTCTGCCCAATATCTTCGAATCCACTGGATTCGATTCTTGCGGCTGGTATAGGTTTCCTCAGGGTCTGTTTTGTACAGCTCGTGCAAATCTGGAGGCAAATCCTTGGAAGTGTTACCACGGTGCTGTCTACTTCCCTTTCGTGCTGACTTCTCAGTTGCCATGAAGTTTAAACTGAAGGGCTTCAGTACGTGCAATGGCTTCAGACGGATGGTCAGACAAGAACTAGCTTCAGGTGAATTGATGTGACTCTGCAAGAATTTTGCAAATGAATGCAGACCATGAGAACCAAGGGATTCTCCCACGGACATGTACCTGTGACAGCATTAGAGGTGCAAGGGAAGGGGAAGAGGTCATATGCATTCTCAGAAGATTTTGAAGATAAATCAGTTTGAAGACATTGACCTCATAATGCGAAGACATTCACTTATTTGATGAGAGTTGGTTCCAGAGTTGTACAAATCCAAGAATAAGTACAAGTGAGGAATCTAACTTGTAAAGAAGCATAAGTGAATAGACTAGGTAGAATATGAGATGCAGAATGAGATAGATTCAAGTTTGGAGATCTAGAAACCACTTTTGGTAAAGACGGATGAATCTATCAGATCGAAAAAACGGTAAAAAGTAAAATTTAATTACCACACGAAGAACTGCTAGACGGAGCGAAGGAAGAGGCCGAGCAGTTCGATCTCCCGTGCCCTAACTTGGCAACGGAAGACACCTACGGCGACGGCGGAGAGGACGAGGTCCGCGGCCAGCGTGAGGACGGCGTCGAAGAAGTCGCGGCAGCTAAGCGCTTCGTCCTCGGCGTCGTCGAGAGCTAGCGGAGGCGCTAGGGTTTGCGAGAGGTGGCGAGGAGGAAGAAGAATTTTTGACCGAGACGTGACGGGTATTTATAAGGACAGAGACGGCACAACGCAATTACGCAGGTGCCCATGGCGGTTCACATGTGACAGACACGTGGCAAACATGCAACACCTTGGGAGTTGTTCCATGTTCCCACACACGCCAGGATTGTCGGGGTGGTCGTTCTGAATTCTCCGGGTTTCCGGCAAATAGGATAAAGCATTAAAAACAGATATAAATGTTTGTCAGATTGACTTCAGCTGACAAGGTCTCAGTGACAATCGATAGTTTTCAATGGAATGCATATGACTTGGACAGATAGAGTTGAGGTAGAAGCATAGATAGGTGATGTCTACTACACAACCTTCTTCTTGTAGACGTTGTTGGGCTTGCAAGTGCACAGGTTTCTAGGACAGTAGCAAATTTCCGTCAAGTGGATGACCTAAGGTTTATCAATCCGTAGGAGGCATAGGATGAAGATGGTCTCTCTCAAACAACCCTGCAACCAAATAACAAAGAGTCTCTTGTGTCCCCAACACACCCAATACAATGGTAAATTGTATAGGTGCACTAGTTCGGCGAAGAGATGGTGATACAAGTGCAATATGGACGGTAGATAAGAGTATTTGTAATCTGAAATAATAAAAGCAGCAAGGTAACTAATGATAAAACTGAGCGTAAACGGTATTGCAATGCTAGGAAACAAGGCCTAGGGTTCATACTTTCACTAGTGCAAGTTCTCTCAACAATAATAACATAGATAGATCATATAACAAGCCCTCAACATGCAACAAAGAGTCACTCCAAAGCCACTAATAGCGGAGAACAAACGTAGAGATTATGGTAGGGTACGAAACCACCTCAAAGTTATTCTTTCGGATCAATCTATAAAAGAGTTCGTACTAGAATAACACCTTAAGACACAAACCAATCAAAACCCTAATGTCACCTAGATACTCCATTGTCACCTCAAGTATCCGTGGGCATGATTATACGATATGCATCACACAATCTCAGATTCATCCAACCAACACAAAGTACTTCAAAGAGTGCCCCAAAGTTTCTACCGGAGAGTCAAGAACGTGTGCCAACCCCTATGCATAGGTTCATGGGCGGAACACGCAAGTTGGTCACAAAAACATACATCAAGTGGCACATGATATCCCATTGTCACCACAGATAAACACGGCAAGACATACATCAAGTGTTCTCATAAAAGACTCAATCCGATAAGATAACTTCAAAGGGGAAACTCAATTCATCACAAGAGAGTAGAGGGGGAGAAACATCATAAGATCCAACTATAATTGCAAAGCTCGGGATACATCAAGATCGTGCCATAGAGGGAACACGAGAGAACACGAGAGAGAGAGATCAAACACATAGCTACTGGTACATACCCTCAGCCCCGAGGGTGAACTACTCCTCCTCGTCATGGAGAGCGTCGGGATGATGAAGATGGCCACGGTGATGGGTTCCCCCTCGCAGGTGCCTAACAGGCTCCGAGAGGTTTTGGTGGCTACAGAGGCTTGCGGTGGCGGAACTCCAGATCTATCTTGATATTCGATGTTTTTAGGGTACGTAGGCATATATAGGCGAAAGAAGTCGGTCGGGAGGTGCTCGAGGGGCCCACAAGACAGGGGGCGCGCCCAGTAGGGTGGCGCGCCCTCCTATCTCGTGGCCTCCTCGAGGATCTTCTGACGTGAACTCCAAGTCTCCCGGATCATATTCTTCCAAAAAATCACGCTGCCGAAGGTTTCATTCTGTTTGGACTCCATTTGATATTCCTTTTCCTCGAAATACTGAAACATGCAATAAAACAACAATATGGGCTGGGCCTCCGGTTAGTAGGTTAGTCCCAAAAATGATATAAATGTGTGAAATAAAGCCCATAAACATCCAAAAAGGGTAATATAATAGCATGGAACAATAAAAAATTATAGATATGTTGGAGACGTATCAAGCATCCCCAAGCTTAATTCCTGCTCGTCCTCGAGTAGGTAAATGATAAAAAAGAAATTTTTGATGTGGAATGCTACCTAGCATAAGTCATAATGTAATTTTCTTTATTGTGGCATGAATGTTCAGATCCAAATGAATACAAAATAAAAGTTTATATTGACATAAGAAATAGTAACACTGCAAGCATACTAATCAAAGTAATCATGTCTTCTCAAAATAACATGGCAAAAGAAAGTTCATCCCTACAAAACCATATAGTTAGGCTATGCTTCATTTTCGTCACACAGAGATGTTCCCAACTTCTATACCCCTGATGACAAGCCAAGCAATTGTTTCATACTTAAATAATCTCAAACTTTTTCAACCTTCACGCAATACATGAGCGTGAGCCATGGATATAGCACTATGGGTGGAATAGAATACGATGATGGGGATTGTGTGGAGAAGACAAAAACAGGAGAAAGTCTCACATTGACGAGGATAATCAACGGGCTATGGAGATGCCCATCAATTGATGTCAACATGAGGAGTAAGGATTGCCATGCAACGGATGCACTAGAGCTATAAATGAATGCTCAACAAAAGAAAACTAGTGGGTGTGCATCCAACTTGCTTGCTCACGAAGACCTAGGGCATTTGAGGAAGCCCATCGTAGGTATATACAAGCCAAGTTCTATAATGAAAAATTCCCACTAGTATGAAAAAGACAACTTATGAGACTCACTATATGAAAAACATGGTGCTACTTTGAAGCACAATATATGAGACTCTCTACATGAAGAACAAGGTGCTAGTTTGAAGCACAAGTGTGGAAAAAGAGATAGTAACATTGTCCCTTCTCTCTTTTTCTCTCATTTTTTTTATTTTTTTATTTTTTGGGCCTTTTCTCTTTTTTTATGGCCTCTTTTTTTCTCTCTTTTTTATTATTTTTCGTCCGGAGTCTCATCCCGACTTGTGGGGGAATCATGGTCTCCATCATCCTTTCCTCACTTGGGACAATGCTCTAAAAATGATGATCATCACACTTTTATTTTCTTACAACTCAACAATTACAACTCGATTCTTAGAACAAAATATGACTCTATATGAATGCCTCCGGCGGTGTACCGGGATGTGCAATGACTAATGAGTGACATGTATGAAAGAATTATGAACGGTGGCTTTGCCACAAATACAATGCCAACTACATGGTCATGCAAAGAAATATGACAATGATGAAGCGTGTCATAATAAACGGAACGGTGGAAAGTTGCATGGCAATATACCTCGGAATGGCTATGGAAATGCCATGATAGGTAGGTATGGTGGCTGTTTTGAGGAAGGTATATGGTGGGTGTATGATACCGGCGAAAGGTGCGCGGTATTAGAGAGGCTAGCAATGGTGGCCGGGTGAGAGTGCGTATAATCCATGGACTCAACATTAGACATGAAGAACTCATATACTTATTGCAAAAATCTACAAGTTATCAAAGCAAAGTATTACGCGCATGCTCCTAGGGGGATAGATTGGTAGGAAAAGACCATCGCTCGTCCCCGACCGCCACTCATAAGGATGCACAAGCCAGGTACACTTCATGTTTCAAATTTGTTACACAACTTTAACCATACGTGCATGCTATGGGACTTGCTAACTTCAACACAAGCATTCTTTAAATTCATAATCACCCAACTAGCATGACTTTAATATCACTACCTCCATATCTCAAAACAATTATCAAGTATCAAATTGATCATAGCATCCAATTCACCTCCTATGAAAGTTTTCGTTCAAATTACCATGCTGTTTAAGACTCTCAAAATAATATAAGTGAAGCATGAGAGTTCATTAATTTCTACAAAATAAAACCACCGACGTGCTCTAAAAGATATAAGTGAAGCACTAGAGCAAATGACAAACTACTCCGAAAGATATAAGTGAAGATCAATGAGTAGTCGAACAATTATACAACTATGTGAAGACTCTCCCATTTAATAATTACAGATCTTGGTATTTTATTCAAACAGCAAGCAAAGCTAAAGAAAATGACATGATGCTCCAAGCAAAACACATATCATGTGGTGAATAAAAATATAGCTCCAAGTAAAGTTACCGATGAACGAAGACGAAAGAGGGGATGCCTTCCGGGGCATCACCAAGCTTAGGATCTTGGTTATCCTTGAATATTACCTTGGGGTGCCTTGGGCATCCCCAAGCTTAGGCTCTTGCCACTCCTTATCCCATAGTCCATCGAATCTTTACCCAAAACTTGAAAACTTCACAACACAAAACTTAACAGAAAACTCGTGAGCTCCGTTAGCGAAAGAAAACAAAACACCACTTCAAGGTACTGTAATGAACTCATTCTTTATTTATATTGGTGTTAAACCTACTGTATTCCAACTTCTCTATGGTTTATAAACTATTTTACTAGCCATAGAGTCATCAAAATAAGCAAACAACACAATGAAAACATAATCTGTCAAAAACAGAACAGTCTGTAGTAATCTGTAACTAACGCAAACTTCTGGAACTCCAAAAATTCTAAAATAAATTGGTTGACCTGAGGAATTTGTCTAGTAATCATCTGCAAAAAGAATCAACTAAATAGCACTCTCCAGTAAAACGTTCTAGCTAATCTTGTGAGCGCTAAAGTTTCTGTTTTTTTACAGCATGATCATAAAGACTTCACCCAAGTCTTCCCAAAGGTTCTACTTGGCACAAACACTAATTAAAACACAAAAACCACATATAAACAGAGGCTAGATGGAATATTTATTCCTAAACAGAACCAAAAAGTAATAAACTGAAATAAAATTGGGTTGCCTTCCAACAAGCGCTATCGTTTAACGCCCCTAGCTAGGCATGATGATTTCAATGATGCTCACATAAAAGATAAGAATTGAAACATAAAAAGAGCATCATGAAGAATATGACTAGCAAATTTAAGTCTAACCCAATTCCTACGCATAGGGATTTTGTGAGCAAACAACTTATTGGAACAATAATCAGCAAGCATAGGAAGGCAAAACAAGCATAACTTCAAAACTTTAAGCATATAGAGAGGGAACTTGATATTATTGCAATTCCCACAAGCATATATTCCTCCATGATAATAATTTTCAGTAACATCATGAATTAATTCAACAATATAACCAGCACCTAAAGCATTATTTTCATGATCTACTAGCATAGAAAATTTACTACTCTCCACATAAGCAAAATTCTTCTCATTCGGAATAGTGGGAGTATCATAAGAGACTTGAACACTAAAAATTGTTTCCACATTAAAAGAGTAATGTTCAGAAAAAGGGTAATCATAATCATGACAAGATTTGTAAATATAATCATCACTACTTTTTATAGCATAAGTTTCATCACAATAATCATCATAAGTAGCAACTTCGTTCTCATCATAATCGATTGAAACCTCTCCCAAGATAGTGGAATCACTAAATAAAGTTGACACTCTTCCAAATCCACTTTCATATTCATCACAATAAAATTCAACATCCTCCAAAATAGTGGGATCACTACTTTCTAAAGTTGACATTCTTCCAAACCCACTTTCATCAATATAATCATCATAGGTAGGAGGCATGCTATCATCATAACAACTTTGCATATCAAAACTTGGGGTGCTAAAAATATCATCTTCATTAAACATAGAATCCCCAATCTTGGGACAAAAATTAATTTCAGCAAATATATTCTCAAATATTTCATCCTCATCAAACATAGCTTCCCCATGCTTGGGCTCTTTCATATCATAAGCATAATCACTCTCATCATTAAAAATATGGATATCACCAATAGTAAAGCAATTATCATCATCACAATGAGTAGTAGGGGCAACATCATTTGGGAGGGATACCTTTCTACCTTTGTTGCTCCTTATTTTCTTTTTATTCTTCACATTATGTGTAGGTTCAACCTTCCTCTTTGAGCTCCTTATTGATGAGATTGGTTGAATAGAAAGCTCCTCCTCGTTACCTGATTCATCATAAGAAATAATAGGAGGATATTGGGAAGTCTCTTCCCTTTCATTAGTATTCTCATCATCTTCTATTTGCTTTATTTTCTTTATGTAATTGGCAATATAAGGATTCTCAATGCAATTCTCCACACAAAACATATAAATATCCTCTAGATCAAAATCAAGAAATCTATCAAGATTAAATTTTGGAATACCCTCAGTTATACGTTTCTTTTCTTCATACCCCAAAAGAATACTAAGCTCTTTATGATGCCCAAGGGTAATCAAGCTATCACAATTTTTGGACACGATTCGATCATAAAAAAAATTTGCATTGGAGATTTAAATGACCACGTTCATTGCAAAGTTCACAAGGAGCGCGAAAAATATTGAATCTTCTAGCACACTCATCAAGACTTTCTTGCAAACCTTTAGTTTTTAAATACTTATGGCTCTTGCAATATCTATTTTCTCTATTTGGTGTGTCCATGCAAATCCAATCTACTCCACAAAAATCAACATGCTTATAGGAGACATTTTCATCAAAACTAGTGCAATCATCATTAGTACTATGGATATTCAAAGAGTTCATACTAACAACATAGCAATCATGCTCATAATTCAAAGATTTAGTACCAAGCATTTTAATGCATTCTTCTTCTAGCACTTGAGCACAATTTTCTTTTCCATCATACTCACGAAAGATATTAAAAAGATGAAGCGTTTGAGATAAACTCAATTCCATTTTTTTGTAGTTTTGTTTTATAAACTAACTAATGCTAAAACAAGAAACAAAAAGATTCAATTGCAAGATCTAAAGATATACCTTCAAGCACTAACCTCCCCGGCAACGGCGCCAGAAACGAGCTTGATGTCTACAACACAACCTTCTTCTTGTAGACGTTGTTGGGCCTGCAAGTGCACATGTTTGTAGGACAGTAGCAAATTTCCCTCAAGTGGATGACCTAAGGTTTATCAATCCGTAGGAGGCGTAGGATGAAGATGGTCTCTCTCAAACAACCCTGCAACCAAATAACAAAGAGTCTCTTGTGTCCCCAACACACGCAATACAACGGTAAATTGTATAGGTGCACTAGTTCGGCGAAGAGATGGTGATACAAGTGCAATATGGACGGTAGATAAGAGTATTTGTAATCTGAAATAATAAAAACAGCAAGGTAACTAATGATAAAAGTGAGCGTAAACGGTATTGCAATGCTAGGAAACAAGGCCTAGGGTTCATACTTTCACTAGTGCAAGTTCTCTCAACAATAATAACATAGATAGATCATATAACAAGCCCTCAACATGCAACAAAGAGTCACTCAAAAGCCACTAATAGCGGAGAACAAACATGGAGATTATGTTAGGGTACGAAATCACCTCAAAGTTATTCTTTCGGATCAATCTATAAAAGAGTTCGTACTAGAATAACACCTTAAGACACAAATCAATCAAAACCCTAATGTCACCTAGATACTCCATTGTCACCTCCAGTATCCGTGGGCATGATTATACGATATGCATCACACTATCTCAGATTCATCCAACCAACACAAAGTACTTCAAAGAGTGCCCCAAAGTTTCTACCGGAGAGTCAAGAACATGTGCCAACCCCTATTCATAGGTTCATAGGCGGAACCCGGAAGTTGGTCACCAAAACATACATCAAGTGGCACATGATATCCCATTGTCACCACAGATAAACACGGCAAGACATACATCAAGTGTTCTCATAAAAGATTCAATCCGATAAGATAACTTCAAAGGGGAAACTCAATTCATCACAAGAGAGTAGAGGGGGAGAAACATCATAAGATCCAACTATAATAGCAAAGCTCGAGATACATCAAGATTGTGCCATAGAGGGAACACGAGAGAGAACACGAGAGAGAGAGATCAAACACATAGCTACTGGTACATACCCTCAGCCCCGAGGGTGAACTACTCCCTCCTCGTCATGGAGAGCGCCGGGATGATGAAGATGGCCACCGGTGATGGGTTCCCCCTCCGGCAGGGTGCCGGAACGGGCTCCCGAGAGGTTTTTGGTGGCTACAGAGGCTTGCGACAGCAGAACTCTAGATCTATCTTGATATTCAATGTTTTTAGGGTACGTAGGCATATATAGGCGAAAGAAGTCGGTCGGGAGGTGCTCGAGGGGCCCACGAGACAGGGGGGCGCGCCCAGTAGGGGGGCGCGCCCTCCTATCTCGTGGCCTCCTCGAGGATCTTCTGACGTGAACTCCAAGTCTCCCGGATCATATTCTTCCAAAAAATCACGTCGCCGAAGGTTTCATTCCGTTTGGACTCCGTTTGATATTCCTTTTCCTCGAAATACTGAAACAGGCAATAAAACAACAATATGGGCTGGGCCTCCGGTAGTAGGTTAGTCCCAAAAATGATATAAATGTGTGAAATAAAGCCCATAAACATCTAAAAAGGGTAATATAATAGCATGGAACAATAAAAAATTATAGATACGTTGGAGACGTATCAATAGGTTAGGGTCCGATCACATTCACTTAGTTCAAAAGATTCAACACGAAGTCATAGCTATAAGTGAATGTTGTAGAGGACAAAACACAGATAAATATATATAATACTAGTCCAATTCAACCAATTGAAGATAATCTTGAATTTGATCCAAGGATGAACTATGCAAACATAACGCCAATAGAAACACTTCAAACAAAAGTTTGGTGGTGGCGTTACCCACCGTATAGGAAGTATTAGACCCAGACACGGCGCACAATTATCGTGGAGCTCCGAAGTCAAATTCCGCATTAATATATTCACACTTAGAGTGTATGTCTTCAGTGATTGAAGATATACATTACTTCTTGTGTTGCACATCTAAGTCATTAAAATGCAGAAGTGTTAGGATGTGTGTCCATTCACAGGACATTTGAGGATTCCAAGATATTTATCTCACACCGCAACTTGCAAAGCCATTTCTCATCCAAGGGCTTTGTGAAGATATCAGCCAACTGTTCTTCTGTCTTGACATGAATGATATCAATATCTTCCTTTATAACATGATCTCTGAGAAAGTGATGACGAATTTCAATGTGCTTTGTCTTCGAGTGTTGAACTGGGTTGTTGGCAATCTTGATGGCACTCGTTGTCGCAATAGAGAGGCACATTCTTCGATGGATACCATAGTCTTTGAGAGTTTGCTTCATCCGAGAAGCTGAGCATAGCAGGATCCAGCAGCAATGTATTCAGATTCAGCGAGAGAGAGATACAGCTCGCTTCTTTGAAGACCAACAGACAAGAGATCGTCCCGAAAGTGACATGTGCCTGATGTGGACTTGCGATCAACCTTGTCACCAGATAATCAGCATCGAGAATCCAACTAGATCAAACTCTGAGCCCTTTGGATACCATAATCCTAGTGTTGGGGTGTAAGCCAAATATCGAAGAATTCGCTTCACAGCTAAGTGATGCGATTCCTTTGGTGCCGCTTGGAATCGGGCACACATGCAAACACTAAGCATTATATCTGGCCTAGATGCACATAAGTAAAGCAATGAACCAATCATAGAATGATATACCTTTTGATCGAACTCTTTACCATTGTCATCAGGACCCAGATGACTTTTGGTTGGCATTGGCGTCGTGTATCCTTTGCAGTCTTGCATTCCAAACTTCTTCAGGCAATCTTTGAGGTATTTTTCTTGAGATATGAAGATGCCGTTGCGTTGTTGACGGATTTGGAGACCCAGAAAGAACTTCAGCTCGCCCATCATGGACATTTGATGTTTCTCTTGCATCATGTGACCAAATTCATCACTGTATTTCTTGTTGGTGCAGCCGAAGATAATCTCATCCACATAGATTTGGCACACAAATAGTTCACCATCATATGTCTTCGTGAAGAGTGTAGGATCTAATGAACCAGGTTTCAAGCCTTTTCTCTTCAGGAAGTCTTTGAGTGTGTCATACCAAGCACAAGGGGCTTGTTTGAGGCCATATTGTGCCTTGTTGAGCTTGTATACCATATCAGGATGTTTTGGATCTTCAAAGCCTGGAGGTTGTGCTACATATACTTCTTCTTCTATCTTTCCATTGAGAAAAGAACTTTTCACATCCATTTGATACAGAAGAATGTTGTGATGATTTGCATAGGCTAACAGTATGCGAATGGCTTCAAGTCTTGCCACCGGAGCAAATGTTTCATCGAAGTCAATTCCTTCCACTTGAGTGTAACCTTGTGCAACGAGACGAGCCTTGTTTCTGACAACTTGACCATGCTCATCTTGCTTGTTGCGATATATCCATTTGGTGCCAATGATATTGTGCTTCTAAGGACAGGACGCTTGACCAATTCCCACACATTATTCAGCTCGAACTGTTGAAGCTCTTCTTGCATAGCTTGAATCCATTCAGGTTCCATGAAGACTTCATCAACTTTCTTGGGTTCAGAGATTGAGACCAATGCAAAATGCCCACAGAAGTTGGTTAGATGTGTTGCTCTTTGAGTTGCTTTTGAATGAGTGAGTGGACCAGGTGCATTCAAGCTGTCAATTATCTTCTCAATCTGAACTTCATTTGCAACACGAGGATGAGCAGGACGAAGATTTTGCTCTTGCTGATCAATGTCATCATTTGGGGGATTGTCTTCAGACTGAGCATTGTCTTCAGGTTGATTATGTGCAGAAATGACAAGCTCCTCTTCAGATTGATTCTCAGAGGGTATGATATCTCCAATTCCCATCTGCTTGATAGATTCACTTGGAGGTACTTCATCTAGCACATTTGGCAGGTGCTCTCTTTGCGAGCTGTTAGTTTCATCGAACCGCACATCCACAGTTTCAACCACTTTATAGTGAAAGAGGCTGAAGACTCAGTTAGGAGCTCATAGGATGTTTTCTTCGGAAGCTTGTGAAGGTAAATGCGGTTAATGATGTGGTAGGCAGTGTTAATGGCTTCAGGCCAGAACTTCCGTGGAGTCTTGTACTCATCACGCATCGTTCGTGCCATCTCAATGAGAGTTCTGTTCTTGCGCTCGGCGATGCCATTCTGCTGAGGTGTATAAGGAGCAGAGAACTCATGTGTGATTCCAAGTGTATCCAGATAGAGGTCGAGGCTAGAGTTCTTGAACTCAGTGCCGTTGTCGCTTCTGATGTGCTCGATCTTGACACCGTAGTTCATCATGGCACGATTGGCAAAGCGTCTGAAGACATCCTGCACTTCAGTCTTGTAGAGGATTATATGTACCCAAGTATATCTAGAGTAATCATCAACAATTACGAAGCCATAGAGGCAAGCAGTAGCATTGAGAGTAGAGTAGTGAGTAGGGCCGAATAGATCCATGTGAAGCAACTCGAAGGGTTGAGATGTAGTCATGATTGTCTTTGAGGGATGCTTGGCCCTAGTCATCTTTCCAGCTTCGCACGCGCCACACAGATGGTCCTTCTTGAACTTGACGCCTTCGATGCCCACGACATGCTTCTTCTTCGCGAGAGTGTGCAAGTTCTTCATGCTAGCATGCCCTAGCCTTCGATGCCGAGCCAAGATTCAAGCCTTTGCTAGAAGACATACGGCCATCTGTGGTCCTGCTGAGAAATCTACCATATATAGATTGTCTTTTCGATACCCTTCAAAGACTAGAGACTTGTCAGATTCCATTAGTACAAGGCATCAATGTTTTCCAAATAGCACAATCATGTTTAAGTCACAAAGCATTGAGACAGACATTAAGTTGAAACCAAGGGATTCAACAAGCATCACTTTATCCATGTGTTGATCCTTTGAGATTGCAACTCTACCTAGACCCAATACCTTGCTTTTACTAGTGTCAGCAAATGTGATGTGACTTTTGTCTGATCGACGTAAGGTTGAGTCCATGAGAAGACTTCGATCACCAGTCATATGATTAGTGCATCTGCTATCCATAATCCATTCTGAAGCATGAGGTGTCATACCCTATAGTACAGTTAGGGGGATAGGCTTCACCAAGAGTATTGTGAAGGATAAACATTTGACGAGCAAGAGGATTATCAAAGCTCAGATCAAGATTAGGACTGATAGGATGTTTGGCAAACGATTCAGGAACAAAATACATAGTAAGACCATTTGGGTATTTGATCTTTCACCCTACAAGATGTTTTAGGTCCCCAGCAATAGCATCAGACGCCTTTGATTTCCGGCTGGAGACCTTTCCCTGCAAAAGAAAGTTAATTCTTCTTAACCACCCACATCTTCAGGGGTGGCTTAGAAGCAATGAGTCTAAGTGCAACATCTGAGAACTTCGGCTTTGGAGCCCTAGCAAATAGCCTTGCAGGAGAAGAACGATACTCATATGAATAAGTAGAAAAGTTCTTAGTTCTATGAGCAAGCAGTTTGAAGACACACGCTCATATTCATAAGTCTGAGTATGGTTTCCCTGCAAAACATTGGCGTTAGGGTGACTCAGGTGAGTCCTTTGTCTGTATGAAGCCTTTGGGTCATATGAAGCCTTTGATCTGGGATTTATCTTCTTCCCAGGTGGTGTCATGATGACATTCACAGGAAGATTCTCAAGCCAACTTTTGGGAACCCAGATCTTCTTCATAGGTGGCCCATTCCTGCAGTTAGTACCAATATACCTGGCAAACACTTCACCATTCTGATTCTTAAACAGTTTATAGTTTGCATCAAAGGATTCATCAATGATAATAGGGTTAGCACAGTGAAGCGGATAAGGTGGATGGATCCACTAAAGGTCCCTTTGCAGCAACCCATGTGGTTTTGGGTACTTTTCAGGCTTCCAAAGAGGAGCCATCAACATTCATTTTCCTCTCAACCCAACACCCTCTTTCCTAGGGTTTCGTTCAGAATCTGCTTTTGAGGACATCGCAGTTGTCGATGCCCTTTGAGACCTTTGTACATCCCTGTTTCAAGCAATGTCTTCAACCTAGCATTTTCATCAGCAATAGTAGTGGTATCCTCCGCAGAGGGGTTAGTTACCACATTAGCAGTTGATGATATTGCAACAGTAGCAGCAGTAGAACATTCAGCAACAGACGTAGCGCTCAAGGCATTTTAGACATGGTGGTTCAAATCATTCCTGAGCGGAACTGATCTGTTGAGCGCGAAGTGACTCATTCTCTTTTTGAAGATCTTCATGAGCCACTCTCAATTTCTCAAGCTCTTGCTTCCTTTGAAGATAATCATAGGAGAGCTTTTCATGAGTGGTTGTGAGTGTTCATGACGACTTTCAAGTTCCCAGTACTTAGCATGAAGATTTTTATGTCTTCAACTAAGGACCGAGAACGGTCATTCTGCGTCAACAGTCATCACTTTTGTCTAACAGTTTTGAGTATGTTCCATAGCTTTACGTTGTCCAGTTGCAATTTTAGCAAGTGTTTTGTAGCTGGGTTTGGATTCACAATCAGAGTCATCTTCACTTGATGTTTGAAAGTAAGCGTCGCGTGATTTTACATTGGCGCCACGTGCCATGAAGCAGTAGGTGGGAGGCGAGTCGTCCTCGTCATTATCATCAGTGTTGGTGACGGAGCCATTGTCTTCGGTGTTGAAGATGGACTTGGCGGCGAGGCGTAGCTAGGGCCGGACTCGAACACCCGAGTCGACTCCCCTCGACTCCACCTCCGCCTCCTCCAAGCGCACTCCTCTTCGATCCATCTCCTTGCCAACAAAAGCATGGGCCTTGCCAGATGAGCTCTTATTGTGTGATGAAGATCTGGAAGAAGACTTGGAAGAAGACTTTGAGGATTTCTTCTTCTTCTCGTCATCAGAATCATATTCTTTGTTCTTCTTCTTCTTCTTCTTCTTCTTCTTCTTCTTCTTCTTCTTCTTCTTCTTCTTCTTCTTCTCATTGTCCCACTATGGACACTCAGAGATGTAGTGACCAGGTTTCTTGCACTTGTGACAGGTTCTCTTCTTGTGATCATAGGCAGAAGCTTCACCATTTCTTGAGCTGGATCGTGAAGACTTTCTGAAGCCTTTCTTTTTGGTGAATTTTTGGAACTTCTTCACAAGCATAACAAGCTCCTTTCCAATGTCTTCAGGATCACCAGAACTGCAGTCAGATTCTTCTTCAGATGAGGAAGCAACAGCCTTTGCCTTCAAAGCTCGAGTTCGGCCATAGTTGGGGCCATAGATATCTCGTTTCTTAGATAGCTGGTACTCATGTGTGTTGAGCCTCTCAAGTATGTCGACGGATCGAGATTCTTGAAATCGTATGTTCTTGTATCATCGGGCTAAGGTGTCAAATGAGCTGTCAAGAGATCTCGAGAGTGTCTTCACTATTTCATGCTTCGTGATCTCAGTGGCGCCGACTGCTTGGAGCTCATTTGTGATATCAGTGAGGCGATCAAATGTGAGCTGGACATTCTCGTTGTTGTGTCTCTTGAAGCGGTTGAAGAGGTTGTGGAGAGTACTGATACGTTGATCTCGTTGAGTTGAGACACCTTCATTGACCTTGGATAGCCAGTCCCAGACTAGCTTCGACGTTTCTAGAGCACTCACACAGCCATACTGTCCTTTGGTAAGGTGACCATAGATGATGTTCTTGGCAGTAGAGTCCAATTGAATGAACTTCTTGAAATCAGCAGGGGTGACACCTTCACCAGTCTTGGGAACGTCGTTCTTGACAACATACCATAGATCGACATCAATGGCTTCAAGATGCATGCGCATCCTATTCTTCCAAAGAGGGATATTCAAGGCCATCAAGATGGGGCACGCAGCGGAGACTTTGATTATCCCTGCAATGACATAGCTAAACTCGGTGGTTAAATCAATCACACGTAACAAGGAGCACCTTGCTCGATACCAATTGAAAGGGCTAGTTATCGACTAGAGGAGGGTGAATAGGCGATTTTATGGAAGTCTCCAAAACATGGGAGTTTCAAGATGCATACAAGATAAACAACACTATTCTAATTCAGCGGAAGGTAGACTACACTAGACAAGCCATAGTCAAGTATTCAATGGAGTGAAAGCATGAAGACTAATAGCAGCTAGGTAGTAAAGATCAGATGGAAGATAATATGAAGCCAATCGTAATGATAGTCACACAGTGAAGTCAAACAGATAATACAAGGTGCAATGACTTCACGAAGACAAACTGTAAGTAAAGAGGAGTAAGAGATAGAACCAAAGGCTTCGTAGGACACATGATTTGTTGGACCAGTTCCATTCTTGTGACAACTATACGTCCAGTTAGGGAGGCTGAGATTCAACTCGTAAGACCGCGTTTCACCTTATTCCCTTGAGCTAAGGACACAGTCCTCGCCCAATTACTTTGGTAAGTCTTCAAGGTAGACTTCCAAACCTTCACAGATTTCGTTCACCGGCAATCCACAATGGCTCTTGGATGCTCAGAACGCGACGCCTAACCGGCTGGAGGATTCACAGTCCTCAAGTCTAACAAGTCTCCAGATCACGCGGACAGAAAGACTTCAGTGATGCCAAACACTCTTTGGGCTCTGGGTGGTTTGGGCTTTGTCCTCGCAAGGATTTCTCTCTCTCAAAAGCTTCGGAGGTGGGTTGCTCTCAAACGACAAAAGTCGTGCACTAACCCTAAGCAGCCACCAATTTATGGTGTAGGGGGTGGGCTATTTATAGCCACTGGGCAACCCGACCGGATTTCTCTTAAATGACCCTGGGTCACTAAGGAACTGACACGTGTCGCAACGGTCAGATTTCAAACGCACGTGGCAGCTTGACTTGGGCTACAAGTAAAGCTGACTTATCCGACACAGGATAAGATTTGCTCTCATTGTTTTCGCTCGAAGACATAGGATTTGGTTTGAGCATCACTTCAGTCACTCTGACTTTGTTCACTTGGACCCCACTTAACAGCGCGGTGGTTCCTATGACTCAACAAAGAAGAAAAGGAAACAACGAAACAACTAAGTCTTCACGCTCCATAGTCTTCACTCAATGTCTTCTCGTGTCATAGTCTTCAATGTGAATATCTTCACAGACCACCATTGTCTTCAATGTCTTCACACATTTTTAGGGGTCATCTCCAGTAGGTAAAAAGAATCAAGGAGGGACTACTACCTGTGTTATCCTGCAATTCTCACAAAAACATTAGTCCCTCAACCAGGTTTGTCATCAATACTCCAAAACCAACTAGGGGTGGCACTAGATGCACTTACAGGCGTGATGCAGCGTCGGAGGAAATCAGTCCCCACCTGTTCGATGGTTAGCTCGGGAGCTTTGAGCGATCGATCCTGTTCAGCACCGGCGAAGCCTGTCGTCGGTAAGGGCTGGCTTCCAACAGTAGCTGCCGCGCGCGATGCACTCTGTCCATGCTCGACAATACTCTGGAGCATCCATGTCCTGAATCAAGCACCAGTATGCCCTGCATTCTTCCCACCTACCACACTGCTGACTAGGAAGGTAATCCCAAACATTCCTCTTGCCCCACGGGATCCAACTTATATTCCCTGAGCAGTGAGTCTTGTCTTCAACCCGCGGGACGAAGAAGAGCCTGAACATATCCACATTGGGGGCGACTCCGATGACGTTCTCGCACAAATGAGCAAAAATCGCAATGCACGCCATCGCATTTGGTGTGAAATCCAAAAGATGGAATACGTACACCACCATCATCGCCTCAAATAAATCTAAGAAAGGGGGGCTGAGGCCATAGAGAAAGTATGCGCAGAAGAAGCGGTAGGAATTTGGTGGATCCTCTTTCCCCTCCGGCAAGACCACGGGCGCACCATGCCCTTTTGGGACATCCCTCCCCCACATGTACGCACACCTTGCGACTAAGGCGTTGCTGTCCAAGCTCGACGGGAAGAAGACCATATCTTCTCACTGCTTCCTGTCCAACTCCGCCGCTCTCTTCTTCTTCCCCTCCGCTACCGCCTCCTTCGCGGTGGTCGCCTGCTTCCCCCTTGCGGTGGGGGCTTTCTATCCCATCCTTCGGGATTGTGGATAGGGTGGAAGACCCAATGGGGTGTTGGAGGCGAGTGTGGGCGCAGGGGCAGTCACTTGGCTTGAGGAGGAAGACGATGGAGGGTGAAACGAATGTGAATGAGCAACGCCTTTCGCGTTTTCTCTTTTATGGGGAACGAACGTGGGGGGATAGTTCTTCGCTACTTTTGTCGGTGCAACAAACCTTGGGTCTGTTGCCCAACTGTGCGCAGGCACAAGATCAAGACTAAAGCACCAGCTCAAGCCAGAGATTGAAGAGCCAAGAGATTTGAAGAACAAACACGCAGCTTAGAGAGACCAAGATCAAGCCAGAGGAGCAAGATATCGGCAAGAGAAGGGCCTCCCTTGTCGGGCAGGCGAGCCCGGCAAGGGGCGAGGCCACCACCAGAAGCAAGCAACCAAGGATCCCGGCAGAGCCTGCCAAGGCTCGCGGGGGCTGAACCACCCCGCCAACCACTCAAGCATGACCCACGTCGTCAATCAATACGATGTCAAGCCGCAAGATGATTAAGTGGCAGATATTCGCCACCTGGCGGCCATTTCCTATAGAAGAAACCCACAGATGATACCCGTCTTGCGACGTGTCAAGGGAATAGGCGCGGAGCTGGCCAGATAGCCCGACAGGCCTTCTCGGGCAACCAGTGATGTGACACTAAGCGGAGCATTTAATGCACCCTGTCAGCCTGCAGAGTTAGGTATGATAGCAATATTTGCTATCATATCAGCGGATAATGACCACTTTGCCACTGTGGTGACCCCTTAATCTATAAAGGAAGGCCCATGGCACTCGCAGGAGGGGTTAGAAGGTTGGAAAGTTGATGAACCCAAGCCACCATATGCGCGTAGTCGCTACGGCACCGAGGCAAACCCTGCCGGGCAAGTGTACTATGCACCACCACACTCATTCTATCATCAATACACCAAAGTAGGAGTAGTGTCTTACGCCTCGCGGCAGCCCGAACCTAGGTAAATTGCTTGCATGCTCTCTGCCGTGCTGCCGTGCGCTGATCTGCTCTTTGTGCAACGCGATGTCCCCCCGCCGAACCAGCAAGGTACCACCCGGTCCCATAGGTGTCCGCGGATATCCCGTGACAACTTTCTTTCAGGAATTTACCGGTTTACATTAACTACTAGAATCCCATGACCCCACGACCTGCGGTAAGTACGTGGAGTGGACGTTGAGTTGACTGGTCATCATAACAAACCGCTGCGCGCCCAGCACTTCCTTGACACGTGTCCCTGCACTGTTTGGGGCCTAACCCAATGTGGTCTTTGACACATATGGCTCAGGCCCGGGGGCTTCTGTCAGTGTACACAAACAGGGGGTATGTTTCCCCTGACTTGTGCATGGACAGTAGGCCTCCAACCCGACAGCACCAAGCTGTTGGATTCATGGCTCCACAGACCCAAGAAGGTTCGAACTCTGGGGCGTGTGTGAAGAACTCAACCTCTCAAGCCTACCAACTTGTCGCCCCACAGCCTAGCTCGATTTGCGTGAGCAAGGACGAAGATGAACACGGCAGTTTACCCAATACGGGCCACCTTGCGGTGTAAGACCCTACTCCTGCTTTGTGGTGGATTGGCCTCACGAGGGGCTGATGATGAACTAGTATAGCGGATGTACAACCTCACGAGGGCTGCTCTGGTGAGGGTGGAAAAGGTAGGATCCGATCCCGCACTATGGTGGTGGCTAACCTATATTTTTATAGTGGCCTTGGTCCTCTTCCCCCAAAACTTAGGTGGGAAGGGATCCCATAGTGGCCAATTTGAAAGGGGACAAGTAGTACATCTTATCCTAATGAAAGGTGGTCTTCGCCTGCAAAGCTTCTGGTCATGACGCAGCGGTTGGCTCGGCGATGACGTCCGTCCTGTCGTGCTGGTGGTCTTGGTCTTGTTGCACCGGAATGGAAACCTTTGCCAGATTCCTCGGGAACCCATGCCTGTCCTTGCCTCCTTAGCACCAAAGAGGAAACTGCCTCCTATGTGCCCGCTGGCGCCCGCTTGCCTTAGTCGTCGTGGCTCACGTCATTGTACCCTCACAACGCTAGGTACCTGCATAAAAATCTTCGCTCCTTGGGAGGTCTTGGTGTCGTCCGCCTCGCGAGGCTTGGCCCCTTTCGAGGGTCTTCACTTGGCGGTCTTGCAGACGGGTCGTACCAGGCCGTCGAAGGAGCCACGCCATGGGCTGCAGGTAGGCAAGTCTGGGTACCCTGATTCCCAGAACACCGGTAGTAGCCCCCGAGCCCAATGCTCTCTCGTGCTAGCTTCGAGGCGAAGCCAAAGGGGCAAGGGTGAAGCGTCGTGGGCCAGGCTGACGCGTGGCGCTCGGCAGGGCGTGGGCACCTCCGCTTCCCCATGCTGGCTCGGCAACTGTCCGGAGTGACAAATGAATGGCTCACCCCGCTAGGCCATCATTACTCCTTGTTGCCTCACCTCAGATTCCCTTTCCTCTGCCAAGGACCTCTCCAGATCAAATCGAGCCCGGCTTCCCCTTCCTTTTCCAACATCGACATAGGTGACTTCGATGATGGCTCCCAAGAAGTCGTAGCCCATGATGCAAGCCGCAAGCTCTTCCTCCACTCTTGCACCTGCACTCAACGCGTCCTCCATCACCAAGGAGGGGCACCTTACCCTCGTGCTCCTATACACGGCGAGGGACGAGAACGAGTGGAAGGAGACTGTAATCTGGGCCAGCTCCCCCGAGCAGTGGACTCTGGCGCACACAGTTTACCCCTTGTTCCTCCACAACATCTTCGCGGGGCTCATGCCCCCTCTTTCCGAGTTCTTCACTGACGTCCTTGACTACTACCAGGTCCAGGCCCTGCATTTTCAGCGCATCTCCATCCTCCTCCTGTCCATCTTTGCCTTCTACTGCGAGGCCTTCGTGGGCATGAGGCCCTCCGTGTCACTCCTCGGACATTTCTTCTCCCTACGGCTGCACGATCCGACCCAACGCTCCGGCTGCGTGTCCTTCATCGCGGTCGATAAGAACAACATGCTCATGAGGGACAGGAAGAAGGTGGAAAACTTCTGGCACCACTGGGTCTTCGTGGATACCAAGGGCCTTAACGAGCAGCTGGATCTGCCAACCGCGCTGCCCAAATGGCTCGAGAGGTGGAGCCATGAGAAGTTCTCTGACCCCCGGGCGGCGCCTATCCTGAGGAAGATGACCTCAGACATGGATACCCATGCGCTGATGGGGGGGGGGCATGCTCGTGAAGGAGTTCCTGAGGCAGCACCTGGCTCCGCTCCATTCGCACATGCGCCCCATGTGGGAGCTCTTGGGCACAAAGGATGGCATAAAGCTGCGCTCGGGAAGCTTGACGGGCGAGGAGCTGGACAAGGCCATGAACACCCTGCTCGAGGGTGAGCCAGGGGACCTCCCAGAGGCCTACGCCCTGCTGTACCGCCGTGCTGACAGGGGGGCGTTGATCGCCTCCATGCCCATCTTCGATGAGCTGGGGCTTGCATCTTCTGAGCACCCCAACTCCCTGGTGCTGGTGTCCTTCAGTGACAGTGTTGGCGAAGAGGGCAAGGAGGACTCCGAGGCAACCGAGGATGACATGGCGGAGATCTGCCCCCAATCATGGAGCGAGCTTCTCCGCGGCTTCGTCGATGACGACGACACCGACGAGCCCCCAATCGTGCAATCCCCATGCTCCACCGGGGTCCTCACGAGGTAAGGGGCCACTCCTCGGGCCCTGCGAAGGTCATGCCAGGTGATAACCCACAAGTATAGGGGATCAATTGTAGCCTCTTTTGATAAGTAAGATTGTCGAACCCAACGAGCAGCTAAATGTACAACAAATATTCCCTCAAGTTCTATCGACCACTGATACAACTCTACGCATGCTTAATGTTCGCTTTACCTAAAACAAGTATGAAACTAGAAGTACTTTGTAGGTGTTTTTGGATAGGTAAGCAGGAATATAAAGAGCACGTAAATAAAAACTAGGGGCTGTTTAGATACAAACACAATAAAGTAAATATAGCGAGTGTGGAAAAGTGGTGGTAGGAGTTGCGAAATTGTCCCTAAGCAATTGACTAGTTTACTAGATCGATAGCAAGTTTTATGTGGGAGAGGCCACTGCTAGCATGTCATCCCTGACCTGGAATTCTATGCACTTATGATTGGAACTATTAGCAAGCATCCGCAACTACTAACATTCATTAAGGTAAAACCCAACCATAACATTAAGTTATATTGGCCCCCCTTCAATCCCGTATGCATCAATTTCTATGCTAGGTTGAAGCTTCTGTCACACTTGCCCTCCAATACATAGTCCTATCAACATACAACTAACCCTATGGTGTGATCCATGCGCGCGCTCATATGATGGGCACCAAAGGATAGCAACATAACCACAAGCAAATTAAATCAATCATAGCAATTCATCAACCACCGATAGGACAACGAAAATCTACTCAGATATCATAGGATGGCAACACATCATTGGATAATAATATGAAGCATAAAGCACCATGTTCAAGTAGAGGGTACAGCGGGTTGCGGGAGAGTGGACCGCTGTAGATAGAGAGGGGAAGGTGATGGAGATGTTGGTGAAGATGGCGGAGGTGATGGTGTAGATCGCAGTGATGATGATGGTGGCCACGGCAGCATTCCGGCGCCACCGAAAGAGAAGGGGAGAGGGGGCCCCTTCTTCTTCTTCTTCCTTGACCTCCTCCCTAGATGGGAGAAGGGTTTCCCCTCTGGTCCTTGGCCTCCATGGCATGGGAGGCGAGAGCCCTCCGAGATTGATATGTCTCCTGCTCTCTCTCTGCTTTCTACGCTTCTCCTTTCGCCTTTTCACTGCTTTCATATATATATATATATATATATATATATATATATATATATATATATATATATATATATATATATATATATATATATATATATATATGAGATCCGTAACTCGATTGGATTGAAACCTTCGCCCAGATTTTTCTCCGAAAATTAGCTTTCTTGCGGCAAAAGAATAGCAGCAACGCCTTATGAGGGGCCCACGAGGGTCAGGGGCACGCCCAGGGGGCAGGCGCGCCCCCTGCCTCGTGGCCACCTCGTGCACCGTCTCATGTTGATTCTTCTTCCCATATTCTCCAAATATTCCAAAGATATTCTCAGTCCGTTTTTATCCCGTTTGGACTCCGTTTGATATGGGTTTTCTGCAAAACATAAAGCATGCAACAAACAGGAACTGGCACTGGGCACTGGATCAATATGTTAGTCCCAAAAATAGTATAAAAAGTTGCCAAAAAGTATATGTAAGTTGTATAATATTGGCATGGAACAATAAAACATTATAGATACGACGATGACGTATCGGCATCCCCAAGCTTAATTCATGCTGGTCCTCGAGTAGGTAAATGATAAAAAAGATATTTTTTGATGTGGAATGCTACCTAGCATAATCTTGATCATGTATCAAATCATGGCATGAATATTAAGACACGAGCAATAATCTATCATTTGACATAAAAACAACAATACTTCAAGCCGACTAATAAAGCAATCATGTCTTTTCAAAATAACATGGCCAAAGAAAGTTATCCCTACAAAATCATATGGTCTGGCTATGCTCCATCTTCACCACACAAAATATTCACATCTTGCACAACCCCGATGACAAGCCAAGCAATTGTTTCATACTTTTGATGTTCTCCAACCTTTTCAACTTTCATGCAATACATGAGCGTGAGAAATGGACATAGCACTATAGGTGGAATAGAATATGATGGCGGAGGTTGTGTGGAGAAGACAAAAAGGAGAAAGTCTCACATCGATGCGTCTAATCAACGGGCTATGGAGATGCCCATCAATTGATGTCAATGTGAGGAATAGGGATTGCCATGCAACGGATGCACTAGAGCTATAAGTATATGAAAGCTCAAACTGAAACTAAGTGGGTGTGCATCCAACTTGCTTGCTCATAAAGACCTAGGGCATTTGAGAAACCCATCGTTGGAATATACAAGCCAAGTTCTATAATGAAAATTCCCACTAGTATATGAAAGTGATAACTCAAGAGACTCTCTATATGAAGAACATGGTGCTACTCTGAAGCACAAGTGTGGTAAAAGGATAGTAACATTGCCCCTTCTCTCTTTTTCTCTTTCTTATTTTTTTATTTTTTTATTTTTTTGGTGGGCTTCTTTGGCCTCCTTTTTTTTATTTGGGCTTCTTTGGCCTCTTCTATTTTTTGATAAAGTCCGGAGCTCATCCCGACTTGTGGGGGAATCATAGTCTCCATCATCCTTTCCTCACTGGGGCAATGCTCTAATAATGATGATCATCACACTTTTATTTAATTACAACTCAATATTACAACTCGATATCTAGAACAAAGATATGACTCTATATGAATGCCTCTGGCGGTGTACCAGGATGTGCAATGATCTAGCGTAGCAATGACATCAAAAAACGGACAAGCCATGAAAACATCATGCTAGCTATCTTACGATCATGCAAAGCAATATGACAATAAATGCTCAAGTCATGTATATGATGATGATGGAAGTTGCATGGCAATATATCTCGAATGGCTATGGAAATGCCATGATAGGTAGGTATGGTGGTTGTTTTGAGGAAGATATAAGGAGGTTTATGTGATAGAGCGATCGCACCATGGAGTTTGGATGCACCGCCAAGTTTGCACCAACTCGAGGTGAGAAAGGGCAATGCACGGCATCAAGAGGCTAGCAATGATGGAAGGGTGAGAGTGCATATAATCCATGGACTCAACATTAGTCATAAAGAACTCACATACTTATTGCAAAAATCTATTAGTCATCGAAACAAAGTACTACCCGCATGCTCCTAGGGGGATAGATTGGTAGGAAAAGACCATCGCTCGTCCCCGACCGCCACTCATAAGGAAGATAATCAATAAATAAATCATGCTCCGAGTTCATCACATAACGGTTCACCATACATGCATGCTACGGGAATCACAAACTTCAACACAAGTATTTCTACAATCCACAACTACTGTAACATCCCAAAATTCTAAATTTTGGAATGTTATAATAAATAGATAGATTTGTTTGTTTGTTTGAATTGTTGTGTGATTGATTGAGTGAAATTTGAAACTTTTTTAAAGTTAAATGAGAGGGGATAAAAGGACTTTCCCAAACTTTCATATTGCTTTCCGATCTCCATGAATTTAAAAGCTTCTCAAACACAAAACCCTTGAGCGAAGATGATATGACTTCTTCCATTTAAATTAAATGAAAAGGGTTGTTTGAAAAATAATTGAATTTCATTTGGAAATATTCCAATTCTGAAACTTTATGCGACTCAATGACTTTCACGAGAGAAGATAAAATGACCTCTTCAAATTATATGAAATACGAGTTGGGAGTTTCAAAGAATTAAATTCAAAGCTCTTTTGAATTTATTTTCAATTTGGAATGTTATATATGAGATCATCATGCATATCTTATTTTCTTGCATTTTGGTCGATCCTAGAAATTTCACGCAACTCAAGGACCTTCGGAGAGAGTTGAAGATTTCGTTATTTTCATATTTGAGAGTTTTCTCGAATTGAAAAGATGATCATTTGATTTATTAATATCATCTTCAATAATTTTTCCGATATCAAAAATATAAGATAGGGAATAATATGACTTTCCCAAAATATAGGAAAAGTGAAGATTTAATAAACAAATCAAATTTTGTTTTCCTGTGTTTATTCGCATTTTATTTGGATAGGGAAAAATGCGCATTTTTGAAAATTGCATTTTAGGTCCGGAGTAAAGTTCATTTTGTTCGACTCATTTTTAGGAGTCGGGGAAAATTTACTTTTAGAATTTTGGAGCCCGTTTAGTTTTCTTTTTCGGGTTTTTTTTGTGCGCGCGGAATCAGTTAAAAAAAAACTGGACCAAAGGCCCAAGCCAAGCCGCAGCCTCCCTGCGCGCAGCGCAGCGCCAGGAGCGCCCCAGGCCGCCGCCTCTTGCTCTACGAATCCTAAAAGGATCTAGGGTAGCCCCCTCCTCTTCCTTTGTTACGTTTTTCTTCTAGGACTCTTTTTCCTACTCTTTTTCCTATTCTATTTTCTTGTCCCCTACCCCAAGTAATCTCTCCCCTCACCAATATAAATACCCAAGCACCCCCCCTCCAACACATCAAACCAACACCTCTCCTCTCCTCTCCTCTCCTCTCCATGGCAAGCAGCAGCAAGCACCACCACCGCCGCCAAGTGCCATGCCACGCCTCGACCTCTCCCGAGGTTTATATGATCTCCTCTCCACCGTCCCGTGATCTCCTTTCCTCTAGGAGCAACCTCAACATCGGATCCGATCTTCTTCCCCAACTCAAAGACTACTCCGTGAGATCCACGAAATCCTGTAATTCATTTTTTTCAGAAAATAGCAATCTTAGAAAATTCATATCTTTTAGAGTTTTTAGTATTTTGAGTGATTCCAATTGCTATGTGTCACAAATTTGCTTAAGTTTCTATTTGTGTACTTAGGTTTCAAATTTGAATAGTTTAAATTTGAATTTGATAAATTTTGTTCAGATTAGTATTTTGGCCATAACTTGAGTTTAAAAATAAGTTTTTAATTAATTCTTTTGCTACTGGTCACTTATGGTATTGTTTAACTATAGGATTTAGTTTGGTAATTTTAGAATATTTTAAATTAGGGTTTTATTAAAAACAGTACTGTTTTTCTTATGTAGTTGTTTTAGTCATATAATTAGTGTTTTTAATTATTTTTAGTTAATTCTTTTGTAAATTTTTACATGTTGATATATGTTTCTGTTATACTACAGTAGATAAATTTTGGTAGTTATTTATTAGTGTTTAGCTACTGGTTTTGTGTTTGCTTGTTTAGTTCATAGTGATAGTTTTATTAGTTTTAAAAGTAATTCTTTTGACACTTCAATCTATGTTGTGATTGATTCTGTTATTTAGAAGTAAATTAGTTTTCATAATTATTTTAGTATTGCGCATTATTGCCTTAGTGTTTTGTTAGTTGTTATAGTTTCCTAGTGTTAACTAGATAGTTATAGTAGTTTTATATTAGTTCTTTTTGTTAGTTATTAAATTAGTAATTTATTTTCTGTTATTTTATTAGATTTATATTTTCTTTGCTGTAGAAAAATTATTAGAGTAATTTACTGATGTTATGTTAAGATTGTGTGAGTTGGTCACCACTAGTTTTTCCTTGAATTTTTCTTTCGAAGTTTATCCTTTGGTTTTCGACTTGGTTTTCTTTGTCGCTTTTATTTTGATTGAGTATTGTTATGAGTGTTAGAATTGTTTGCTAGGATGTTTGCTTATGTGAATGCTATGTTTGACTATATAGATTTTCAACGGAGTGACGATTAGTTCTACCAAGTCATTTTCTGACAGCGTTGTTATCTTCATCAAGTATTACCAGGCAAGTTCACTTTGACCATGTTTTTCATACCTATGTGTTTTATTGCATCTAGTGTCATCTTTGCAACAAACCCTCCAAAGAGTGATATTGAATTCTTGTAGTTGAGTAGTATGCATGAGGTAGGAACCCATCACCTGTTACCAAGCCCGGGACGATATTTTATTTTAATGCTACGCTATAGTAGACGGGGTTTGGTATGAGTGCTCGGGAGTGGTGTGAGAATGGAGGATCTACGTCAATGACGATAACTCCATGATGGAATCTGCAAGGACTGCATCTTCAAGGCCTCAAGACTTCAAGACTCGAGACAAGAATTCAATACACACTCTTCGGGTGAAGGATGGTTGACGGGCACCTGGAGAATCAAGTAGTTGGTCGATGCATGGAGAAGCGCCATGGCATCTTGCGGAAAGCTTCACCTGCACTCAAAGAGACGGAAGAATACTTCAAGCCCGAAGCTTACCTATGCAACCGCAAGTCACTATGGGCTCGGCTTGGTTGACCCTAGTTGTGACTCTGCTAGGGCGGTGCTAGCAGATGTAGAACTACGGTAGGATTGAATGAGCACCGGATAGTGGTCGGGAACTCTTCTAAGACCATGTTTGGTCATCTTGTTCTCAAACACCACGAAGTGCGAGAACGTAAAAGAGGGATCGAATCTTGCGGGTAAAGTGTACAAACCTCTGCAGAGGGTTAAAACCTAATCGATTAGCCGTGTCCTCGGTTACGGACAATTTGAGCATCTGGACCTGGATCTATCTCGGAACTCTCAACACCGGACTGATAACTTAATTGTGGGCAACTTATGATGAATTTGGGCTATGAGACATCGGTTGGCGGAACCATGTCATGATAGAAAACTCTATAGTACACATTTCATTTATTCCTTTGATGTAGGGAAAATAAAACCAGCTTTTACACAAACAAAACTTAGATACAGAGCCACAAAGCCATACTGCATATAGTATAGTTTATCATCTGTTTTCTCTTATTGTGATCTTGCCGGTACATTCAATGTACTGACCTACACGGCTGCAACGTATCATGTTGCAGATTTTTCCTCGACGAGTAAGAGTTACGATACAGGGTTATGGTCTACACTCGACCTGCCGATGGCGTTGATGGGACTCCACACCCGACTATTTGTTTCAGCTGTGACTTATGAGGTATATATCAGTTTTACGTTAATTATACATGTGATTGCACTTTGATATATACATTGATGTACTGTGTGTGCCAAAGATACTGATCCGAGGATGGCACAACAACACGTAGGCTTGACCGTCTCGAGGTCGGGTCGCTCTGATATGGTATCGAGCACATGTTGATCAGAGGACGTGACCCTAGAAACCGGAAAGCCCCTAGGACCGAAAATCTCTAAAACTTTATTTTCAAAAGACTCTTACTTCTCATCTCTTCTGATTTTATCAAATAGACACTCTCACCTCAAATAGTTAGAATATACCCTTTCCTTTTGACCACACGGAGGATCAATGAAGCCGCTCCAAGAAGTAAAGATATCGGACAACCGATGGCCATTTCAGAGTAAAGAGGATTTCACCATGCGTTGGAAGAATTGCAGCTGCAACAATTGAAGACTCAAGACTTGAAGAATTTGAAGTTCCTGAAGAATTATTTGACCTTTAGAAGACCAAACCCTGTTACACACTTACGTTAGATGCGGCGATTTGTGAGCTGTCATTTGTTTGATGTTTTCCGACAGCCACAAAGTAAAACTCGTTTCTTCAAAATTATTGTTTGTATTGTGTGTATCCCTCCCCACCTCTCTCATATCTCATCCCAAAACTTTTGGACCCAGTAGATGATGAATGAAGTTGGACCGGTATTCTTTGGACCGAAAACCCAGCCGGAGGCAGAGCTATGGATTCAGAACATGGAGAATCACTTCGGGAGCAGATTGGTTTCAAGGAAGAATGAAGTATCGTACACTCTTCAGTACTTTGAAGGAAGTGCTGCAACCTGGTGGAAAATGCATCAAGCCATACAAGGATTTAATGGAGCAAGAACTTGGGAGGAATTCAAGAAGTCCCTGTTGAGATCACGCCTCATCCGGAAGCACTACGATAACCAAGAAGAAACCTTGTGCTCGCAAGATTTATGGAGAAATAGGACACGCCTGGAGGAACACAAGGATGGATGCCCTCATTGTGAGGAGAAACACCCACCGAGGAATGCCCAACTAGTCGGTGACTTGTTTCTTGTGTGAAGGAACCACCCACTACCCGACCCAAAGTCACATTTACCCCATGGTGCAACAAACTATTCAGGAGCAGGAAGAAGGAATGAAAGAAGCCCTCCGAGAAGTTATGAAAGAACCTGTGATGAAGGAATGTGTTGAAGACCCTGATGGAGAAGGCCTCAACAGATTTTACTCCAATGCCTGCTATTCATGTGGAGAAGAAGGACATTTTTCGCAGTATTGCACCAAGGAAGATATGCCCACACTCTAACAAATATAAGTGAAGCAAAAGAGCATTCTACAAATGGCGGTTTTCTATGTGAAGAGAAACAGGCAACCCAAACTTCAAATGATATAAGTGAAGCACATGAAGCATTCAATAAAGCCATACTCAAAAGATATAAGTGAACTGCAATGATCATTCTATAAATCAACCAAGGACTATCTCATACCAGCATGGTGCATAAAAGAAAAGTGAAAACTAAATGCAAAAGACGCTCCAAGATTTGCACATATCACATGAACGAAACGAATCCAAAAACATATTGATACTTGTTGGAGAAAGATGGGATGCCTTCCGGGGCATCCCCAAGCTTAGACGCTTGAGTCTCCTTGAATATTTACTTGGGGTGACTCGGGCATCCCCAAGCTTGAGCTCTTGCCTCTCTTCCTTCTTCTCACACCGAGACCTTCTAGATCATCGAACACTTCATCCACACAAAACTTCAACAGAAAACTCGGTAAGATCCATTAGTATAATAAGGCAAATCACTACTCTAAGTACTGTTGCAAACCAATTCATATTTTATTTTGGGACAATTGCATTTTTGCCCCTAGTTGGTTCTTACCCACGGGTTTTGCCCTTACTTTTCGAGCTTGCTCAGTTTTGCCCTTACTTTTTCCGTCGTGGTCCCTCGAATGCCCTTTGACCGTTTGACCAGAACTTTGAAAATTCATAACTAATTCATATGAACTCAAAAAAATGAAAATAAGATATCAAAATGTTCAAATAAACATTACCTTTATGTGCATATCATTTGCATTCAGGACAAAATCACCTTTAAACTACCTGAGGTAATTAATGTTATTAACATTATTAAAAATAAAAAGGTATAAACAATATTTTTTTCATGAATAAAAATTACATGCAAATGTAGGTGATGTTTTCTGAACATCCAGATATCTTTTGCATTTTACGAGTTCATATCATCTTATTAAGAATGTTCTAACGACTTTGACCATTATTTGGAAACTTCATAACAAGTTGATACGAACTCAGAAAATGCAAATGAGATATCAGGATGTTCAGAAAACATCACCTACATTTGCATGTAATTTTTATTCATGAAAAAAATATTGTTTATACCTTTTTATTTTTAATAATGTTAATAACATTAATTACCTCAGGTAGTTTAAAGGGTGCTTTTGTCCTGAATGCAAATGATATGCACATAAAGGTAATGTTTATCCGAACATTTTGATATCTTAGTTGCAGTTTTTTGAGTTCATACGAATTAGTTATGAATTTTCAAAGTTTTGGTCAAACAGTTAAAGGGCATTCAAGGGACCTCGATGGAAAAAGTAAGGGCAAAACTGAGCAAGCTCGAAAAGTAAGGGCAAAACCCGTGGGTAGGAACCAACTAGGGGTAAAAATGCAATTGTCCCTTTTATTTTTGCATTGTGTCTACTATAATATAACTTCTCCATTGCTTAATCCACTGATAGGAATTGATAGTTTCATCAAAACAAGCAAACTATGCATCAAAAACAGAATCTGTCTAAAACAGAACAGTCTGTAATAATATGAACATTCACCATACTTCTGATACTTGGAAAATTCTTCCAAAATTAGGAAAAATAACAATTTGTATAGATAGACAGTGCAAAAAGTTTTAGAACCGTTTGACGTTCCAGTAAAAAATGTAAAATCGCGCACTACAGCCAAAGTTTCTGTCCTGCACCGCACAAACCAACAAGCATTGTAAACATCCTAAAGGCAAACCTTGGCACATTATTTTTATAATGCAATGTAATTGTACAAGGAGATAATTATTTTTGTTGAAAAGTTTCTATAATCAAGATTCACAAAGTTTCCATGGGCATGAACAAAGTTCAAGGACGTCCCCCACTTTCACAATGCTCGTCTATCTCACTTTCACTTTTCTTTTTGAAATTTTTTGGGTTCCCCTCTTTATTTTTTGTTTTTAAACTTTATAAAAGCACACAACAGAAAAAATGACTCTCTAAAACTTCCGGGTTGTCTCCCTGGCAGCGCTTTCTTTAAAGCCATTAAGCTAGGCATATAATGCTCAAGTAGTGAATCCACCCGGATCCCAAGGTATATCAAAGCCAATTTTAATTAACAATGATTTGTGATTTAGTAGTGAGCACAAGGCAACATATATCAAGCAATGACAAAGTCTAACTCTCTTCCTATGCGTCGGCATGTCATAAAACAACAATTCATGCACACATAGTAAAGGCCAATGCATAGTATAAACAGTTTCTTGCAATTTTTTCATGTTGGGAACATAGAGAGGTGGAGATATAGTTCCTCTCTCATAATAATTGCAAGTAGGAGCAGCAAGCACATGCATATTATATTCATCAAAATCATCATGTGCAATGATAAAAGGCAACCCATCAATATAATCCTTAATAAGTGCAAACTTCTCCGATATAGTGTAGTTGGGAGAATTCAAAAAGATAATAGGACTATCATGTGTGGGTGCAATAGCAACAATTTCATGTTTAACATAAGGAACTATAGCAAGTTCATCTCCATAAGCATAATTCATATTGGCATCTTGGCCACAGTCATAGCAAGCATTGTCAAAAAGGGATATTTCAAAAGAATCAATGGGATCATAATAATCATCATAGCATTCATCCTTCGGTAAGTACGAATGGAAATTAAACAATGTATGAGTTGAAGGGTTACTCTCATTAGAAGGTGGGCACGGGTGATCAATCCGCTCTTCCTCCTTTTGTTCTTCGCTCTCCTCCTCATCTTTTTCATCCAATGAGCTCACAGTTTCATCAATTTCTTCTTCCATAGACTCCTGCAAAATATTAGTCTCTTCTGGGACAGCGGAGACTTTCTCAATAAATGCATCAATATCGGCATTGTATTCATAATTCTCATAGCAATATTTAAGGATAGCTAAATTTTCAGGTCTATAAACAGCATCATAAAGATTTTCACATTCTTTAAATACAGATTCTATTTCATAAGCACCCATAAAAGTAACAAATTCTTCTATTTGTTCCACATCACAGTAATCATATATACCTTTAACATAAGAAGCCAAGGTTTCATTATCATTAAATTTACATGAAAAGGGAAGGTGTGGAGCCTTCATCCTAGAGCAACAAGTATAATCATATCTCAACATAGTTGCCTAGCATACCACTTCAATATATGAATTTGATCCCATAATAGTTTCTCTTTCTGAGACAAGCGATAATCCCTAAAGTATTCGCGTTGATCCAACGTGTCTCCCATTACATAGTTGAATGGGGTTTTCTCAGGATTATCAAAGTAGTACATAATATCTTTCACATAACCAGCATCGAGGGTTTTAGGAGGTTCCCCATCTCCATGAGTAGCAAGTACACCTAATTTTTTTGGTATTTCGTGTTCTATAAAGATAAAGAACAACTAAGAATATCAAATAAAAATTACTTAGTGATAAAGCAAACAAGCACACACGAGAATATTCACCCCACGCTATGACTCCCCGGCAACGGTGCCAGAAAAAGGTCTTGATAACCCACAAGTATAGGGCATCAGTTGTAGCCTCTTTCGATAAGTAAGAGTGTCAAACCCAATGAGGAGCTAAAGGTAGAACAAATATTCCCTCAGGTTCTAACGACCGCCGATACAACTCTACGCACGCTTAACGTTCGCTTTACCTAAAACAAGTATGAAACTAGAAGTACTTTGTAGGTGTTTTTGGATAGGTAAGCAGGAATATAAAGAGCATGTAAATAAAAACTAGGGGCTGTTTAGATAAAAAACAAAAAAGTAAATATAGCGAGTGTGGAAAAGTGGTGGTAGGAGTTGTGAAATTGTCCCTAAGCAATTGACTAATTTACTAGACCGATAGCAAGTTTTATGTGGGAGAGGCCACTGCTAGCATGTCATCCCTGACTTGGAATTCTATGCACTTACGATTGGAACTATTAGCAAGCATCCGCAACTACTAACGTTCATTAAGCTAAAACCCAACTGAGGGAGTCATGGATTAGGGGGTGTTCGGATAGCCGGACTATAGCCTTTGGCCGGACTCCTGGACTATGAAGATACAAGATTGAAGACTTCGTCCCGTGTCCGGATGGGACTTTCCTTGGCATGGAAGGCAAGCTTGGCGATACGGATATGTAGATTTCCTACCATTGTAACCGACTCTGTGTAACCCTAACCCTATTCGGTGCCTATATAAACCGGAGGGTTTTAGTCTCATGAGGACAAAAACAATCATACCATAGGCTAGCTTCTAGGTTTAGCCTCTCGATCTCGTGGTAGATCTACTCTTGTACTACCCATATCATCAATATTAATCAAGCAGGAGTAGGGTTTTACCTCCATCGAGAGGGCCCAACCTGGGTAAAAACATCGTGTCCCTTGTCTCCGTTACCATCCGCCTAGACGCACGATTCGGGACCCCTACCGAGATCCGCGGTTTTGACACCGACATTGGTGCTTTCATTGAGAGTTCCTCGTATCGTCATCCTTAGGCCCGATGGCTCCTTCGATCATCAACAACGATGCGCTCGGGGTGAGACTTTTCTCCCGGACAGATCTTCGTATTCGGTGGCTTTGCACTGCGGGCCAATTAAGCAGCCATCCGGAGCAGATTGAAAGCTACGCCCAGCCACCGTGTCAGATTTGGAAGTTTGAACTACACGGCCGGCGTCCGCGGAGACTTGATATTCGACGGGTTTGATCCACAGCCAAGCGCGCCAGACCGCCACGAGGGGCATGATCTAGCTCTGCCGCGAGCAGGTCCTGGAGGCCACACCAGTGTCCGCTCCGACCTTTAGCTCGGAGCCGACTGCGCCGATCGAGGACGGGTGGCTGGACACCGCCTCGGGGGCTGCAATCTCTACGGCGATTGAGCCGTACACCTACCTCGTCCTTTGCGGCTCAGGACTCAAGGTGCGGACTCCTCTCCGGACTCCGAGCCTTCGCGCTTCGCCAATCGAATCCGATTGGGCGCGGTCATGGAATTCACCGCTGCAGACATCTTTTCAAAGACTCGCCCTTTGGCGACATCCTGAATTCACTAAAGTCTCTCTCTCTCTCTATCGAGAGCCACGGGCGGATTATGGTCGAAGGTAGGGATGCGACGACGAAGAAATTCAAAGCCCACCCGACACCCACTTCGTAGCCACTGTCGATGATTTAACCGACATGCTCGACTTCGACTCCGAAGACATCGACGGTATGGACGACGATGCAGGAGACGACCGAGAACCAGCGCCCACAGGACACTGGAAGGCCATCTCGTCATACGACATATACATGGTGGACATCCTAAAAGATGGGAATGGCGATGGAATAGCGGAGGATGACCCCTCCAAGAAACAGCCTAAGCGCCGGCGTCAGCGGCGCCACTCTAAATACCGCCACAACAAAAACGGTGATTCCGGTACGGGAGACAATAACACCCCGGACAGTGCCGAAGATAACCCCCTCCAGCATGATTCAGCGCAGGAGGATGGTGAAGCCAGCCCTCACAAGAGAGCGGCAGAAAAAGAGGTAGATGACGATAATTACATGCCTTCCTACGAAGATGAGGCAAGCCTCGACGACGACGAATTCGTCGTGCCCGAGGATCCCGTCGAACAAGAGCGTTTCAAACGCAGGCTCATGGCCATGGCAAGCAGCCTCAAGAAAAAGCAGCAACAGCTTAGAGCTGACCAAGACTTGCTAGGCGATGATGGATGAAGTCCTTGCGGCGAAGAGTATGAACTCGAGCGCCCCTCCAAGAGCTACCCAAAACGCAGGCTGCTACCCCGATTAGAGGAGGAAGCACCCAAACCTACATCACCAGCGCATGATATGGCTGACCGGCCACCTCGTGGCCGCGACAGAGAAGCCTCTCGGCCCTCAACTCAAGCCGCACCCCGGCGCCGCTCAAAAAATACAAAGGCGGCGGGGAAATGTGCCAGACCTGCGAGATATATTGGAGGACAAGGCAAGGCAAACAAGATCGATCTACGGATCGCGTGGGCGCCCCACGACACTTAACGATAACCGTCACGCCGGATATGGCAACTCCGGCCGGGCCGAACACAGTACACAAAGCTCATTTGAGCTACGTCGTGATATAGGCCAATACAGAGGCGCCGCACACCTACTATGCTTCACAGATGAGGTGATGGATCATCAAATCCCCGAGGGTTTCAAACCCGTAAACATTGAATCATACGATGGCACAACAGATCCGCGGTTTGGATCGAGGACTATCTCCTTCACATCCACATGGCCTGCGGTGATGATCTACACGCCATCAAATGCCTCCCACTCAAGCTTAAAGGACCAGCCCGACATTGGCTTAACAGCTTGCCAGCAGAGTCAATTGGTTGTTGGGAAGACCTGGAAGCCGCATTCCTCGACAATTTCCAGGGCACATATGTGCGACCACTAGACGCCGATGACCTAAGCCACATAATTCAGCAGCCAGAGGAATCGGCCAAACAATTCTGGACACGGTTCCTAACCAAGAAAAATCAAATCGTCGATTGTCCGGATGTCGAGGCCCTTGCAGCCTTCAAACACAACATCCGCGACGAGTGGCTTGCCCGGCACCTAGGACAGGAAAAGCCGAAATCCATGGCAGCCCTCACAACACTCATGACCCGCTTTTGCGCGGGAGAGGACAGCTGGCTAGCTCGTAGCAACAACATGACCAAGAGCCCTGGCAATTCGGATAACAAGGACAACAATGGCAGGTCGCGTCGCAACAAGCACAAGTGCCGCATCAACGGCGATAATGCTGAGGATACGGCAGTCAATGCCGGATTCAGAGGCTCTAAACCGGGTCAGCGGAAAGAGCCATTTAAAAGAAACACTCCGGGCCCGTCCAATTTGGACCGAATACTCGATCGCTCGTGCCAGATTCATGGCACCCCCGAAAAGCCAGCCAATCACACCAACAGGTATTGTTGGGTGTTCAAGCAGGCAGGCAAGTTAAATGCCAAAACAATGACAAGGGCTGCATAGCAATGACGAGGAGGAGCCCCGCCGCCAACAATAGAGGATGAAGGGCTTCCCCGCAAGTGCGGACGGTGAACATGATATACGCAACCCACATACCCAAAAGGGAGCGGAAGCGCACTAAGGGACGATATGCGATGGAGCCAGCCGCCCCAAAGTTCAACCCGTGGCCTTCCCGCCCGATCACTTTTGATTGAAGGACCACCCACTAGCATCCGCCATGGCGGATTTGCCGCATTGGTTCTAGACCCAATCATTGACGGATTTCACCTCACTAGAGTCCTAATGGACGGCGGCAGCAGCCTGAACCTGCTTTATCAGGATACAGTGCGCAAAATGGGCATAGACCCATCAAGGATTAAACCCACAAAGACGACCTTTAAAGGCGTCATACCAGGTGTAGAGGCCAGCTATGCAGCTCGGTTACACTTGAAGTGGTCTTCGGATCCCCGGATAACTTCCGAAGCGAGGAGTTAATCTTCGACATATTCCCGTTCCGCAACAACTATTACGCACTGCTCGGATGAACCACATTTGCAAAGTTCAATGCGGTGCCGCACTACGCATATCTCAAGCTCAAGATTCCAGGTCCTCGAGGAGTCATTACGGTCAATGGAAACACTGAACGCTCTCTCCGGATGGAGGAGCATACGGCAGCCCTCGTGGCGGAAGTACAAAGCAGCCTCTCAAGGCAATTCTCGAGTCCGGGTATTAAACGACCGGACACCGTCAAGCGCGCTCGGAGTAACCTACAACAAGACCGCCTGGCACGTTCCAAGCACGCATAGCAATGCGGCCCAAGCCCCAGCCCTCGCGAAATTGCGAAACCAGTACTACACGTACATAATTACACTCTGGAAATACCATGGGCATAGGGGAAGGAGCACGACCACGGCATGCCCAGAATGCGGCTCAACCGCACCAGGGGCTCCCGATTGTGTCATTCTTTTCTCGTTTCTTTTTACTTTCAGGACTCCGTTCTCACGAAGCCCTGTCCGGCATTAGAATCACCGAACACACGATGCAACAACCAGGGAAGCATAAAGCTACGTCGAGTGTCCAGGTGGTCTCTATTACGAGCAATATATCTGTTTTACACACCATCCCGCGGCTTACCCCTGGAGGGGGACATGTTAAAAAGTCCCGTCCCTTGCTTATAGCACTATTTGTATCATTCTGTTCTTACTGCAGCCCTTTTGAATAAACAATCTATAGCTTCTGCCTATTATTGAATTCCCTTTTTTCTGTATATATATGTTCATTTATGACATTGTGCAACCGTACACTTTTGTACGGGCAATACACCTGGGGCTTAAGTACCCCACAATATGATGTGATAAGTCCGAACACTTTCACAAGTGCGGCACCCCGAACTTAGAGCATTATATGCATCAGCTCCGAATCATGTCTTGGGTCAATAGTTGGGTTTTCCCGGCTCCCATGTTTTGGTACCTTATGTTCCGTTATATCGGCTAAGGTAGCGCTGGGAGAACCACTGCGATTGTGCCCCGGTTGAGCTGGGTTAAGCACCTCAGTGGAGAAAGCTAGAACTGACCGTCATGATAGGGCGAGAGCCGGTCGCTGTTCGAGAGGTTTTCGAGTCCCTAAAGACTTATGCCGCTTAGAGCGAGGAGTCGGCATTGTCCGGCCTAGGCGTGGATAGCGCCCCGAACTCGGTCTTCCGAATACTAGGGGCTTCGCCGAAATTTAAAATTATAGAATTCTATGGCTAAGTGAGAGTGTTCAAGCATTATAGTCCGATTGCCTTGTTCGTTCGTCGGCGCCTCCTCGAAGGACCCAAGAATGGGAACAAGAGCGCTCAAGTTTATCCCAACACCCCACTTTCGTGGCATGGGGGCTGAAGCCGACGACTCGCCATCTCTCAAATTTAATACACGGCCGCACAGAAGGTAATATTTTAAATTCAAAAGTGTTGCTTAGCACATATGGACAAGTTTTCAGCGTATAGGATAACAAATGCGAGTCTACTAAAAAATTATATCTTTGGAGCATTCATCCGCTATAAGGCAGGCACCCTTCAGGACGCCCTCATAATACATTTCAGGCTTGCGATGCTCCTTCTTCGGTGGTGGTCCGTCCGTCACAAGCTTCTCGGCGTCCATCTTGCCCCAGTGCACCTTAGCAAGGGCAAGGGCCCTACGTGCACCTTTGATGCAGACGGAGCGCTTGATGACTTCAACCCATGGACAGGCGTCCACCAGCCCGAAGCAGCTCCCAGGCATGGCTTCCTTAGGCCACAGCCAAACTATGAGGCCTTTCATGGCCTATTCGGCCACCTTATGGAGCTCGACCAGCTGCTTCAACTGGTCGCTTAAGGGCACCGGGTGTCCAGGCTCAGCATAATGAGACCAGAATACCTTCTCCGTCGAGCTTCCCTCCTCGGCTCGGTAGAATGCAGCAGCATCAACCACACTACAGGGCAGATCTGCGAATGCTCCTGGAGAGCTCCGGATTCGGGTAAGTAACAGATAATTCACTTTCGCATGCTTGCTTTGCATATAGAATGCCTTACCCGCCACTATCTTCTTCATCGCCTCAATCTCCTGGAGGGCTTTTTGGGCTTCGGCCTTAGCGGCCTTGGCGCTCTCAAGAGCCGAGGCGAGCTCGGACTCTCGAGTCTTTGAGTCACGCTCCAAACTCTCGTGTTTTTCCACGAGAGCCTGGAGCTCTTGCCGCATCTCCGCCACCCGCGCCTCCCGCTTCTCTCGCTCAGTGCGCTCCGCGCCGCATTGCTTCGGCCTTGGACACTTTGCTTCCTTCGTGGTCGCCACCTCGTTAAGTGGCCCCCGCAGTATTCACGTTATTCCTGTCATCTTTGCAACCACATCTTTTAAATACTCCCATAAGGTATTACTTACCTTCTTTATCCTCGAGCTGATTTTTGGCAAGTCCGAGCTCGTTCTCGGACTGCTCGAGGCTCGCTTCAATGCATCAACCTCCATGATCGGTCTGGGCGGCAGAGGTCAAGAGCGCAGCCTGCATTCCCATATTGACATACTTATGTTAGACTCCTGCGTATATCTTTTAGATCCTCGGTTCGCTTTTTCTTTCCGAACACCAAACTGAGCATCGAGGCTACTGTCTATGCGGTAATATTTTATATATCTCAAATACATACCTCAAAGCCTGTTAGAAGGCTGGCACGAGCTTGATCAGCCCGCCCTTGGCGGATCGAACTTCTGGATCACCACACTCATAACAATGCGGTGCTCCCGTCGATGGAAGCACCGTTAAGCGCCTCCATCAAATCATCCGGTGCCTCCGGTTGGACAGAGGTCACCGGCGTCGCGGTCTTGCCCTTCTTACAAAGGGGTCGCCTGCCGGACTCCAGAACCACTGAAGGTTCCGGTTCGGAGTCCGGCACAGGGCCGGACTTGAAGCCCTTCGGGGTTTTACCCCCTTTGTGCCCGGAGTTTGGGAGGTCGCCTTGCGGCGCCTCCGTGGCCACCTCCTCCTGGCTGGGCCCCTTTTGGGACTCCACCCCGGCGTCATCCGCGGCGGGAGGAGACGAGGCGGTCGGAAGTGAGGTGCTATTCACCTCCGACGAATCCAGGGAGCCGCTCGACGAATCGTCGAGCCCGTCCTTGGGCGGGCTGCATGGTTATATTCGGCGTTAGAAGATGCTGTGCGACAAATGGACCGCCATGAGTTATTCTGGTGTCTGGACACGTACGACCTCGCCAGGGGCTTGGTCCTTGGTGGCCACCCCTCTCCGCCGTCGTCGGCATTGGCTGTGTAGTCCGGAGGGAGGGTCCTTCCCTTCTTGGACCCTCCGGCCTCCCCAGTCGGGGCAGCCTTCCTTTTCTTCTCTCCCCCCGCTGGGGGAGAGGCCTCTTTTTCCTCCTCCTCATCTTCGTGGGAGGAGTCCGCCTCGGAGTCATCGGACGATGAGTCCGACAACACCTGGCGCGGGGAACTCCTCCGAGTTCCCGTGGCCTTCTTCTCCGGCACCACGTAATGTGCCGGAACCAGCAGCCCCGTCAAACGGGCATCCGCTGGGTCTTCTGGCAAGGGAGCCGGACAGTTAACCTGTCCGGATGTCTTCAGCCAGTCCTGTCAAAGGTAAGGGAGTTTTAGATCCCGCATAGAGTCAAACTATGAAAAAAGAGTCCCGTAAAGGGTAAAATAGCTTACCTCGCTGGCTTGATGCTGCGAGCTGAATCAGCGATCTTGATGGCGGATGCGGAGCCTCGGCACCCTTGAACGAACCTTCGGGCATCTTCGTGCGTAGTGTCAAGAGCCGGCTCAAAGGTTCGTGCAGTGCCGGATCAAACTCCACAAGTTGAAGGCCCATTCTTGGCATGGGAGGATCCGTGGATGAGCATAACTGGACTACTTTGACAAGCTTGAGCTTCTTGTCCACCAGGTTTGAGCGCAGGTTTGGAGTCGGTCAGCTCTTCCAAATTACCCCACGCCGGGCCCATCTATTTCCATGAGGTGAGCCGTGTAGGGAAGCCAGATCGAATTGGGGCCGCCGCCCATTTGAGTCGCGGCTCGGTGATATAGAACCACCTCGATTGCCACCTTTATGGTCTCCACGAAGGAGCCTCGAGCCATAGGACGTTGGCCATCTTGCCCACCATGGCACCTCCGCATTCCGCTTGGCGGCCGCCCACTACCTTCGGCTTGACATTGAAGGTCTTCACCATAAGCCGATGTGGGGCTGGATGAGAGGAAGGCCTCGCACACGACGATGAACGCCGAGATGTTGAGGATGAAATTCGGGGCCAGATCGTGGAAATCTAGGCCGTAGTAGAACATGAGCCCCCGGACAAATGGGTGAAGTGGAAACCCTAGTCCGCGGAGGAAGTGGGGGAGGAACACCACCCTCTCATGGGGCCTGGGGTGGGGATGAGCTGCCCCTTGTTGGGGAGCCGATGCGCGATGTCGTCGGACAAGTATCCGGCCTTCCGCAGCTTTTTGATGTGCCCCTCCGTGACGGAGGAGGCCATCCACTTGCCTCCCGCTCCGGACATAGTTGGAGAAGGTTGAGGTGGGATGTGCGGACTTGGGCGCTGGAGCTCGAAAAGTCTTGAAATGGATAAGCAAAGGAGGAAGAAGGCGTGTGTGAAAAGGTGGATCCTTATCCCTTATATGGACGGACAAAGCTATCGTCCCCACCGCCCGATAAAACTCGCTTATCTCCCAAGCGCCGTAATCAATGGCGCGGTTGGGTTACCCACGCCCGTATTGATGAGAATCCCGGAATAAGGGACACGGTCTCGCTTTGACAAGGCGTGCCAAGGAAACCGCCTCGCTAAACATGCTTGAGGTGGGACAAGAAAACGATTCAATAAAGGCTTGGCCGTGGTGTGATGTCACGCTCTTGAATCGTCGCCAGATTGAACTTGTGTAAATATTATTCTCTATCACGGTGGTATGTGGAACTTATTTTGCGAGCCGGACACTATCCTTGTGTTCAAAATCTTCTATGAAGTATTCGGAGGAGGAACCCGCCTTGCAATGCCGAAGACAATATCTGCGCCGGACTAAATCGTCATTGAAGCCTGGTTCGAGGGCTCTTGAGGAGTCTGGATTAGGGGTGTCGGATAGCGGACTATAGCCTTTGGCGGATTCTGGACTATGAAGATACAAGATTGAAGACTTCATCCGTGTCCGGATGGGACTTTCCTTAGCGTGGAAGGCAAGCTTGGAGATACGGATATGTAGATTTCCTACCATTGTAACCGACTCTGTGTAACCCTAACCCTATTCGGTGCCTATATAAACCGGAGGGTTTTAGTCCGTAGGATGAAAAACAATCATACCATAGGCTAGCTTCTAGGGTTTAGCCTCTCTGATCTCGTGGTAGATCTACTCTTGTACTACCCATATCATCAATATTAATCAAGCAGGAGTAGGATTTTACTTCCATCGAGAGGGCCCGAACCTGCGTAAAAACATCGTGTCCCTTGTCTCCTGTTACCATCCGCCTAGACGCACAGTTCGGGACCCCCTACCCGAGATCCGCCGGTTTTGACACCGACACCAACCATAGCATTAAGTTATATTGGCCCCCCTTCAATCCCGTATGCATCAATTTCTATGCTAGGTTGAAGCTTCTGTCACTCTTGCCCTCCAATACATAGTCCTATCAACATACAACTAACCCTATGGTGTGATCCACCCGCGCGCTCATATGATGGGCACCAAAGGACAGCAACATAACCACAAGAAAATTAAATCAATCATAGCAATTCATCAACCACCGATAGGACAACAAAAATCTACTCACACATCATAGGATGGCAACACATCATTGAATAATAATATGAAGCATAAAGCACCATGTTCAAGTAGAGGGTACAGCGGGTTGCGGGAGAGTGGACCGCTGTAGATAGAGAGTGGTCATGTGAACATGCTCACAAAAGTTGGGGTCAAGGAGAGAAAGTTGGTAGTACAAAGTTGTTCAAATTTGATTCTGATCAGGGAGGGTTTTGGGGCATTTTGGTGAATCAAAATGACCTTAATTTAGATGAGTCTTTGCAAGGTGATCACAATATGCATTTGTGACTTGCTGGATTTTCCTTGGATTTTTATGAAAATATTTCTTGTAGAAATATTTCAAATCCTTAAAATGGGCAGAAATGGTTTTTAGGAGGTTTTGTCCAATATATTGAACATGACCATGTGTTGAAACTCTTATATATGGAAAATATATGTCCACTGAGTTTCCATGATTTTTCTCAAATATTTTGAAGCTTTTAAATAATTTTAACCTATTAAAGACCATTTCTGGCCTAAAGAAAAAGCCTTTAAATAAAATAGGAAAATTACTCTTTAAAATTATATTTTTGTGGTTTATGGGAGTCCTATATCTAATAGGTTTCAAACATACTCTTTGAAATATTTTTCATACCCCAAATCAAGTACTTGTAGTGCAAACCTCAATTCAGGGGGTTTTGGAAAACTAATATTTGAAAATACTATTTGGCCAAATTATTTTGTATGAAAAAACTATATTGCTCTATACACATGGCATGATCATTGGGCAGAAGTTTGGGGCAAAGAGATGAAGTATAGAAGGTGGAGTTGTGTTGACTTTAAAGAGCACTTGAAAAGCACAGAGAGAAAACCAACTCCAAATAAAAGCCAAATAATGCAAAAGTTTTTGTCAAACCACACTTTATCATGATTTATTAGCTTAAGTTTTGTGGCATGAAAATCAGGGTGTGACAGACCTACCCCCATTACAAGAATCTCGTCCCCGAGATTCCCAAACTAAGTGTGGAAAGGAATACGAAAACTGGATATGGGGTAGTCTTTACGTCCTCATACTACTTGTGCTTCCGAGTGGTCCTCCAATGAACCTTGAAGTACTCGATGGCGTGGCTTCATGTATGACATCTTGCTTGATCCAGATTGCAGTCATATTGGGCTGGAGGTCAATGGCTCGGTGATCGATGTCCTTGTAGAGACCAGGCTAGTTAGGGAGTTAGAAACATTTTCGGAGTGGTGTTGTGTGGAAAAATGTTGTGCACAGTGGGTGATTCATGTGGTAACTCTAGCTGGTAGCCGTCTATTCTTCATCTTGCAGTGATCTTGGACAGGGGCGATAAATCTTGGTGTAAGCTTCCCTTTGACATGGAAATGCTTGGTTCCTTTGAGAGAGGTGGCTTGCAGATACACCTAGTCTTCGACGAGAAAGTTCACTCCTTGACGGTGGTGGTTGGCATAGTTCTTCCTCCTTGGCATGGCGGTCTTCGAATGTTTCCTAACCAGCTGAACGATTCTTCTTCCATCTTCAGTTAGACGAGTAGGTCACCAAGTAAAAGTGACAACCAACGTGACCAAGTATTCCATGAAGTTTCTGCTCATGGGGTACATCTGATAACTGGGGCATTGGTGGTGGTAACGGTTGAGTGTGGGCCAAGGTGTTCTCGATCTAGAGTCAAGACCCCAAGGTCATGATCTGACCATGTTGTAGCTTGGTAGGGCATAAGGGTTTCAAGGATTCTAGGGTGCGAGTGAACGTTTATCATCTTATCCTTGAGCACAATTCCTGAGATGCCAATTATTATATCTAGTCCTCCAAACAGATCACCTTATACCGCTAAAAGCATCATTTCGTATAGGTCAACTCCAATCATCACTCATGTGATTCATATCCTCATGGCTCCCGAGAGGAGGTCTAACAAAATCATATATGTCTAGGATCCCCGAACTCATATGTATGGCTACCCCTGAAAATTCATGGGTAGAGCATACAAGCTTCCAAGCTGGAATAAAACACGACAATCCAAGTGCTCACCCTATTCTTCCAAAGTCTAAGATAATGCATCTCTATCCTAAGGAAACACGTCATATACCACTCCAAGATCTTGTTTCCTTCCTATGAATCAACTCCAAAAGCCCATTAATTAACTTCCATCGATCACTACACAATCCATTAATTCTATAAATCCGATGTCTACGGTGTTCCATGCGATCTCCTAATGTCCCTATAATCCACAAATACTTGAAAGGGCTACCTTACTATAGTCAGTCCTGTAACATCCCAAATTTTCAATTTGGAATGTTATACAATAGATCATCAATTGCATATCATATTTTATTGCTTTTTGGCCTGATCCTAGAAATTCTACGCGACTCAAGGACCCACGGAGAGAGTTGGGAATTTCGTTATTTTCATATTTGAGTTTTCTCGAATTTTGAAAAGAGAATCATTTGATTTTAATTATTTTCTCTTCATAAATATTTCTTTTATAAAAACAAAAAGAGAGAGGATAAAATGACTTCCTCAAAATAAAGAAATATTGGAGATTTATTATTAAAATCAAATAAGATTTTTATTCGGAGTTTTATCGCTATTTTATTTGAATTAGGAAAAGTATGCGTTTTAGAAAATTGCATTAGAGTCCCAAATAAATGTTCACCTTGTCCGGTAGATTTTTAGAGGACAGGTAAAATTAATTTCAGGATTTTTGGAGTCCGTCTAGTATTTCTTTTATTCGTTTTTCTGTGCGGAATAATTAAAAAAAAACCGAACTTGGGACTTATCCGCTTGGGACTCCGCTCGAGGGCTTTATAAGCCATGAGGCCCACCACCGCAGCCCACCCACCCGAAACCCTAGCCCGCCTCGATCCGCCGCCCGCCATTGCCGTTGCCTCCCACCGCCGCCCGTCCCGAGCCCTCCGCCGCCCGACCTCACGGAGGAGCCGCCCGATGCCGCCGCCGTTCCTGACGCCGCCAGAGGTAGCCGCCGCCGCATCGGTTTTCGCGAGAAAACCAATGTGTTTTTTTAAACCCTAGATCCATTTTTTAGTTTTAGTTTGGTTTTTTTTCGGTTTAGTTATTTAGCGGATGTTTGTCCGTACGTTCGTTTTAACGAAAGGTTTTTGCCCGTTAGCCGCAGATAACGAATGATCGTTCGTTAGTCTGTTCGTCAGTGTTTCTTTTTCTCGGATTTTCCGCGATTATTTTCGATCGCGATTTCTGATCCGAATTTCGTTTAAGTTTAACTTTTCGCTCGTTTATTGGAATGAGGCGATTCAAGCGCCTGGAGTTTCGTCTCGAAACCCTCTTTCTGTTTGACCAACTTAAACAAGTTTTTGCTACTATAAAAATTGACTTTGGTCCAGATTAGTAAACGAAGCTTGTTTCTTTCGCAGTTTGGGTTTCGTTGTTTCGTTTGATTTGATTGTTTTTGCAAACCGGAGTTCTTAAGTTGAACTTTTTGGTTAGATCTTTTATTTGAGTTTTACCCATGCGTTGTTGCTTGATTGCTTATTTTATGATTGTTTGTTTGCAATAGAGTACCCGGAGTGCAAAGCGTGCTACTACGAGTCTCTAGGTTTCGCGGATCATCAGCAAGGCAAGTAACACTTTGATCATACCTCTTTACTACCTAGTTTTATTGCATTAGATCAATCCACAAACAATTGCATTGTTAGGATCTAATTTAAATTGTAGGTTTGGGAAGTAGATGAGGTATTACCTATTCACCTGTTTATTATCAAACCTATGGGAGTTACTTCTACGTTGCTTATATTTCTATGCTATGCTCGTAGACGTGGTTTGGGTTTGAGAGTATTCATGAAAGATGTGATTATTATTAAGTAATGGTTAACTTAAGGTGGCAACATTAATACACATCTGGGTGGATTGAGGCACCTGGGGAACCCAGTGATTGCCTGTATTTTTGGAAATCCCGGGGTACCGTGTGATTCTCCTATGGACTGCCACCCAGGCTCAAAGGGATCATGAGATTATTCATGTTAGAAACTTCCGTGTGCAGCCACAAGCCATTATGGGCTCTGGCATAGTTGAGTATGTTGTGTGACCTCTTTCAGTGGTAGGCTAGTAGATGTAGGGGATGTAGGTGGTACTGTCTATCCAGAGTAAAGAGTTAACGCTTCTGAAAGATTGTGTCTCGGTCATCCGTTTCCCAAACACCATGTAGTGCGAGAAATCCAACGGAGGAGATCGAGTCTTGTGGGGAAAAGTGTGCAAACCTCTGCAGAGTGTACAAACTAATCATGGTTAGCCGTGTCCCCGGTTATGGACGTCTTGAGTATCTGGTTCTTGGATTATCATGTGGATCTCATCACTCTTAATTATAAAATTTGATTGGGTTATTAATTACTTTTAATTGGGATTGAGATGGGGTTTACCATTCTCAATGTTTAACAACCACCATGATAGTTAAATAAAATTTATTCGTTTGTTGTAGGGAAATATTGGCTTTTCGCAAAACATATTAACCATACAGCCTCCATCAGCCATATATGCATGTAATGATAGCATTATTCTGTTTATTACTTTTTGGTGTTATATTGCCAGCATATTCCATGTGCTGGCATGTTTTTGGGCTGCAATGTATCATGTTGCAGACTTTTCAGACAACAAGTAAGGTGCCTTAGGTCGTGGTCTTTCACTCAGTGATGCCGTTGGAGTTGATGGACTCGCTTTATCTTCCAAGCCTTCCGCTGTTATCGTATTAGATGGCCTTAAGCCATATTATTTTGTAATAAGTTCTCTTTTGAGACATTTGATGTAATAAGTGTGATTGCTACTCTGTTATATATCCTTCAAGTAATCGCATGCGTCAAGATTACAGATCCGAGGATGACACGGATGCACGAGATCGATTTGCTTGAGGTCTGGTCGCTACAAGATGGTATCAGAGCACACGCTGACTGTAGGACACGACCACTAAGCTAAAGCCCTAGATCACTACTCTCTTCTCATTTCTAACTTCTCCCCATTTTCTACTCTTTAGGATGGCGGATGCAAGGTTCAAGTTTACGCAACCGGATGAAGACACCCCTTTTGGACGTCACTTGAAGGAAGTCACTAGATACCTGAACATTGGAATACCAAGCTTCACAGGGACTTACAACGCCACCTTACCAGAAGAGGAGCGCTGGATGATTCAAGTTCAAGTTCCAGGAAGGACGTTTACGCCAGTCACTGAGCCCATAGAGTTTTCCTTTGATGCACCAACCTAGAGTCTAGGAAAGAGTATGGCAGCCCACATTACCATGGGACGCATTGGAGAAGTTTACCACAATGATCTCAAGGATACTATCTACCAGATTTGTGGGCGCCGAGATGAGCAATGGGAGATGATCAGCACCAGGAAGGATAGATCGATTGCAGCTTTCATCCAGGAGTTAAACCAACACATTCGGCGCTTGAGAACCAGGATGTCTTGCAGCATGACAGATTTGAAGCGAGCAATGACAAGGATCACGGAACTGGAGGAAGAACTCAAGGCTACTCGCGAGGATTATATGGAGGAAATCGTTGTACTAGTGGATAAGAATGACGACCTGACAAGGAAGCTGGGAGTATTCATGGGAGACCCCGCGCCAGGAGGAGAAGACGACAGTTCCACTTGCCTGGAGAACTACATCATCATCGACGACACCAACTCGGATCCCGATGATAGCGATGATGACTATGTTGATGAAGCAGGAGCAGATATCATGGAGTCTTCGACCGATCAAGTTTTCTAGTCGACTACCAAATCCATAGTAGAATTCCACCATGTATATAGTATAGTCCGAGCACTTTTGTAACGATAGTTCTAGACCGAATGTCTGCCCTTGCTTGATTGATTGACTGATATGTTTGTGTTTGTCTCATGTGCATATGGGTAGTGTTTTCCCCCTAGACCTCATTCTACTCTATTTTTTCACCTTTTCTAAACCCAGTAGATGCCTCCGAGACGCGACAATGGATTTGCTTTCCCACCGGAGCTCACTCAGTTAATCCAGTAGCAGAATGCATTGATGTAGATACTAGTCCAGAATCAGAACCAGGGGAACAACAACAACAACAACCCACCCCCACCACCACCAGTTGATCATTTAGCCCATTTTCTTAGGGTGAATCCAGATACTAGTCCAGATGCAGCTAAGCAGGAGAAGTTTCTGGAAGGACTGAATGATGAGCTGAGCATGCAGTTGATGGTGGCAAATTTCAATAACTACCAGGAGTTGGTAGACAGAGCTCTCATGATTGAAGGGAAGCAACAACAGATTGACAACCGCAAGAGGAAGTATGGACAAGGGAAGTATAATTCTGGAGCTCATCAGAGGCCCCGTTTCACCCCGAACTCGGGAGGACTTGTCCATAACCATGGAAGTCACAATCACACTGGAGGGAGTTCGTATAACCATAGTGGCACCAAAAACAAGAATGGTAATGGAGGAAGCAACGAACAGAACCGTTCCAACCCGGCAACACCCGCCAAGAAAGACCTAAGCCACGTTACTTGCTACAAGTGCCAGAAGACTGGACATTACGCCAATGAATGTCCTAAAGCTAAGAATGGAAACGACAATGGAAGCTCTGGGAAGAAGCCCAACCCTTTCACCAGGGGACAAGTGAACCACGTTAGCATGGAGGAGGTTGAAGCCCAACCCGATGCAGTAATAGGTAAGTTTTTGGTTAAGTCATTTACTGCAGTCGTACTTTTCGATACTGGTGCATCGCATTCATATGTATCAAGGGGATTTGTGGATAAGTTTAAACTGCCAACCCAAGCCCTTAGGTCACCCATGTTAGTAACCTCGCCAGGAGAAGAGTATATGGCTAGCCTATGGTGTGATCGGTTACCATTAAGGATTGGTAATTACCTGTTTCCCTCAGACCTAATAGTATTGGAGTCATAAGGACTGGATGTGATATTAGGCATGGATTGGTTATCGAAGTATGGAGGAAACATTGACTGCGCTAGTAAGTCAATTTTGCTCACCACCCCAGACGGAAGAAGGATCAAGTATGTATCCCGGCATATGCCGAATAGGATTTAAGTGAATTCCTTATCAGGAGTTGTACAGGAGGAAGTACCAGAGGTGAAGGATTTTCCGGATGTATTTCCAGAAGAGTTGCCAGGCATGCCACCGGATAGAGACATCGAGTTTTTCATTGAGCTTTTGCCAGGAACAGGGCCAATATCTAAGAGACCGTACAGAATGCCCGCAAAGGTTTTGGAGGAAATTAAGAAGCAGATTAAGGAGTTACTGGATAAAGGTTATATTCACCCAAGTTCGTCACCTTGGGGATCCCCAGTACTTCTAGTGGAGAAGAAGGATGGATCGTTAAAGATGGTTGTTGATTATCGATGATTGAATAAGGTGACGATCTAGAACAAGTACCCAATACTGATGATCAATGATTTGTTTGACCAGCTGCAAGGAGCTAAGGTGTTTTCAAGATCGATCTGCGATCGAGGTACCACCAAATGAAGATTCGAGGCGGGATATACCTAAGACAGCTTTTACCACGAGTACAGGCTATATGAGTATACCGTTATGTCGTTTGGCCTGACTAACGCACCTGCCTATTTTATGAACATGATGAACAAGGTGTTTATGGAGTTTTTGGATAAGTTCATTGTGGTGTTCATTGATGATATTCTGGTCTACTCGAAGAATGAAGAAGAACATAAAGAGCATTTGTGTTTGGTACTTGGGAAGCTCAGGGAAGAGCAGTTATACGCCAAGTTCAGCAAGTGTGAGTTTTGGTTGAAGGAAGTTGGATTCCTTGGACATGTTATATCCGGAGAAGAAATAGCAGTAGACCCAACCAAAGTTGTCACTGTAACAAATTGGGAGTCATCCACATCAGTCGGAGAGGTTCGGAATTTTCTTGGACTTGCAGGATACTACCGGGGGTTCATTGAAAATTTCTCAAAGATTGCGAAGCCCATGGCGGAGTTGTTGAAGAAGGACACCAAGTTCAAATGGACTGAGGAATGTGAGGTTAGTTTTTAGGAGTTGAAGAAATGCTTGGTTACATCACTAGTGTTGATTCTGCCAGATCAATGCAAGGATTATGAACTGTATTGCGACGCTTCTCGTCGAGGACTTGGAGCCGTACTTATGCAGGAGGGAAGAGTTGTTTCATATGCCTCACGACAGCTTAAAACCCATGAGTTAAATTATGCTACCCATGATTTGGAGTTAGCAGCCGTAGTGCATGCGTTGAAGACTTGGAGACATTTTCTCATCGAAAACGATTGTGAGGTATACACAGATCACAAGAGTCTGAAGTATATTTTCACGCAAAAGGAGTTGAATCTCAGGCAGAGGAGATGGTTAGAACTCATTAATGATTATGATATGAGGTTTCATTATCATCCCGGAAAGGCTAACGTAGTAGCCGATGTGTTGAGCCGCAAAAGTCATGTCAATACACTCATGACCGGAGAATTACCCAAGGAGTTGGCAGATGACCTTCGCAAGCTATGTTTGGAAATTGTTCCGAGAGGTTATGTAGCAGCTTTGAAGATTCAATCTACATTGATGGATAAGATCAGAGAAGCTCAGAAGACAGACAAGGATATAGCCGAAAAAAAGGAAATGATGAGTAAAGGAAAGGCTAAAGGATTTCGTGAGGACGAGCACGATACCTTATGGTTTGAGGACTGCGTATATGTGCCAAATGATCAGGAGATCAGGAAGCTGATTTTGCAGGAGGCCCATGATTACGCCATATTCGATTCACCGAAATACCAAGATGTACCGGATTTGAAGGATAGTTTACGGTGGACGGAATGAAGAAGGATATTGCGGAGTATGTAGCAGTTTGTGATGTATGTCAGAGAGTGAAGGCAGAACATCAGAAGCTAGCAGGATTGCTACAGCCATTGCCGATACCCGAAATGAAGTGGGCTAAACTAGGCATGGACTTTATCAGGGGATTACCCAGGACTCGTTCAGGCTATGACTCGATATGGGTTGTAGTCGATCGTTTGATGAAGGTAGCTCATTTCATCCAAGTGAAGACCACTTACACCAGTGCTAAGTTGGCAAAGATATACATGACCAGGATCGTATGTCTGCATGGAGTTCCGAGGACCATTGTATCAGATAGAGGAACCCAGTTTACCTCAAAGTTTTGGAATCATTTGCATGAAACTTTGGGAACCAGGCTAGAGTTCAGTACAGCTTTTCACCCGTGGACAGATGGACAAACTGAGAGAGTCAACCAGATTTTGGAGGACATGTTGAGAGCTTGTGCGCTAGACAATGGGTCTAGTTGGGACGATAATTTGCCATATGCAGAGTTCTCTTACAACAACAGCTATCAAGACAGTTTGAAGATGGCCCCTTTCGAAGCACTGTACGGAAGGAGGTGCAGAACACCGTTGTTGTGGGACGAAGTTGGAGACCGACAGTTGTTTGGACCAGATTTGATTAAAGAATCCAAAGAGAAGGTTAAGCTGATTCGTGATAGAATCAAGGTAGCCCAGTCCAGGAAGAAGAGTTATGCGGATTCTAAACACAAGGAGACAGTTTATGAAGTTGGAGACAGAGTGTATCTTCGTGTATCACCACTTCGAGGAGTGAAGCGTTTTGGAGTTAAGGGAAAGTTAGCACCTTGTTTTGTGGGACCATACCATGTTTTGGGACGTATGGGAGAAGTTGCTTACAAGTAGGAATTGCCTGAAGGATTGTCAGGAGTTCACGACGTGTTCCATGTTTCTCAGTTGAAGAAGTGCCACGCAGAGATGGCTGAAATCCCTCTGAGAGATACAGTACCACTGGAAGCTATACAGTTGGATAGAGACTTGACATATGAGGAGAAACCAGTCAAGACACTCGAGTTTGCCAGCCGAGTTACACGCAGCAAAGTAATCAAGTTCTGCAAAGTTCAGTGGAGACACCATACTAAAGATGAAGCCACCTAGGAACGAGAGGAAGACCTACGGAAGGATCACCCTCACCTATTTTCTAGCCAACCCGAATCTCGAGGGCAAGATTCATCTTAAGGGGGGTAGGTTTGTAACATCCCAAATTTTCAATTTGGAATGTTATACATTAGATCATCAATTGCATATCATATTTTATTGCTTTTTGGCTTGATCCTAAAAATTCTACGCAACTCAAGGACCCACGGAGAGAGTTGGGAATTTCGTAATTTCATATTTGAGTTTTCTCGAATTTTGAAAAGAGGATCGTTTGATTTTAATTATTTTCTCTTCATAAATATTTCTTTTATAAAAATAAAAGAGAGAGGATAAAATGACTTCCTCAAAATAAAGAAATATTGGAGATTTCATATTAAAATCAAATAAGATTTTTATTCAGAGTTTTATCGCTATTTTATTTGAATTAGGAAAATATGCATTTTCCAAAATTCCATTAGAATCCCAAATAAATGTTCACCTTGTCTGGTAGATGTTTTGGGGATGGGGAAAATTTATTTCAGGATTTTTTAAGTCCGTTTAGTATTTCTTTTATTCGTTTTTCTGCGCTAAATAATTAAAAAAAAGAACCGACCTTGGGCCGTATCCATGGGACTCCGCCGGGGCCGGGGGGCTTTATAAGCCCCGAGGCCAAGCCGCGCCGCAGCCCACCCGCAAACCCTAGCCCCGCCTCGATCCGCCGCCGCCAAGGCCTCCCGTCCCGAGCCCGCCCTTGCCGCCGAGACGCCGCCTCATCGCCGCCGAGACGCCGCCTCATCGCCACCGAGACGCCACCTCGCCGCTGCCGTCCGACCCCGTCGGAGGAGCCGCCCAACGCCGCCGGAGGTAGCCGCCGCCTCGGTTTTTGCGAGAAAACCAATCGGTTTTTTTTAAACCCTAGATCCATTTTTTAGTTTCGGTTCAGTTTTTTTTCGGTTTAGTTATTTAGCAGACGTTCGTCCGTACGTTTGTTTTAACAAACGGTTTTCGCCCGTTAGCCGCAGATAAAGAACATTCGTTCATTAGTTTGTTCGTCAATTTTTCTTTTTCTCGGATTTTCCACGATTATTTTCGATCGCGATTTCTGATCCGATTTTCATTTTAGTTTAACTTTTCGCTCGTTTATCGGAATCAGGCGATTCAAGCGCCTTGAGTTTCGTCTCGAAACCCTCTTTCTGTTTAACCAACTTAAACAAGTTTTTGCTATCGCAAAAATTGACTTTAGTCCAGATTAGTAAACGAAGCTTGTTTCTTTCACAGTTTGAGTTTCGTTGTTTCGTTTGATTTGATTCTTTTTGCAAACCTGAGTTCTTAAGTTGAACTTTCTGGTTAGATCTTTCATTTGAGTTTTACCCATGCGTTGTTTCTTGATTGCTTATTGTATGTTTGTTTGTTTGCGATAGAGTACCCGGAGTGCGAAGCGTGCTACTACGAGTCTCTAGGTTTCGCGGATCATCAGCAAGGCAAGTAACATTTTGATCATACCTCTTTACTACCCAGTTATATTGCATTAGATCAATCCATAAACAATTGCATGGTTAGGATCTAATTTAAATTGTGGGTTTGGGAAGTAGATGAGGTAGTACCTATTCACCTGTTTATTATCAAACCTATGGGAGTTACTTCTACGTTGCTTATATTGCTATGCTATGCTCGTAGACATGGTTTGGGTTTGAGAGTATTCATCACAGATGTGAGTATTATTAAGTAATGGTTAACTTAAGGTGGCAACATTAATACACATCTGGCTGGATTGAGGCACCTGGGGAACCCAGTGATTGCCTGTATTTTTGGAAATCCTGGGGTATCGTGTGATTCTCCTATGGACTGCCACTCAGGCTCAAAGGGATCATGAGATTATTCATGCTAGAAACTTCCATGTGCAGCCACAAGCCATTATGGGCTCTGGCATAGTTGAGTATGTTGTGTGACCTCTTTCAATGGTAGGCTAGTAGATGTAGGGGATGTAGGTGGTACTGTCTATCCATAGTAAAGAGTTAACGCTTCTGAAAGATTGTGTCTCGGTCATCCATTTCTCAAACACCATGTAGTGCGAGAAATCCAACGGAGGAGATCAAGTCTTGTGGGGAAAAGTGTGCAAACCTCTGCAGAGTGTACAAACTAATCATGGTTAGCCGTGTCCCCGGTTATGGACGTCTTGAGTATCTGGTTCTTGGATTATCATGTGGATCTCATCACTCTTAATTATAAAATTTGATTGGGTTATTAACTACTTTTAATTGGGATTGAGATGGGGTTTACCATTCTCAATGTTTAACAACCACCATGATAGTTAAATAAAATTTATTCCTTTGTTGTAGGAAAAAATTGGCTTTTCGCAAAACATATTAACCATACAGCCTCCATCAGCCATATATGCATGTAGTGATAGCATTATTTTGTTTATTACTCTTTGGTGTTATATTGCCAGCATATTTCATGTGCTGACCCGTTTTTGGGCTGCAACGTATCATGTTGCAGACTTTTCAGACGACGAGTAAGGTGCCTTAGGTCGTGGTCTTTCACTCAGTGATGCCGTTGGAGTTGATGAACTCGCTTTATCTTCCAAGCCTTCCGTTGTTATCGTATTAGATGGCCTTAAGCCATATTATTTTGTAATAAGTTATCTTCTGAGACATTCGATGTAATAAGTGTGCGATTGCTACTTTGTTATAAATCCTTCAAGTACTGTGTGTGTCAGCATTACCGACCCAGGGATGACACTGATGCACAGAGATCACACTGTTTGAGGTCTGGTCGCTACAAGATGGTATCCGAGCACACACTGACTGTAGGACACGACCACTAAGCTAAAGCCCTAGATCACTAATCTCTTATCATTTCTAACTTCTCCCCATTTTCTACTCTTTAGGATGGCGGATGCAAGGATCAAGTTTACGCAACCGGATTAAGACACCCCTTTTGGACGTCACTTGAAGGAAGTCACTAGATACCTGTACATTGGAATACCAAGCTTCACAGGGACTTACAACGCCACCTTACCAAAAGAGGAGCGCTGGATGATTCAAGTACAAGTTCCAGGAAGGACGTTTACGCCAGTCACTGAGCCCATAGAGTTTTCCTTTGATGCACCAACCTAGAGTCTAGGAAGGAGTATGGCAGCCCACATTACCATGGGACGCATTGGAGAAGTTTACCACAATGATCTCAAGGATACTATCTACCAGATTTGTGGGCGCCGAGATGAGCAATGGGAGATGATCAGCACCAGGAAGGATAGATCGATTGCAGCTTTCATCCAGGAGTTAAACCAACACATTCGACTCCAGGAGAACTAGATGTGCGCAGGCATGACATATTTGAAGCAGGCAATGACAAGGATCACAGAACTGGAGGAAGAACTCAAGGCTACTCGCGAGGATTATATGGAGGAAATCGTCGTACTAGTGGAGAAGAATGACGACCTGACAAGGAAGCTGGGAGTATTCATGGGAGACCCCGCGCCAGGAGGAGAAGACGATAGTTCCACTTGCCCGGAGAACTACATCATCATCGACGACACCAACTCGGATCCCGATGATAGCGATGATGACTATGTTGATGAAGCAGGAGCAGATATCATGGAGTCTTCGACCGATCAATTTTTCTAGTCGACCACCAAATCCGTAGTAGAATTCCACCATGTATGTAGTATAGTCCGAGCACTTTTGTAATGATAGTTCTAGACCGATTGTATGCCCTTGCTTGATTGATTGAGTGATATGTTTGTGTTTGTCTCATGTGCATATGGGTAGTGTTTTCCCCCTAGACCTCATTCTACTCTGTTTTCTCACCTTTTCTAAACCCAGCAGATGCCTCCGAGACGCGACAATGGATTTCCTTTCCCACCGGAGCTCACATGGATTTGCTTTCCCACCGGAGCTCACTCAGTTAATCCAGTAGCAGAATGCATTGATGCAGATACTACTCTAGAATTAGAACCAAGGGAACAACAATAACAACAACCCACCCCCACCACCACTAGTTGATCACTTAGTCCATTTTCTAAGGCTGAATCCGCCGGTGTTCTCCAGTAGCACCGAGCCGATTGTTGCAGATGATTGGCTCTGCAAGATTGAAACGGAGTTGACTACTGCAGGATGCACAGACGCGGAGAGGGTGTGTTTTGCTGCACATCAGCTTGATGGACCCGCAGCATCATGGTGGGAGAATTTCATAGTCACTTACCCCATCGACACTGTGACATGGGATCAGTTTCAGTAGGCTTTTCACACTGCCCATGTATCAACATGAGCTATGGCCATGAAGAAGCGCGAGTTTTGCAACTTACGCCAAGGAGGACGCACCGTTGGACAGTATGTGGATGACTTTAGTAAGCTAGCACGTTATGACCCAGATGACGTCGCTACATATGCAACTAAGTAGGATAAGTTTCTGGAAGGACTGAATGATGAGCTGAGCATGTAGTTGATGGTGGAAAATTTCAATAACTACCAGGAGTTGGTAGACAGAGCTCTCATGATTGAGGGGAAGCAACAGAAGATTGACAACCGCAAGAGAAGTAATAATTATGGAGCTCATCAGAGGCCCCATTTCACCCCGAACTCGGGAGGACTTGTCCATAACCATGGAAGTCACAATCACACTGGAGGGAGTTCGCATAACCATAGTGGCGCCAAGAACGGGAATGGTAATGGAGGAATCAACGGACAGAACCGTTGCAACCCGGCAACACCCGCCAAGAAAGACCTAAGCCACGTTACTTGCTACAAGTGCCAGAAGACTGGACATTACGCCAATGAATGTCCTAAAGCTAAGAATGGAAACGGCAATGGAAGCTCTGGAAAGAAGCCCAACCCTTTCACCAGGGGACAAGTGAACCACGTTAGCGTGGAGGAGGTTGAAGCCCAACCCGATGCAGTAATAGGTAAGTTTTTGGTTTAAGTCATTTACTACAGTCGTACTATCTGATACTGGTACATCGCATTCATACATATCAAGGGGATTTGTGGATAAGTTTAAATTGCCAACCCAAGCCCTTAGGTCAGCCATGAGTAACCTCGCCAGGAGTTGAGTATATGGCTATCCTATGGTGTGATCGGTCACCATTAAGGATTGGCAACTACCTGTTTCCCTCAGATCTAATAGTATTGGAGTCACAAGGACTGGATGTGATATTAGGCATGGATTGGTTATCAAAGTATGGAGGAAACATTGACTACGCCAGTAAGTCAATTTTGCTCACCACCCCAGAAGGAAGAAGGATCAAGTATGTATCCCAGCATATGCCGAATAGGACTCAAGTGATTTCCTTATCAGGAGTCGTGCAGAGAGGAAGTACCGATGGTGAAGGATTTTCCGGATGTATTTCGGAAGAGTTGCGGGCATGCCACGGATAGAGATATTGAGTTTTGATTGAGCTTTTGCGAGCACGCATGGGCAATATCTATGAGACTGTACAGAATGCCCGCAAAGGATTTGGAGGAAATTAAGAAGCATATTAAGGAGTTACTGGATAAAGGTTATATTCGCCCAAGTTCGTCACCTTGGGGATCCCCATTACTTCTAGTGGAGAAGAAGGATGGATCGTTAAGGATGGTCGTTGATTATCGAGGATTGAATGAGGTGACGATCAAGAACAAGTACCCACTGCCGATGATCAATGATTTGTTTGACCAGCTGAAAGGAGCTAAGGTATTTTCCAAGATCGATCTGCGATTAGGGTACCACCAACTGAAGATTCGAGAGCAGGATGTACCTAAGACAGCTTTTACCTCAAGGTAGAGGCTATATGAGTATACGTTATGTCGTTTGGCCTGACTAACGCACCTGCCTATTTTATGAACATGATGAACAAGGTATTTATGGAGTTTTTGGATAACTTCGTTGTGGTGTTCATTGATGATATTTTGGTCTACTCGAAGAATGAAGAAGAACATAAAGAGAATTTTTGTTTGGTACTTGGGAAGCTCAGGGAACAAGAGCTATACACCAAGTTCAGCAAGTGTGAGTTTTGGTTGAAGAAAGTTGGATTCCTTGGACATGTTATATCCGGAGAAGGAATAGCAGTAGACCTCACCAAAGTTGTCACTGTAACAAATTGGGAGTCATCCACGTCAGTCGGAGAGGTTCGGAGTTTTCTTGGACTCGTAGGATACTATCGGAGGTTCATTGAAAATTTCTCAAAGATTGTGAAGCCCATGACAGAGTTGTTGAAGAAGGACACCAAGTTCAAATGGATGGAGGAATGTGAGGCCAGTTTCAGGAGTTGAAGAAACGTTTGGTTACATCACCAGAGTTGATTCTGCCAGATCAACGCAAGGATTACGAAGTGTATTGAGACGCTTCTCGTCGAGGACTTGGAGCCGTACTTATGCAGGAGGGAAGAGTTGTTTCATATGCCTCACGATAGCTTAAAACCCATGAGTTAAATTATGCTACCCATGATTTGGAGTTAGCATCTGTAGTGCATGCATTGTAGACTTGGAGACATTTTCTCATCGGAAACCATTGTGAGGTATACACAGATCACAAGAGTTTGAAGTATACTTTCACGCAGAAGGAGTTGAATCTCAGGCATAGAAGATGATTAGAACTCATTAAGGATTATGATATGAGGTTGCATTATCATCCCGGAAAGGCTAACATAGTAGCCGATGTGTTGAGCCGCAAAAGTCATGTCAATACACTCATGACCGGAGAATTACCCAAGGACTTGGCAGATGACCTTCGCGAGCTATGTCTGGAAATTGTTCCGAGAGGTTATGTATCAGCTTTGGAGATTCAATCTACTTTGATGGATAAGATCAGAGAAGCTAGGAAGACGGACAAGGAGATAGCCGAAATAAAGGAAAGGATGAGTAAATGAAAGGCTAAAGGATTTCGTGAGGATGAGCACGATACCTTATGGTTTGAGGACCACGTATATGTGCCAAATGATCAGCAGATCAGGAAGCTGATTTTGCAGGAGGCCCATGATTCGCCATATTCGATTCACCCAGAAATACCAAGATGTACCTGGATTTGAAGGATAGTTTCTGGTGGACCGGAATGAAGAAGGATATTGCGGAGTATGTAGCAGTTTGTGATGTATGTCAGAGAGTGAAGGCAGAACATCAGAAGCCAGCAGGATTGCTACAGCCATTGCCGATACTCGAATGGAAGTGGGATAAACTAGGCATGGACTTTATCACGGGATTACCCATGACTCGTTCAGGCTATGACTCGATATGGGTTGTAGTCGATCGTTTGATGAAGGTAGCTCATTTCATCCCAGTGAAGACCACTTACACCAGTGCTAAGTTGGCAAAGATATACATGACCAGGATCGTATGTCTGCATAGAGTTTCGAGGACCATTGTATCAGATAGAGGAACCCAGTTTACCTCAAAGTTTTGGAATCAGTTGTATGAAACTTTTGGAACCAGGCTAGAGTTCAGTACAACTTTTCACCCGCAGACAGATGGACAAACTGAGAGAGTCAACCAGATTCTGGAGGACATGTTGAGAGCTTGTGCGCTAGACTATGGGTCTAGTTGGGACGATAATTTGCCGTATGCAAAGTTCTCTTACAACAACATCTATCAAGACAGTTTGAAGATGGCCCCTTTCGAAGCACTGTACGGAAGGAGGTGCAGAACACCGTTGTTATGGGACGAAGTTGGAGACCGATAGTTGTTTGGACCAGATTTGATTAAAGAATCCAAAAAGAAGGTTAAGCTGATTCGTGATAGACTCAAGGTAGCCTAGTCCAGGCAGAAGAGTTATGCGGATTCTAAACGCAAGGAGATAGTTTACGAAGTTGGAGACAGAGTGTATCTTCGTGTATCACCACTTCGAGGAGTGAAGCGTTTTGGAGTTAAGGGAAAGTTAGCACCATGTTTTGTGGGACCATACCAAGTTTTGGGACGTATGGGAGAAGTTGCTTACAAGTAGGAATTGCCTGAAGGATTGTTAGGAGTTCACGACGTGTTCCATGTTTCTCAGTTGAAGAAGTGCCACGCAGAGATGGCTGAAATCCCTTTGAGAGATACAATACCACTGGAAGCTATACAGTTGAATAGAGACTTGACATATGAGGAGAAACCAGTCAAGACACTCGAGTTTGTCAGCCGAGTTACACGCAGCAAAGTAATCAAGTTCTGCAAAGTTCAGTGGAGACACCATACTGAAGATAAAGCCACCTGGGAACGAGAGGAAGACCTACGGAAGGATCACCCTCAAATATTTTCTAGCCAACCCGAATCTTGAGGGCGAGATTCATCTTAGGCGGGGTAGGTTTGTAACATCCCAAATTTTCAATTTGGAATGTTATACATTAGATCATCAATTGCATATCATATTTTATTGCTTTTTGACTTGATCCTAGAAATTCTACGCAACTCAAGGACCCACGGAGATAGTTGGGAATTTCGTTATTTTCATATTTGAGTTCTCTCGAATTTTGAAAAGAGGATCGTTTGATTTTAATTATTTTCTCTTCATGAATATTTCTTTTATAAAAATAAAAAGAGAGAGGATAAAATAACTTCATCAAAATAAAGAAATATTGGACATTTAATATTAAAATCAAATAAGATTTTTATTCAAAGTTTTATCGCTATTTTATTTGAATTAGGAAAAATATGCGTTTTTCTAAATTGCATTAGAGTCCCAAATAAATGTTCACCTTGTCCGGTAGATTTTTAGAGGACAGGGAAAATTTATTTCAGGATTTTTGAAGTCCGTTTAGTATTTCTTTTATTCGTTTTTTCTGCATGGAACAATTTAAAAAAATAGAAACCGACCTTGGCCCTTATCCGCCGGGACTCTGCTAGGGGGCTTTATAAGCCATGAGGCCCAGCCGTCGCCATGCCCACCCACAAACCCTAGCACCGCCGGATCTGCCGCCGCCCGCTGCCGCCTGCCTTGCCGCTTGCCCCGAAACACGCCGCCGACTCGACCCATGAGGAGCCGCCCGCCGCCGCCCTCGGTTTTCGCGAGAAAATCGATCGTTGTTTTAAACCCTAGATCCGTTTTTTTAGTTTCGGTTTGGTTTTTTTTGGTTTAGTTATTTAGCGGACGTTCATCCGTACGTTCGTATTAACGAACGGTTTTCGCCCGTTAGCCACAGATAATGAACGTTCGTTCATTAGTCTGTTCGTCAGTTTTTCTTTCTTTCGGATTTTTCGTGATTATTTTTTATCGCGATTTCTGATCCGATTTTCGTTGTAGTTTAACTTTTCGCTCGTTTATCGGAATCAGACGATTCAAGCGCCTGGAGTTTCGTCTCAAAACCCTCTTTGTGTCTAACCAACTTAAACAAGTTTTTGCTACTGTAAAACTTGACTTTAGTCCAGATTAGTAAACGAAGCTTGTTTCTTTCGCAGTTTGAGTTTCGTTGTTTCGTTTGATTTGATTCTTTTTGCAAACCGGAGTTCTTAAGTTGAACTTTCTGGTTAGATCTTTTATTTGAATTTTACCCATGCATTGTTTCTTGATTGCTTATTGTATGTTTGTTTGTTTACGATAGAGTACCCGGAGTGCGAAGCGTGCTACTATGAGTCTCTAGGTTTCACGGATCATCAGCAAGGCAAGTAACACTTTGATCATACCTCTTTACTACCCAGTTTTATTGCATTAGATCAATCCACAAACAATTGCATGGTTAGGATCTAATTTAAATTGTGGGTTTGGGAAGTAGATGAGGTAGTACCTATTCACCTGTTTATTATCAAACCTATGGGAGTTACTTCTACGTTGCTTATATTGCTATGCTATGCTCGTAGACGTGGTTTGGGTTTGAGAGTATTCATGACAGATGTGAGTATTATTAAGTAATGGTTAACTTAAGGTGGCAACATTAATACACATCTTGGTGGATTGAGGCACATGGGGAACCCAGTGATTGCCTGTATTTTTGGAAATCCCGGGGTACCGTGTGATTCTCCGATGGACTGCCACCCAGGCTCAAAGGGATCATGAGATTATTCATGCTAGAAACTTCCGTGTGAAGCCACAAGCCATTATGGGCTCTGGCATAGTTGAGTATGTTGTGTGACCTCTTTCAATGGTAGGCTAGCAGATGTAGGGGATGGAGGTGGTACTGTCTACCCAGAGTAAAGAGTTAACGCTTCTGAAAGACTGTGTCTCGGTTATCCGTTTCTCAAACACCATGTAGTGCGAGAAATCCAACGGAGGAGATCGAGTCTTGTGGGGAAAAGTGTGCAAACCTCTGCAGAGTGTACAAATTAATCATGGTTAGCCATGTCCCCGTTATGGACGTCTTGAGTATCTGGTTCTTCGATTATCATGTCGATCTCATCATTATTAATTATAAAATTTGATATGGTTATTAATTACTTTTAATTGGGATTGATATGGGGTTTACCATTCTCAATGTTTAACAACCTCCTTGATAGTTAAATAAAATTTATTCCTTTGTTGTAGGAAAAAATTGGCATTTCGCAAGACATATTAACCATACAGCCTCTGTGGGGACCGGTTCTCCGGGTAATAATTCCCAGAAAATGGCCCTTGTGCTCATCAGCCCCAGGATAACTGTTAGCTGATGAGGCACCAACTTGGTACAGAATTTCCAAGCAAAATACAAATTATGTAGTACAAGACCATTACGGCTGTGAGTACAATAAATGGTTTCTAGTGGTTGATGGCGAAGCGGGTTGTGAATCATCATCGCCTATGGGACTCCATTTCCCACGGAACAGCTCACTAGGCTAACTCCACATCTTCATGGGCTGCTATCACCGTTACTTAGGTTCCGGAACTGTCGGCACGGTCGCTCCTCTCCGTGCAAGGAAATCTGGCCAAGACAATAGCGAGGACAAGCCGGTGAGTACTTTGAATGTACTCGCAAACATTATGGACACAGGCATAATATAACAATGATATCTGAAAATATCTTATGTTCATGGCGTCGGTCATGAAAGATAAATAAAACTCGATGCGTGCAAGCATGTTATTTGAGAATATGCAATAATATGGTAGTATAAAATTAAGAAGTAAATAACATGAAGGACTTTAAAAGAAATGCCACGGTCGAGCGTCTTAGCGACACCGCATAAAGGGCTTTAAAAGAAATACCACGATCAGGCGTCTTAGCGACACCACATAAAGGGCTTTAAAAGAAATGCCACGATCGAGGCGTCTTAGCGACACCACATAAAGGGCTTTAAAAGAAATACCACGATCAAGGCGTCTTAGCGACACCACATAAAGGGCTTTAAAAGAAAGGCCACAGTCGGGCGTCTTAGCGACACCACATAAAGGGCTTTAAATAAACAAAAACAGTGCCGCAGTCGGGCGTCTGAGCGACACCACATAAAGGGCTTATAAATAAACAAAAACAATGCCACAGTCGGGCGTCGGCGACACCACATAAAGGGCTTATAAATAAACAAAAACAATGCATGATCGAGGCGTCCGAGCGACACCACATAAAGGGCTTATAAATAAACAAAAACAATGCATGATCGAGGCGTCGAGCGACACCACATAAAGGGCTTATAAATAAACAAAAACAATGCCACGATCGAGGCGTCGGCGACACCACATAAAGGGCTTATAAATAAACACAGTGAATATCCAGGAGGTAGAACCATCCTAGGGATATTCGATAATACCAAGAATATCACGGGTTTGTCCACATCAAAAATAATAATCATAATTATCACAAGTCACAATCGTGATTCCAGGTTTAACAGTTTCACCTCCGTAGACCGACACTAAGACCGACACTTGACCCATCCTGTCGTAATCCTTAACCATGGACACGGCTATTGAATAGGTTTAATCTCTGCAGAGGTGTACTCTTTACCCACAAGTAACGGTTCCTTTAGTCCTCAAGACTAATTCCATCTACGGTCTTTTAGTTGAAAACACACCTAACTTGCACACACCAGCTTAACTCACCCGTATGCGGAATCACCCACGACACGGTCAAGCAAAACTCTAAGTGGGAGGCTACAACCTCGGCGTAACATGGGGTCAAAAATTTATACAGCAAGCAAAATGGGGAGCTACCCCTTGGCTACAACCGAAACACCCATGCTCCGGACCGGTGGCTTGACTACGGATGCCTCGATATCTTCCACCATGGCCTCTCATGCGGTGTGTGCTAGGAAAGGGTTGACAACTTCTTGAACCGTACCCTACTTGTTGTAGAGGCAGTGGTAGTAATGAAGCAAGTATGGGGGTTCTTGGCACAAGACTCGATCTACTGATCGACTCAGAGGTTGTAAGATTCCTGCAAGATTAGTATAACAATGCAAATACTTCAAACTACAGATAGAAACACCACGCGACATACCCCCTCATGCCATACCGGACACGACCGTCTCGACGAAGGACTAGGGACAAGACCGTGTCTACCCAAGACAGAGGCCTTCCCGTCTTTCCTCCCGGTATGCATGAAAGGCATATGACGGTGATTTCTATCACAATCATATCAACTCCATTTGCATGAAATTCATTAACATTCACTCATGAGTAGGAACACATCCTCACATAAAATGACGTATGCTCGTGTCGGGGTGGTGTTGTCACCGTGCTATGCAACACACACAAAAATTTCACCAGGGTTCAGAATGCTTGCCTTCAGGTCATGGGAAGGCAGGGTGCATTCCAACACATCTTGAAATCTTCAAAATCCTATTTAAAAGAATATATATGAATTAACACACAAAATCAAAGCAGCACAAAAAGTTGTTATGAAAAATTCTCAAATAAATTTTAAAATAAACTAGACAATATTTGAGAGAGGTAGGAAAAAGAATTAATTTATTTGGATCTGTATTTAAAAAGATACAGCCGGTCAAAGTTTGGTCAAAAATCTGTTATTAAAAATAAAATAGAAAAGAAAACGTTTCAAATATATACGTACACGTCGAAGGCGTAAACTGGAAATGCGCTTCCACTTAGCCCACGTGGACTGGGCGGGGTCACTGACAGTGGGTCCAGGGGGCCCACTGGTCAGGTTTGACTATTCTCCCTTCCCTCTTCTTCCTCTGGCCGAACAGAGGCGGGGGCTCCGGCGATCGTCGCCGGCGCTAGGCGGCTCCTCGCTGGCCCCCGAGGGTGGGGATGGATCCGCAAGGTTGGGGCGGTTCTTCCGGTGGTCGAGTGAGTGATGGGGATGGAGGGAGTCGTCGGCGACGAGCTCTGCGGCGGAGGAAGGTTTCGGTGGCGTAGTGGTTTTGGGGCGGCGGTGGTTCCCGATTAAAATTGAGCAGGGGGGAGAGTTCACGGGAGGAAGGTAGAGCTCCTGGTGAAGAGAACGAAGAAGGGGAGGCTCTGATGACGCAGGAATGGCCAGGGCGGTGGCGGCGGCTGCGGTTGCCGGAGATGGGAAAGGAGATCTCCCCGGGTCGATTGGCTGCCAATGGGGTCCTAGGGAGGGGGTTTGAGACTGCCCTGCGTGCGGAGGCGAGCTCGGGGGCTCCTTAAATAGGCGCTTGGGGTCGGTTCCGCGGCGGCCGGGGATAAGGTCGCCGATGACCGCCATCCTGTAGCTTAGGGTGTCATGGCGGCGACGAGCGCTAGTGGACATGGCTGCGGATGAGCTCGCGCTGCTCCAGGGGGCAGGTGGCGAGCCCTGGAGGCTTGGGCGGTGCTGCTCATGGCGGTGGCGGTTGCGGCGACGGCGTGCCGCCAAGCGGCTTGCCGGGCAACGCCAGAGGCGGTCGGGGTTCTTGGCGCGACGTGGCGAGAGGCCAAGTGAGTGGCGCGGCTCTGCAGAGTGGTGGCAAGCTGGTATGCGCGACGCGCAGCACGCATTTTAACGTGCTCGATGAAATGCCATGGCATGCTACATGCTTGGGTGAGGCTGGCACTTAGCGATCTAGGTTAGGATCTTCTAGGTGCTTAGTAGACATGCTAGATTGCCCAGAGGTGCAAGGTCACGAGCAAAAACAAAAATCATGTCAAAACAGATCATGCCCATAAGGTGTTTGAAAAAATGCCAAGGGTACTTAGGCATTTCTTGGAGTGGCCAAAAACTCCAAATCAGTGTCTCTATGGATGTAAGAGAGGGTGGTGAAGTTAGCTTGCCAAAAGGAGAAACTTGCTAGTGCAAGTTTTGCAAAACTACAATTCTGGACAGAAAGAAAGTGGCATCACTACATGGACCAAAAGTGTTCCAAAGAGTGCATGCTCCTGGACTTAGGGGTTTGGCAGGGAGGACTACAAGCAGGAGAAAACTCATGGGTAAAGGAGCAAGTTAGGAGATGGTTGCAGTACAAAACACAAGTCTGGTCCAGAATGAAAAAGAGGTTGGTATACTTAATTTTTCCATAGAACATCACAAGGTTTTTGCATAAAGTTGGATGGCATGCTACCACTGACATCCCATAATTTTGGTGGAGGTTCTAGGGAAATATTTAATTAGGCTATAGTGCAAAAGTGTCCACTGGACCAGTTTGAAAAACAGGTGTAAAACTCAAAATATGAAATGAAATAATTATATTATTTCACCCAAGTGATTTAGAGACATCCCATGACATCTCCAAATTTTGGTTGGATTTTTAGCTAAATATATCAAATGGTTGTAGTTCAAAAGGAGCTCCAAAATTTAAAACAATTCATTTTAATGAATAAAGCTCAGGGTGAAATAATCTAATAAATAATTCTACTGATTAAGAAAATGGTATACAGAGAGCATAGAAGTCCAATATGTTTTGGAAAGCTCCACTTGGAAAAGACTCCTTAATATTGAAAGAAAGGTTCTGAAATCAACAGAAATAAAATTTTGAAACTCCTGGCAAAAATTTAACATTTAAAACTTGGTTAAAATTTTGGGGTGTTACAGCCTCCATCAGCCATATATGCATGTAGTGATAGCATTATTCTGTTGTTATATTGCCAGCATATTCCATTTGCTGACCCGTTTTCGGGTTGCAACGTATCATGTTGCAGACTTTTCAGACGACGAGTAAGGTGCCTTAGGTCGTGGTCTTTCACTCAATGATGTCGTTGGAGTTGATGGACTCGCTTTATCTTCCAAGCCTTCCGCTGTTATCGTATTAGATGGCCTTAAGCCATATTATTTTGTAATAAGTTCTCTTTTGAGACATTCGATGTAATAAGTGTGTGATTGCTACTCTGTTATAAATCTTTCAAGTACTGTGCGTGTCAGCATTACCGATCCAGGGATGACATTGATGCACAGAGATCAGACTGATTGAGGTCTGGTCGCTACAGTCCACCAATTTCCATTATCATGGTCAAGTAAACTCCAAGGTCAAGCTTATATAGATCCCTAAATCAACTCCTACAATTAATCCAATCTCCTAGTTTATCGTCCACCAAGGAACATGGTATCATGATCAAGATCATCAGTTAAATCCAATTTACTCCGAACCATGTAGACTTACTCAGCAACTAGACTCCACTAGGATCACCTATTTAATCCAAGTCTCATGTCCAACGAGAATTCCTACATGTTCCTCCAAGTCATCATCGTAATGCCAACTATCTCCTATAAATATCCCCTGGTTAAGTCAAATCCTTATACTTCCAAGAATTTCAGCTTGCGATCATAATTGTCCTAATAATCATGTATCCTCAAAATGATCTTCCCTATGGCATCCTCAGTTTGGTGCTATCTTAGGATGATAATGTGCTAATTCACTATGTCCACTAGTTCCATAATGAACGCAGTGATGAGCAAGGTTACTGAGGCTTAACTGGTTCTCTTGCAATCCTGTGGGTTAAGCTCATGGTTAAGGATTCGATATGGGGTATCTTGTGAAGTCTCGTAGGGTCTAGGAATGGGTTTCTAGTCTGGAGGGTTAAACGTAATTCTAAGGGGCTGCACTTGGTCGTGGAGGTTGTAGCAGAAGACTTCATTGCTAGTTGGTTGCCGAGGCAGAATCCTTGATGTAGCTTGTCTTGCCTGTCTTCAGTTGAGGAAAGAGATGAGAGGGAAAAGTAGCATAGAGGAGGGGAATGCCAAAAGGGGGTTCTATAGTGCCACTCCAAACAAACAAGTGCCGAAAGGGCCAAACACAAACAACAAAATAAGGCAGGTGATATAGTCGTGTACTTGTTGCCTAGGGCAAAAGTGCGACTTATATCAAAACACAAACAAATAAAAACAAGCAGCACACAATCTTGGTTCTATTCGAACCATCATACGGACTCGACTGTGCATAGGGGGTACACGAATCATCCTACCCTAGGGGTTCTCGAACTCATTAGTCATGCCTTGTGCCTCGTGCAGTCTTCTGAGTTTTCCTCAGGTGTTGCTACGTCTCTTGTTCGATGAAACAATCTGGGTTGAGCCTAAAGAATCATCAACAACTTCTCTCCTGATGAGGTGATGGGGTAAAGGTGGCTCCTCGTGGCCGGCATTGACTTGGTATTCTCTTGTCTTCTTAATCATGACGTTCACTTTTGCCTTTTTAAGGTGTCGACGGTTCCAGGTGGCTCTCCTTTATGAAATTAACAAGGCATAATAGAGGTCCAATCTGTCGGGCACATTGTTGACAATATCGTCACCGAGAGCGGGGGATGAAGAGAACCATTTTCCTGCTCACTATAGTGAGGCGGACCAAATGGCTAGGTTCTTATCCACCGGTGGTTGCCGATGCAACAACGATAGGGACATGGTTGCTCTATTAGCGATGTATATCATGATCTTGCATTTCCTATACCCTGATCATCATAGGCTAAGGTTGCATCATCTTGGGGCATTGTCAAGGGTGTCACCATCTTCTGGGTCTTCATGCCCTCATTCCTCGAGGATGTATCTTCTGTTGGTATCATCTTGTTGTGGTGTCGCCAATCTTGTGTTCAGAAGATGTGGGTGAATGTCTGACAAGGCATCCTCCTTCTAGACTATCCACAAGGATTTCAAGGAATCCGGTGGTCAGGGGCATAAGGGTTCTAGCGACCAAAAGTTTTGAAGGGGGAAGAGATCAATAAGGAAAGTATACCTTAGCTTTCGAAAAACTGAGAAGGGAAGAGAAGTATAGATAGTTTTGAAAATTGGTAATAGTTTTGAGAATAGTTTTAACCTAACTAACGACCATGCTAAGTAAGGTTCCTACAATCAGGATGGCTCTGATACTAGCTCTGTGGGGACCCCGACTCATAAGTCGTGATCACCGAATGCACGTGTACAGTGATCCCAAAGATCAATGCTCACTGAACATACAGAAGCTGAATAACAAGAGTCTTACATCCATACATACCGTATTACACAAATTATGACCATTATGGTCAAGTCTTACATAGATAAAGCCACAAGGGCTGAATACCAAATAAACTTAAGCAGCGGAAATCTTCGTCGATAAGTAGAACCCATGCCATCTGCCTTGACCCTACAGGCATTCTGACTAGAAAACGTCCTAGTTTGCATGTTCGTCTCCAAAGAACTCTTCTTCGAACTCATGTTCTTCCATGCCTGGCCAATTAAATAACCAGTGGCAAGCCAATGAGTACTTTGAATGTACTCGCAAGCAACCCATGTTTTGGCTCAAGATACAACAATGCATGACATAGGTAAATTTTTGAAGAAAGCTAATTTTGTTGTGCTATGACATGTTCAATAACTGGTAAATAATGCCCCTTATGAATTCAAGTAACCATAGGGACTGGTTACAAATATCAACATAAAGGGAGTGGGCTCCAACCCAAATCAATCATGTCAAGTCCTTTGACTTGACCCAAGTAGTTCTTCCCACACACACTGGTTTGTAAACAAGTGGACGTAGCCCAAGAGCGGTTACCCAACTGTCCTTGACCGTGGACACGGCTATTCGAATAGTTTTACACTCTGCAGAGGTTGCACACTTTACCCACAAGATCCGGGGAACTTCCGTGTCATCCACGACCCGCGGTAACTCAAGTACCTGGGGTAAGCACCCGATCACTATCTTTCCCTAGACGACACTAACATAGAGTCCACTGAATTGGTAGTAACCCCCGTGCCCAACATTTCACAACTTAAAATTGTGGAGCCTCGCTCCCATATTCATCACTTCCCACTGGCACGGGGTACCAACGGTGTGTCCGATGCCCCATAAAAATGTTCTTGGCCGCCCTACCTAGCATGACCCCGTCCCGAGAGAGCAACAACTCTCCCGTCACTAGTAATGCGGGCACCATGCTAGTATCGGCCTAGGTAATCAATAATGCCCTTTCCCATGTAAGGGTAGAGTGGTTGCACATGTAAGGTTGGAATAACGGTCGCAACTTAAACCAATCCGTTTTGAAAACAACACACACACTTGCCTCGGTACACCACTTCGTCATCAAGTGGTTACCCAACTTATTATCTCCCTCGGGCATAAGTGGCACCCGATGGGGTTTTCGAAAAGTTTTTGAAAACAATCTTGCTTCCATCACGATGCATATACCCATCCCCTTTTGCGTAGCAACTACTTTAGCATCCTATCTACTCCCACCGGCATAACCCTCATAGAATGGTAGGGTCATGCATCATGCAAGTGTCAACGAGAAAAGCAACGGAGGCAAACCACCTCAAGTGGTCACCATTTTATCATGACTTCGATGCAAGCAATAAAAGTGCCATATGAGATGCATAAAAAGGGTTTCTTAGAAATGGTCAAAGGGCTACTTGCCTGGCTCAGCAAAGTCTTCTTGGGTCTTCAAATTTTTCTGGTCCAACTCCTTTGTCAGCAACGCAATCTATCATCGCAAAATAATAACGCGAAGAATAAGGCAATAATAAATCAGAAAAACCAAAGTGCTCAGAAAAATGTCAACTCATTTTTGTTAAATACTAGGGTGAAATCTAAGAAGGGGAAAATTCCTAGTTTTGGATTTGGAGTTATAGAATAGGAGAAATGGATTTTCAAATAGAGATTAAACTGCTCAAATTTGAATTTAAATTTGAACAATACATAAAAGTTGTTTCGACATGTGTGAAAGTTATAACATTAAATAGGTGGGATTTTTACAAGGATTTAGGAACTGTAATTATTGCATTTGGATTAATATTTAATCCTGTGGAATTTTTGGGAAGGTGACAGAAAAGAAAAGGAAAAGGCCATCAGGCAATCGGGCTGTAACAGCCGCAGGCATGTGCCCAGGCGATTTGGCCCAGGAGAGCCGAGCGGCGCGCGCGCCAGGTTTGAACCTAACGGGCGGGCCCAGGTGCCAGTGAGAGAGAGGGAGGCGAGGGAGAGGAGAGGCTGACAGGCGGGGCTCGCCTGTCATCCCTAACGCTGCGATAGAGGGCCGACGAGCTCACCGGCGACGTTTCCGGGCACGGCGGGGTGAGCTGATGGCAAGGCTGGACTCAGCGTCGAGTCGCCGTTCGGGTGGAGGTGGTCGACGTCGCCGGAGCTGCCTGGTTCGCCGGCGACGAGGAGGCAGGGCGGTGACGCATCGGGAGGTGGTCGCACCGGTCGTCTCCGGCTGAAAACAGCGCGGAAAGGAGAGGGAAAGGGGTCAGCGAGGTGAGGCCGCTCCAGATCGGGAAAGAACGGGGGCGGAGGAGGTCTGTACCGCGAGATCAACGGCGACCCGAGGCGGCGGACCTCGAGCTCAATCTCGAGCTCGGGCGCTCTTGGAGATGAACTGGGGGTGAAGGGGGTTGATTTGGAGCTCCAGGGGGTGAGTGGTGAGGAGAGGAGGGTTCGGGGAGGCCTTATATAGGCGGGCGACGGTCCACCATGGACCAGTGCGCCGGCGAGGTCGTTGCCGTCGCTACGGGTCACGGGGGCTCGCAGAGAGGTGTCGGGGTGCTCGTGGGGTTGGTCTAGGGCGAGCGGAGTGAAGAGAGAGAGAGAGCAGGGGGAGGGCAGAGGCGCCGCGCGTGTGAGGCCGCTCACTGGAGCTCTCGGAGCAGAGGCAGGAGAGAGAGAGAGAGGAAGGAGGGGGCCGACCAACTGCCATGTTGCGGACGCCGAGGCACATCGTCGGGCATGCTGGGGTGGCCCGAGGTGGTCGGAGGTGGTTTGCAGGGGCGGCTATAGTGCGGGAGCGCACTGTAGCGCGCTCTAGAGCGTGCAAAAGGCCAGCATGCCATTTTATATGCACGGTGAGCACGTCCATTGGTGTCTAGTAGGTGTGGGAGAGAGTAAAGAAAGGAGAGGGAGCCTTGGATGCTCTGGAGGTGCTCTGGTGAGAGAGGAGGGGTGAGAGAGAAGGGTGTTGTGGCTGTCTAGAGGGGTAAATGAGGAGGTTTCACCCCTCAATCGTTGAGCTGAGGCCAAGGGAGAGTTACTGGAGGTAGAAGAGGGTCAGGAGCAGCTATGGTACAAAGTTGACCCCATGGAGATTAGTGGAAGAGGTGAAAAATGGCATTTTGGTAAAGTGGCATAAGGTGTTTGATATTGGTTTGGGCAAGTATATGATCTCCATTTGTCATGAGACTCCATAGGGTGAAATGGCACATATAATTAGGGCCTTCCACCAATTTTGAGCTCATTTGGGCAAAGTTGCCAATGCAACTTTTGTAAACCCTAGAAATTAGCAGAAATGAACTTGTGTAGATCTAGTTGCGCAAATAACTTCCCCTTGATGCACCACTTGGTGTAGTGGCCTCATTTGGTCATGTGAACATGCTCAAAAAAGTTGGGGTCAAGGAGAGAAAGTTGGTAGTACAAAGTTGTTCAAATTTGATTCTGGTCAGGGAGGGTTTTGGGGCATTTTGGTGAATCAAAATGACCTTAATTGAGATGAGGCTTTGCAAGGTGATCACAATATGTATTTGTGACTTGCTGGATTTTCCTTGGATTTTTATGAAAATATTTCCTGTAGAAATATTTCGAATCCTTGAAATGGGCAGAAATGGTTTTTGGGAGGTTTTGTCCAATATTTTGAACATGACCATGTGTTGAAACTCTTATATATGTAAAATATATGTCCACTGAGTTTCCAAGATTTTTCTCAAATATTTTTGAAGCTTTTAAATAATTTTAACCTATTAAAGACCATTTCAGGCCTAAAGAAAAAGCCTTTAAATAAAATAGGAAAATTACTTTTTAAAATTATATTTTTGTGGTTTATGGGAGTCCTATTTCTAATAGGTTTCAAACATACTCTTTGAAATACTTTTCATACCCCAAATCAAGTACTTGTAGTGCAAACCTCAATTCAGGTGTCGCGATCGGTTTTCCAGGATATTAATTTCCCAGAAAAATGGCCCTTGTGCTCACCAGCCCCAGGATTACTGTTAGCTGATGAGACACCAACTTGATACAGAAACTCCAAGAAAAATACAAAATGTGTAGTACAAGACCATTCTGGCCTATGAGTACAACAAATGGTTTCTAGTGGTTGATGGCGGAAGCGGTTTGCGGTTCATCAGCGTCTATGGGACTCCATTTCCCACAGGAACAGCTGACCTGGATAACTCCTATCTTTGCGAGGCTGCTATCCTCATTGCGTAGGTTCCGGGGCCGTTATCGCAACGCACCTCTCCTTGCAAGAAATCTGGCCAAGACAATAGCCAGGGACAAGCCAGTGAGTACTTTGAATGTACTCGCAAACATTATGAACACAAGTATAAAATAATGAATGATAATCATGCTAATGATCACAACGTCAGTCATGAAATAAAGATCCATGATGCACGCAAGCAGGTTATTCATATACAACATGAATATGCAATAAGGGAGTAGAAATAGATTGCACCGATCGGGTGTCTGAAGCGACGCCTCGAAAGGATAATAATATAAAGCATGCCTCAGTCGGGCGTCTGAGTGACACCACATAAAGGGCTTATAAATAAAAGAAATAACAAGCATGCCACAGTCGGTTGTCTGTGCGACACCACATAAAGGGCTTATAAATAATTTAAATAACAAGCATGCCACAGTCGGGCGTCTGTGCGACACCACATAAAGGGCTTATAAATAATTTAAATAACAAGCATGCCACAGTTGGGCGTCTGAGCGACACCACACAAAGGGCTTATAAGAGAATAATCACAGTGAATATCCAGGAGGTAGAACCGTCCGAGGGATACTCAATAATCCAAATAATGTAAATGGTTAGTCCATAATAATAGTAATCATAATCATCATGAGTCACAAGTCATGATCCATGTCTGGTTTAGCAATTTTTCCTCCGAAGACCGACACTAAGACCAACACTTGACCCATCCCAGACTGTAGTCCTTAACCATGGACACGGCTATTCGAATAGATATAATCTCTGCAGTGGGTGTACTCTTTACCCACGAGTAACGGATTTCTTTTGTCCATCGAGACTAATTCCGTCTATGGTCTCTTAATTGAAAGCACACCTGACAGCACACACCAGCCTAACTTACCGGTGTCTGGAATCACCCACGACACCCGTTAAGCAAAACTCTAAGTGGGGAGGCTACAACCTCGACTAGCATGGAATCACAAAATTTATAACACGCGCAAACTAGGGGAGCTACCCCCTCGGCTCCAACCGGAAACACCCATGCCCCCGGACCAGGTGGCATGTCTACCGGATGCAGCCGGTATCTTCCACCATGGCCTCTCTCATGCGGTGTGTGCTAGGAAGGGGTTGACAACTTACTGAACCGTACCCTACCTATGGCAGGGACAAGTGGTAGTACGAAACAAGTATGGGGGTTACTGGAACAAGACTCGATCTACGGTCGACTCATGAGGTTAAGGCATTCCCTACAGGATTAGTATAGCAAATATATTTTACACCAGCAAACAGAATCACCACTCATCATACCTCACCATGCCTTACCGGACATAATCGTCTCAACGAATTATTAGAGACGAGTTCGTGTCTACCCAAGACAGAGACTTTCCCCAGATTCCTCCCGATAGGCATGAAAGGCATACGGTGGTGATTACTATCAAAAGCATATCAAAGTCCAATAGTAAGGAATCATCATTATGCACTCATGAACATGATCATATCATCACATAAAATACCAACACTTCATGTCAAGGTGGTGTCGTATTAGCATCGAACGACACACAACAAATATTATGCCGGGGTTCAAAATGCTTGCCTTCAAGAGTATGCCAGTGGGGGTGCACTTTTTGAAAGTTGCCTTCTTCTTCAAAATCCTATTTTACGAAAATTTGAATTAACACATAGTTCCAAAACAGTACAAAACAATTGTTTGGAAAATTTTCAAATAAATATGAAAATAAACAAGACAAAATTTGAGGACCAACAGAAAAAGAATCAAATCAATTGGACTTCTATTCTAAAAGTTATAGCCAGTCAAAGTTTAGTCAAAATTCTGTTTTAAATAAAAATCAGAAAAAGAAAACGGTACGGGGGCTTACGTTTCCCCTAGCGAAGGCGTATTCGGTGGAATACATTTCCACTTAAGCCAGCGTGGGTCGACTCGTGGGTCACTGACAGTGGGTCCCTTGGGCCCACTAGTCAGGTTTGACCAGACGCCTGCGCCTCCTTCTCCTCTGGCCGAGCGGTAGCGGGGCTCCGCCGATCGCCGTCGACGAACGGCGGCTCCCCGCGGGATTCTGAGGGCGGGGATAGATCCGCTGGTGCAGGGCGGTCCTCCCAGTGGTTGATAGGCTGGTGGGGGTGGAGGGGGTCGCCGGCGGCGAGCTCCGTGGCGGACGGTGGTTTCGGGAGCAATTGGGGGCTTGGGCTACGGTGGCTCCCGGTCAAGGCTGAGGTGTTGGGTGGCTCCGCACGGTCGAGGGGAGGAGAATGGGAGCACAGGAGGGATTAGGGGCCTCGGTCTTGGCCGGATCTTACCGGAACATGGCGGCGGCCGAACCTGCCGGAGATGGGAGAGAGAATGGCCTCTGGCCAACTGGGGAGGAGGGGGGCTTCCTACTACTCGAACAAGGTTGCTGACAAGCCTAGGCGTGATCAGAAGGGCTATTTATAGCCCGGGGAGGTCAGTCCCCGTGGCCGGATAAGAACGCCGGCGAACCGCCGTTCTGTTGCTGGCAGGGCGACGTGGGGGCGACGGGCGCTAGCGGACGGGCTCGTGGATGAGCTCGAGCTGTTCCAGAGGGCAGCTGGCGGGCGGCTGTGGCTTGGGCGGCGCTGCCATGGCAGGGGCGTGTCGCGGACGCTGGCGTGCCGCCAAGAGGGCTCTGACGACGGCGCTGTAGGGCGCCAGGGGCGGCTTGGAGGGTTTTGGCGAGCGGACGAGAACAGGGCGCGGCCCTGCGGGCGAGCAAAGGCCAGGGTCAAGACGCGGCGGCTCGGTTGCGCGTGTGTGCAAAACGTGCGCTCTGGGCACGCCCAGAGCACGCACGCTACATGCTCGACAGAAAGCCAGGGTGGCCTAGAGGTCTTGGGTGAGGCTAGCAATTAACAGGTCTAGGTTAGAGGTGGCTAGGAGATTAGTGGACATGCTGGTTTGTCCAGAGGGGCAAAATCACAGTGCAAACATAAAACTATGCCAAAGCTGTCCATGAACACAAGGTGCTCGACAGAATGCCATTGGCATCTATGCATCTCTTCTTGTGGCCCAAATCTCCAGGTTAGGGTCTCTTTAGGTTCAAGTGATGATGGCAAGGCTATTTGGGCAAAACCAGAAACTTATTAGTGCAAGTTTTGCAAATCTTCAGTTCTGGACAGAAAGTGAAGGGCATTATTGCATGGACCAAAAATACTCCAATGGGTCCAATATCCTGGACTTAAGGGTTTGGTAGAGTGGTCAATAAGCAGGACAAATCCCAAGGCAACTAGAGCAAGATAAAATATGGTTGCAGTGCAAAACACTAAACTGGACCAGAATGAAGATGAGGATGATTTGCTTAAATTTTTCAAAGAACACCAATGGGTTTTTTCATAAAGTTGAATTATACACTACTACTAACATCCCCCAATTTTGGTGGGATTTAAAAATAAATAAATAGATTGTAGTGCAAATTACAAACTGGACCAGATTTGAAAACTTGAGGTAGGGCTCAAAATCTCCAAATGACTAAAAGATACTTTTGCATAAAAGTGATGTGGGAACATCACATGACATCCTCAAATTTTGGTGGAAATTTTAAAGGAGTATATGAAAGGGTTGTAGTGCAAATGTAACTCTAAAACTTATGAAAAATCATTTTTAAATAAATAAAGCTCAGCAAAAATAATTGCAGAAATAATTCCACTGATAAAAAGAAATGGTCTTGGGAAGATATATAAGTACATCAATATTTTTGAAAGGTTTCCACCTAGAAGGAAAAACTAAAAAATTCAGAGGGACAGAGTGATCTGCAATTAAGAGATAAAACCAGAAAATAAAAATTTAATTTCCTGGCAAAATTTTAATTAATAAATCAGGTCAAAATTTTGGGGTGTTACAACACTACCCCCTTATGTAAAATCTCGTCCTCGAGATTTGCTAAGTGCTGCTTTGAAAGGAATTACTCCTGCTATCTCAAAGTAATATCACAAAAATAACCATCCTACCCATGCAATAAAATGTGGCTACAGTGAATGGGCAATTAAGTGGTGTAATACTACAGTGTGGAATACTGGCGCTGCGTGGAAAAATCTATGGTTGGGGGAAAACAAGAAATTTCTACCTTTGGTTGCAGTAAATTAGAATAAATTTCTAAATTTCTAAAATACGCTGGTCGTACCCGAGAGCACAGTTCACTCTCTGGCTGACAGATGGACCCGGGGCTCACTATCAGTCTCTTCTTCTACCTCTGGCTCTCTCTTCTTCCTCTCTCTCTCGCGCTTTCCCGCGCTTTCTCCACTAGCGATGTCTAGCGCGTAGAGCATCTAGGCCGTACTGCGGTAGTGCACGGCGCGCTAGCTGCCGGTGCAGCATGCACTCACCTCATGGGCTGTCTTGCTGTCGGCACTGCTTTCATGGATTCGCCTCCGAACACCGGTGATCGAGCGACGAGCGGCGCTGGTGGACTTGGCCACCGTACACCGATCTCGAGCTATAAAATGACCGAGGTGCTCCTTTCTTCTTCCTCATACCTGGCCTTGCTTCTCCTTCTCCTTCCTTCTCCTCCATTTCTGTTTGCAGGAGCTCGAGACGAGGCTCTAATGGCGGAGGTGGTGCCGGACTGGTACATGATCCTGACGTGCGGAGGGTTGGCGGCATTGCTGGGGTTCTCCGTGCTCTTGAGCGTGATTATCCTCGATGATCGTTGTGATGCTGCCGCTCGAGTGTTAGCTCTCCGCGGTGGCGGTGATCATGAGGATTAAGTGCGGTGTCGGGTGCTAACTGTTGTCAGTGTGCTGGAGGCAACTTGCACCCGAATAATTACCCACAAATCTCTCCTTCAGAGACTGTGGTGTGCTAGGGAGGTGACCAGTTAGGTGCAAAATGTGCACGTGGAATTGCAATTAGTGCACGTGGTCGAGTGGTTGGGGTTGTGAGTCTGCTGTCGTGGTGCTGCGTGAATAAAAATCTATGGCGTGAAGAGATATACGCTGCAACAACTCAGGGAAAAATCTCACTTCAGAATTTACCGAGAGTGAAATTAGTTAATCGAAATTAACAACAGTAAAAACTACTCACATTAATTGAAACCAAATATTTAATTCATCGCACAAATTTAGGATACCACACATAAGTTGCAACACATAAATAAATGTTGGGACAATAAACATAGCAGTGACGTCTATAATGAACACGGTAAATAGACAGGGTCCTGAGGAAACGTCTCTGGTACTGGGGTACACTCCTCTTCTATCGGGGGAAACGGGTTGACTAGTCGAAGAACGCGTCTCTCTTGGTCGGGCCTCAGTGGTCTGCCGATGGTGATCTGAGGACTTAAATCAGCGAGGCTCTGGAGATAACCCATTACTCGTTGGGTCAAACGCTCTTGAGCGATGACATACTAGGCAAGGTTGGCCAGTACCGGGTCTCTCTCAATTCGTCCACCGGGAAAAGATGCTACTTCTCCGGGCGCTGCACGACTCGGGAAGTAATAATGCAAGCGCTTCGTACGCAGCAGCTTCTATGGCCATTTGCGGAGTCGGCATAGATTTCCCCACGAAGGAGACTTCTGTTGGGTCTTGGTTTGGGTTTGCGGGAGGGATGTGCACCACTGCCCAATATTTCGAGGTGGATGGGGTGATCCTCAATTTGAGCAACTCGTACTGGGGTGGATGGGTAGAACTCATGGTACTGCAGGTAAAGTCCCACAATATTTTAACAAAACTACCTGGGGTTGCATCTAGAGTTCTCAGATAGATACTAGGGCTTGGCATGGCAAAGAAATGGCTGTGAGAGTTGTGCACAAGGTGAGGGATATTTGGTAAGGTCACGAGGCGGCCTTTTATATAGCATTGGGGCTGGGTTATCGATTACGGTGTGAGGCAACTAGTTTGTCGAATCTGCTCTATGCGGTCGGGTCAATGCTACAGATACACATATCTCACACAAGTGATGTATTACTGTGAGTGTCGTCGGGGTGGTTTTTGGTAGCTGTGCCCGGAATTAAAAATGCAACCGCACGCCAACATACTTATGCATGGCTACTATTCAAAACAGAGGCACACAAGCAGGCTGCATTTAATTATGGCGATACAGGATCACACAATTACCGAAAAAGGCTTTCGCCCCGCTTTATATATAAAGCACAGATCAACCATAGCCCAAGTACAAACACACCCCCACGACAACACACGCACACACCCAAGGCGGGATACATAGGCGCTGAGCGCAGCAACACCACCCCCAACACTACAAGAGCAATCGGGGACCTCCACCGTGAACACGCCACCACGAAGAGATGAAGCCACATATGACGAACCGTGAGCTCCAAGGCGGCGCCTCCAAGAAGGTTACGACGCTAGCGCGCCGCCACCGCCTGACCCGGGGTCGAGTTTCCCCTGCGACGCTGATGACCGATGAGAGCCGCGGCGACGCCTTCAAGAAGGTAACGCGCTACGCCGCCGCCGGTCCGTCCGAGGATAGAACAGGTTTTCACCCCAGCAAACACTCACCGCCACCGAACGCCACACCCCTGCCACCATGCCGCCCACATGGCCATGGTCACTGGGCAGCACCAAGCCACGGGCTCTGCCCATGAGCACCGCGCTACCACCACCAGGGCCGCCGCCGCGGCATCCAAGACCCTGACACCACCGCATCCGAGACCCGTCTCTACCCCAACCAAAGAGACGAGTGGAAAGGTCGCTCCTTTACACACCCCTGGACGGCCCCCGGCGCCGAGACCCAAAGGGCCGGCCCAAAAAAGGCCTCCATCACCCGTCCTGCTGCACTGGGTGCAAGACAAGCTCGGTCCTACTGCCGGGCGCGAGGCGAGCTCAGTCTCCGCTGCTGCAGGGCGCGAGATTTAGCTCGTCTCGAGCCACGGGCGCGAGACGAGCAATGGACCGCAACTGGGAGCGGTCCAGCCCTATGACGAGGATAGAGCCCGGACGACGAGGGGAGGAATCGAAGGTCGAAAAAGGCCGCTCACCGACGGCCGACGCTAGAGGATACCAGCCGCCGCCGTGAAATGGTCCAGACCTGCCAAGCTGCCGTGGAGCCATCCACGACCGGAGCAGCAGCCACATCGGACCACTGCCCAACTCGCGCCGCCCGCCGAGCTCCAAGCGTCGGAGCCGCCGGACACGCACCTCCCGCTTCCGGCGAGCCACCCGCAGCTACCCGAACACGCCGGACCGAGCCACCACGAGCCAGCACGCCGAAGCACCACCACGTCGGAGCCTCCACCACGCCGGAGCGCTGCAGAGGCGGCCAACCCGCGTCGCCCACGGCCCTCGCCGCAAGGTGCCGTAGCGGACAGATCTAGCCGGGGCCATCCGCCACCACCACCCCCCCGCATGCGCCTCCATCCAGGCCGCCGTCCGCAGCACGACGAGCACGCTGACGACCTCGAGCCACGCCACCCCGCCGCCACGGCCCATGGCGCCCACGAGCAGCCGCGGAGGGATCGATCGAGATCTCGATCGAGAGGCCGAGCCCGCCGTCCACGCGACAGCACGCCCACCTAGCTCAGCGCAGCCACCGCGCCAAAGACGCCAGCCAACGCCGCGGCGCGCCCTCACCGCCGCCGCGCCCCATGCCGAAAGCAGCGCGCCCATCGACCACCGCGTCCCGCCGCGCGCCGCCAAGCCAGGAGGGAAGAGAGCCCGCTGCCGCCGAGCGGACCAGAGTTGCCCGGCGCGCCCTCGGCGGCGGGGAAGGAGAGGTAGGGAGGGCTAGGGCGGTGGCGCTTAGGGCTTCCACCCCTTCCCGGAGCGGATGGGACGGCGCGTTTTTGAGAGCTGGATCACACAATTACAGGGCGTAGAAATACTAAGGCTCGGTACTACGCGAGTGACTTAGTCTACCTCGCTAATATCTAAGCGGGCGTGCCTTGTGGACGTCGAGGCTTTTCCACGGGTTTCACCGTCGGGGTTATCTGGATGGAGTTGAGGGGCTGCAGGGTCAGGGTAGCGATGATGACCATTGCGGGGGTTATTGGCCACAATCCCGTTGGAGCGTGTTCCCAAAAGGCGACGGAGCATTTCTGGGGACACCAAAGTATTTTGGTCGATGGCTAGGGCTGACCTCAAGGACTCAATCGGTTGTCCGAACAGCACGACTCGGTTGTCGGCGTCGGGCTCATCTTCTCCTCTTGTCGGGGCTCGGCGAACCAGTTCTCCATGAGCTGCGATCAGATCAAGGGTGATTTGATCGAACAGTTCCTCTAGTGCACTCACATAGCGCACCAAATGCAACAATGCAGGATCCGTCTCGTGATCTCCGTTGGCAACCTGGGGTGGCCTACCATACCCGCCACGGCCGGGTAGTAGTAGAACGAGCGACGCTAACTCGGGCGACAAGTGCCGGAGTTGAACTATAGCCTCTCGAGCAGCTAGTTGGATGGCTTGTGGCTCAAAGGAAGTTGTCCTTCCGGTGAACACAGTAGGCGTTCTAGCGATAGACCCTACCATAGACATGCACAAGGGCCTGAATTGACGGCTCTCACCGCCATGGGCCCTTGGTACACAACATACTCTGGGGGCTCTTCTAATGCAAAGGCACGGCGGGTGAGGTTTGCTAGCACGGTCACAAAACCTCTAAGGTTGGTTGTTGTGGTCTCATTATGCACAATGGGCCCAGGCATTATAGCTCGGTTTGGGGAAGAGGCTGTGCTGTGCTGGGTTGAGGCTAGCATGCCCTTTTTATAGAAAAAGGGGACGGAGTCTTCTTCGCACGCTTGCGAAAGAGACTATTTAGGTGTCGGTCACTTCGGCGCGTGATCGATGTGCTAGGGCCGATAGGTTGGGCACCGACTGCCAAAAGGCGTCGGGGTCACTGTGTGGCTATTTTACACTAGAAGCTTGGCTGGGGCTAGGTTAAGGTCTGGTGGATTGGTTAATCTAGGTTTATTGACCTGGCCAAGATAGGATTAGCCAATGGTCAGACTGGCTCGATACCAAGGTTGTCGCGACCGGTTTTCGTGATATTATTTTCCGAAAATGGCTCTTGTGCTCACCAGCCCTGTGATTCTTGTTAGGCGATGAGACACCAACTTGATACGAAACTCCAAGAAAAATACAAAATGTGTAGTACAAGACCATTACGGCGTATGAGTACAACAAATGGTTTCTAGTGGTTGATGGCGAAGCGGTTTGCGGTTCATCGGCGTCTATGGGACTCCATTTCCCACGGGAACAGTGACTGGATAACTCCTATCTTCGCCGGCTGCTATACTCATTGCGTAGGTTCCGGGCTGTCATTGCAACGCTCTCTCCTTGCAAGAAATCTGGCCAAGACAATAGCCAGGGACAAGCCAGTGAGTACTTTGAATGTACTCGCAAACATTATGAACACAGGTATAACATAATGAATGATAATCATGCTCTGAAATATTTCATGATCACAACGTTAGTCACGAAATAAAGATCCATGATGCACGCAAGCAGGTCATTCATATACAACATGAATATGCAATAAGGGAGTAGAAATAGATTGCACCGATCGGGTGTCTGAAGCGACGCCTCGAAAGGATAATAATATAAAGCATGCCTCAGTCGGGCGTCTGAGCGACACCACATAAAGGGCTTATAAATAAAATAAATAACAAGCATGCCACGCGATCGAGGCGTGCATGCGACACCACATAAAGGGCTTATACATAATTTAAATAACAAGCATGCCACGATCGAGGCGTCATGCGACACCACATAAAGGGCTTATAAATAATTTAAATAACAAGCATGCCACGATCGAGGCGTCGAGCGACACCACATAAAGGGCTTATAAATAATTTAAATAACAAGCATGCCGCAGTCGGGCGTCTGAGCGACACCACATAAAGGGCTTATAAGAGAATAATCACAGTGAATATCCAGGAGGTAGAACCGTCCCAGGGATACTCAATAATCCAAATAACGTAAATGGTTAGTCCATAATAATAGTAATCATAATCATCATGAGTCACAAGTCATGATCCATGTTCTGGTTTAGCAATTTTCCTCCGAAGACCGACACTAAGACCGACACTTGACCCATTCCAGACTGTAGTCCTTAACCATGGACATGGCTATTCGAATAGATATAATCTCTGCAGAGGGTGTACTCTTTACCACGAGTAACATATTTGTTTTGTCAATCAGGACTAATTCCGTCTACAGTCTTTTAATTGAAAACACGCCTGACCTCACACACCAGCCTAACTTACCGGTGTCCGGAATCACCCACGACACCCGTTAAGCAAAACTCTAAGTGGGGAGGCTACAACCTCGACTAGCATGGGATCACAAAATTTATAACACGCGCAAACTAGGGGAGCTACCCCCTCGGCTCCAACCAGAAACACCCATGCCCCCGGACGAGGTGGCATGTCTACTGGATGCAGCCGGTATCTTCCACCATGGCCTCTCTGTACGGTGTGTGCTAGGAAGGGGTTGACAACTTACTGAACCGTACCCTACCTATGGCAGGGACAAGTGGTAGTATGAAACAAGTATGGGGGTTACTGGAACAAGACTCGATCTACGGTCGACTCAGGAGGTTAAGGCATTCCCTGCAGGATTAGTATAACAAATATATTTCACACCAGCAAACAGAATCACCACTCATCATACCTCACCATGCCTTACCGGACATAATCGTCTCAAAGAATTATTAGAGACGAGTTCATGTCTACCCAAGACAGAGACTTTCCCCGGGTTCCTCCCGATAGGCATGAAAGGCATACGAGGGTGATTACTATCAGAAGCATATCAAAGTCCAATAGTAATGAATCATCATTATGCACTCATGAACATGATCATATCATCACATAAAATACCAACACTTCATGTCAAGGCGGTGTCGTATTAGCATCGAACGACACACAACAAATATTATGTCGGGGTTCAGAGTGCTTGCCTTCAAGAGTATGCAAGTGGGGGTGCACTTTTTGAAAGTTGCCTTCTTCTTCAAAATCCTATTTTACGAAAATTTGAATTAACACATAGTTCCAAAACAGTACAAAAAAGTTGTTTGGAAAATTTTCAAATAAATATGAAAATAAACTAGACAAAATTTGAGGACCAACAGAAAAAGAATCAAATCAATTGGACTTGTATTTTAAAAGTTATAGCCAGTCAAAGTTTAGTCAAAATTCTATTTTTAATAAAAATCAGAAAAAGAAAACGGTTCGGGGGCTTACGCTTTCCCCTAGCGAAGGCGTATTCGGTGGAATATGTTTCCACTTAAGCCAGCGTGGGTCGACTCGTGGGTTACTGACAGTGGGTCCCTTGGGCCCACTGGTCAGGTTTGACCAGTCGCCCGCGCCTCCTGCTCCTCTGGACGAGCCGTGGCGGGGCTCCGACGATCGCCGTCGACGAACGGCGGCTCCCTGCGGGATTCTGAGGACGGGGATGGATCCGTTGGTGCAGGGCAGTCCTCCTAGTGGTTGATAGGCTGGCTAGGGTGGAGGGGGTTGCCGGCGGCGAGCTCCGTGGCGGACGGTGGTTTCGGGAGCAATTGGGGGCTTGGGCTACGGTGGCTCCCGGTCGAGGCTGAGGCGTTGGGTGGCTCCGCACGGTCGAGGGGAGGAGAATGGGAGCACAGGAGGGGTTAGGGGCCTCGGTCTTGGCTGGATTTTTACCGAAACATGGCGGCGGCCGAACCTGCCGGAGATGGGAGAGAGAATGGCCTCTGGCCAACTGGGGAGGAGGGGGGCTTCCTACTACTCGATTAAGGTTGCTGACGGGCCTAGGCGTGATTGGAAGGGCTATTTATAGCCCGGGGAGGTCGGTCCCCGCGGCTGCGGATAAGAACACCGGCGAACCGCCGTTCTGTTGCTGGCAGGGCGACGTGGTGGCGACGGGCGCTAGCGGACGGGCTCGTGGATGAGCTCGAGCTGTTCCAGAGGGAAGCTGGCGGGCGGCTGTGGCTTGGGTGGCGCTGCCATGGCAGGGGCGTGTTGAGGACGCCGGCGTGCCGCCAAGAAGGCTCTGACGGCGGTGCTATAGGGCACCAGGGGCGGCTTGGAGGGTTCTGGTGAGCGGACGAGAACGGGGCGCGGCCCTGCTGGCGAGCAAAGGCTAGGGTCAAGACGTGGCGGCTCGGTTGCGCGTGTGTGCAAAACGTGCGCTCTGGGCGCGCCCAGAGCACGCACGCTACATGCTCGACAGAAAGCCAGGGTGGCCTAGAGGTCTTGGGTGAGGCTGTCAATTAACAGGTCTAGGTTAGAGGTGGCTAGGAGATTAGTGGACATGTTGGTTTGTCCAGAGGGGCAAGATCACAGTGCAAACATAAAACTATGGCAAAGCTGTCCATGAACACAAGGTGCTCGACGGAATGCCATGGGCATCTATGCATCTCTTCTGGTGGCCCAAATCTCCAGGTTGGGGTCTCTTTAGGTTCAATTGATGATGGCAAGGCTATTTGGGAAAAACCAGAAACTTGTTAGTGCAAGTTTTGCAAATCTTCAGTTCTGGACAGAAAGTGAAGGGCATTATTGCATGGACCAAAAATACTCCAATGGGTCCAATCTCCTGGACTTAAGGGTTTGGTAGAGTGGTCAATAAGCAGGACAAATCCCAAGGCAACAAGAGCAAGATAGGCTGCAGTGCAAAACACTAAACTGGACCAGAATGAAGATGAGGATGATTTGCTCAAATTTTTCAAAGAACACCAATGTGTTTTTGCATAAAGTTGAATTATACACTACTACTAACATCCCCCAATTTTGGTGGGATTTAAAAAAAATTAAATAGATTGTAGTGCAAATTACAATCTGGACCAGATTTGAAAACTTGAGGTAGGGCTCAAAATCTCCAAATGACTAAAAGAGATTTTTGCATAAAAGTGATGTGGGAACATCACATGACATCCCCAAATTTTGGTGGAAATTTTAAAGGAGTGTATGAAAGGGTTGTAGTGCAAATGGAACTCTAAAACTTATGAAAAATCATTTTTAAAGAAATAAATTTCAGCAAAAATAATTGTAGAAATAATTCCACTGATAAAAAGAAATGGTCTTGGGAAGATATACAAGTCCATCAACATTTTTGAAAGTTTCCACCTAGAAGGAAAAACTCAAAAATTCAGAGGGACAGAGTGATCTGCAATTAAGAGATAAAACCAGAAAATAAAAATTTAATTTCCTGGCAAAATTTTAATTAGTAAATCTAGGTCAAAATTTTGGGGTGCTACATCAGGGGTTTTTGGAAAACTAATATTTGAAAATTCTATTTGGCCAAATTATTTTGTAAGAAAAAACTATATTGCTCTATACACATGGCATGATCATTGGGCAGAAGTTTGGGGCAAGGAGATGAAGTATAGAAGGTGGAGTTGTGTTGACTTTAAAGAGCACTTGAAAAGCACAGAGAGAAAACCAATTCCAAATAAAAGCCAAATAATGCAAAAGTTTTTGTCAAACCACACTTTATCATGATTTATTAGCTTAAGTGTTGTGGCATGAAAATCAGCGTGTGACACCTTCCTCCCCCTTGAGCTTGGATTTTGCGAGGCGCTGCACTCCATCCTCCGGGGAGGGGGGGGGGGGTATGAGGAGCCGCTGGCGACCCCCGAAGATGGCCTTGCAGGGCTCTTCCCTAAGCTGGCCGAAGCGCTTAAGGGTGCTGCCACAGAAGTGGACTCCTTCTTGGAGGAGTGTCGCTCGCTCTTCACTACAGCTGCGACACGCTTCTTCAGCCATCTCTACCTCCAGGACCCAATCTTCAACCTCGACGCACTAATCCACCTGGTGGCTCTTGAGTCCCGTGTCACTGCTGCGGAGGCCATGAAGGATCCTCACTCTGCTGAAGAAGTTCCTCTGCATCCCCAATCCCGGGGCTCCAGCGACGGAGACGGGCGGCGGCGAGGATAGCGGCAGCATCGTCGACGACGGGCTCCCGGCGACCAGGACAAGCGGTGGTGATGGCCAAGGCGGCGGCGGTGCTTCTTCCTAGTATCAACCTGCAACACTTGGACTGTGCCTCGTGGAGGCGTAAATACTTCTGCTTGAATTTGTGGAACATTGCGTATTTTGTAATAATTGCTAGAACTCCGCGATTTTCTTTCCATGCTTGATTTCCTTCCTGTTTGACTTAGTGTTCTGCGTCGGGAGGGCCCAACCCGGCGCATACACGAACGCTGTTGGGGCGTCCGGATCACCAGGACGAGACCAAGGGGTGAGGGGCTACGGGACTAGTGAGGCCCCTGAGTCGCGATGCTCAGGGGTCCCCTTGACGTACGAACAACCCTCATGATGGAAATGCGGGCACCGTGTAAGCTAATCCGGAGTCCTCCATAACTTTTCTCGCCAGCTTTCACCTGGGGGGACGCGAGAAGATCAGGTACCTGGTCCTGGTAGGGTGCGAGCACAGCCCCCACGTCCAGCCCCTCGCACGATAATGTGACGACCAGAGACCGACGCTCCAAATGCCTTCCATGTTTTGCGTGTCAGCTGTGTTAATTATTTGTTTGTTTCATTCATCATCGCATCATCCGCATTGCATTTGCATGTTTTCATAAAGCTTGCATCCCCTCGTAGTTGCCGCTTCTCCTCGTTGTCTTTGTTGTCCGATCCGAGACCAACCAGGTTTTCGAGTCCCTCTTGTCGGGCCACCTGACCTCTCTGCACAGTGCGCACCCCCCTGGATGTGTGTACGAAACTTCCCCGAACCCGAACCGCTCGGTCGTGACCGATGGGTCTAGATCATCCCCAAACATCCCTAAAATATCTTTGGTTTCTTCTTTGGGCTACTAACCTATTTATTCTTGACCGCCCGATTACGATCGGACGGACTAAACCCACTCTCATTATCCTATATATAAACCAACACCATACCTAATCTAGCTAAACCTAAAACCTAGGAGGTTTGTCCCTCCCTGCTGCCGCTCCTCTTCCACCTCGGGATCCCCTCTGAATCCGAAATCCTCCCTCGATTTTCCAAACAGACTAACCACTCGTCGCCGCCCAAATTCCACCCGCGCGCAGCCAGCCACAACCTCCTCCCGATCTGCATCCATGCCGCCTCCCGCTGTCGACCGCAAGCCAGGAGCCCAAGATCCTCTTCCCGAGCCGCAGCCGTCCAACCTCGCCGCTGCTGTACCTCGCCGACCCTGCAGGCCGCGCCCTTCGAGGACCCCGCCACGTCGGCCTCCAGGACCTCTGCTCCTCCTCTCTGTCTTCTTCTCCTCCCTCTCCTGATTTCTTTCTCTCTCATGTACCTCCCTCTCTCTTAGGTACGCATGAGCAGCGCCATGGATGGACTCCTCGAGCCGACGCCATGGATGCCAAGTTCCCGCCGCGGCCCTGCTCCGTTCGTCGCTATCTCCGTCAGATCCGGCGATTCCCTGCGCTCCGGTCTCGTCCCTGCCTCCAGGTCGCCACTACGCCGCCGGAGACCAAGCAGCACCGCCTCCCTGCTTCCTCGTGCTCGAGCCTGTAGCCGCCCGTGCCCTGACAGCGGCTCGAGGAAGGAGTCCCCAAGCAGGCCCAAGACCTCCAGGAGCACGTGACCTCCTCTGCTTACCCTCCTCGTGCCTCGCGGGAACAACTCCACCGTCAGCCAAAGTCCCGCAGGTCGTCGTGTTCCCACGCTCTTCCTCCTCCCTTTGTTTTGTCTCCCCTGTTTCTCTCTGTGAACCCACTCTTGTTTTCTTCAACAGGAGCTCGCCTTAGCAAGCCTCTGCTCGCGCCCCTGCCCAGATCGAGCGAGCGAGGGGAGGGCTCGCGTTGACCGCGTCATTGCCTCCAGATCAGACCTGCCCAAACGGGCCGGCCCGGCACGGCATGGCCCGGCCTGTGCTAATCGTGCCTGGCCTGGCACGGCCCGCTGGGCCGTGCCGTGCCGGCCCACGAGCGCTGCTCCTTGGCCCAGGCACGGCCTGATTAGTAAACGGGCCGGCCCGATGGCCCGTTTAGCACGCTTAGGTCGCACATTTTCAACTTCTTTGGCTGGTTTTAGGCCTATTGGGCTATATTTAGGTGTATATATATATATATATATATATATATATATATATATATATATATATATATATATATATATATATATATATATATATATATATATATAAAATTCTGAAAATATATAAAAAATTAAACGGCGTGCCGTGTACCCGCGTGCCTGTGCTCGAGCCCGAGCACGCCCAAAGCGTGCAGCGTGCGGGCACGGCAGCCGTTTAGCCTGTGCCGTGCACTCTGCCCATGGCGGGTCGTGCTTGGGCGTGCTCGCGGGCTGGCCTGTTTAGCCCGGCCCGTTTAGCCAGCTATGCTCCAGATCAGGCTCAACGCCGCCGCCGGCCTGCCTTGGCCTCTCCACCGACCTGGGCTTGGCCCATGGTGAGAAACCCCCAGCGCCCCTTTGTTTTTCTTCTGTTGGGCCTGCTCCTGTTTTAGATTTGGCCTGTGTAGGTTTTTCCCCAGATCTGCAAATTTAGCTATTATTCCAGGATCCGCAGTTTTGCAGAAAAACCCTTGCTGTTCATGCTTCTAATAACCAAATAACCATGCACCATATGTTAAAACTTCAAATATGAAAAATGCTTAGAATTTTGTCTAGTTTCATAATTTGCAACTTTCATCCATGTTTAAAATGTTTAAATTGCTGTTGCATTAATTTGCTTAAATGCCATGTTAAAATAATTTATTTCATAACTAATTAACTATAGCTCCAAATTAACTAAACTTTATATGTAAATGGGGTGGAAAAATGCCTAGATTAACATGTTGCACTTTATTTTCCTGTTTAGCAACGGGATTTTCCGGAATTTTTATTTGTCATCCGGCCTCATTTAAACTTGCCTAAATAGTTAGTTTACTTATGCTTCACCTCTTGCCATGTTTAACAACATTTAATTTTGTTGGGTACATAATCGGGAGAGGAATAAATAAATGCATGTGGTGTTCCGTTGCATATTGAGCTCCACTTAATTTGTAGTATTGTTTGTTGCACTTTGCCATGCATATTTAAACTAGACATGCATCATCCTTGGTTGTGCATCATGCCATGTTTATGTTTTTGTGTTTACCATGTTGCTTGCTTCTTTTCAGTTTTCTTCTCTCGTTAGCTTCGGTTTAGTTCTAGAGTTGTGAGGATTTGTCGACTATGTCCGTTTGTCTTCTTCATGTACTCGTTCATCTTCCTTGCGGGATCTTAGGCAAGATGACCATTACCCTCGATATCACTTCTATCTTTGTTTTCTAGTTGTTCGCTCTATTGCTATGTCGCGCTACCTACCATTTTTTTATCATGCCTCCCGTATTGCCATGTCAAGCCTCTAACCCACCTTCCTAAAAATCGTTGTTTGGCTATGTTACTGCTTTGCTCAGCTCCTCTTATGCGTTGTTAGTTGCAGGTGAAGTTGAAGATTGCTCCATGTTGGAACATGATTATGTCGGGATATCACAATATCTCTTATTTTAATTAATGCATCTATATGCTTGGTAAAGGGTGGAAGGCTCGGCCTTATGCCTAGTGTTTTGTTTCACTCTTGCCGCCCTAGTTTCCGTCATACCGGTGTTATGTTCCTTGATTTTGCATTCCTTACGCGGTTGGGGCTATGGGACCCCCTTGACAGTTCGCTTTGAATAAAACTCTTTCAGCAAAGCCCAACCTTGGTTTTACCATTTGCCTACCTATCACTGTCGGTGTCAAAACCGACGGATCTCGGGTAGGGGTTCCCGAACTGTGCGTCTAAGGTTGATGGTAAAAGGAGACAGAGGACACGATGTTTGCCCAGGTCCGGGCCCTCTCTATGGAGGTAATACCTACTTCCTTCTTGATTGATGTTGATGAATATGAGTTTTACATAGTTGATCTACCACGAGATCGTAATGGCTAAAACCCTAGAAGTCTAGCCTGTAAGATTATGATTGTCCCTATGGACTAAACCCTCAAGTTTATATAGATACCGGAGGGGACTAGGGTTGTACCAAGTCGGTTACAAAGAAAGGAATCTTCATATCCGAATGCTAGGCTTGCCATCCACGCCAACGAGAGTCCCATCTGGACACGTGAGAGAGTCTTTTGTCTTGAATCTTCACGGCCCATCAGTCCGGCCCACGTCCAATAGGTTGGACGTCCGAGGACCCCTTAATCCAGGACTCCCTCAGTAGCCCCTGAACCAGGCTTCAATGACGAGGTGTGTGGCGCGCAGATTGTCTTCGGCATTGCTAGGTGGGTTCCTCCTCCGAATACTCCAAAACAGCCTTCGAACACAAAGAACGTGTCTGGCTCTGCAAAACAAGTACCACACACAACCGCAGAGAGTATAATATTTCACGAGTCTAATCTACTGACAACTTTTTGTAGCGTGATGCCACGTCACCACCCGGTCATTATTTCAAACCGTTTTTCGGCCTGCCGCTCCATGTTTTGAGATGCGGTTTCATTGGCACATCTTGTCAAAGCAGAGATCGTGCCCCCTTATTACGGGATTCTCATCAATACGGGCATGGGTAATCCAACCGTCCCGTCGGCATGATTCCTTGGGAATAGGCAATTTTTAAGGCCCATGAGTAGGCGTTTGATATTCACCGCCTTTATAAAGGGGAACATACCCGTCTTTCTCCTCTACCTTTCCAACCTCGAGTTCCAGCAACCAGGTTTCAACTTAATTGCTACAAGCCTCACAGTCAAGTCCGGACCCAGCCCTCAAGGCCGGTGGGTGGCCTCTTCTGTCACAGAGGAGGATATTGCGAAGCTCCGAGCGGCAAGATACCTGACCGCAGAAATCCTCCACAAGCTTCCTGCTAAATGGCAGGTTATCCCTACCCCCAGATCCGGTGAGAGGTTCGTATTCATCTCCCACTTCCTCTGGGGGCTAGGGTTCACTCTCCATCCCTTTGTCCGTGGGCTCATGTTCTATTACGGGCTAGATCTTTATGATCTAGCCCCGGACTCTTTTCTTCTCATCTCAGCGTTCATCGTCATGTGCGAGGCCTTTCTCCATATTCCCCCACACTTCAGCTTATGGCTCAAGAACTTTAATGTGAAGCCGAAGGTGATCGAGGGGAAGCAAGAGGAGTGTGGTGGTGCCACGGTGAGCAAGCTTATCAACACTTTTTGGCTAACAGGCTCTTTCACGGAATCCTCCAGCTTATTGCAGCGGGAGTGGTTTTACATCACTGAACCCCGTGGTACCAAGTGGGCAGCTACACCTGCGTTCCGATCTGGCCCTCCAATACAGCTCGCATCATGGATCAATAAGGGGTTGGACTGGGGATCAATTGATGAAGTGCAGACTCTACAGAGCCGCATCCGGAACCTCCTTGAGAAGGACACCGATCTCATCAACGTGATTCAAGTGATGCTAGTCCGCCGGGTCCTGCCGTGCCAGCGATGGCCCCTCCGCATGTGGGAGTTCAATCCGGAAGGTCCACGAACCCTTCAGCACTTTTTCGGCACGATGCACAGAGGAATGTGGAGGTTATTTTTCGGGACACGAAAACAGTGGCCATATACCACCGAGGACATCGGCCTCGACTGCAACCATCCGGATACCTCGGTAAGCACTCGACTCCCGAACACAACTTAGCTAAATATCCCGTAATAAGATACTGAGGAAACCATCTTCTTCCAGGGCTGGATAAAGAAGGCGGAGAAAATTAGGTGTTCGACCCCTCTTCCCGAAGACTCAGCTGATCCTGTGCTAACAAGGATGCTGGCTCCGACACCATACCAAGTGCCGGCGAAAGAGGACAAGGGGGAGAGTAGGAAGGCCAAGGGTGACCTCCATTATGAAGGTACACTAGGCACTGTGTCCGGGGATATTAGGGCTCCCTCTTCCAAAGACAAAAGAGAAGGAGAAGCTGACATCCTTTCTCCCCATGGTAAGAAAAGGGCCGCCTCCGAAGGTTGGGAGGTAAAGGCTCCTAAGCGAGGGAAGATGCCCCTGTCAGGCAGTTCGGGCTAGGAAGACGACGTTACCGCACAGCTCCTCCGTAAGGACAAGCTTTCAGCCGAATCGTAAGTGAACAAGGGTGTCTTAACCATATCCTGTTTCTTTCCTGTTACAAGGGTAACATCTAGAATATATGTTTGCAGTCTGGCACGCAGTCTTCCTCAACAATCCTCTTCCTCAGGGGATCTTCTTCCGGAGATGATGGAAAGCGAGACGCCTCCATAGGCCTCTTCGCCCAATAGGGCGGCTGACTTCAAGGTGTCGCCCTGGAGGATCTCTCCTGATCAACAAGTGGTGCGGGGGACAATGAAGACAATGCCCGAAGGTGAAACTTCGGTCGCCCAGGGTCCGGGGTGTGCGGCCCCTACGGGGACCAACAATAAGGCCCCGGATTATTCGGTTTACAGCTGGAGATGACTCTAGGGTTGAGTAAACATATCCCTTTAAAGGGAGTCCATACTCCTGCAGCCGCTTCCAAGAATCCGAAGGCACCGGATACATTGATGGACATGCTGCAACATGCGTCCGTCTCAGAGGAACATCGTACCTTAACGGGTATGGTGGTTGAGAGGATTCTGTCCCCGAAAAGCGGATTGAATGAAGCCTCCACGGGCCTACTAAGAGGCTTCGAGGTACGCAATGAAATATCTTCAATTGCACTCTACGTGCAAAATGCACCTGTGTATAGATAGTAGCCCCTGAGACTCTGGTTGTCACCCAAAGGGAGGCAATCAGAGGATCAAAAAAATATATGCCTAGGAGATAACCCAATTAATTTGAACACAGGCTGTTACATCCATGACGACTGCCCATGCTACAGAGGTTGCAGGTCTAAAGCAGAAACTTGACGTGGCGGATGACGACATCACGCTTATTAACAGGCAGCTCGACGAGGCGCAAGGTATGTTTTGGGGCGGTCAGTGTATGTATAATAACATGAGCACGAAGCTAAGGATTATATACTAAGACATGCACAACTTCAGATAATGCTGCCGCGGTTGAGACCCTTCGGGCTGAGCTTGCCCGAGCCAAGGAGCAAGCCAGGATGAGTAATGTGGCTGCCAAGAAGGCAGCTGAGGAGTTAAAGGACGGACAGGCTGCTCGGCGCTAGTGCGAGGAGAGAATATCTTCCATAGAGCGAGATCTAAAGGATGCCGCAGGCAAATGCCAAGAACTCGAGGAGGAGAACAAGACCAAAGTAGCCGAACTCGAGAAGGCCTTACAAGAGGCGAGATAAGAACGATCCGAGTCTAGAGCGGCTCGGGAGGAGATCCGACAAGCCGGGGAGATAGCGGCCGGTAAGCCCTTTCTATTACAGACTAAATTCGGCGATACGAAGTATGCCCCGCTTAATCAAATGCGGAGCTCTCCAGACGCATTCTTGGACTTGCCGAAGAGTGTCTCCAATGCGGTGCAGTTTTTCCAAGCGCAAGAAGGGTCTGCAATGGAGAAGCTTTTTTGGTCACAATTTAGCACGCCAAAGCGCCCGCTGTTGCTGAACGAACAGATGGCCCCGGTGGCCCGAGCTCCACAAGATATCCGGATCTACCATGAAGGATGTCGTGGTCCGGCTGTGGCCGACTGAGCCAATTCCGAATAGTTATTTCGGTTTGGTGTAGCGACTTGTTGATGCGGTGCCGTGTATCGACGTCGTTAAGCGGTCAACATGCATTGAAGGTGCACGAATGGCCTTTTCCCGCGTCAAGACGTACTTGGTGAAGATGAAGGCCACCGACGTCGCGGCAAAGAGTCCACCCAGCGGGAAGGACCATCACACACCAGAGCATTATTTTGAAGATGTCGTAGAGGGCGCCCGCTTGATAGAGGGTGAGGGAATCCTGGATTAGGGGGTATCCGGACGGCCGGACTGTGTACAACGTCCGGACTATTGAAGCGTGAAGATACAAGACTCAAGACTTCGACCCGTGTCCGGATGGGACTTTCCTTAGTGTGGAAGGCAAGCTTGGCGATCCGGATATTATATTTCCTTCCTTGTAACCGACTCCATGTAAACCCTAGCCCTCTCCGGTGTCTATATAAACCGGAGAGGTTGGTCCTTAGAAGGCCGATCATAATTACAATCATACCATCATAGGCTAGCTCTTAGGGTTTAGCTTCTACGATCTCGTGGTAGATCTACTCTTATACTACCCATATCATCAATATTAATCAAGCAGGAAGTAGGGTTTTACCTCCATCGAGAGGGCCCGAACCTGGGTAAACATCTGTGTCCCTTGCTTCCTGTTACCATCAGCCTTGACGCACAGATCGGGACCCACTACCCGAGATCCGCCGGTTTTGACACCTACATTGGTGCTTTCATTGAGAGTTCCTCTGTGTCGTCGCTGTCAGGCTTGATGGCTCCTTCAACCACCATCAACAACACGGTCCCGGACGAGACTTTTCTCCCCGGATAGATCTTCGTGTCCGGCGGCCTCGCCCTGCGGGCCAATTCGCTTGGCCATCTGGAGCAGATCGATAGCCACACCCTTAGCCACCAGATTAGGGTCGGAAACCTGAACTGCACTGCGGACATCCACGGAGACTCGATCTTCGACGGATTCGGACCTATGCCAGGAGCACCGGACAGTAACGACGAACACGGCTTAGACCTGCTGTTGAACAAAGCTCGGGTTGTCACCCCGCAGTAGCCTCAGACTTAAATCCGGAACAGGCTGCGGGGCCCAAGGACGAGGGGCTGGACCCCACCCCACATGTCGCGCACTCATCGGCGGTAGAGCCGAACACGGGCCTCACCCTTGTGGTGGCCTATGAATCCGGACCCCCGGATTCGTATCCGGACGTTGGTTCTGGTCTGTAAACTCCTGATCCAGTCGAGCCAGGTTGGGCTCCGGTAATGGAGTTCACCGCTGCGGATATCTTCCAGCACTCGCCTTTCGGCGACATGCTGAACTCATTAAAGTCTCTCTCTTTGTCAGGAGGCTCATGGCCGAACTATGCTCGGCTCGGGTGGGAGGCAGGCGATGAAGGAATTCTTTGCCCACCCACCACCCACTTCATTGCCACGGTCGATGATTTAACCGACGTGATTGACTTTGACTCCGAAGACACCGACGGTATGAACCACGATGCAGGAGAATCACAGGAGCCACCACTCACTGGGCGGTTGATAGCCGCCTATCCCCATGATATACACATGGCGGACACTCTGAAGGAAACCAATGGCGATGAGGCAGCGGAGGATAACCCCCCAGGGGGAAAAGCAAAGCATGGGCGTCGTCGGCGCCGCTCCAAGCCCCGCCACAGGAATACCGGCCCAGAAGTTGAAAATAATCCGGATGGCGCCGAAGATGAATATAACCCTAGTCGGCATGCCTTTCAGAAGGCCGGACTGGCCACTGTGGGATACTTGGAGAGGGACAACTATACGCACCCCTCCGAGGACGAGGCAAGCCTCGGCAATGACGAATTCGGCGTGCCTGAAGATCCAGTGGAACAAGCTCGCTTTGAGCGACGAATTATGGCCACGGCAAAGAGCCTGAAAAGGAATCAACAGCAGCTTAAAGCTGACCAAGATTCGCTGGTAGACAGATGGGCCAAGGTCCTGGCCACTGAAAGATACGGACCCGACCGCCCCGACAAAGGGCACACAGGGCACAACCGGCGACCCCAACCTAAGCAGGAGAACTCAAGGCACATGCCCCGACGTCAACACAACACTACGGTCCAAAACAATACGAAGGACAAAAGAAGAAGCACCCTCAAGCCTCGGCGCAATTGTCATAAGCGTCAAAACAGGAAGGCTGGTGCTAATTCCAGCAACTCCCAGTCCGGTCAGCGGACAAAGAACGGCTCAGACCTATCTGGCCCGACCCACACACTCGATCAACCATGTGAAATCCATGGTACTCCTAGAAGGACGGCAAAGCATACCAATAGAGAATGCCGAATCCTGAAAACAAAGCAGTTGGTCGCGTGCCAAAAAAATGAGGGGGGGCATCTCTCCAAGAGCCCCCCATAGCATAAGAGTACGGTCGATCGCCCCCGACCGCACTAACCAAAGCAACTCAATTGCAGTACCTCTGGACATAGCAATCCGGGGGCCCCATAACACATAAAATCCCCGCAGGTGTGAAACCGCAAAAAGCATCTCTCAAAAGATGCTAGGGGCAAAGGCCGAATTCTTCTGGCCCATCATTCTAAACGGTTGTCTTCGGATCACCAAACAATACTTCACCAAAGAATAAATACGCGGCACCTCCCTACCATGTGGTAATTTACCGTATGCTAACGGGACGAACCACGTTGACTAGATTCCACGTGGTCAATCACTTAGGCCAACACCATGTGATACAATCACACGGCCGAACCCCGCCCTCAGGGCGGAAATGATACAGCTGCCGGAGTAGCGAGTCGCGCATGCCTATCAAAATTTTGATATGACAACCAACTATTCGGACACCAATTGAGGAGTCCGCGCTACCCAACGGTATAAGGGCTGGGTTTACCAGGGACCGATCAGGAGCCCTCGGACCAACCACGAGAGGACGCTCGGCTACCCCCGAGTATTTGCCTTACAAACTAACTTTAACGCAGAACAGGATTGGTGACGTGGAATCGGCCCGGACAGACCAGGAGCCCCCCCCCCCTAAATGAAGGCAGCACGGATTCACTCTTGATCCACTGACAACTCCCTCCAGTCCGGCCATCACAGGTTCCGCCAAAAAACACCCCTTTTCATAATCATACATCGTACTCGCGTGCATAGACATATCATTTTTACTACAATGCGTAGACTTAAATAACACTTACCGGCCGTCGCTTTTCATCGACACCTCGTGTTACGCCCGATTATGCCAGGGGCTTCATAATACGGCAATGAAGTCCGACCACCTTCTCGGTCGTCCGGCACCCCGAACTTATAGCACTATATGCATCAGCTCCGAATCATGTCTTGGGTCATTGGTTGGGTTTGCCCGGCTCCCTTGTTTTGGTACCTTATGTTCCGTTATATCGGCTAAGGAAGCGCAGGGAGAACTACTGCGATTGTGTCCCGGTTCTGCCGGACGAGCACCTCAGTAGAGAAAGCCGAAAACCAACTGTCATGATATATCGAGAGCTGGTCAGCTGTTCGAGAGGTTGTAAAATCCTTAAAGATTTATTCCGCTGCGCCATTATAAATGCAGAGTGCGATGGATCGATCTTCGATCGGCGCTAATAGAGCCCCTAGTTCGGCCTTCCGAACACTAGGGGCTCGCCACCATACTCAATTCCTATGGCTAAGTGAGAGTAATAAAGCCTTATAGTCCGATTGCACGGTTCGTGGAGAGAAAGCGCCTCATAAAAGGACCCAACTATGGGATAAAGTGCGTTTAGATATATCCCAACACCCGTATTCATTCTACGTGGGGCAGAAGCCCGACGACGGCCAACTCTCGGGATTCACATACAATAAACAGCCGCACGGGAAGAACATATGTTCAAACAAAAGCAGACAATATATAATAAAATGCCACTATCCCATATTACAAAAGCGGCGAATGCCCTCGAAATATAATTTCTTTGGTACATTTATCCGCCGCAAAAGTAACTCCCTTTAGTACACCTTCATAGTACAGTTAAGACTTGCGATGCTCCTTACCCTCTGGCGGCCCTCGGTCATCGGCTTCTCGCGTCAAGCTTCCCCAATGCACTTTTGCAGGGAGAACGCCATATGTGCACCCTCTATGCAGAACCGATTGCTTAATAGCATCAAGCGAGGACAAGCGCCCACAATCCGCTTCACGAGCCCAAAGTAACTACTGAATTGGCTCACGACCACAAGCTGGACAATCAAGTCCTTCATAGCTAGTTCGACCGCTGGTGCAGATTCGACCTGCTGCTTCAGTTGATCGATAAAGGGCACCGGATAGTTCGGTGCCAAATATCTGCGACCAGAAATCCCTCTCCATGAGACTTCTTTTCATCGGTTCAAGAGGTGGGCGGCATCGATAAGCTACGAGGAAGATCCATAAGCGCCCTGGAAAATAAGAATTCAGCTTGCCGCTTAGAATTCTTCCCATTATCATGAACAAATGGCTAAGAATCTGAAGGCCTTACCAGCCGCAACTCTCTGGGCCTCTGAATGTCCCGTCAAGCACCTCGGGCTTCTTCCGAGCATCTTCCATGCTTGGAGCGCTTGGGCGAAGTTCGATTCTTTCCCTACTAGACTCTGCTCCAAGCCCTCGCTTTTCTGCACAGCCTCCTGCAGCTCCCGCTCAGCTGTGACAACCCTGGCCTCGTGTTTTTCACGAAGTGCCTTTTCGGCAGCAGCCTTCTTGTTGGCATCATCCACAACCTTCTTCAGTGCCTCATATTCGGCACTCGCTCCTAAGGCATACAACACAAATACCTTTTAATAAGCACAATTACTTATTCGTGCCTAATGCAAGACAATGCTTTAACATACCTTCTTTATCTTCTAATTGCTTCCTCACGCGGCCAAGTTCTTTCTCGGCTCGTTCCAGGCTCCGCTTTAGTTTGGACACTTCCGCATTATGAGCGGCCGTCTTCTCCGCAGACACCTGTATTCAAACAAAGAGGTACACATCATTCACATAAGTTCCCACGACATGCGAGGATTTGATCCCCTGCCCGGTTCCCTCTCCTTCGCCGGACAGTGTATCAGGGGCTACTACTCATATTATGGCGATTCCTCAAAGGTTTCTTGGGAAACATACCTCAAAGGCCTTTATAAGGTCAAGGCAGGACTCGTTCAGCCCGCTCTCGGCGGACTGAATCTTTTCAACCACCGCACCCATAAGGGTCCGATGTTCATCGACGATAGACGCGTTCTTTAACGCTGTCGATAGACCGCCTGGCAGCTCTGCCGAGCGAGAGGTTGCGGCGGAGTAAACAAACCTCCCACCGTTGAAGGTGGCTGCCGCCCGATCCGGGAGCCTTAGAGTCTCGGGACCTTGTCGGCTGTGGGCGGACCCAAGATCGCCCGTGATGGCACACCCGGGGCCGCCGCTCCCGTGTCCGGCTCGGTGATATGCTCCCTCGTCCGAGCCCGTTTGAGGCGACACCTCGATGTCGCGCGGGACTTTGGGGAAGGGGCCTCTGAGGCGTCTCGCTTCGCCAAAGCGTCGAGCTCAGCGAATCCTCGGATGACGACTGGCCGGCGTGAGACCTCGCCGGACTGGGCAAGATATAGCAACAGTTAAAACTACTATACCCAAAAACAATACTGGACGCGTATGCGTGTTCGGATTTTGTACACTTACGACTTCTCCAGGAGCTGGGCCCTGGGATCCCACTCCGGGCTGCTATCGGCAGCCGTGGGGGATGTCTCTGGGAGGGAACCTTTTCTCCTCTCGGGCGATTCGGCCTCCTGGGACGAGGAGGCTACACGCTTCTTCCCACCTTCAGAGTGAGGCTTGCCCTCCTCTGCTTCTTCCTCTTCGCCTTCCGAAGAAGGAGCATCGCTGGAATCCTCGGAATTTGCGTCCGAAGCCTCGCAGTGACGGAGGCCACTCCGGGTCTTCTTGACCTTCTTGGAGGCCTCCTTCTTTGGCGCCTCGTAAGGCGCGGGGACTAGCATCTTCGTCAGAAGAGGTCCGGCCGGTTCCTCCGGCAACGGGAGGGGCCGGACAATGTATCCGCTCCATTTTCTTTATCCATCCCTGAGGTCACGATGAAGCACGATTAGGATACCTCCCTCATAACATGCCAGCCGAAGCATGAATAAAACAGAGCTTCGCTGTGACTTACCGAGCTTGGAGAATGGGATAACTGATACCCACGGTCCTCGGCGGGGCCCAGCCACGATTTGCCGGACTTAAAGAGCACCTTCCAGATATCCTTGTGGGAGGAATCATAAAGCTCCCGAAGGGTTTGGTGCTCGGCTGGATCGAACTCCCACAGTACAAGCTCGTGGCCCGACGAGGGAGGACCGAGGCGAGCTAGCATCACACGGACTACGTCGGCAAGTTTGGCGTCCCTATCGACCACACCACGAAGGCGCGTCTTGAGCGGTAACAGCTCATCGGACGAGCACCCGTTCAGGCCCTTCTCGGGCGGGGCGTGAGCATGATGGAGCTCGAGATCTGAACTCGGGCCGCCGCCCACTTTTGCCACGTGGTTCGGTGATATAGAACCCTGCCGGCTGCCACTCCTTGGCGGAGTCGTTGAAAGTGCCCTTCGGCCAAACGGCCTTGGGCATCTTTCTCACCATAGCGCCGCCGCACTCAGCGTGTTCGCCGCTCACCGCCTTGGGCTTTACATTAAAAATCTTCAGCCACAAGCCGAAGTGAGGTGAGATCCGAAGAAAAGCCTCGCACACGACGATGAACGTCGAGATATTGAGAAGGAGTTGGGGAAAGATCATGAAAATCGATCCGTAGTAATACATGATTCCGCGAACAAATGGGTGCAGGAAACCCGAGCCAGCGGACAAAAAGGGGAGAACACGACTCTCTCATGAGGTTCGGAGTGGGGACGACCTGTCCCGCCGGAGGAGCGGTGGCCGATCTTGAGTCGAGATACCGGCGTCCACGAGCTTCTTAATATCCCTCTCCCGGACGGTAGAGGCCATCCATCTGCCTCTGCTGCTGGATCCGGACATTTTGGAAAGCCTCTCTTTGGTGGAAAGGAAGAGTGCTTGGGCGTTAGGGCTCGAAAAGAGGGAATGAGCAAGCGAGAAGGAGAAAGGCGTGGGTAAAGAAGGAGGCCTTGCCTCTTTATAGGGGCGTAAGTGCTTTTTGCGCCTCCCCACTAGCTGGTTGAGCCAGTTTGCCTCCCTTCGCCGCGATTAAGCGATCACGGTTGGATTACCCATGCCCGTATTGATGAGAATCACTGTAATGAGGGCACAATCTACTGCTTTGACAAGGCGTGTCAAGGAAACGCCTCGCAATATCTTGTTGTGGCTGGTTGTGGAAGGCGGTTCGAATAATGACCCAGCCGTAATGACACGTCGCGTTACCTAAAAGTTGTCGACAGATTGCATTTGTGAAACATCATTCTCTCTACGGTGGCATCGAAGATCATCTTGCGGATCCGGACACGGTTTGAGTGTTCGATAATTACCTTGGAGTATTGGAGGAGAACCCGCCTGCAATGCGAAGACAATCTGCTGCGCCCGGCCTCATCGTCATTGAAGCCTGGTTCAAAGACTCTTGAGGAATCTGGATTAGGGGTATCTGGGCGGCGGACCGTGTACAACGTCCGGACTATTGAAGCGTGAAGATACAAGACTCAAGACTTCGGCCCGTGTCCGGATGGGGCTTCCCTTGGCGTGGAAGGCAAGCTTGGTGATCCGGATATTATATTTCCTTCCTTGTAACCGACTCCGTGTAAACCCTAGACCTCTCCGGTGTCTATATAAATCGGAGAGGTTGGTCCTTAGAAGGCCGATCACAATTACAATCAATCATACCATCATAGGCTAGCTCTTAGGGTTTAGCCTCTACGATCTCGTGGTAGATCTACTCTTATACTACCCATATCATCAATATTAATCAAGCAGGAAGTAGGGTTTTACCTCCATCGAGAGGGTCCGAACCTGGGTAAACATCTGTGTCCCTTGCTTCCTGTTGCCATCAGCCTTGACGCATAGATCGGGACCCCCTACCCAAGATTCGCCAGTTTTGACACCGACAGAGGGTCAGTGCTCGAAGGATATGATCTTCGAGTGAATGTACCGAAATTTTAAGAACAATATTATGATATATTAAGGCTATGTTTTTTATACTTTTTTCCTGAAAGTTTTGGTTCCTCCTGTGCGGCCGTTTTTGTATAATCTGAAAGTTTTCCGGTCGTCGGCTTCGGCCCCTTCTCATATAATACGGGGGTGTTCGGAAAAGCACTTGATCACTCTTGACCCAATGTCTTGGTCCGTAAAGGAGGTGTCAATGCGGCAAACTAGGCAATCAGACTATAGGGCCTTAACACTTTCACTTAGCCATAGGAGTTTGACGGTGGGTCTATGATATAGCCCCTTGTATGTACGCGGTTATCCGAATACGGTGCGTTACATAATTGACCTGAAGAACGGTCCTTCGTGTAATACGGAAGGAATCGCAAAGATTCTGATAAGTCATCGAGTGGTTGACCAGCTCTCGCTGCATCATGACAGTCAGTTTCCGGCTTTCTCTACTAAGGTGCTTGACCAGATGAACCGGAAACACAATCGCAGTAGTTCTCCCTTTACTACATTAGCCGATAGAGCGGAACGTAAGGTAGTAAGCACAGGAGACGGCCAAGCCAACTATTGACCAAAGAAATAATTCGGAGCTGATGCATATAAGGCCAAACTCGTGATGCCGAAGTGTGCTATAAAGCTGTTCTGACTTGTCGGCAACTCATTTGTTCCCATATCGAGCCCCTGGCAATTTGTGCTGAGGTGCGTGCGTGAAACAACCGAAGAAGCAAAATTCAGTTCTTTAGAAAAAGCGAATACTAAATATGGATTATGTTCACTGGAATATGGACTATTTGACATGCCGGGGGTCGAAGGCTGAGAGAAAAGGCACTTTACAGGCTCGAAACAAAGAGTGCGGTCTACAAAAGATTATTTGGACCTCCTGTCGCACGTCTGCGCCGCCTTGCCTCGGTGAAGGGACTCCTTAACAGGAATAGCCTTCAGGTAAGTATACGAATCCCGACTCCGAAAGAGTCCGCGAGGTGACCAGCTCTTGAGTCACCTGTGGTAAAAGATAAAAAATAGTTAGAAAAAAAGAGGCAATGGAAGTGCAAACCGTATTACAGGCCTGTCCATATTGTGCCTCCGCCGATGACAAGGGTATTTTAAGTGCATAATTATGTATGCGCGGTACAAACTTCGCAGGTATATGAGGCGAACGATGGAGGCCGAACTGCTAATCCAACTCTGAGATTGATCGGTCCTGTTTAATAGAGACCGGCGGCTTGATGGCCGATGAGATACGCGACTTGATGAGGCCGCTTTGTACTTCGGTTGTAGTAGTCGTAGTATGATCCTCTGTATGGAGGGAGCGTTCCGTATTTCCATTTATCGTTATGACGCTGTGTGGACCGGGCATCTTAAGTTTTGCATAGGCGTAGTGTGGGACCGCATTAAAATGAGCAAAAATGGTACGCCCCAGAAGAGCATGGTAGCTACTGCGGAACAGAGCAATATCGAAGGTCAAGCCTTCGCTTCAGAAGTTGTTTGGTGAACCAAAAATGACTTCCAATGTATGGAGCCCGTGCAGTGAGCTTCTACGCCGGGTACTGCTCCCTTGAGGGTAGTTGTGGTGGGCTTGATTCTTGAAGGATCAATGCCCATTTTGCTCACAGTGTCTTGGTAGAGTAGATTAAGGTTACTACCGCCGTCCATAAGGACTTTCGTGAGATGGAACCCATTGATAATTGGGTTGAGGACCAGAGCTACTGAACCTGCGTGACGAATACTGACTGGGTAGTCCTTGCGATCAAAAGTGATCGGGCAGGCCGCCCATTGATTAAATTTTGGGGCAACCGAAATTATGGCATAGGCGTCCCATAGTGCACGCTTGCACTCCCCTATAAGGGTGTGCGTCACGTATACCATGTTTACTATTTTTACTTCGGGAGAAAATTGCTTCTGACCCCCGGTGTTCGGTTGGCGAGTCTCTTCGTCATCGCCGTCACTGGGCGGCCCCTTCCCCTTGTGTTCGGCATTAAGCTTGCCGACTTGTTTGAAGACCCAACAACTTTTGTTGGTATGATTGGCTGGTTTATCGGGGGTGCCATGAATCTGGCAGGGCCGATCCAGTATCTTGTCTAAATTGGATGGCCCATCTCTGTTTGCCTTGAATGGCTTTTTCTGTTGACGGGGTTTGGAGCCGCTGAATCCGGCATTGACCGCCGTGTCTTGTGTTCCTTCATTATTATTGCGACACTTGTGTTTATTGCGTCATGGCTTGCCGTTGCCGTCTCGGACTTCGGAAGTGCCGGATCGCATGTTGTTGCTTCTCTGACGAGCCAGCTGTCTTCTCCGCGCAAAAGCGGGTCATCAGAGCGGTAAGGGCTGCCATAGATTTTGGTTTTTCTTGACCGAGGTGGCGGGCGAGCCACTCATCCCGGACGCTGTGTTTGAAGGCCATGAGGGCTTCGGCGTTCGGATAATCGACAATTTGGTTCTTTTTAATTAAGAACCTAGTCAGAGCTTCCTCGTTGACTCTCCGGGCTGTTGGATGATGTGACTTAGGTCATCGGCATCTGGTGGCCGGACATATGTACCTTGGAAGTTATCACAGAAGGCATCTTCCAAGTCCTCCCAGCTGCCAATGGAGTTCTCTGGAAGGTTGTTTAGCCCATGCCGCGCTGGTCCCTTTAATTTTAGTGGGAGTTATTTGATGGCGTGGAGATCATCACCGCGGGCCATGTGGACATGGAGAAGGAAATCCTCAATCCATACCGCGGGATCTGTTGTTCCATCATACGATTCGATATTCATGGGTTTAAACCCTTCTGGGAATTCGTGTTCCATTACTTCATCGGTGAAGCAAAGGGGGTGTGCGACGCCTCTATATCGGGCCAAGTCGCGACATAGCTGGGGTGGAGTTCGTCTGCGGTTTTCGGCTCGGGCGTGGTTATGTTTTGTCGCATCCGGCTAGATGGCCGTCATCGCGCATCAGCGCATGCCCCCGCGATCCGTAGATCGATCTGGTCTGACCTGCTCTACTATCCAGGTCCTGCCGTATGTCATATATATAACCCCAAGCTGTTTTATCTCTGCTTTTCGGCGAGGTAGTACAGGCTGGTGTTCGGCTTGAGGTGCTGCTTTGTCCCGGCCACGTGGTGGTCGATCTTCCGCGAAACGCGCTGATGGTACGGGCTCCATCGCCTCGCCGTCAAATTGAGGTAGCGATTTTCGCTTTGGATATCTTTTGGTCAGGCGCTCGAGGCCGTATTCCTCGGCTGCTAGGACCTGAGCCCATCTGTCGTTGAGTGTATCCTATTCGGCTTGAAGCCGTTGCTACTTCCTTTTCAGGCTCCTCACGGTTGCGATGAGTTGTTACTTAAAGCGTTCTTGCTCGAGGGGTTCTTTTGGCACGATGAAATCTTCGTTGCCGAGACTTATATCGTCTTCGGAGGGTGGCATATAGCTGCTATCCTCCAATTTGTCGTTCCCAACTGGCTCGTTGGGGTTACTCTGCCCTTCCTCCCTACCTTCCTGTTCGGAAGCTGGTTCGATGAGGGCGTCTGGGTCTTCGGCGTTCTCTGGAGTATTATTTTCTCCGGTGCTGGTATTGCTTTCTTTGTCACGGCGTGATTTTGAACGGCACCGCTGATGCCGCCGCTTCGGTGGTTTATCAGCGTTATTGTCCTTAAACTGATCCCTACCGCCGTCCTCACCATCGTCTTTGGATGTATCCACACACACACACACACACACACACACACACACACACACACACACACACACACACACACACACACACACACACACACACACACACACACACACACACACACACACACACACACACACACACACACACACACACACACATATATATATATATATATATATATATATATATATATATATATATATATATATATATATATCATATGGAGGTGCCCGCCCAAAGTCCTGATATGCGCTGGCCTTTGGGCCTGCCCTCTCCGTGTCGTCGTCCATGCCGTCGATGTCTTCGGAGTCGTAATCGAGCATGTCGGTTAAATCCTCGACAGTGGCTATAAGGTGGGTGGTGGGTGGGAGGAAAAATTCCCTACTCTCAGCCCCTAGTCCAGGCTGGGCATAGTTCGGACGTTGCTCCTCTGTAATGAGCAGGGATCACATTAAGTCCAGAGCCTCGCTTAAAGGCGAGGTTTGTCCAGAGAGAAGAGAGTCCGTGGAGTACGGCGGGAGGGATACTCCCCTACCGGACTCACACAGCGCTGACTCCGAGGGTCCGGAGCCAGTGTCCGGAGAAGGGTCTGGCTTCATGATGGTTGCTACATGATGGTTGACTAGTGCAGGTGATGCTACCGTACTCAAGTGGGAGTTCGGCGAGGACCTTGGCCGTTACTACGTGTCTTTTCCTGATGATCAGTAGTGGAGCCCAGTTGGGACGATCGGGGATCTAGCAATTGGGGTTATCTTCTTTTCATTTGTTCGTCCATAGTCGGACTATATGTGTACTCTGAATGATGTTTGAATTATTTGATCACGCGTGAAGTGATGATTGTAAGCCAACCCTCTATTTATCCCTTTCTTGTTCATTACATGGTATTGTGTGAAGATGACCCTTCTTGTGAAAAAATCACAATACGGTTATGCCTCTAAGTCGTGCCTCGACACGTGGGAGATATAGCCGCATCGTGACCATACGAAGGGCCGAGCAGGCTATCCTGAGGTTGGTGCGGCCGCTAGGGTGCCCTCAGTTGTTTATCACTAGCGCGGAGCATGGTGCTTCCACTTAGCATGGGCATAGTCGCTCCTCGACCGTGTCATCAGCCAACGCGGAGCATGCGGCTTCCACTGGTGTGGGCATAGTTGCTCCTCGACCGTCTCGTCCGCCAGCGCGGAGCGTGGGGCTTCCACTAGCGCGTGAGTGGGAGTGGCCTCTGGGGAGTCTCCGGGGCGTGTACAGCCTCGTTCATACATGTGGCTAGCACGGCATAATTGGAGGAGGTGTATCTGGGTACTCGTGAGCCAGCGTGGGATTCAGGAGGCCCTACCTCAAGGCGGGTTGCGCTTGGATTTTGGGGCGGGGCGCTCATAAGAAACATGTGGGCGATGGGGGAAGGTCCTGCTCCGAATGCCCCTCCGGAGGTTATCGCTTGACAAGGCCGGACACAAATCATGCCAGGAGGTTACATGAACGGGGCCGGCCCACTAGACGAGCTCCGCCACTTGTTTTACCGACGCTACAGGGACGAACCCGAGCACGAACGTCGTGCCAAGTCTTCTCATGCAATGATCCCGCGGAAAAACACCAGGTGTGCAGCTCCCGCTACGGCGAAGCGCCGAACCCCGGTTGTATGAACCGGGGCATGTGCCCTTACTCGCCCACACGTGATTAGCTCATGCGAGAACAAGGCACCAAGGACCCTGGGAGGTGACGCGCACGGGAGCTGGCCCGCGGTACAGAGCTCGGTCGCTTGGATTTGACAGCGCTGTAGGGACGGACCCGAGCACAGACGTCGTGCTAGTGCTTAATCATGAGGCGGTCACCGGCGGGTTTGCGTGGGCGCAGCGACATCATGGTGACGAAGCACAGGACATGCAGTTGAAATACTTGGAAAATTCATAAAAGCAAGGCCAGTTCTGATACATGCGCAAAAATGATACAACTGCGGGGCCGAGCCCTAGCAGCCTAAGGATGATGCAGCCTGAGGGGTGCCCTCAGTTGAACAAACCAAAAAGTCACCTGGCACCATCGTTGTAGAGGCGTTGGGGTAGTGGAAGATGCGCCCTGCAAAGATCGCTCCTCACGAGCCGACCGGCTCCTGAGGCCCAGGAGGCTCAGGAGGTCCGGGGAGCTCGCGAGGGTCCGGCAGCTCCTCCATCAAGACCGCCTGGTGCGTGGCCTCGCAGGCTGCCATGGCACCCTGCATGAAGCACTGGTACGAGGCGGCCATGTTCAGCAGGCCAAACGTCATGCAGACATAGCTACAGGGGTAGCCCCCACTCCGACCGACGTGGGACGGCCAGAAGAGGTCCTGCGAAGCAGTCCTGTTGAGCCCTGGGATGTTAACGCAGACGCGCAGCTCGCCACCCATGTCAGGGGCCACGGCTGCACCCGGTGGTGCGGGGTGATGTTCGCCACGCATGGCTCGCGCCTCCTGAAGCTCTTCGATTGCCTTGGCGATGAACTCTTGCGCGCCTGGCGCCTCGCGCCTTGCTCACCAAGGCGCACGTCAAAGCACGCCTGCACATGGTGCCCGAGTGCCTCCCTCGTCACATTGGTCAGGTCAGAGGCCCTCCAGACGAGAGCCCATGAGCCCATCCTGAGGGGGGCGTTGGGCGCGCCTTCCTATGCGAGAGGGAAAGGCACCCCAACAATATGCGCCGGGCCTGAGGCACAATCGGCAGGCGCCCCATCCTCCTGATGGCCCTTGGGGTGGAGCTGCTTCTTCTTCTTGGTGATGGCCTCAGGAGGCAGGATGGCGCCCTTGTCGTTAGAGTTCTCGACCGCCGCATTCTGGTAGGCGCGCTTGAGGGAGTACACTGCATCCTTTTCGTCACAGGCGACCGTGATGATTCCACCGCACCATGGCATCCTGAGGACGTTGTAACCATGGTGATTTGTTGCCGTGAACTAGGCAAGGGCCGAATACCTGAGGATGGCATTGTACGAGAGGTCGATGTGAGCGACGTCGAAGTCGATATGCTCGGTGTGGTAGTTGTCGTGTTTGCCGAAGGTGATTGGGAGGTGCACCTGCCCTAGGGGAATGGTGGAGCCATGGGTCACTCCTGAGAAAATCTTGGTCGGCATGAGCTAGTCATAGGGCACTTGGAGCGTCTCAAACAACTCAACAGAGAGAACATTGAGCCCTGCGCCACCATCGATGAGGGTTTTGGTGACTAGGACGTTGCTGATGGTTAGCGTGCAGAGCATCGAGAGCGCGCCAACGGTGGCTAAGCACTTGAGTTGGTCCATCGAGTCAAAGGTGATGGCGTTCTTTGACCACCTGAGGGGACGCGATGCCTCAAGCTTGGGGGGGTCGTGTTCACCTCGCGGGAGCACTGCTTGAAGATGCGATGTGAGGCGGGAGCTTGAGCACCACCCAGGATGCAGGCGATCGTGTGAGGCTCCTGGAAGCCCCCAGTCCCATCATCTTTCCGGTTGTCGTCGTTTCTCCTTTGGCGGCGGCAGCGGAGGGAGGCCGGCGTTACCCTGAGGACGGTCTTCACGAGGCTGGTCCCACTAAGGGCCATCATGAGGATGGGCTTGCCAATGGTCCTCGCAGGGTTGGTCGCGCCAGTCCTGGCGGGGGGTCACAGTTGTCCCAGCGGCCTCCGTTGCGGCCTCCTCCATGGTCATAGCCGCGATCGCTGCGCTCAGGGCGGTGGCCAAGGCGCCCATCTCGGATTGCCCTGAGCTCCTGGCAGTCATTGGTGTTGTGGCTGTGGATGTTGTGGAAGACATAGAACGGGCGGTTGCCCCTGGGAGGCTCATCATGGTCACGGCCATGCTTCGTCTCGGGCTTTGCGGCCAGCACGGCGGGCCCTTACGCTTTGCTTCCTTGGCCTTGGCCTTCTTGTCTTCAGGGTCAAACTCCGGGAGCTCGAGGAGGGAGAGGCGGCCTTCCTCGGCCCTCGCGCACTTGTTCGCCAAGTTGACCATCTCCAGGGCCGAGCACAGATTCTCGCGAATGGTGAGCTCCTCTTTCATCTTGACACCTCGGACGCCTTCGGAGAACGCCAATATGATGGCCTCGTTCGACGCCTTCGAGATCTTGAGGTGAACATGGGTGAATTGTTGTATGTATTTGTGCAAGGTTTCGCCCGGCTATTGCTTCGCGCGCCGCAGGTCGCCCACCACTGGAGCGCGGTCGTGAGTGCCCTAGAAGTTGGCGATGAAACGCTCGCGAAGCTCGTCCCAGGAGGTGATCGACCCCTCTAGGAGGTTGAGGAGACAGGAGCATGCGCCGTCCTTGAGGGCCATGGGGAACCAGTTTGCCATGACCTTGTCGTCACCGTTTGCCACTTCGATGCTCAGCGCATAGAGCTTGAGAAATTCTGCAGGGTCAGGGGTGCCATCATAGCATGGAGGTAGATCTGGCTTGAACTTGCTGGGCCAAGCGACACGGCACAGCTCCCGCGTGAAGGCACGGCAACCCGCCACGCTCACGGGAGCTCGACCTTGACGCCCACGCGCCACTAGCTCTGACGACCTGTGGTCTTGGTGCCGACGCTGAGGCGCTGGGAGCGCGTGCACATTTGCCTACGGCCGCTGCACCACCTGGAAGCTTGCTTCATCCCTTGCCGGCGCCCCACACCGTGGGTCGCGTGGGTGTGCGTCGCACCTGGGCTCCGGGTCCACATCACGCCGAGGGGGCGAAGGAGGCATGTCGTGGGCCACATCTCCCTCCTAGGACGGCGGAGGGAGGCATGAGTAGGATGGCACAGGAGCTTCATCAGCAATGTTGACGAGCTCACTGATGCGGCCGAGCCAGTTGTCGTAGAGGTCGTTGGTGGGGTGATAATGCAAGAGCTCGCGTGCCATGAGCACCGCAGCCTGCGTGTTCACCAGTCCACGGCAAGCATGGGAGGACGATGTCGTGGCCAGAGTGGGTGATGGGGTTGCGGTGCGGCCATCACGCCGCATGGAATGTGGCAGCGATGAATCCTGCCACTCGCGAGCAACATGGTCAGTGGCGGCGATAGCCATGGGGGAGGTAGAGCTACGAGGAGCGCCGTTGCCCGCGGGTGCCGTCTGGGGGACACGAGCGGCCCGGCGCTCGGCCGGACCCGACGAACGTCGGCCATGGGAGCAACTGAATGGAGGCGAAGTGAATGATGGAAGAAGGACTTCGACACGCTCCTACCTGGCGCGCCATGATGCCGGGCTCAGGGCTCCGCAGACCCAACAAGGTTTGAACACTGGGGCGTGTGCGAAGAACTCAACCTCTCAACCCGACCAACTCGTCGCCCCACAGCCTAGCTCGATTCGTGTGAGCAAGGACGAAGATGAACACGGCAGTTTACCCAATACGGGCCACCTTGCGGTGTAAGACCCTACTCCTGCTTTGTGGTGGATTGGCCTCACGAGGGGCTGATGATGAACTAGTATAGTGGATGTACAACCTCACGAGGGCTGCTCTGGTGAGGGTGGAAAAGGTAGGATCCGATCCCGCACTATGGTGGTGGCTAACCTATATTTTTATAGTGGCCTTGGTCCTCTTCCCCCAAAACTTAGGCAGGAAGGGATCCCACAGTGGCCAATTTGAAAGGGGACAAGTAGTACATCTTACCCTAATGAAAGGTGGTCTTCGCCTGCAAAGCTTTTTGTCGTGACGCAGCGGTGGGCTTGGCAATGACGTCCGTCCTGCTGTGCTGGTGGTCTTGGTCTTGTTGCACCAGAATGGAATCCTTTGCCAGATTCCTTGAGAACCCACGCCTGTCCTTGCCTCCTTAGCACCACAGAGGAAACGACCTCCTCTGCGCCCGCTGGCGCCCGCCTGCCTTGGTGTTCATGGCTCACGTCATTGTAGCCTCACGAGGCTGGGTACCTGCATAGAAATCTACGGGTGAGCCACAAGCTCACAGGGCACGCCCTAGGGGGACAGTCACGCCCTCTGAGCTAGTGGGCCCCCATAGCACACGTTGACCTAACTCCACCTCTATAATTTCAGAAATATTCCCAAACCTTCAGAGGTCCACCCGAAACACTTTTTCCGCCACCGCAAGCTTCTGTACTTCCACGGTCCCATTTGGAGGCCTTTTCTGGTACTCTGCCAGACGAGGAATCGATCATGGAGGGCTTCTGCATCATCCTTTCCGCCTTCCGATGATGCGCGAGTAGTTCACCATAGACCTATGGGTCCCTAGCTAGTAGCTAGATGGCGTCTTCTCTCTCTTTGATCTTCAATACAATGTTCTTCTCGGTGTTCTTGGATTTCTATCCGATGCAATGTTCTTTTGCGGTGTGTTTGTTGGGGTTCGATGAATTGTGGGTTTAAGATCTGAATTTTCATGAGAAGTAATTGAGTCTTTCCTGAAGTTTATTATGCATGATTATTATAGCTTTGTATTTCTCGATAATCTATCTGTTTGGTTTGTCCAAGTAGATTGATTTATCTTTTGTGGGAGAGGTGCTTTGTAATGGGTTCAATCTTGTGGTGCTCTATAACCCAAAGATAGATGGGACAAGACACGTGTTTGTATTGTTACCATTAAGGGTAAAATGATGGTTTATTCATATTTATTGGGTTTAGTTCATCTACATCATGTCATCTTGCTTAAGGCATACTCCATTTTTCATGAACTTAATATCGTAGATGCATGTTGGATATAGGTCGATTGGTGGAGTAATAGTAGTAGATACAAGCAGGAGTCGGTCTACTTGTCTCATACGTGATGCCTATATACATGATCAATGCCTTGAATATCATCATTACTATGCGCCTTTCCATAAACTGCACAACAGTAATTTGTTCACCCACCATAAGCTATGTGTTTGAGAGAGAAGCCTCCAGCGAAAACTATGGCCCCCGGGACTACCATTATCATATTATAAAATCCTACCTTTGCTACAATATTATTTCTTTTATTTTGTTTTGCAATTTACCCATCTACATATACAAGATTTGATCCTTGCTAGTATCGAGTTTAAGGGGATTGACAACCCTCTTACCTGCGTTGGGTGCAAGTGTTTGCTTTCATGTGCGCATGTACTGTTCAGGAGGCTTTGCATGATTCTCCTATTGGTTCAATAAACCTTCGTTCTCACTGAGGGAAATAGTTATCTCTATTGTACTGCATCTCCCGTCCTCTTCAGGGAAACTTCCAATGCAGCTCACAAGTAGCACTCTCTAGTGGGTGTGACAACTAGCACACCAGCACCGGCGCCTTTGAGCGAAAAAGCACCATCAAAGTACGTAATCCAATTGTTTCTTGTTTCTTTCTTGGGTAGTGGTTTCTCGAATTTCTTCTTCTTGCGTTGGTGTGTATTCTGCAATGAACTCCACCAAGGCTTTGCTCTGGATTGTTGAAGTACTTTCAAACTTCAAGTCAACGCTTGATAGCTACACCCACTGCACTATCTTGTCGGTGGCTTCTGGATTTCTCAAGATGCGCTGCAGTGGAAAGTGAGTGACGATGGTAATCTGATTTGCTTGGAAGTAGTGGCATAGCTTCCTTGAGCCCATGAGAAGACCAAAGAGCATCTTTTGCATAACAAAATACCTTGACCTAGCCCCCTACAGAAGGAAGCTAACAAAGTAAACTTGATGCTGCAGCATCTTCTTCTTCTGCACTACTTGTTGTTCTCAATCCTCTATTTGCACTACACTTGACTTCTCAGCACCTTGACTTGCCGAAGAAGATTCCATTTGTCAGCTTGCGGCTCAGTGGTTGCTACCTCTTTGCTATTAGGTTCCCTTTCTACCCCAAGTGCAGCACTGACCACTTGGTTGCTTGCCGCCAAGTACAGCAACAACGGCCTTGTGGCCTAGGTGCACCTAGTATTGGTAGAGGGGAGAGGTATTTCTTCATGTCTTCCATCATAGCCTCTGCTTCCGGAGTCCATTTCATTGGACCTGCCTTTTTCAAGATTTTGAAAAACGACAAGGTGTGCTCAATGGACATGAACCTGCTCAGTGCGGCAACACAACCAGCAAGATGCCGCACATCCTTGACGCGCTTTGGTGCTTCCAATTGATCAATAGCCTTGATCTTGTTGGGATTGGCTTCAATGCCACGTTGTGACACAAAGAACCCGAGAAGTTTTACGGATGGAACGCCAAACACACATTTCTCGGGATTGAGCTTCAAGTTGATCTTGTGCAAATTTGCAAATGTTTCCTTTTTTCTTGAATCAGTGTTTCTTTATGCTTATTTTTGACCACTATAGCATCCATATAGGCCTCCACATTCTTGTGCAGCTGAGGTCCAATACCAACCGGTATTGCCCTAGCAAATGTTGCTCCCGCACTCTTCAATCCGAAAGGCATCTGTATAAAACAATACGTGCCACATGGAGTTATGAATGTTGTGTTTTCCTCAAATTCCTTGGCCATTAATATCTAATGATAAATAGAGTAGGCGTCAAGAAAGAGAGCAAATCACAGTCAGCAGTGGAGTCTACAATTTGATCAATCCGAGGCAAAGGAAAAGGATCTTTTGGACATGCTTTAGTTATATCAGTGAAATCAATACAAACCATCCATTTTCCCTTTGTCTTACCAACAACCACTAGATTTTCCAACCATGTTGGGTGTAAACTCCTCTGACTAGACCTCCTGCTTCATGTTTTTGGATTTCTTAGGGAATGAACTCTTGTCGATCCAAAGCTTGCTTTCTGACCTTCTGCTTAAGTGGCTTTGCCTGATGAAAATGGCAAGGTGGTTCTCAATCACCTCCCTAGGAATGCCAAGGATGCCAGATGGTTGCCAAGCAAACGCATTGACATTCTCCCACGGGAAGGCGACGAGTGTGTTTTCCTATTTACTGTCAAGAGTGGTACTTATAGTGAAAGTGCCGCTCATGCCATCCTCCGTTGCAGCCAGTTGCTTTGTCGTAGGTGCAGATGCTTTGGTCTTCTTGCTCTTTCTAGTAGAGCTCTCTGGAGTGTCCTCAACATGCACGCAACACCCTGAGTTGTGCTTCCTGGAGGTCTTGCCGGTCCTCTTTCCTTTCTTCCCCTGGGAGCTTTGTCGGCAGGAACAAGTGCCTTGCCAGCAGATGCTGCAAGTGCTTCCCAGTAGAGTTTGCCAGTGCAGATAACTTCATCCTTCTTGTCTAGGGTGAATGGTGATGACGCTCATCGGCCATGACATCTTCACAGGGTTGTAGGCGTAGTGTGACACTGCCATGAACTTCACTAGAGCTGGGTGACCAAGAATTTCATTGTACGATAATGGGATATTGACGACATCGAAGACAATCTTCTGTATCCTATAGTTAAGTTCACTGCCAAACGTCACCGACAAAGTGATCTTCCCCTTGGGTTGGCTCCTTCTTGGATTAACTCCGTGAAACATTCCCATTTCTTGGAGGTCTTCGTCAAGGACATGCAGCCTCTTGATCACATAAGGTGAGATCAAGTGCAAGATGGCCGCACCGTCAACTAGCATCTTTGTCACCTTGAGGTTGTGGATTGTTGGCGAAACCAACAACGGCAAGCACCCGACCACAGTTGTGCGATCAGGGTGATCCTCGGTGTCAAAAGTGATGGGTGTGTTGGACCACCTGAGTGGCTTCTACGCCTCCATTGTCGTTTCTGCTGCATTTATCTCACGGGCCCATTCCTTGAGCTGTCGGTGAGAGGAGTGCAAATATGCGCCTCCATCAATGCACATGGCTTCCTACTCTTCATCATCATCCTCCTCGTCTTCTTTCTTATAACGGCCTTTAGAAGGCTTCTCCTTCTGCTGCTTGGCCTTGCCGCCGCGGCCTCCATGGCCACTGCGGTTCTTCTTACATGATCCACCAGCACCATCTTGGCCTTTCCCCTTATCGCGCTTCTCGTATTCTTGCTTCTGTTTTTGGCAAGCTGCTCTACATGATGGTACTCCTGGAGATCGTGGCCCTTGGTGCAGTGAATCTTGTAGTATAGGATGTTGGTTTTCTCTATCTTGTCGCCAGCTGTGACTTCATGGTCATAGGTACAGATGACAACATCCTTGTGGGAACCTTCAGTCTTGACCTTCTTGCCGGCATTGCCGGAGCCCTCAACGGCTATCACTGCCTTGCCCTTGCGCTTGCAGTTGCGCTTCCCAGCCTTGTTCTTCTGAGTGGATGCATTATCATCTTCAGAATTGACTTTAGCACCCGCATCCTCTCCGAGAAGCCGCCTCCCCTCTTCAGCGCGTGCACACTTGTCCACCAAGGCATACAACTCATTGATCATCTTCACCCTTTCGATGTTCACCTCCTCTCGCATCTTGTGATTGCGCACATTCATCTGGATTTCAACAATAACTGTAGTGGGGTAACCATCGGGGATGTTGTGGTGCACAAGGCTGATTTTCTAAATGTACTTCCGACGGGTCTCTCCATCTGTATGTGCACTACAAAAAAATACACTTCCGTGATGATACGTGTTTGTCACAGTAGGTCGCGTTTTCTGTCATGCATGTACATCCATGACGGTTTTATGACATAATCAAGATAGTCATACTTGTGCTGTCGTAGAAGTGTTCCATGACATTACCAAAATTATCATCAAGGAAGTGTCCACTTCCATGACGATAAATCGCGCGTCACAGAAGTGCTTTCATCAAGGGTGACCGCCACGTGGCATGCACCGTAACGGAATGCCGTTAAGCTATCGGGTCCGGTTTTGGATCCGATAACCCGTTAACAGCTCGGACAAATGGGGATTTTCCACGTGTAAAGTCATCATTGGCTGGAGGAAACACGTGTCAGCTCCGCGTCGGCACAGGTGTCACTCATCCAATGGGCGAGATGCGCTTATGATATGTTGACACGTGGACCAGCCCAAAAGTGGCCCATAATGTTTAAATGGGCCGGCCCAACTAAAGGCCCACAAGATTTTGCGGAGCATAATGGGCCGGCCCAGCTAAAGGCCCACGAGATTTTGCGGACCATAATGGGCTGGCCCAGCTAAAGGCCACAAGATTTTGTGGGCCATAATGGGCCGGCCCAGGTAAAGGCCCACAAGATTTTTGCGGGCCATAATGGGTCGGCCCAGGTGAAGGCCCACAAGATTTTTGTCGACCATAATGGGTCGGCCCAGCTAAAGGCCCACGAGATTTCACCGACATTAATGGGCCGGCCCAGCTGTAGGTCCACAAGATTTTAAGGACCCTAGTAGGCCGGCCCATTAACTGGCTGCCATGTTTTGGGCCAAATGCCGGCCCATATTTGATCCGGTCCATTAATGGCCTGCCATGTTCCGGGCCTAATAATGGCCCATATGAGATCCGGCCCGTTAAAAGCCTACCACGTTCTGGGCCAAATTACGGCCCAGATTAGGTCGGGCCCTTTAAGAGGCTTTGGGCTAAATTATGGCCCATATCCGATTCGGCTCGTCAACTAGACGCTATGCTTTTGGGACCACTTGCTAAAGGCCCATTTAGTAATTCGGCCTGATATTAGCTTCGGCCTGTTAAGGGCCAGTTTAACATTTAGGCCCTATATTAATTTTGGTCTGTTAAAAGCCCGTCATATAGTTGGGCCTAACTACGGCCCGGTTTGCATCCGGCCTGCTCATAGCCGATAATCTGATTGGGCCAAACAAGGACCGAGACAACTTTGTCCTGGTAAAAGACCGTGATTTGATTGGCACAATCATGGGCCGGGGTCCATTTCGGGCTGCTGCCGGCCCGTGAGCTGTTCTGCACATTTCAGGCCCAACCTACTTCTCAACCTCCTAAAACCCATTGAGTTTTCTTGCGGAAAGAGGGCCGGCGGTTTAGTCGGCCTATTAAAGGCCCGAATCTACTAGTGAGCCAGTTTACATTTAGGCCTTTTAACGGACCAAGATGACGGGGCCCATGATGCGGATCATACATCGTGATTGCATGACGGCCAGATTATGTACCGTAATTTTACAGTTTGGCCGGTTTACTGCGAAGATAGGATATATATATATATATAGTAAAATAACTGCAGCATCGTGAATAAGAAAAAATCTAGACTATACAATAAAGAAATTACGGCATATTACATCCACTGGGCATCAAAGTTCGCCACTATGATTATAAAGCATAAGCGCATAACAGATTACATACACTGGCATCAAAGATCGCCACCAAGGCAAATAAACACGCCGACAAAATAATATACAAAACCGCAAAGACTTCAATAGAGTTCAAGAAAGGTTAGCCTATTTGGAGCTGCAGCAAGCAAGCAGCAGAGCAAGCCGATGAGATTGCGCTTGTTTAACACTTATATCCTCCTCACTCAAAGATAAACAAGCGAGATGTGATGACAGGTTTTGCACATAAAAGTATCAAGTCTTGACAATTCATCACATTTCTTACTAACGGATAAAGTGACACAGTTTAAAATTGTATTAACACAATATGGTATTGTTCAGGTCAAGACATGGCAGGAAATGACATTGTGAAGGAGTTGGCAGCTTCACGACACCACTGGATTACGATCAAGAACTCATAAGTATCAATGGTTAATGTGTCAATTTATCCCATTTCAGATTGGCAAATAAAGAGACGGTTTATATAATAGTAGAATGATATGACATTGTTCATAGTTAAGACATTGCAGAATATGACATTGTGTCAGAGTGGTAGGTTCACCACACCACCGGATTACGGATCAAGAATGAAGCATACATGCAAAGCAAAAGAAGATCACTTGCTCAGATAGTTTAATTTACATGGTATGAAGAAGGAACTTGGTTCTACAACTGAAAACTTAAATTGAGAAGGACAAACTTTTGTTTATGAACTACATAATAAACTTTAGACATGCAATTTGATGCAAACACCAAAAATAAACAGTTGTTGCAGTCATGCCTAACTAAATATACACAACAAAGTTTGAAGGCTTGAGAAGGACAAACTTACATTATTGGTGAAGACAGGCTCTATAAAGCCCTTTTCCATGCTGATGGGGGGGGGCAATTCAAGAAGTTTACCACAAAATCTTCTTCATAAGCATTTCCTTTATTCTACATTTTGTTAAGAGTAAATATAGATGTGATAATATAAGAAAAAATGGAGAATATTTAAGATAAGATGAAGAGTGATGCTGCATAACCAAGTGGCTATAAATGTAAGTACAACGATACAGGCAAAAGGTACAGCCAAGAGCAATGCACAACTAAACTTCTTCAGTACCATCGGTGTTATCCAACCTTATGGTAAGAGTAAATATAGATCTGATGTGTAGAAAATGGAGGGCAAAGAAAAATAAGCTGCAGAGTGATGGTACATGAACAACTACCAGTCAATATAAGTACACTGATAAAGGACAACAAGTACTTACAAGGACCATGCAAAGCTAAAAAAATTCATTGTCATTGGATATATTCTACACTAATGTAACCATTTATACAGATCGGATAATTTGGAGCAAACAATTGATAAGCAAGCTATCATGCATACTGTTGTCACATAATGAACCAGGTATGTATGCAAGTACAGTGATAAAGGAAAATAGTTACTAACAAGAGCAAAGCAGCGGGCACAATATTTGTGATATCCTGTCGTTCTTTTCAAACCAGAATTCTTCTTCGAGCATATTTCCTGCAAAAAAGATCTGTAAGGCACATGCGGAAAAGTAGAAGTTCAAATTGTCATGTGATTTCATAGACAGTACCTCATCCTGGGAACGAGGCAAGTGCCTAACAAGGTTTTTCCATTCAAATTTAGCACAAGAGACTTCACCGGAAATTCGTTTATAGACTTGCCATCAAAGGTGATTTCCTCAGACCTTAGGTAACACCGATACTGCTGCAATGCTTCCTTGAAAAGCACAAGCAAGCTTTGCTCGTCATGACTATCCATATTGACCCTCGCCCACTTACAACAATGTAATGTAAATCATTGATGTGTTCAATAAGCAGAAAACAGGAAAATAATAACTATGAATAATAGCACTTATACGTACATTGGACAGGAAGATGTGAAAATGGTGTTTGTCTTCACTATAATCTTCCCATCCTGGGAATATATGCACGTAGTCCCTAACAACATTGAAAGCATTGTCTTTTAAACTAGGAATAACTGGAATGGGGTTCCAATCTGCAGGAATTGGCCGTCTCTGCAGTTGGGATAGGTCTTCGGGAGCTGGACTTGCTGTACTTTTTGCTGGAGTGGGATTTTTCTATGGTACGACTGGTGCTATGGCAACTGAAATCGGTATACCTTTTGCTGGAGTGCAGGTCCTATGTGGTGGGGCTAGTGGTGTGGCCGCTGAAGTATGGGTACAGTCTGCTGGAGTCGGTCCTACGTTTTGTGTCACTGGTTGTACAACCAATATAAGTGGGGTGCTGTGTGATTTCTCCGGCACCACCATGTTTTTCAAGGACTTTGGTGGTGCTCCTTCAGGTTCGGCAATCACCCTCTTTCTTTTTGATGTCTGATGCACAAGAACAACATTTGAGTGGAAAAACATGGTATGATGACAGATGGAATATGTATTGATAATGGATGGGCATGGCATCTCCACATATATGATGAGTAAACTAAGCAGATGGCGGTGCACCAAAGTAGAAGAAATGCAAGACAACATATGCAAGATACGCACAATCAATAAAACCTTGCCAAATTAGAACATGCACCTTGATGGGTGAACAGGACAGGCCATCTGCCTTTGACTCCTCGAGGTTAGAATAGTCATTAGGATCATATTCTGAACAAGAATCAAGAGGTGGGGAGCGTATGAGTTTCATTGCATCCAGAATGGCACTCAATGCCTTGGTGCCAATTTTGTAAGTCATTCCAGTGTTTAGCTTCAAGAGTGGACTGCTGCTAGTGCGACACAAAGCAGCTACACAGATCATAGTGTAGATATAACGGGAAAACCGTAAGCATCAGAGTAGAATCAGCAAAGTGGAACTTGATGGAATATATGTGCTAGTATTGTCGGTATGGCTAGAAAGGCTTCGGATACCAGCTCTCTTCAACTGAAGGTGCGGTACTGTTAATATCAGTGTAACTCTCAAAGGCGACACAGCTCCCCACATTTCCTTGCTATTCTTATAGGATTCAAGTGGGCATGCCACTACAAATCCTATTCCCATGTTTACAAAATCCTACGAATCAAGAGGCCCAAAGAGTTCAAAGTCTCCATCACAACCGACCATATAGACCTCTACACTACAAATGTCCCTGCTCATCTTCACTACAAGGAACATATTGTACTACTATCATACGCCCTCCATCCCAAAATATAAGTCTTGGTAGAGATTTCCACTATGGATAACATACAGATGTATCCAGATACATTTTAGAGTGTAGATTCACTCATTTTGCTCCATGTGTAGTCCATGGTGGAATCTATACAAAGACTTGTATTTAGGAACGGAGAGAGTACTTATTAAAGAAGAACGGAAGAGGAACATGCTAAAGAAGAGCAAGCAGATTTTGGATAATAAAATGTTCGTTGCGAAGTGCCCACACATGAGAACGGGAGCGCATTAAGAAAGCAACTCCCTGCTATCTCTCTATATGTGGTGCACGTGCTTTTCGAAAGTAAAGTAGGAACATTAGCTGACCAATTAAATGTTATCTGTTTTAGTAATATCAGCATCATATCAGATTCGTACTTGAGTAAAAACAAGTTTGGAGTTATGAGTGGCACGTTGTTTAGCTTGATGGATTCAGCACCAGTGCTAAGCAGGTACGATGATGGTACAGAATATAAAGGCATGTCTGCATGCAAGTCGCGTGACTTTTGTCATTTGGGTCAGTCGACCATTTCAGGCGATTTGATGAAGATCCTATGTCTCCTAACCCTTCTTCTTCCTCGTCTCTGATTCTTCCCATACACAACACCGCACGGGCCGCCGGCCGGACCACCGGCCCCCACCGCCTGTGTTCCTCCACCACCCCACCCCTCACCCGCATCGAGTTTTCTTCATTCAGCGAGGCCCCACCACCGCCCCCCACAACCAACGTCCCCACCCGAGCCCCTTCGTTCGCACTGGCGAACTCCGACGAGCTCTGAAAAATCGACTGACCCAATTTTGAAATTTAGTCTACTGTGATTTAACTAGTGTGGAATATAAAAGGGGAAAACCATAAGCATTGGGAGTATAGTGTTGAGCATGCCATGGCGGATCTGAAGGTGCAAACCGGACAAAGGCAACTTCGCAACCAATGTTTGCTTTCAACTAGCAAGTAAGTGATGGACAAGAAATCAGAGTAAAGCAGTGGCGATCTATTTTCTTGCTGCGATAAATAAGTTGAGCATATACGAAAGAGTGCCGTCTCTGGTGCGGCGCCATATATGCATCTGCTGAGAATTTGACGGTGCTGCGATAGCGATGGCTGTCGGCGACGTGGAAGCAGATCTAGGAGGGTAGACAGTGGCGGCGGGGCACGGTGGACGAGACGGTCGTAGGAGCGGCGCCGACAAGGTGGACGATGGCGGGGATGAAGTGAGAGGACGGGATGCAAGGATCCCGGTCCGAAGCCATGGATGAGAGAGGTCAATCTCTTGTAATGGACGATGGCGTCAGAGTATTAGCTTCGGCATGGTGGAGGAGGACGGCGGTGGATGGGGTGGCGACGGAGGAGGCTGGGGTGGAGAGGGTGTTTTGGCGCCCACAGAGTACGAATGGGGAAATGGAGGTAGAGAGGAAGGGGGAACTATGTCTTCAGGGCGTGCTTGTCTCAAATGCAAGGAAATTTACAAACTTAGCCCCCGTTTCAAATTTCCTACATCACAGCAATATTAGACAGTTGGGGATAGGACGGTAATCTCGCATACACCGAATATTTGCCGACGAGAGTTTGTTTTTGGCGCCCACCGTTTATGAATCAGGGAGGGAGTCGATTTCGGCCAAGGACACACTGTGTATTGATGCCAACCGTGTATGAATCCGGGTGAGAGGCGGCTATGTCACGTTTGAGTGAAATTACAAACCTACCCCTATCGAAATATATAGAAATCGAGCAGATAGGCTTTACGTGGCAGGGATAGGCAGTAGTAATTTCCATCCCGCAGATTTTGGTTTCGGGCGGTTACTGCGACATTCCCGCTTGCTCAAATTTTGCAGAGTGCATGTTTACTGTGCCAACTCAATTTGAATCCCGCTTGTATTCTATTTTTTAAGGGATCCATTTTCGTTGGAATAAAATTCTATGTACATCATTTTTTATATATACTTTCAAAAGCACAACAAAGAATTCTGCTCCTTTATATGTATAATATGATTTACAAATACAATGATATCAAAATCATAAGGTTTAATTCAGAAAAATTAAACCAAATTATGTTCTACTAAAATGTATGGATTAGTAATATCTACATATTAAATAACATAGATGCGCGTGAATTCATATGAGTATGCATGTCTGATAGATCAATTTTGGTTCAAGTATGGATTACATGTATCATCATCTCGAATTCAAATATTTGAATCCCTTTATGTTCACTCCTTTCACGCCCATCTCTCTCGCATGCATGCTCCTTCATGTAGCTATCACTCTCGCTTTCTCCACTCACCAAGACGCCACTTCATGTTTCTCCTATCCTCGCAAACATGGTCTCTCGACGCCTCCCTTGAGAAGTGTCACACTCTCCCTATCATTATACATTACACGCTTTCATTATCTCTCACGCCTCTACCGCTCTCCGGTATCACTAGGTACCTAAGCTTTCTTTTTCACCACCACACACACAGTCTCCACTCGTCTTTCACTTTGTCTTTCTCTCTACGGGATTCTGTCACACACCCTATATGTCTCTAGATATGACTTATACCACTAAAATTACTCTCTCTCTCCTGTAGACACAACATTTGTTGCGGTCTCCTTTCGCTCACATCCTGCATCGACATTATTCATTTGTTTACCGATCAGACAAACTCCCCCCCTCTCTCTCTCACACACACAACTCCTGCTTCCACTCCCCTTCCCGACTACCGTCTCTCTCACACACACACAAAACTCTCGCTTTCGCACCCCCGACTCGTATTTCTCTCACAAACATTTATCGACTAGCCTCTAGATAGGTTTATACACCCGCACACTCGTGCTTCCACTATCGCATACATGTCTCTCTCCCGCTCCTTGTATCTATGTAGATTTTTCTTCCCTTCTTGAGACACGCCCTCTCGATCGTGCACACACACACATTATCACTTCATTTTCAGCTGATACCTCTCGCACACACACTCTTTGTGTCTTTGTCACACATGCACTGGCCCTCCTCCTCTCTCTCCTCTCTCTCTCACACACATGGGATTTTGCAACAACTAGCAAGATGCCCATGCTGTACGGAACATCAAGATGCATTTGTATGAGTAGTTTATCTTGTGGGAGAAAAGGATGAACAAGGAATGCCTTATTTGCAAGTGTGGAGAGGGTGTGGGTATCTTTTGTAAAATTGCCATAGTTTTTTCCTATCCGTCAGATATAGATCGGACAGGCTATATTGCAGGATGGCAGGCACACGATCATCACCGACTATGCTTTTTGTAAGAGTAGGGATAAAAAATAGAGTTGGTGATGATGGGGCCTGCCATCCTGCAATATAGGCCGTCCAATTTATATCTGACGGATAGGAAGGAAACTATGGCAATTTACTCGCACTCCTCTCCACATTTGCAGATAAGGCCTTCCCTCGTTCATCCTTTTCTCCCACAAGATCTTGATGTTTCGTGCAACGCACGGGCATCTTGCTAGTAAGAGTAGAAATTAGACACCTACCACTTCTCGAATCTTGAAACCAACAACATTCCTCCCTTATCTCATCAAAACCTCCAAAGGAATATATTTTGAGTGAAACATAACATATTTTTAGTGATATACGTATTTCAAAACTAGACTTTTTTCTATCAAATCGGTGAATATGTATTAATCTACTCTGATCGTGTGGCAACGCATTGGCACATTTCTAGTAGTTATTATAATTTTTGGGACACCAGGAAAACGGTGGAGTACATATACGAAGAGAAGAGGCGCACGCACGCAGTCGGTCTCTCGCTGTCTCGCACACATGAGTGTTACGTAAAGGTAATGTTAACAAATAAACCCTAAAACCCTAGGTGCACGATTGCTGCATTCACGGGTACCGGGTACGTGGTGGAGCGCACCTTTGTAGGTATAGTCAGCTTGCGTGATAATTTGATCCGTAGGAGTTGATGGTCGGGACTACAGGTGAACGACTTGGAGGCGGTGGCTCGCCAGTTGCCACAGATCGAGTAGCCACGTTTAAAATATCATTTTTTTAGCGGGGTTAAGAGTTCCAATTTCCAATGGCGCGATACAAGTACTAAGTAGTTTTTAGAACGATTGGTATGGAGCGAAAATGGAATTCATAGTACTACGTACCTCCTTCGCGTATGGTTGTATGGGTTTATGTTGCGAGATGTTGAACCTGGTAGTTCTAGGGAAAATACTATGGTTTAGATTTAGAATTTGGTTTTCAGTAATGAAAATCGAAAGGGGGAAACCCTTCTTTGATTAAAAAAAACTACTACCTCCGTTCTGGTTTACTAGTCCCCATCGTATTTTGGGTCAAATTTTGTCCACAAATTTTACTTGTAAAATGTGAATGGAAAACGAGATTTTGTTATACCCAAACAAAAAAGGACTGGAGCGAGTGATTGCTCTGACACGGACGCGACCTCTCATAGCGCAGGCATTGAACCGGCGCCCCGGCCAAGAGGGCCCCACTCGCTGCAGGCCCGACTGAACACGCCTCCTCGCCGCATGCAACCGGCTTCAGACTGCCCCACCTGCCTTCATTGAATCTGCGTGTGTGCCGGCAGGATGTCCTTCCGCGAGCTGGCCGACATTTTAGAACACAAAAAATGACCAAAATATAATTAATTACGCATAGTCTTGACTTGTTGTGCTCGCACTGGTAGAAAGAAGTAGAGGTTTTTCTTTACTTATAACTCTCCTCAATTTTTTTGGCTTTGAAGTGAATCATGGTTGTGGACATTATGTATGAATGTGCAGATATCTGTGAACATGAGTTTGATGTGGAAGTTGAACTTGGAATGTCGAGCTTGCGCGTGAAATATACCATGTCCAATGCTTCGTCTGTTATTGTTTGGAAAGTAATTTGCTGTTATTACATGACCCGAAATAATATATTTTGTGCCACATCAGTAGATGCACGGACATCACAACAGGCATGCTGACTGGATAAACATTTGAACCTAGCTATTATGAAGGAAATTTTGTATTGATAACAGTTTTAGATAGTAGGAGACGCCTAGCCTGCTCTGCCTCTGCTAGCTTATTTCTGGCTTCTTCCATCTGTTCTTTCGCATGGTTGAAGAGAGCATATGATTGCTCTTTTCGCTTCTTCAGGAACTTAGCTACATTCTCAAGGGCTGCTGCACGCTTTCTTTCAGCCTTTACTAGAGCCACGAGGACACGAACAGCTGACGACTCCACCTGGCTTGTGTGTAATCCAACATCATCTGTGAATTTGCACCTTGTGTCTAATCCAGCATCATTAGGGAACTCGCACCTTGTGTGTAATCCAGCCTCATTTTGGAAATGTGATCTCGAGGTTGACCATACTTCCCTCCTCGCAGGAACTGCATCCTGACATGAAGTTACTTATTTTTTAGATCAATACTCAGAGCAACCCAGATCCATTTAGTAGAAGCCAGATAAACAGAACTCGGAGAAGTGAATTCAAAAGGAAAAAAAATATAAAAACAGACTACAAGGTGATAACACCCACTTCCTACATCGAGCTAAAAACAAAAGCAATAGGACGATTAAGACTCTTCTTATTACACATCAAAGAACATGAGGCTTAAGAGAAACAGAAACTACAACATATTCACACTGAAGAACACGAGGCTAAACGAAAGTAATTGAAAGGGTGTCACTTACCAAAGCTCGTTTTACAGGTTCGGTGCAACTCCTCTTTAACTTGCCACGCTCCTTGAAGATGTCCCCAATATCCCGTGTTTGGTCTTCATTGCTCCTCTGCATTTCGCACTCGTGGTTTTAAAATCTCAACATGGCAAGAAAAATATACTACTAGTAATACTCGCGCATCTTGTGGGCAACATTAAAGCACTCGTCTGCCATGTTAGAGGATCTCCAACAGAATCGCAACGTACGGCGCTTTTAAAAAACGTTTACAGTGCTGAGATCGAGAAGTAGAGATAGAGAGTAGAGACTAGAGAGTAGAGGATAGTTCTCAGCATAGATACATAAAAAATAGATTATTCAACTACTCCCTGTCGTCCGACTCCTCCTCGGTGATGTCCTCCTCCGACGCCCGATCAGAGGCGTGAAGATACCGGTCGTCCGCCGGATTCCTGTGGCAATGCTGCTCCTAGCCTCATGTTGAATTGAGCGTCCGCTTTTAAGCCACGCTTGTCCTCGCGATAGGCGGCTCACTCCGCCTCCTCTTATCCTCTCCTCCTCCTTTGCGCTGCATAACTCGCGCCGCTGATGATGTCCTGTGGAAGCGCGGCGCCACAGTGCCATGGCTTCTCGTCCATCTCGGCGATACCGAGACGGTGCTCCCGCCTCCGGTTGTCGCGACGATCCTCGTCGGTGATAAGCCACGGCAGAGGCGCGAGCTCCTGTGCCCGCTCCCGCATCGGCACGTTGGGGAAGTTAAATGTTCTATGAGGCCACCGGAGGCGCCACGCCTCCGCGTCATACACGTGGGCAGCCTCGTTGGCGGTGTCGAAATTGCCGAAGCCGAGGTGCATCCCGCAGAACCGGATCTCGGCGGAGAAGCCGTCGGAGGGGCGCTCGCGGACGCCGCGGTATCCCCAAGTTTCCCGGTGACGTGGCGGCATGGTGGCGCGGCGGCAGTGAGGCGAGAAAGAGCGGGGAGAGAGCGGTGGCGAGGTATAGAGCGGGGAGAGAGCGGTGGCAAGGCACAGAGCGGTGGGAGGGCGTTGGATTTTATAAAGCGCGCCGGATGCCGCGCGCCAAAACTAGCTTATGCCCGGCCGCTTTTTCCCGCGCACGCGCAATCCTTTCCCAACGTCTCTGCTATCTCTACTCTCTTCTTTACTATTATATTTCTTTTATATTTAATATTTATCTCTACTTCTCTACTCCCTACTTTTTTTCTCTACTTTTTTTCTTATAAAAAACAGAGTTGGTGATGATGGTGTGCTTGCCATCCTACAATATAGGCCGTCCGATTTATATCTGACAGATAGGAAGGAAACAATGGCAATTTTGCAAAAAGATACCCACACCCCTCTCCAGATTTGCAAATAAGGCCTTCCCTCGTTCATCCTTTTCTCCCACAAGATAAACTACTCATACAAATTCATCTTGATACGTGCAACGCATGGGCATCTTGCTAGTTCTAAAAAACTTTCCATCATTTGCCACACTATTGGTTGCAGATGAAAAACCTACCCAAGCACAGCACGATACAGGAGCGACGCACAATTACAAGTTGATATTCTGTTGGACAATGGAGGCTATAACCAATTACGTTTACGGGAACAATAGCACCCAGGAAATTTGAAGGGTAGGTATGAACAAAATTGGAACTGCAGTTGTACCGCTAAGTGATTAAATACACACATTACCAATCGAGGAGGAGAACGATGGTCGCGGCGGCCTCTGTGAGTCATGGTCGGCAACGGGAGTCAGTTCATTGTCCACGACGGTGGTGCTTCTGCGCTTGGCGTCGGCTTCCGGGAAGCAGATCCGAGACCGTGGAAGACGGTGCAGGGGAAGAGGCTCCATGTACGACGACGACGGTGGACCGGCTCCAGTGCAGCGTGCGAGGTCGTTGATGTGGAAGATGCGCTCTGGTGGACGAGTGCGCCGATGTAGAAGGGGAGGAGCACGAAGGCTGCGGTGCCGTGGAGAAGTCTATTTTGCAGCGGGGATAGAAAATGGGGAGTATTCAGGTGTACTACTCTGAGTGCCGGGGTGGGGTTGGTTGGGTAGGGTGAACATAGCCCCTACCAACCGTCATCTGTAGGCCTGTTCCAAAGGCTATGATGATAACTTTCCACTGCTCGAATCAGGTTTCCCGGCGACCTCAAAATTTTGTGACACTGAACTCCCCGTGTGGCGTGTTGGGTGATTCGGCTAAGCAACTAGCGAGTAGTACTAGTAAACTCTGCATATTAGGTTTGACCGAAGTCAAACTTCCTAAAGTTTGACCAAGTTTATAGAAAAATATAAACGGTTACCATAACAAATATGTATGATGTGAAATTACATTCAATAATGAATCTAATGGGATTTATTTGTTATTGTATATGTTAATATTTTTGTTATAAACTTTCTGAGAGTTTACAAAACTTGACTTTGACCAATGCTAATACGCGGACTTAAATAAAAACGGAGGGAGTAAACATTTGTTTTCTTGGTATGTAGTGAATTAATCATTTGTTGAAATTGTGAAATAAATATATTAGGCTACTGACTTCGAATGTAATGGTCTATACAATTCAATAGTTACAATCATTGTCGAATTCCAAGATGTATACGAGGTCTATAGTACTTCACAACATGCTCAAACTCACATAATCCCAGTCAAATGACAATCAAAATGCATTTCATAGTTATTACTTTGTAGGATGCAACAAAACCAACAATAACTCTACATCAGCCATTATAAAATTAACATTTTGAACATATCCCAATGTGTGAATGAAACGTGCAGAGAGAGCTTGCGAATATGGAGCAGATAGGGCGGGAAATATTGTATGTATGTTTACGAGAGAGTAGGAGACAAACCTAACGAAACAGAGAGAGAGAGAGAGAGAGAGAGAGAGAGAGAGAGAGAAAGAGAGAGCAAGAAGTTAGGTCTGTGAGAAAGATGGAGACATGTAATATACGTGAGATGCATGTGCATACGGATTTTGTACACGTGGTAGGAGAAGAGACAACATGTTTGATGAGAGAGCTGGAAAAACATGGACGAGAGGGGAAGGATCTCGTGGGTTGAGGGATTGATAATTTTGTGCGGGGGAGAGAGGGATTGGTAATTTTGTGCGAGAGAGAGAGAGGGGTGGGGAGGAGTCAGTCAGCCGTCGTCACATCATCCTGCTTCCAAATGGCTCCGCATTCTCTAGCGCAGTGTGGTCGCCGTCTTCGATCTCCTCGATGCCCTCTTTGAAGATTGAGGTGTTGTGCATGCTGGGGTGCAGAGAAGCACAAGCGAGAGTGGTCGCCATATAACCTTGGATGGGGATGAATTGTGTGCTCGGAGGAGGGGGTGTGTGTGTGTGTTGTGTGTGTGTGTGTGTGTCAGATATTGAGAGAAAACAAACCTAAGGAGAGAAATGTGTGTGTATGTGACGGAAAGCTACATGCTAAACATGGTATTCATGAAGAGATTGTGCTTGCGAGATAGAGAGCGATGTGCGGGCCTTGAGGTGGGCAGGGGCCGGGTGAGGGTGTCAAAATGTGCGCGTTGATGCATGTGTTACATGCGATCATGCGAGGGACATACGAATCGAGAGAGATGGTTGTTGTGTTATAGATGCTCCTCTCTCTCTCTCTCTCTCTCTCACACACACACACACACACAAGTAAAATAGAAGACCGTTCTCTCATGTATACACAACGTATCGGCATCTATCTATGTCTCACTCATGCATGATCATTTGCACATTCACACCTCTCTATGTCTCTATCACACGCAAACCGTCTCCACATTGCCCTTCCGCCACAACACACATATGGACACATACACACGTTCTCTCTCAGTCACACACACAAAATCAGTATTAAAAAACTAGGGCACACCTAAAACGTCCAAATCCAAATAAACACGAACTGGAGCTGAATTCAAATATATGGAAATATTGTAGTGTCAAGAACTTTTCCCGGAAAAAAAGGTTGAGTAATATTCGGGGATTTTTTTCACACACACAAAAAGGTTCGGTGGATGTCCTTCGAGCGCGACATGGTGACGCACCATTCGATCGACCACGCGGCCGCAGTTCACGCACTTGCACAGGATTCTGTATCGTGGCTGTGGTAACTAAAAAAAGCGCTGCCTAAGTCTAATGTTTACGTGTACTAGTACGGTTTTTTTTTAAGTTTGACCAACCCTATATAAAACTAAACTAAGCTCCCCATACGTGCACTCATCAATGGCCCTATTTGGATCCATGAGTTAGAGTTAGTTTGGGTTAGATTGGACTCAACTAACCCAAAAGTATCCAAACAGAAGGGTTAGTTTGGGTTAGATGCATCTAACCCATCCAAAAAATCTAACCCACCCAAGAGGTGCTTATTTGGGTTAGTTCTTCTAGGGACCACTAAAAAGACATCTTTTTCTCTCGCTGTCCACGCAGCAGATCCCTCCCCACTTCCTTGAAGCTTCTCGTCCTCTCCCTCCCTCCCTCTCGCACCGCCCGTGAAGGCGCCTCGCCGTATCCGTGCTCCATCTAACCCTGCCATCCAAACACCTCATTGGATAAAGTTAGTTCAGTGTTAGTTCAGGGTTAGAATCTAACTCTAACCTCTGACTGAGTTAGAGTATCCAAACAGAGCCAATATGTCGCCGTCGCCGTTGCGCATGCCGGCGCCCGCCTGCTCCGGCCAACAATTTCTCGCCCATCACCGCCATGTCACCGCATCCTCGCGCCATGAAGTCAAGGCTCGCCTACCACGCCGTCGTCTGCAGTCCCTCCTCGCGATGCCGCCGCGCCGCCAAGCACGCGAGCAGCTGGTGGAGCCGCGTCTGTGCTCGCAACGTATGAAGAGGAGGACGAGCGCGTGCTCCAGCACGCCGGCGAGGAGGAACTAGCGTGTCATTGTTGTCTCCGCCCGCGCGGAGGAGGTGCGCATGGTGGCTATCGTGGCGAAAGCTGGTCGCGCGTGCGTCGAGCCCACAAACCGGGTGCAGATGCGGAATCTACCTTCGAGACCTTGAATGCCACGTGGATCCTACAATCTGAAGGAGCAATTTGGGTCAGTCGACTCTTGTGAGCCGTTTGATGCAACATGGATGGCTAGAAGAGCTTCTTCAACCTCCTAAATTGATGCACGGTTCATCTTCTCAGCCTGCCACACACCTAACCGCCACCGCCGCACCTCCTCGAATCACCGCCACCGCCATGCTCCCCCCACCCCTGCCATCTGTTTAACCCCGGGCACGATCCATTTTTTCCGGCGAACTACATTCCACACCGAACACTCATAAGATAGATCATGGGCACCCTTCCACCCTAATATAGATACTGGGGTAGCTTCTCTGCCGTCTTCTTCCTTCGCTCCGTCAAACTTCTTTCACAAATCGACTGACCCAAATTATACTACTAGTACGAACATATTAAGTATAGTAGGAACACGAAGATACGAGTAGTAGTACCAACTGCAAGAAGAACAGTAGTAAGACGACATTAGTACTACTGCGCATTAAAGAGTTCAAATAACGAGAAAGAACATAAACATAGTTCTGCTGGGGCCTCAGCACAACACACCCTTGAAAATAAACTAAGCAACTAGTCCGCTTGACATTGCAGTAGAACCAGCATGAGAGACAACACTGCCACCTACTCGGAGTCCGAGTCCACGTCCTCAACTTCATCCTCGTCCCTCTTCCTCTTCCTCTTCGCCAATGCTTCTTTGCTTGAACCGGACACTGGGTTCTGCTTCTTCATCCAACCCTTGTAGATATTTAAACAAAGGTAGGCATCCATTGTTGCGTACGGGATGTGATCTTCATCTAATGTCTTTGACTCCCATGCATGATGAAACTCGTGATGAGGTTTCTTCAGTTTAGCATACGAAGGATCAATCATGGCTGCTGCCAGGGTCAGCATTGAAGGCTGAGAGGAGGACACTAGGCTTGCCATCTAGAGATCGAAGAGCTGGCCTACAACGAGGCCTATCCGACCCAGGACATCCATGTCATTCCTAAAGCCTACAGTAACGAATTTCACTCTTTCGACCTTGAGGAAGTTCTTAAAATCCTGGCACTCAATGTCGGCATGGCATATGTGGTAGACTAAGCACACGTTATGTATGCAAACCTGGATCACGGCAGGCTTCTTCTTCTCTGCCTCCTTTAGAATCTTCTCTCTTTGCAGGACTGTGGTGTACTCAACATCTAGCCCAGCGACCCACTCATCCGTTGAACTGTTGAACATGCGTAGGAAGTGAGCAACGCATGGTTTCACTGTCGCGGATCCACGTGTGTAGATGACGATGAACTCATCGCCGGTGATGGCTTTAACCTGGTACTCAGCGGCGACCATGGAGATTTGGGAGGCCATGGATTTTGGAGGAGGGTTAGGAGAAGTTGAACCAGTGTAATGTGAAAGGACGGGACGACTGGGAGCGAACTGTTGTAAGGTACTGTACTAGTAGAAGATGGGGACGAGTAGGGCGTGCGAACGGCGTGGGGTTGCTGGCTTGCCCGGTGGATAAACGGCTACAAGCCCCCAAAGAGTTCTCGAGAACTATGCGGGACCCACTAGATGTCATGTCTACTAGACCCATATCGTAGGCCTGGCGGTATAGCTTCTGCCTGTTCGCACGCCATGCCGGTGCGTGGGTAACTTCACTTAATTCCGTCAACCATGGCGCCTCCCACGACCTTCGCCTCCCTCACGCGGTCGCGCCCTTTGAGACTTCGACTGGCTGTAAATGAGAATTTTTTTTGCCTACTCTGCATGCATGATACTCTCTCTGGTCCTTTTTACTTCCGTCAACCGTTTGCTAAGTGTTTGACCAAATTTATACTAAAAATATCAATATCTACAATACTGATTATAATGAGTATAAGAACTACGTTTTATAATGAGTATAAAAATATTGATTTGACGTTGTGAATGTTGATATATTTTTCTATAAGTTTGGTCAAAGTAGAGGTACATTGACTTCAGACAAAACCTAAATGCACAATGCAGACTACTTCCTCCGTCCAGGTGCGTGCCATGTCCTATCTTGTCATCACAACAAGGTTAGTTATTAGAGTACTGCTACCTCCCTTCTATTTTAAAGGGCTCGATTCAAAAATTTCACCTACTCTTAGCAAGATAGAGGCGGTGGAATAGTTTTTGTAGTCTGCAAAAGTACTCAACTAATGCTGTCGTTCTTCACAAAAAAATGTGTTTACCAATGCATGCATGAACACTAGTTACTCTAACCCCCCCCCCCTCTCTTCTTTAATTCTTTGCCACATCAGCATGTTTGCTATTCCCGTGTGCATGATACCAGCTAAGATACCAACATTATGGCCAGCCTTAATCATCACATGCAATAATTTAGTGCACCTTGAAATATGAACATGTGCGGGGCGTGTATGTTTTTAATGACTTGAGACTATACCTAGCCCTGCATGCAAGATGACTTATTATGCACCGTTCCCTATACTTGCAGGAAGCCCGTTCGTCTTCAAATATTTTCCTCTCCATGGTGGAAACAATATGCTTGCCAGACTCTGCTTCTCCCTCCGGCGGTCCCACCACTCCACCCCGTGTGGAAAAAATCTGCATGCATGACTCTCTCCCTCAAGCCGTCCAATTCACAGACCAGCAATATTTCCACCCCTTCCGTCCCCCATAATTTACTCCAACAAATATGCCCACGTAGCTGTTATGTTAATCACACAACATATCTTCCAGGACGCTGCTTCAGTTACTTAACTGCAGGTGCATTGCATCACTGACATATGGGCCCAACAGGGGTCTGCCAACATGTCAGTAACGCAACTGGACCTGCAGTTAAGTCAATGCAGCTCAGTCCATATCTTATGTAGGTGTGCCATTGCTCGCTATAAATACTGCGCCTCCCTAGGCATTCAGAAGAACGCTCACGTTCATCGCTATCTCCTCCCCCTCCCTCTCACGTCGACCACCATGGCATTGCCCCTCCCAAGCCCTAGACGCCCCTCGCTGCACCGCCTGGACGGTCACGCGTCGCCGTTCCGTTCCTCGCCGCCACTAGTCGAGGAGGACGCGTCGGTGTTCCACTCCTCGCCGAGACGCGTCGGCAATCCCAATCTCGTCAGCACACGCGTTGGAGGACGCATCAGCTCCCTGCTATGAGGAGAACGCCGCACCACCCACCGAGCCCCATAGCCTTGAGGAGCTTTGGAAAGAAATGGTTGTCGCCATGTGGGATGCTTTGCCTTCGGCAGAGCACGCCAAAATAGAGGTGGATAAGAAGGCCGAGGAAGAGAAGCGCGCCACGGCGCAAGCTTCCTGGAAGGTCTATGTCGCGTCCGAGAGAGTCAGGCAATTCTCTCTTTGGTAGAAGGCTCGTGCAAGGGCCGTGAGGGTGACGGAGGACGCCCGTGCCAAAGCCTTGAGTGCAGTCGGGCCCAAGCGCCTCATCTACGCTTGGCGGTACGTGGACCGGGTGCACGCTTCCAGCGCGGAGGAGTACCTGTTGGCGCCAGATCACCACAGTGGTGAGATCGCGCTCGCCCGCCGGCAAGCCGCCAATCAGCACCTCGCGAGTTGCGAGGCTGAGGAAGAGGTGTTGTGTCGGCGCGCTGGGAAACGGCCGCGCACCAGGGCACTCGTGGCGTGCTGCAAGCGCCATGGCTTTTAGTAGGAGTATAATTTAGTTGTAAGGTGATCTCATTAGTTTTGGGAAGCAAATGATAAGTCCCGAACGTTCATGAATTATTAGCATCTTTAATTAAGTATGTAAGAGGGAAAGTTTGGAAACCTTGTGTATCTGTACGCATTTTGTAAGTAGGTGCATATAGCACAAACTTTACTATATACTATCGCACTACACGTATCTCTCTATATGCTTGCAAACTGTGCTACTCCCACCGTCCAGGTGAATAAGTCATCTTTGGTTGTGCACCATGACCAAGAAGGAGGGAAGACTTTATACACCTAGAAGGAGGGAGTACTACTATTACTTATGTACGTGCAAATGCACATTTTAACATTACGATGCAGTTTTTGTAAAAGTAGAAAAACAACACTAGTCAAGCTTGTGAAACGATTCAATGCAAAACAAATGCAAAAATGCTCGTTTGATTGTTTACTTTTAGCTTCCTTGTTTGTGGTTATTTCTCTGTCGTACTTTGTATGGAGTATCTCACTGGTCGAAAAGGCATGCAAATTCCCAGACCGCTTCCTACACCATGTATCGAATTTTTTGCCTAACAAGTTGTGTCGTGCAATTGGAAGTCCAACTTGAGTACTAGTACTACTAGTAGGAGTACTAGGGGCCAGTTTGTTTAGGCTTCTAGATTAGTAGTAATCCCATTACTACTAGCTCCGTCCTGGTTTATTTGTCCCCATTGTAATCTGTGTCAAATTTTGATCATAAATTTAACTAATGAAATGTTTGTGCATGTCACATGCACTAACATTTTATCAGTTAAATCTTTGGTCAAAATTTACCACAAATTACAATGGTGGCGAATAAACCAGGACGAAGGTACTAGTAGTAGTCTAGAAGCCCAAATAAATGAGTGAGGCGCCTTAATATTACTCTCCATTGTGACTAGTCTTATGGGAAAAGCTGGGGAAGAGACGACTTATTTTTTTAAGACGCCAAAAGAACTGGCCCCAGGAGTAGTAACTAGGGATACTAGGAGTAGTAGCTAGGGATCGAGTGTGTGAGATGAACTGGAGAAAGTAAATGTAGAAAGATGAAATGCAAAAAAGACGGAGGGATGTGATGGTTGCTTGTCCGTTTATTTTACCAGGCCACTTATTACTGGTAGTGGTTGGGTTTTGTGATATGATGGCTTTACTGTTGCGCCACGAGCGGGGTGAGAGTGAGACTCCTGTGCAGCGCCGCCCTCTACACTTGTACTACATCAGTCGTGGTTTATTAGTCCCCCATTGAATTTGTTCAAGATTTAATCGACAAAGTGTTAGTGCATGTCAACAAAAACTATATCGTTGGATTCGTATTTGAACATAGTTTTCAATGATATAATTTGAGGTGACATGCATCAGCATTTATCGTACTATATATAATGTTAGTTCAATTTTTGGTCGTACTAATCTATAGTAGTAAGGTGCACGTGCGTTGCACGGAAGAGTGAAATGCATTGATCGGGGAGTTGTTTATTTTGACAAAGGATGTGGGGGTCATCTCTAGAGCTCACAAACATCCGAGTGAAATAGATAAAATGGTATCTTTTGCAAACAAAAGCGTTCAACTATTCAACCTGCATCCAAAACTTGTGAAGAAATAACACTTATTGTGCTTTGCAAGAAATGATATTTAAGAATTAGTTTTTGAGTATCAATTGTTATACAAGTTGGCTACAGATGACATGGCACTTTCTTATAGTCAACAGTTGGCTATACTATTAAGTATTAACCATGCCCTTATACACCTAAACGGAGGGATTAAATCAGGATGACTTGGAAGGGGCAGAGGAGATGTAAGAAATGGTTCATAGTAAGTCTTTCACCAGTATTGTAATAAAAATTCATAGAAGGAAGATTCTAGACTAAATGATAAATGGATACACTTTTATTCATGCGCGATACTCCAATAGAGCAAGATCATGCATGGAAGTCTCCACATGCTTAGACAGCGGATTACACTGAGCGAAGACTAATGATCAACATTTAACTTGATAATGCGTATGTCCAGGTGAACCTTCTTGGAGTCCCCATGCACCGCGTTGGGGGGTAAACCATACCATGCGTCTTCCATGTCCACATCGTCGGGAAGGTCCCAGCTCTGCACAGTCCTAGTCAGTATGATGGAGCCGGTGTCGCCGCCCACGTACGTCGCAGGGGTAGTAACAGTGAGCACGCACCCGTACATCGGCCTCATGTCAGTGTCAGCGTCAGAGGCGTCGCCCCTGATGCACACTACAGAGACAGGGCGACGGCCTGCGCGGGCCTCGCCGGTACCCACGATCAAGAGGAAGATGCTGCAGTCCTCCTCCGAGACTAGCAGGCACCGGTGATCCTCTAGCGACTCCGTCATGGTGAACGCGTAGCACGCCTCGTACTTGATGTTCTCCGCCAAGGGCCAGTAGTGACCTTTTTTTAGTAATGATATCTGGCGATTGTTCGGCACGAGCTCAATCCTGGCGAAATCCCACGTAACCGTCAGATTTCCATCCGACGGTGGCCTGTTTTTAAGCCATAGTATTTGACAAAACCGCCACCCTTACACACGTACTGTAACTGCGTCGCGGGCATTTGCAACTGCCATGTCTCCCAGCGAACGTTTGATGGGGATTGGAGTTAGCACTGATGGCAGTTCATAGTCGTTCCACGCTCGGGCATTGAAGTTTGTAACTATTTTAGATTAGAATATACTACTCCGCCGGTGCTAGTAGTAGATCAGAGTCCTACTCCACTACTACTCTACTCAAGCAAGTAGGGCATAGTAGTAGGTACTGTAGGGAGTACCAGTACTGTGATCACTCAAGCAAGTTTTCTGACTTCGATATGACCCTACGCTGCTGGTATGTGTCTCGTAAGTCAAGCGGCGTGCTAGTCATCATCACATGTCCACTTCCCGCAGCACATATTCGCTTCTCCATCTTTGTCCACTCTTCCATCCCCGCTAAGGCGCCTCCCCCCCTCGTCCGAAACCCAAGAACTAACAATGGCAGAACCGAGCAGCGTCCACCAAAAGAGTGGCTGTAATTCGCTCCCAAAGAGGTAATCAAGCTCATTGTTTCGTGTGTGGACAATCTCAATACCATTCTACTCGCCGCGTGCTTGTCGGGGTTGTACCGTTTACTCAAAGCCCTATGGCGGGAGCTTTTTAAGCCAGCTCCTTGCTTGCTGATGCCGCTTGATCTTTAGAAACGGCGTGTCACGCAGCATAAAGATCGTAGGGTGACGAGCATCAACCCCCTTGACTACGATCCGATCCCCGTCACCCTCAGCTACATTAACTGTATGTTCTGGGTCGGCATGAACACATCTTGGATGGTGCTCGTCAACGGTCGCGACACCTGGATGCTCATGGAGGTCTACACCCGGCGATTGATCCCCCTTCCTTCGATTAACACTGCAGTGCTTTGGCACCGCGGCCCAGAATACTCGGAATCTTACTGTAGCCAACATGATACCAAGTTTGATTTGCTCGAGGTTGTAATCTTCCAAGTGCCCACAAGATCTGCGTATTATAAAGACTTCGGGCTAATTGCGTTCTTCAACCGCAGTCTCGCCTATCTCACAGGTCACTGCGGTAAGTGGATAAATCTGCACGTCCATTGCAGGATCATACATCCTCCATGGTTCTCTAATGCCATTGAACACAAGGGCTTCATTTACGCTGTCGACTCCTTCTATGGCTGGACGTATTGCTGGCCTACTCCAGTCATCGCTACAAACTGCTGATACAGCAGTATGTTACTTTCCTATGATATCATGATGGCTTGCTTATATTACTGTCAACATTTACTGAAAAAATATTCATGCTCATAACATGTTGATACGTCTCCAACGTATCTATAATTTTTTATTGTTCCATGCTATTATATTATCCATCTAGGATGTTTTATATGCATTTATATGCTATTTTATATAGTTTTTGGAACTAACCCATTAACCTAGAGCCAAGTGCCAGTTTCTGTTTTATCTTGTTTTTGAGTATCGCAGAAAAGGAAAACCAAACGGAGTCCAATTGACCTGAAATTTGACGGAGATTATTTTTGGACCAGAAGAAGCCCACGGAGCATCGGAGATGGACCAGAAGAGTCTCGGGATGCCCACGAGGGTAGGGGCGCGCCCCCTGTCTCATGGACAGCCCGGAGACCCCCCTGACTTGTTCCTGACGCCAATACCTCTTATATATACCCAAACTTCCAGAAAGAAACCTAGATCGGGAGTTCCGCCGCCGCAAGCCTCTGTAGCCACCGAAAACCAATCGGGACCCTATTCTGGCACCCTGCCGGAGGGGGGATCCCTCACTGTTGGCCATCTTCATCATCACGGCGCTCTCCATGATGAGGAGGGAGTAGTTCACCCTCGGGGCTGAGGGTATGTACCAGTAGCTATCTGTTTGATCTCTCTCTCTCTCTCTCTCTCTCGTGTTCTTGAGGTGGTACGATCTTGATGTATCACGAGCTTTGCTATTATAGTTGGATCTTATGATTTTTCTCCCCCTCTACTCTCTTGTAATGGATTGAGTTTTCCATTTGAAGTGACCTTATCGGATTGAGTCTTTAAGGATTTGAGAACACTTGATGTATGTCTTGCATGTGCTTATCTGTGGTGACAATGGAATATTCATGTGATCTACTTGATGTATGTTTTGGTGATCAACTTGCGGGTTCCGTAACATTGTGAACTTTTGCATAGGGGTTGGCACAAGTTTTCCTCTTGACACTCCGGTAGAAACTTTGGGGCACTCTTTGAAGTACTTTGTGTTGGTTTGAATAGATGAATCTGAGATTGTATGATGCATATCGTATAATCATACCCATGGATACTTGAGGTGACATTGGAGTATCTAGGTGACATTGGAGTACCTGAGATTGTGTGATGCATATCGTATAATCATACCCACGGATAATCACCCACACCCCCTGTTATACTGCGGCGACGGCAGCCTCACACCGCAGCCGAACCAGTGAACCCTCGTACTCCTCTCCGCGTGGGCATCCACTGTTGCGTCTTCCCCGGCTCCGCATCGTCCCCTTCCTAGGCCTCGCCGTCATCCACCGCCGTGGTGCTCTCGGCGCGGTGTGGTCAATGTGGTCAACGACTGACTTCCATCGAAAGAGTACTGTACATGGAGAGGCTGACAGCTGTGTCCACGACAGCCGCAAGGAAGTGCCTCCTTATTACGCGGAAAATAATTATTCCTCCACCTGACAGCTGGGACCCACAGGACGAGCCACCATATTTGGCGAAAAATGTTTCACCCCTGACTGCTGGGACCCACCGGACGGGCCACCGTATTTTTTGAAAAAAATGTTCCCCCCGCTGTCAGCTCGGACCCATCGGAAGTTCCTCCTTATTAAGCACAAAAAAATGAATACTCCCCCTACTAGTTGGGACCCACCTTGGTGGGAGGCTGACTTGTGGGCCAACTAAGTTGACGGGGACGGAGTGCTTTGTCAACTTAGTCAATATGAACGATTCTAGGTCCAGTGACCGTACGATGTCCATCCAACGGCCGTAGTGCTTCTTCAACCTCTGGTCTTCTTGCTCCAGCCGCCCAAAGCAGCGCCGGTCATGCCGCATGCTCCTGCCTCCCGTGGCAGGCTGTGCTGCCGCAGAGGCCTCATCGCCCCCTACTATTCCCACCGCTGGCCAGGCCCTGCGGTGACGGCAACCTCACACCACAGCCGAACCAGTGAACCCTCGTACTTCTCTCCGTGAGGGCTTCCACTGCCGCGTCTTCCCCGGCTCCGCATCGTCCCCTTCCTAGGCCTTGCCATCATCCACCGCCCTGGTGCTCTCGGCGCGGCGTGGTCAACATGGTCAAGGAACGACTTCCATTGAAAGAGTACCGTACGTGGAGAGGCTGACAGCTGGGTCCACGGCGGCGGCAAGGAAGTGCCTCCTTATTACGCGCAAAATAATGATTCCTCCACCTGAAAGCAAGGACCCACCGGACAGGCCACCGTATTTCGCAAGAAAATGTTTCCCCCCTGACTGCTGGGACCCACCAGCTACATCTTCGCGCGCAAGGAAGTGCGTCCGGGCAATAAATACGATATGCTCCCTGACTCCTGGGACCCACTAGCTACATCTCCGCACGGAAGGAAGTGCCTGACAGTCGGGACCCACCTGGTCGAAGCGTACATAGCGTTGTAATTCTGGTCACGAACGTGTACGTACATACTGGTTGATGTAGAGGCGCGCACGTGTCACAGTAGAGGCACGCACGTAGCATGTACACGTATGTACATCGGCCAGTGTGCAAGAAAGAAAATACGGCCACGTACATACATACGGGCGGGGTCTCGAACGCCTACTCACGCATATGTACGGCCAAGGCTCGTGTACATGGCTGGGTCGGAACAGAGAAACAGTGTCGTCGTCGTGTTCATGGGGAACCAACTGGCTGGGTCGGAACGGAATGCATCGCCGTGTTCATCGGGAGGGCTTGGACGGAACAGCCGATGGAAACGAGGCTTGGCGTACCGCAGAACGGAGGAAACGGCCTTGTGTTCGACTGGCCACGTTTGAAATGGGATCATGTTCATCGGGAGGGGTCTGGCGTACCGCAAAACGGAGCAAACGGATTTGTGTTGGACCTCCTACGGTCGAAACGGGGTCCTGTTGATCGGGAGGGGTGTGGCGTACCACAAAACGGAGGAAACGGACTTGTGTTGGAGCGCTACGGTCGAAACAGGGGTCCTGTTCATCGGGAGGGCTGTGGCGTACCGCAAAACGGGACTCCACGGTGTCGGATTTCGGGTTCCGGCAGACCCTTGTGGTTCGAACACTGGGGTGCCCGCGGAGATCTTTCCCCTACCAGCTCACGAGTGAATGGTTAGCGAGGGATCTAAACTAGAAACGAAGAACAGCACAAGAGACACAGGGTTTATACTGGTTCGGGCCACCGTTGTGGTGTAATACCCTACTCTAGTGTGTGGTGTGGTGGATTGCCTCAGGGGCTGATGATGAACAGTACAAGGGAAGAGCAGCCTCGCGAGGGCCTGTTCTTGAGCTGGCGCGATGAACTTCTTGGGTGAGTTTGATCGCCTCTCTCTCTCTCTCTCTCTCTCTCTCTCTCTCTCTCTGGTGAATCGCTCTCTCTCTCTCTCTCTCTCTCTCTGTTCTCCCTGGTTCTCCTTGGTCCTCTCTTCGTTTGGTGGCTAGTCCTATATATAGAGGGAGGCCCTGGGCCTCTTCCCAAATAATGAGCGGAAGGGCGCCAACAATTGGCCATTTGAAGGGAACATCTAGTTCACTTATCTGACTAAAGTTGGTCTTGGCTGCCAAAGGCTCACAGCGGTGGCGCCGTCCAGGCTCCACGATGACCTCCTTCCTGCCGCCTGCTGGTCTTGGTCTTGTTGCACCGAGGCGGTAACCTTTGCTGATACCTTGGCTCTGTGCTTGCCTCCTTTGCACCAAAGGGAAACGAGGACACGCTTGAGTCGGCGCCCGCCGGGTCTTGATCGTCATGGCTTGCGTCACGGGGCACCCTCGTGAGGTACCTGCCTTGATCTCTCCGCCTCCTCGTGAGCCTGCTGACGAGGCTGCTCTGAGGAAGGTTCACGTAAATGCCTGCCTCATGAGGCTTGGCCCCTCGCGAGGGTCTTGAGCTTGAGCTGATGAAGCTGGGCCGCGCTAGGCCCCCACTTGAGCCATGCCGCGGGCCGCAGGCAGGCAAGTCTGGGGACCCCCGTTCCCAGATAACCGACAGTAGCCCCGGGCCCAAGGCGCGCCCGGACTTGGCTTAGCAGAGAAGCGAAGGGGCAAGTGCGAAGCGCCACGGGCCCCAACAGCCTGCGGCCTTAGGCGCCGCGTGGCGATTGATTGGGCGTGGGCGTCTCCGCTTCCCCATGATGCCTCAGCAACCGTCCTTCTGATAAAAAGGAGGCCCGGGCCAGACTTGGTGCTCGCTCTTGCTTGCCTTGCTCTAGATCCCCTTTCTCGCCCTTCTCCGCCTTGCTTCCGAAATTGTAACATCCCAAATTTTCAATTTGGAATGTTATACATAGGTCATTTATGCATATCATATTTTATTGCATCTTCTCTCTGCAATCCTTGAAATCCTAAGCAACTCAAGGACCCTCGGAGAGAGTTGGGGATTTTCCGGTTTTCATATTTGATTTTTATCAAATAATGAAACGAGGATTTTGATTTTAATTATTTTTCTCTCCAAAAAATATTTCATATAAAAAAATTAATGAGAGGAGATAATATGACTTCTCCAAAACGATTGAAATATTGGAGGAAAAGTGTTAAAATCATTTGTTGGATTTTATTTGATTTTATTTGGATTTTATTTGCATTAGAAAAATTGCACGTTTTCAAAAATTGCATTTTAGGGCCAAGAAAATGTTCATCTCGTTCTAAATATTTCATTTAGAAGGTGAAAATTTGTTTTGGCATTTTTAGATTTTTATTTTATTTTATAGGATTTATTATGCATCAGTGAATTATTTAAAAAAATTCCCACCGACCGGGCCTAAGGCCTAAGAGCCAGGCAGTGGCAGGCAGCCTGCAGCCTCCCAGCAAGGCCCACCCACCCGCCTGCTCGAGCGGAGTCCGAGTTGGAATCCGCCTCGCCGCCGCCTTGCCCCTCCTCCAAGCCGCCCCCTCTCTCTTTAAATACCCGCCGCCCCTGCCGCCACACACCACCACCACCACCCGCCACCGCCGCCCCGAGCCCGAGCCCACCGCCGCCGCCGAGCCTCGCCGCCACCACGCCGCTCGAGCCGCCGCCCGAGCCTGCTGCCGCCAAGACCGAACCCCCGAGCCAAGCCGAGGTAGCCGCCCGTCCGCCGGGTTTTAGAAAAACCGTTTGGTTTTAGAAACCCTAGTTTTTGTTTTTTTAAATAGATCAGTTTTTCTCCGGTTTATTTATTTAGCGAGCGTTCGCTCGTTCGTTCGTTTTAACGAACGCGTTCTTCATTTAGATCCATCTAACGAACGTTCGTTCGTTAGTCTGTTCATCAGTTTTTCTGTTCTCGGATTTATTCCGCGATTTTTCTGACCGTGATTTCCGATCCGATCTTAGTTTCTGTTTATCTTTTCGCTCGTTAGTCGGAATCAGGCAATTCAAGCGCCTAGATCTTCGTCTCGAGACCCTCTTTCTGTATAAACAACTTAAACAAGATTTTGATACTGTAAAATTTGACCCTAGTTCAGATTAGTAAACGGATCTTGTTTCTTTCGCCGTTTGAGTTTCGTTGCTCCGTTTGGTTTGATTCTTTTTGTGAAGTGGAGTTCTTAAGTTGAACTTTCTGGTCAGCCTCGTTTATTTGAGTTTTGCTTGTGCATCTTTGCTTGTTGCTTATGTATGTTATTGTTTGCTTGCGATAGAATTCCCGTAGTGCGAAGCGTGTTACTACGAGTCTCTAGGATTCGCGGATCGTCAGCAAGGCAAGTAACACATTGATCATACTCTTTTCATACCAGTTTTTATGCATTAGCTCAATCCTCAAACATTGCATGGTTAGGATGTCATTAACTTGTGGGTTGGGAAGTAGTTGTTGAGGTAGAACCTATCGCCCTGTTACTATCAAACCCTTGGGAGTTACTTCTACGTGTTGCTTATATTGCTATGCTATGCTCGTAGACGTGGTTGGGTATGAGTGAATCCATGACAGATGTGAGATTGTTAATTAATGGTTCAACTTAAGGTGGCAACTTTAATACACATCTGGGTGGATTGAGGCACCTGGGGAACCCAGTGTTGTCTGTTTTATTTTTTGGAAATCCTGGGTACCCGTGTGATCTTCCTATGGACCACCACCCAGGCTTAAAGGGAACTGAGATTATTCATGCCAGAAACTTTCATGTGCAGCCACAAGCTACTATGGTCTCTAGCATAGTTGAGTAAGTTACGTGAAGCTCTTGAAGAGGTAGATCAGCAGGTAGTGGGTTTTGTAGGTTTGGTATGGTCTACCCGGAGTAGAGAGTTAACGTTTCTGAAAGACTGTGTCTCGGTCATCCGTTTCTCAAACACCATGCAGTGGGAGAAATCAAAGGAGGCGATCGAGTCTTGTGGGGAAAAGTGCGCAAACCTCTGCAGAGTGTATAATCTAATCATGGTTAGCCGTGTCCCCGGTTATGGACAATTTTGAGTATCTAGTACTTGAGCTATCACATGTATCTCATCACTCTTAATTAACATTGTTGGGTTGTTAACTACTTTAATTGGGATTGAGTTGGGGTTATACCTTCTCAATGTTTCAACCACCATGATAGTTAAATTGAAATCTATTCCTTTGTTGTAGGAAGAAATTAGCTTTTGGCAAAACTATAACCATAGAGCTTTCCACCAGCCAAATATGCATGTAGTGATAGCATTATTTTGTTCTTGCTCTACTGTGTTATATTGCCAGCATATTCCATGTGCTGACCCGTTCTCGGGCTGCAACGTATTATGTTGCAGACTTTTCAGACGAGGAGTAAGGTTCGTTAGGTCGTTGCCGTGCAGCTCAGCTATGCCGTTGGAGTTGATGGACTCACTTTATCTTCCAAGCCTTCCACTGTTATCGCATTAGATGGCCTTAAGCCATATTATTGTAATAAGTTCTCTTATGAGACATTCGATGTAATAAGTGTGTGATTGCTACTCTGTTATAAATCCTTGAGTCTTGTGTGTGTCAAGATTCTCGATCCAGGATGACATCAAGCACGAGAGACTTGACCATCTGAGGTCGGGTCGCTACAAGATGGTATCGAGCACACGCTGAGTGTAGGACACGACCACTAGGATAAACCATAGGTCAGTCTTCTCTACTCATTTCTGACTCCTCTTCAATTTTCCACTCTTTAGGATGACGGAGATGAAGAACAAGTTTGTACAACCAGATGAAGACACACCTTTTGGACGCCACTTGAAGGGAGTCACTAGGTACTTGAACATTGGAATACCAAGCTTCACCGGGACGTACAACACCACCTTACCCGAAGAGGAACACTGGATCATTCAAGTACAAGTTCCAGGAAGGACGTTCTCGCTAACTTCTAAGCCCATAGAATTTTCTTTTGAAGCACCCACCTGGAGTCTAGGCAAGAGCATGGCAGCCCACATTACCATGGGACGGATTGGAGAAGTCTACAATAGGGAGCTTAAGGACACCATCTATCAAATATGTGGGCGCCGAGACGAGCAATGGGAAGTAATCAGCACCAAGAAGGATAGATCCATTGCAGCTTTCATCCAGGAGCTAAACCAGCACATTCGACGCCAGGAGAACCAGATGTGCGCAGAAATGATGGAGTTGAAGAAGGCGAAGACCAGGATCATCGAGCTGGAGGAAGAACTCAAGTTTACATGCGATGGATATGAGGAGAAAATCAAGACACTACTGGAGAAGAACGACGACCTTGTTAAGAAGATCGGAGTATTCATGGGAGGACCAGCACCGGAAGAAGAAGACGAAGACCCCACTTGCCCGGACAACTACATCATCATCGACGACACCAATTCCGATCCAAGTGATGATGACTACGAAGACGAAGCTGGAGCAGACATCATGGAGTCTTCCACCGATCAAAATTTCTAGATGACCACCATATATTAGTAGTATTTTCCCCATGTAGTTGAGCACTTTTGCGATAGTACTAGACCATTGTATGCCCTTGCTTGATTGATTGAGTGAAATGATTGTGTTTGCCTCATGTGCATATGGTTAGTGTTTTCTTATTAGACCTTTGTTCTTCTATTCTAATCTCTTCCATCTAAACCCATCAGATGCCTCCGAGACGTGACACCGGTTTTGCTTTCCCACCGGAGCTCACCCAGTTGATCCAGCAACAGAATGCTTTGATGCAACTGCTAGTTCAGAACCAGGGCAACAACAACAACAACAACAACAACAACAACAACAACAACAACAACAACAACAACAACAACAACAATAACCCGCCGCCAGTGGACAATTTAGCCCGTTTCCTGAGGTTACAGCCGCCGGTGTTTTCCAGTAGCACCGAGCCAATAGTTGTTGATGATTGGCTACGCCGTATTGGAAGGGAGTTGACCACTGCAGGTTGCCCATATGCTGAGAAGGTGCGCTTTGCCGCACATCAATTGGATGGACCAGCAGCCTCATGGTGGGAGAATTACACGGCTACTTTTCCCATAGCCAATGTTACTTGGGACCAGTTTCAGCAAGCTTTTCGCACAGCCCATGTCTCAACTAGAGCCATGCAGATGAAGAAGCGCGAGTTTCGCAACTTACGGCAGGGAAACCGTACTGTGGCTCAGTACGTGGATGAGTTTAGCAAGTTATCACGCTATGCCCCTAATGATGTGGCCACATATCCCGCGAAGCAGGAGAAGTTTATGGAAGGGCTGAATGATGAGATGAGCATGCAGTTGATGGTGGCAACTTTCAGCAACTACCAGGAGTTGGTAGACAAGGCCCTTATGATTGAAGGGAAGCAGCAGCAGACTGAGAGCCGTAAGAGGAAGTATGGACAAGGGAAGTATAATTCAGGAGCTCAACAGAAGCCCCGCTTAACCCTGAACACGGGAGGACTTGTTCATAACCATGGAGGTCACAACCACACTGGAGGAGGATCGCATAACCACAATGGTGCTAAGAATGGGAATGGGAACGGAGTGAATAACAATCAGAACCGCTCCAACCCAGCTACACCCGCCAAAAGATACCTAAGTCAAGTTACTTGCTTTAAGTGCAGGAAGACAGGGCACTATGCCAATGATTGCCCTAAAGGAAGGAATGGAAACGGAAATGGGAGCGCTGGGAAGAAGCCCAATCCATTCAACAAAGGACAAGTGAACCACGTTAACGTGGAGGAGGTTGAAGAACAGCCGGACGCGGTAATAGGTAAGTTTTTGGTTAAGTCATTTACCACTCTTGTTCTTTTCGGTACTCATGCATCGCATTCATACATACAAGGGTATTTGTGGATAAGTTTAAACTACCAACCCAAACCCTTAGGACCCCTCTTTTAGTGAGCTTGCCTGGAGCAGAGTACATGGCTAACCGATGGTGCAACCAGATACCCCTAACCATTGGCACACATGTTTTTTCGTCCGACCTAATTATCTTGGAGTCGCAAGGATTGGATGTGATATTAGGTATGGACTGGATGTCAAAGTATGGAGGAAGCATTGACTGTGCTAGCAAATCAATTTATCTTACCAGCCCGGAGGGAAAAAGGATTAAGTACGTATCTAGACATGTGCCTAGGAGGAGCCAAGTGAATGCCCTCATGGGAGTTGTTCAGGAGGAAGTACCAGTAGTAAAGGATTTTCCGGATGTTTTCCCAGAGGAGTTACCAGGCATGCCACCGGATCGAGACATCGAGTTTTTGATAGAACTATTGCCAGGTACAGGACCAATATCCAAGAGACCCTATCGGATGCCCGCAAATGATCTGGAGGAAATTAAGAAACAGATCAAGGAGTTGTTGGAAAAAGGTTATATTCGAAGGAGTTCATCTCCTTGGGGAGCTCCAGTACTTTTGGTCGAGAAGAAGGATAAATCCCTAAGGATGGTTGTTGATTACTGAGCCTTGAATGAAGTAACGATTAAGAACAAGTATCCACTACCAATGATCAATGATCTGTTTGATCAGCTGCAAGGAGCTAAGGTATTTTCGAAGATCGATCTACGATTGGGATACCATCAGTTGAAGATTCGAGAGAAGGATATACCAAAGACAGCGTTCACCACGCGGTATGGATTATCTGAGTATCTGGTCATGTCGTTTGGATGACTAACGCCCTGCCTATTTCATGAGCATGATGAACAAGGTATTCATGGAGTATTTGGACAAGTTTGTTGTGGTGTTTATTGATGATATTATGGTATACTCGAAGAATGAAGAGGAGCACAAGGAGCATTTGCGTTTAGTTCTCGAGAAACTCGAGGAACAACAGTTATCGCCAAATTCAGCAAGTCGAGTTTTGGTTGAAGGAAGTTGGATTTCTTGGGCATGTTATATCGGGAGAAGGTATAGCGATGACCCCAAAAGGTTCGATCGGTCACTAAATGGTTGGCACCCACTTGATTGGCGAGATCCATGATTTTCTTGGACTCGCGAGGATACTATCGGAGATTCATTGAGAATTTTTCCAAGATTGCTAAGTCAATGACGGAACTATTGAAGAAGGATACCAAGTTTAAATGGACAGAAGATTGCGAGGCAAGTTTTCAAGAATTGAAGAAACGTTTGACTACTTCCCCAGTGCTAACACTGCCAGATATACATAAGGAGTTTCAAGTGTATTGTGACGCCTCACGCTTGGGGCTTGGATGTGTGCTTATGCAGGAAGGAAAGGTTGTTTCGTATGCCTCACGGCAACTAAAACCCCATGAGTTGAACTATGCCACAGATGATTTGGAGCTAGCAGCCGTAGTGCATGCATTGAAGACTTGGAGACATTATCTTATTGGAAACCATTGTGATGTGTACACGGATCATTAGAGTTTGAAGTACATTTTCACCCAAAAGGAGCTGAACCTTAGGCAGAGGAAATGGTTGGAACTTATAAAGGATTACGATATGAAGCTACACTATCATCCAGGAAAAGCCAATGTCGTAGCAGACGCTTTGAGCCGGAAGAGTTATGCCAATATCCTTGAAAGTAAGGGATTGCAGAAGGAGTTAGCTGAAGATATCATGGAACTTCGGTTGGAGATTGTTCCAAGAGGTTTCATTGCAACAATGGAAGTTCAGTCTACGTTGTTGGACAAAATTCGAGAAGCTCAGAAGGAGGACAAAGAGATTGCTGAGATAAAGGAAAAGATGAGAAAAGTAAAGGCCAAAGGTTTTCGCGAGGACGAGCATGATACCTTATGGTTTGAGGACCGAGTTTATGTGCCCAATAACCCAAAGATCAGGAAGTTAATACTTCAGGAGGCTCATGACTCACCATACACGATACACCCCGGAAACACCAAGATGTACTTGGATTTGAAAGAACGTTTCTGGTGGACTGGTATGAAGAAGGATATTGTCGAGTATGTAGCTGTATGTGATGTATGTCAGAGAGTGAAGGCAGAGCATCAGAAGCCAGCAGGACTGTTACAGCCTATGCCGATACCCGAATGGAAGTGGGATAAACTTGGCATGGATTTTATCACTGGACTACCCAGGACCAAGGCGGGATATGATTCAATATGGGTAGTAGTGGATCGCTTGACCAAAGTGGCTCACTTCATCCCAGTGAAAACAACTTATACAAGTGCAAAGTTGGCCATGATATATATGTCCAGGATCGTATGTTTGCATGGAGTTCCGAGGACCATCGTATCAGATAGAGGAACACAATTTACTTCAATGTTTTGGCATCAGTTACACCAGACCTTAGGTACGAGATTGGAGTTCAGTACAACATTTCACCCAGCAGCGGATGGATGAGAGAGAGAGTCAACCAGATTACGGAGGACATGTTGAGAGCACTGCGCTAGATTATGGATCTAGTTGGGATGACAATTTGCCTTACGCAGAAATCTCATACAACAATAGCTACCAAGCCGTTTGAAGATGGCACCGTTCAAGCTCAGTATGGGCGCAGATCACGTAACGCCGTTGATGTGGGATGAGGTAGGAGACCGACAGCTGTTTGGACCAGACCTGATCAAGGAGTCTGAAGAGAAAGTTAAGCTGATTCGAGATAGACTGAAGATCGCTTAGTCCAGGCAGAAAAGTTATGCAGACATGAAACGCAAGGAGGTAACCTATGAAATTGGAGATAGAGCATATCTGCGAGTATCACCCTTGCGAGGAGTGAAACGCTTTGGAGTTAAGGGAAAATTAGCTCCGAGAATTGTAGGACCGTACCGTGTTTTGGAACGGATGGGAGAAGTTGCCTACAAGCTGGCATTACCGGAAGGATTGTCAGGAGTTCACGATGTGTTCCAAGTCTCACAGCTTAAGAAGTGCCATGCTGAGATGGCCGATATACCATTAAGAGATACAGTACCCTTGGAGGCAATTCAGTTGGACAGTAATTTGACTTATGAGGAGAAGCCAGCAAATATTCTTCACTTTGCCAGCCGAGTCACCCGCAGCAAGGTTATTAAGTTTTGCAAAGTTCAGTGGAGCCACCATACCGAGGAGGAAGCCACACAGGAGCGAGAGGATGATATTCGCAAGGACCACCGCACCTATTTTCTAGCCAACCCGAATCTCGAGGACGAGATTCATCTTAAGGGGGGTAGGTTTGTAACATCCCAAATTTTCAATTTGGAATGTTATACATAGGTCATTTATGCATATCATATTTTATTGCTTCTTCTTTCCACAATCCTCGAAATCCTAAGCAACTCAAGGACCCTCGGAGAGAGTTGGGGATTTTCCGGTTTTCATATTTGATTTTTATCAAATAATGAAACGAGGATTTTGATTTTAATTATTTTTCTCTCCGAAAAATATTTCATATAAAAAAAATAAATGAGAGGAGATAATATGACTTCTCCAAAACGATTGAAATATTGGAGGAAAAGTGTTAAAATCATTTGTTGGATTTTATTTGATTTTATTTGGATTTTATTTGCATTAGAAAAATTGCACGTTTTCAAAATTGCATTTTAGGGCCAAGAAAATGTTCATCTCGTTCTAAATATTTCATTTAGAAGGTGAAAATTTGTTTTGGCATTTTAGATTTTATTTTATTTTATAGGATTTATTGTCATCGTGGAATTATTTAAAAAATTCCCATACTAACCCCTAAGGCCCAACCAGAGCAGGCAGCCCAGCCGCCACCGCCTCCCAGCCTTGTGCTGCCACGCCGCCTGCTGGACCGAGTCCGAGCCGACTCCGCTCGCCGCCTTGCCCCTCCTCCAAGCCGACCCTCTCTCTTTAAATACCCGCCCCCGCCACACACCACCACCACCACGCCACCGCCGCCCGAGCCCGAGCCCCGCCGCCACACACCACCACCACCACGCCACCGCCGCCCGAGCCCGAGCCTCGCCCGCCCCCTCGCCGCCCAGCGCCACCCCCGAGCCCCACCGCCGCACCAGAACCCCGCCGGAGCCAAGCCGAGGTAGTCGCCCACCGTCGCCTGTTTTCTGAGAAAAACCGTTTCGGTTTTTTTAGAAACCCTAGTTTTCATTTTTTTAAATAGATCGGTTTTTCTTCGGTTTATTTATTTAGCGAGCGTTCGCTCGTTCGTTCGTTTTAACGAACGCGTTCTTTGTCTAGATCCAGCTAACGAAAGTTCGTTCGTTAGTCTGTTCGTCAGTTTTTCTTTTCTCGGATTTATTCCACAATTTTTCTGATCGCGATTTCTGATCCGATCTTAGTTTCTGTTTATCTTTTCGCTCGTTAGTCGGAATCAGGCGATTCAAGCGCCTAGATCTTCGTCTCGAGACCCTCTTTCTGTCTAAACAACTTAAACAAGATTTTGATACTATAAAATTTGACCCTAGTTCAGATTAGTAAACGGATCTTGTTTCTTTCGCCGTTTGAGTTTCGTTGCTCTGTTTGGTTTGATTCTTTTTGCGAAGCGGAGTTCTTAAGTTGAACTTTCTGGTCAGCCTCGTTTATTTGAGTTTTGCTTGTGCATCTTTGCTTGTTGCTTATGTATGTTATTGTTTGCTTGCGATAGAATTCCCGAAGTGCGAAGCGTGTTACTACAAGTCTCTAGGATTCGCGGATCGTCAGCAAGGCAAGTAACACATTGATCATACTCTTTTCATTCCAGTTTTTATGCATTAGCTCAATCCTCAAACATTGCATGGTTAGGATGTCATTAACTTGTGGGTTGGGAAGTAGTAGTTGAGGTAGAACCTATCGCCCTGTTACTATCAAACCCTTGGGAGTTACTTCTACGTGTTGCTTATATTGCTATGCTATGCTCGTAGACGTGGTTGGGTTTGAGTGAATCCATGACAGATGTGAGATTGTTAATTAATGGTTCAACTTAAGGTGGCAACTTTAATACACATCTGGGTGGATTGAGGCACTGGGAACCCAGTGTTATGCATTTTATTTTTGGAAATCACGGGTACCGTGTGATCTTCCTATGGACCACCACCAGGCTTAAAGGGCTGAGATTATTCATGCTAGAAACTTCCGTGTGCAGCCACAAGCTACTATGGGCTCTAGCATAGTTGAGTAAGTTACGTGAAGCTCTTGAAGAGGTAGATCACGGTAGTGGGTTTTGTAGGTTTGGTATGGTCTACCGGAGTAGAGAGTTAATGTTTACGAAGACTATCTCTCGGTCATCGTTTCTCAAACACCATGCAGTCACGAGAAATCAGCGGAGGCGATTGAGTCTTGTGGGCAAAAGTCGCAAACCTCTGCGAGTGTACAATCTAATCATGGTTAGCCGTGTCCCGGTTATGGACAATTTTGAGTATCTAGTACTTGAGTTATCACATGTATCTCATCACTCTTAATTAACATTGTTGGGTTGTTAACTACTTTAATTGGGATTGAGTTGGGGTTATACCTTCTCAATGTTTCAACCACCATGATAGTTAAATTGAAATCTATTCCTTTGTTGTAGGAAAAATTGGCTTTTCAAAAAACTATAACCATAGAGCATTCCACCAGCCAAATATGCATGTAGTGATAGCATTATTTTGTTCTTGCTCTCTTGTGTTATATTGCCAAAGATATTCCATGTCTTGACCCATTCTCGGGCTGCAACGTATTATGTTGCAGACTTCTTAGACGAGGAGTAAGGTTCATTAGGTCGTTGCCGTGCAGCTCAGCTATGCCGTTGGAGTTGATGGACTCACTTTATCTTCCAAGCCTTCCGCTGTATCGCATTAGATGGCCTTAAGCCATATTATTGTAATAAGTTCTCTTATGAGACATTCGATGTAATAAGTGTGTGATTGCTACTCTGTTATAAATCCTTCGAGTACTGTGTGTGTCAGCATTACTGATCCAGGGATGACACTGAAGCACAGAGACTTGACCATCTGAGGTCGGGTCGCTACAGAAATCCTCCAGATCTGTCTCAATCCTTCCATCCTGCAAGCCATGGCGCCTCGCAAGACCCCGCCTGAGGCCTGGTACCTTCCAGCTCTGGATCCTCCGACTGTGTTGGGGAAGAAGCTAGTCCTTGTGCGCCAGAGGACGGTGGCGCAGGGCAACAAGGGAGCGACTGTGCTCAAGGCCGGCTCCGACCAGCCTGAAGGCCAGGGGAGCACCTTCTACCTGTTCTTTGTGAGCGCCATCATTGCCGGCCTGGTCCCTCCTTTTTCAGAGTTCTTCTTTGCTGTTCTCCGCCAATACAACTTGCAAGCTCTGCATCTCCACCCTAACTCTGTTCTTCTCCTGGCGATTTTCGCCTACTATTGCGAGGCTCACGTGGGGATAAAGCCCTCGGTGGCTTTGCTGCGCCATTACTTTTATCTCCGGGTCTCTCGTGGCTCTATTACTGCATGCACGAGCTTTGTCGCATACTCCAGCTCCAACTCCATCTCCAAGCCCGGGAAGAGGATCGAAGGCTTCAGGAGCAAGTGGGTCATGGTGGATGTCGGGCTCATCCACCCCCGACTGGCGCTGCCGTCGGGGCAGCCCGAGCCCGTTGATGTGTGGTCTCGCATAGAGCTCGTCCACTCTCGTGCGAAGATGATGCTGAAGAGGGTAGACGCGGACCTGAGGCCAGGCAACTTGGGGGCGGCGAAGCTGACCGGGGCCACGCTCCTAAGGGAGTTCCTGGAACACCGGGTGGCTCCGCTCCGGGAGCATTCGCTCCCGTTGTGGAAAACAGGGAGGTAGATGGCGCCCGCCTCTGAGCTCAGAGGCCCTCTCGGCGAAGATCTGGCGCGGCTCTCCATTCCTTAGTCGGGAGGCGTGGCGGCCGAGGGCGCTCCGTCCCCTGTTCCTTGCGACGATCGGGAGCAAGTGGTGGCGCCATGCCCACCTTCAATGGTGAGGGCTGGTGCCCACGGGCTCAGAGATCGGCGATGTTGGCGGCGGTGAGCGTTTCCTCCGGCAACTCCAACAGGAGTGAGGAGGAAGAAGAGGAGGTGGAGGAAAAGAGTCGACTTGAGGCGATGGCGAGTCGGGGATTCCTTCCTCGGCGCAGGTCCAGCGCCTTCGCTCCATGCGAGACGATGTGAGGCCAGTGCCGAGGCGAGGAGGAGGATTCTCCCAGTTCAGAGAAGGGCAGGTCGGGGCTGGTTCCCGGGTCCGCTCGGCTCGGGCGGTCGAGGCCAGCTCCGGCCTTCCCGGCCGCGCCCTCTTGCTCGGGCCTCCCAAGGCTGACCCTAGCTGCAGGCTTTCAGGCTTCAAGTTCAGCCGAAGGCTGCTCGGGTCCGGGGACGACGACCAGTAAGTGTTCCATCCGTGTTTTGCTCTGCTTCTGCCGCCGGGGCTTGACGTCTGTATTCTCTTGACCAGGTTGGCACCCGCAGTGAAAAGGCCAAAGGGGGCTCCTGCGGCCCTGCTTGAGGTGGGTTCGCCTGCCGTGGTTGCAGCTCCGTCTGCGGGGAAAGGAGGCAGTGAAGCTCGCGCCTCCCCTGCCTGGTCATCCTCCCGAGCCCAGCAGGGGCATTCTGGCGACGAGTCAGCCCCCGTGGCCCCGCTAACTCTGGAGGTGCTGCGCTGAGCGTTGTCGCCGAGGTGCCCAAGGCCGAGGGGCTCCTCCTTCCCAGCCGTGATCACGCTGCCGTCTTCTACACCTGCTCCACTGGCTCCGGTCCCTTGATCCCTCGGCCATCTGGACCAGGCTGCCCGACAAGCCGAGCCAGCTGCAAGAGGATCTCCGGAATGCTGATCCCCGTCTGGTGGCCGGGCGCCTGGAGCTGGCTTCTGGCTGGGCCCGCTCTGCTGCCTCCGTCCGAGCTGCACTGAGCCAAGCTGCATCGGCCTCCGATGGGGAGAAACAAGACGCCTGCCAGGCCAGGGCCGCTCGCGATGCTGCCCAGGGTGACGCCTCGGATGCCCGGGACTGCCGCAAGGCGCTGGAGGCCGAGCTGCAAGACCTGCACGACGAGCTCGCCAAGGAGGTCCGCGGCCACCAGGAGAAGGAGAAGGAGATGGAGGCTCGGGAGGCCGCTATTAGGGACCGGGACGCCGAGCTTGATGGCTGCCGTGGCCGGTTGGAGATGCTGGAACAGTCGCTGAAAGCGGAGAGGATCGAGCTAGACAGGAAGGCAAAGATCCTGACTGAGGATCGGGTGGCCTTCGCCAGGTTGGAGGAGAAGGCTCACGCCGCGTTGAAGACGCTCTACGAGGGTGGCCTGGAGAAGCCGTTGGCTGGTGCAGAGGACGGCCCTACCGAGCTGCTTCCTTTCTTTGTCTGAGCACTTGAAGATGTCGCGGACGGCCTTGGCCCCACGGCCGAGGCCAAGGCGCATGCCCTGTCTTCTGCAGCGCTGACGTGCGTCCTCAGCCACGTCTACCTTCGTGACCCCAGCATCGACCTTGACGGCCTGCTAGAGCCTATGAGCGGCGACCTTGCCGCTGCGGCTGCTGAGGTCGTGAAAGGCCGAGCCGAGGCCCTATTGGGAAGTTTGGCGCCTTGACACCTTGCCAGGCGTGGTGCCGCCAGCTCCGCGGCCTCGGGAGGTGGGGGCGCCACAGGAGAGTGATCCCTTCGCAGCTTCCGCTCTGTTTTAATTCCTGCAACATGCACCATGCCTCGTGAAGGCGTTTAAACTTGTGTTTGGCATTGTGAAACGACTTTTGGCTTGTAATATTTGCTTTGAATTCGCATTCTTCCCTCCTACTTGCGTGTGTTCTACGTCGGCAGGGCCCGACCACGCGCATACCTCGGCCGCCGTTAGCCCCGACCGGAAACCAGGACGAGACCAAGGAGTGAGGGGCTTCGTGGCAAGTTAGGCTCCTGAGTCGCGATGCTCAGGAGTCCCCCTTGATGGGCGAACAACAAGTAGGGACAGGAGGCATAGGAGTGGATTGGTCGTTCTACGTCGGTAGGGCCCGGCCCCGCGCATACCTCAGCCACCGTTAGCCCCGACCGGAGACCAGGACGGGACTAAGGAGTGAGGGGCTACTTGACCAGTTAGGCTCCTGAGTCGCGATGCTCAGGAGTCCCCCTTGACGTTCAAACGAATTTTCATACCATGGCTCTGCTCGGGGAGGCGCGCGACGACCAGGTCCGAGGGTCCTGGCTGGGTGGCGTACACTCGGGCGTGGCCCGGGTGCAACCCCCGTGTCCAGCCCCCTCGCGCGGCACTCCCGAGGGGAGGCATTGCGGTGGCGCCGGACCACGAGCTCGGGCTCCCCGAGGTTGTCTGATTGTGAGCCGCTCTCGCTTGTTTATCACCAGCCTGAACATAAGCGCTTCCGTATGTGTCTGGGCATAGCCGCTCCTCGGCGGTGTCGTCAGCCAGTAGCGGAGCATGGTGCTTCCACTGGTTGCGGAGGGGCTCCCCTCGGGAGGAGCCAGGCGTGTACAGCCCATACGACATTTGGCCGCACGGTAGGGCTAGGAGAGGTGTATCAGGCACCCGTGAGCAGTAGCGGGACTCACGAGGCCCTACCTCGGCGTGTTGCGCTGGCTCAGACCTTTATCATTGGTGTGTTCTGCGGGTTAGAATGCAAATGCTCGTCCTCGGTCCGGCCCTCGGCGAGCTCAGCCGCGGCTGGTATGATGGTCGCGATGCCGTGGGTCAAGGCCAGGGGTTAGGGTGGAGAGCGATGAAGCCCATGAGTCGCGATGCTCGGTACCCCCCCTTTTAACGTGCAAGCGCTTTGCATTAGGGCGGAGAGGCCCGCGACAGGTAATAGGCAATAATTGCGTGAATCAGGTTAAGCGCGAAGGAGCAAATCCATCTAGATAGGTGCGGAGAAAGCATACGCCATCGGGTCCGGCCCGAGCAGCTTGGGGATAATGCAGCCCGAGGGGCGCCCCCAACAAGGTAAGTAAAAAACATAATCAAAATGGATACATGCCGAGGGGCGGACCCACGCGACACAGGAATGATGCAGCCAGGCGCTCCAAACTGAAGCGGAACTTGGAAAGGTGTCACTGATATGGTCGAGGATGGCGGATGTTGAGGTAGCGAATGGCGCGTGATGAGGAAGCCGGCCCTCACAGCCCTCGGGACCTAGAGCCTCGGGAGGCTCCGGAATGGGGGTTCCTCGAGAGCCATCTCCATCTCTGCCAGGACCGCATGTTGCTTGACCTCCTCGGCCTCAGGCGCACCTCGGCAGCGCCGATGGGCGACGACGCGTTCGCGGCCGAAAGTCATGCGACGTGGCTGTGAGGTGGACCCTCATAGCACGCAGCGTGAGGGCCAGAGGCGCTCTGAGGCGCGCCTGGTTGAGCCTGGTATGTCGATGCACGATCATGATCCGGCATCCTCGCCTAGATGCGGGGCCACGGCGGGCAAGCGGCGACAGCCGCGCATGAATCTTGAGTCCTATAGCTCCTGGATGCTCCTCGTGATGAACTCCTGAGGGTTTGGCCCTCCTTGCCTCATATCTTCCTGAGGGAAGCGTGCCTTGAAGCACGCCTCAAGTGGTGCCCGAGCCTCCCTCGTGACCCAGCTAGGTCGCTGGCTCGCATGAAAGAGCCCCGAGCCTCGCCGAGGAGGCGCCGGTGTGCCTTCCTATGTGACAGAGGTGGCGCCCCTTGAGCAGGCGCGGGTCCCTGTTGCCACGCCTCGGGAGTGCCTTCCCACGAGGGCTTGGACCAGCGACCTTCTTCTTCTTAGGGATCCCCTCGGGAAGTCTCCTGCTCCTGTGATCTGGGTCTTCGATTGCTGGGGCTTGGAAGGCACGCTCAAGAGAGCACACTGCATCCCTTTCCTCACAAGGCACTGTGATGACTCCTCCGCTTCCTGGCATCTTGAGGACATTGTAGCCGTGGTGAGTTACTGCCATGAACTTGGCCAAAGCTGGGTACCCGAGGATGGCATTGTATGGCAGGCGAATGTGGGCGACGTCGAAGTCGATGAGCTCGAAGCGGTAGTTGTTGCGCTGTCCGAAGGTGACGGGAAGGCGAACTTGCCCTATCGGGATGGTGGAGCCATCGCTGACTCGTGAGAAGGGCTTGGTCGGCTGAATCTGATCGTATGGCACTTGGAGATCGTTGAATGTCGCGACAGATAGGATGTTGAGTCCTGCTCCACCGTCGATGAGGGTCCTGGTGACTTGCACGTTGCTGATGACTGGTGAGCAAAGCATGGGGAGGACTTCGGCCGTTGCCGCGCACTTGAGATGATCCGCCGAGCTGAACGTGATAGCGCATGACGACCACCTGAGAGGGCGTGTGGCCTCTGGTCTGGGGAGGACCGCATTCACCTCGCGAGCAAACTGCTTGAAGATCTGCCGAGAAGCGGGGCTGGCGCCACCGGGGCATAGCGATCACGCGCGGCTCACAGAAGCCCCAGCCCCTCGTCACGATGATTGTCTTCGTACCTCCTTGGCGGTGTGGCGGAGGTGGGAGCCTGCGTTGCCTTGAGGCGGTCCTCACGAGGCTGGTCCCTCCAACCTCCCTCGCGAGGCTGGTCTGCCAGCGGTCCTCGCGAGTCTATCACACCATCCTGGCGAGGGCCATGGTCTTCCCAAAGATCCTGCGCCTCTTCCTCCTCCTCGGCGTAGCCCGATCATTGCGCTCGGGGGCATCGGCCGTCACGCTCTCCCACGGCCTGAGCTCCGGCATTCGTTGGTTTTGTGGGTGTGGAGATCGTGGTACCGCAGATGCGGCTGCCCTTGGATGACTCGGGCTGATCCTGCCTTGCTTGGTGTTCGGTTCTGCCATGAGCACGGCATCCCCCTTGCGCTTCACGTCCTTGGCCTTGGGCTTCTTCTCTTTTGGATCGGCGGAAGCTCGAGGAGGAGAGGCGCCCTTCCTCGACCACGACGCATTTGGTCGCCAAGTTGAACAGCTCCAGGATGTCGCGGTCTTCATGCATTGCTAGCTCCTCCTTCATCTTGACATCACGCCGCCATCGGAGAAGGCTGAGATGATGGCTTCTCGATCACCTTGGGGATTTTGAGGCGGCGTTGTTGAAGCGCTGGATGTATACTGCGGGTCTCTCCTGCTGCTTTGCTTGATGTGGCGCGATATACGCTCACGACCGGAGGCGGTCGCGAGTGCCTGGAAGTTGGCGATGAAGCGGGTGCACATCTCGTCCCATGAGGAGATAGTGCGGGAGCGAGTTCAGAGGCGAGTTCGGACTCCGTCCTTGAGCGCAATGGGGAACCAATTCGCCATGACCTTCTCATCCCCGTTGGCGGCTTCGATGCCCAGCTCGTAGAGCTGAAGGAACTCCGTGGGGTCGGCAGTGCCGTCGTAGCGAGGAGGCAGGTCTGGCTTGAACTTGCCGGGCCATGCGATGCTGCGTAGCTCGGCGGTGAAGGCACGACACTTCCGAGTGGTGTGGTTGGACGGCTTCGCGCCGCTGTGAAATTTGCATGGCACGTCAAGAGTCTGCTCATACGAGAAAGCCGACAGCCAATTGGACTTGCCGCCCTTCTAGCGCTTGGATGGAGGCTTCCCTTCCGGCTGCTGGTCTTCGACTGTCGCCACCTGCCGGCTCGTGGAAGCCGGCTGCATGGCCTTGCGCTTATTGTCGCTTGGTTGCTGACGCCGACTGGTGTCGCCAGCCGGGGTTCGCGGAGCTTGAGGGGCTACTTTGCCAGACGCATCAACTTGGATCTCTGCCTTCATGGAGGAGTCGGCCGTGGCATATTTGTCTGCTATGATCAGCAGCTCGTCAAGGGTCGCCGGCTCGTCGCAAAGGAGTCGGTGCTTGAGGGTGCCGAGGGCACCTAGTGGTGAAGTACTCGATAGCCTGCACCTCGTGCACGCCTTCACAAGAGTTGTGGAGCTCGGCCCAGCGCGTGAGGTAGTCGCGAGTCGACTCGTTGGGGCCTTGTACGCACAGGGAGAGCTGGCGAGGTTTGGGCGGCCGTTTATGCGTCTTTGGTGAAGTTGCGGATGAAGGCTTCGTGAAGTCAACCCAGCTGTTGATCTGCGGGGCTTGATTTGTTCAGCCATGTCCGGGCCGTACCACGAGCATGGCGGGCGTACTTCACATAAGCGCACTTGTTGCCGTTTGCTATCTTGTGACCATGGAGTAGTCGACCAGCCAGTCCTCCGGCTTCACGCGGGCGGTGTATTTAAGGCGTGTCTCTTGGGAGCGTGAACCCTTTGGGGAAGGGTTCGTCTCGAATGTGGGGGCCGAAACAAGGCAGACCCAACTCATCTTCCTCTTCTAGCGCCATGGATCGGTGGAGACGGTCGATCCGGTGGCGGGCATCATTCTCTCCGACTCCTTCTCGGCGGCCAAGTCGGTCGCCGAGTGTCGGGTGTTCAACAGGCGGCAGGGAGACGCGCCTTTCCCTGCGAGGGGGAGGAGGCGGACAGTCATCCCGTCGTTCCACTGCTCTCGGGCGGCCGTCTTGGTCGCGCTCGATGGTGATGCGAGTCCGGCTGCGACTGGCAGCCGACTCCTTGTATCTTCTTCCGCGGACGCCGCCAGTCGGCGTCCGGGATGTCACGCCTTGATCTCGACGGGGAGGCAGGTCGTTGTTTTGCCGGTGCGGCGCCTCAGTGCGGCAGCTGGCCTCGTGCTGCTCGGCAGCCGCGTCGAGGAGCCGCTGGACGCGCTCTGCCATCTGGCGACCTTCTTCGCCCTCGAACTTGTCCAGCTCTTCTCCTCCCGCCTGGGCAGCCCGGATGTTTTCTGCGGGCGTGGCATAAACGGGGCGATCTGCCCCGGACAGGTTGGCGATGCCCACGCCACGCTGCTGGACCGTGCCAAGGCAGCTGGGCCCACCGAGAGCCGGCGTGCCACCCACAGCGCGGTCCATCTCGCGCTGATAGGCTTCCGAGAGGCGTCTCATGCTGGCCAGCTTCCTGGCGCCCTCGACGAGCTGGATGCGGCGTGCTTCCAGCATCTCGGCGTCGGCATCTTCTGGGATGGGCGCTGTCAGGTCTTGCAGGGCCACGTCGAGGGGGTCATGAACACCTCCGGCGGAGTGCTCGCCGTGACCGATGACAAGCACCTCCGTGACGGTGCTTCCGCCGCTCTCCGCGCGAGGGAACGGCTCGTCGTAGACCACCACGTTGGTGGGGAACGCGTCAAGCGACGCAGTGTCGGAGTTGACCAACATCGGGTCGGTGGAGCCTACAGACTCCAGGTACACGGATGGCTCGCTGGTGACGTGGAGCTGATCGAGGAGGCCCGCTAGGCGGCTCTCAGGTCCGTCAGTGCCCGCATCGGACGCGGGCTCATCGGAGAGGTGAACCTCGCCAATAAGATCGGTGAGGCAGCTTGCCGCGCAGGCGACCTCTGCGCCATGCAGCACGTCGGCGCAGACTCCGTCTGGCATGCCAGGCTGGCTGTGCTTGCCAGGGAGGAAAAGGGTTCCCGTCCAGAGCAGGTCTCCGGATGACGGTGCATCTCACCCCATGGTGGGTGCCAAATGTCAGGGGTTGGGTGCGACATATGCCAATGGATGGCTTATCATGGTGGGAGTGAGTAGAACGTCGCCGGTGCCTAGAAGTGGGATGAGGCATAGACACGAACGCCGGTGTACTTTACCCAGGTTCGGGGCTCTCCTAGGAGATAACACCCCTAGTCCTGCTCTGCGGGGTCTCCGCATGATCACTAAGGCACAAGTGAATACAATGGTGCTCCTTGAGCTGTATGCTAGAGGTAGGAGAAGGCAAGGCTAGCTCTCTCCTTTCTCTGTGGGTTGGTCTAGTTCTAACAGGTTGGGAACCCTTTGCATGGGTGCCCTGGGGGGTTTATATAAGCCTACCCCCAGGGGTGCAATGGTAATCCGGCCAGGCATAGGGCCCGGCCGTCAGTCTCTTCGGCCGCCGGCTTCTCCGCCGACTGCTGGGGCCCGCCGCCTGGGGGGCCCTGCCGACTGGTTGGGTACGGGGCCGACAGGCCGTCCCCGCCGCTCTCGGGTCTTGTCGGCTGCTGATCACTGTAGCCGTGACTCTAATGATGCAGGCTTGGTCAGGGCGTCGTGGCTACAGCTCCGCCGCCTGGCGGGCGATTACTGTAGCCACTCCGTGTCTCATCTGGTTAATGGCGTGTGGGTCGTGAGGAAGGGGCAGGCCGACTGCTAGGGGCCGACCTCCATCGGGTCCGATTGGTGGGGCTCTTGCCGTCTTCCGGGCTCTCGCTGATGGGTGGGGCCCGTCGTCCTTGGGCCGTACCGACAGGCCGTCGTGGGAGCAGGACTCCACCTGCTTGTGATGATGTCAGGGATGGAGTGGCACCAGTGCCGCGCCGGGCGGAGATCTCTGCCGGTACGGTGCACTATGGCCACGCCTGCCCCTGGATGGGGGGGGGGGATGGGCTACACTGTAGCCATTCCCTGTCTCGTCTTTCTTGATGAGGGCACAAGCTTCGTTGGTGCCACGGGCAGACTCCTCGGGACCGGCTTCTCTAGAAGCCGCCAGCTAGGAGTCGGCTTGTCTTGACCTCGCCTCCAGGACTCGGCCGTCTGCGGGCAGCCGGCTATTCCTCCAGCCGGCTTTCAGAAGGCGGCACTTCATCACGGCGCTTTGAGGGGCGCGGGTAGCCCCGATGTCCTGAAAGGTTCTGGGCCTCGGGTTGACCTACCCGTGGCCCATTACTCTGACAAGTAACTTGCTTGCCCTTCTTACCTTTACCCTTTTTCTTGAAACTGGTGGTCTTGTTGACCATCAACACTTGATGCTCTTTCTTGATTTCTACCTCCGCAGCCTTTAGCATTGCGAAGAGCTCGGGAATTGTCTTATCCATCCCTTGCATATTATAGCTCATCACGAAGCTCTTGTAGCTTGGTGGCGGTGATTGAAGAATTCAGTCAATGACACTATCATCAAGAAGATTAACTCCCAGTTGAATCAAGTGATTGTTATACCCAGACATTTTGAGTATATGTTCACTGACAGAACTATTCTCCTCCATTTTGCAGCTGTAGAACTTATTGGAGACTTCATACTCTCAATCCAGGCATTTGCTTGAAATATTAACTTCAACTCCTGGAACATCTCATATGCTCCATGACATTCTAAACATTGTTGAAGTCCCGGTTCTAAGCCGTAAAGCATGGCACACTGAACTATCGAGTAGTCATCGGCTTTGCTCTGCCAGAGTTCATAACATCTGGCGTTGCTCCTGCAACGGGTTTGGCACCTAGCGGTGCTTCCAGGACATAATTCTTCTATGCAGGAATGAGGATAATCCTCAAGTTACGGACCCAGTCCGTGTAGTTGTTACCATCATCTTTCAACTTAGCTTTCTCTAGGAACGCATTAAAATTCAACGGAACAACAGCACGGGCCATCTATCTACAACAACCTAGACATGCAAAATACTATCAGGTACTAAGTTCGTGATAAATTAAAGTTCAATTAATCAAATTACTTAAGAACTCCCACTTAGATAGACATCCCTCTAATCATCTAAGTGATCACGTGATCCAAATCAACTAAACCATGTCCGATCATCACTTGAGATGGAGTAGTTTTCAATGGTGAACATCACTATGTTGATCATATCCACTATATTATTCATGCTCGACCTTTCGGTCTCAGTGTTCCGAGGCCATATCTGCATATGCTAGGCTCGTCAAGTTTAACCCGAGTATTCTGCATGTGCAAAACTGGCTTGCACCCGTTGTATGTGAACATAGAGCTTATCACACCCGATCATCACGTGGTGTCTCGGCAGAACGAACTTTTGCAACGGTGCATACTCTGGGAGAACACTTGTACCTTGAAATTTAGTGAGAGATCATCTTATAATGCTACCGCCGAACTAAGCAAAATAAGATGCATAAAGGATAAACATCACATGCAATCAATATAAGTGATATGATATGGCCATCATCATCTTGTGCCTTTGATCTCCATCTCCAAAGCACCGTCATGATCACCATCGTCACCGGCTTGACACCTTGATCTCCATCGAAGCATCGTTGTCGTCTCGCCAACTATTGCCTCTACGACTATCGCTACCGCTTAGTGATAAAGTAAAGCAATTACATGGCGATTTCATTTCATACAATAAAGCGACAATCATATGGCTCCTGCCAGTTGCCAATAACTCTGTTACAAAACATGATCATCTCATACAGACGTCCTCTACTTTGTTGTTGCATGTTTTACGTGGCTGTTACGGGCTCAGCAAGAACCGTTCTTACCTACGCATCAAAACCACAATGATTTTTCGTCAGGTGTGTTGTTTTAACCTTCAACAAGGACCAGGCGTAGCCACACTCGATTCAACTGAACTTGGGGAAACTGACACCAGTCAGCCACCTTGCGAAGCACGTCAGTAGAACCAGTCTCGCTTAAGCGTACGCGTAATGTCGGTCCGGGCCGCTTCATCCAACAATACCGCCAAATCAAAGTATGACATGTTGGTAAGCAGTATGACTATTATCGCCCACAACTCTTTGTGTTCTACTCGTGCATATAACATCTACGCATAGACCTGGCTCGGATACCATTGTTGGGGAACGCAGTAATTTCAAAAAAATTCCTACGCACATGCAAGATCCATCTAGGTGATGCATAGCAACGAGAGGGGAGAGTGTTGTCTACATACCCTCGTAGGCCGAAAGCGGAAGCGTTATGACAATGTGGTTGATGTAGTCATACGTCTTCACGATCCGGCCGATCCTAGTATCGAAAGTACGGCACCTCCGTGATCTGCACATGTTCAGCTTGGTGACGTCCCACGAACTCTCGATCTAGCGTAGTGTGGAGGGAGAGCTTCGTCAGCACGACGGCGTGATGATGGTAATGATGAAGCTACCGGCGTAGGGCTTCGCCTAAGCACTACGACGATATGAACGAGGTGGATTATGGTGGAGGGGGCACCGCACATGGCTAAGACAATGATCAACTTGTGTGTCTATGGGGTGTCCCCCTCCCCCATATATAAAGGAGTGGAGGAGGGGGGGAGGGCCGGCCCTCTATGGCGCGCCCTGGAGGAGTCCTACTCCCACCGGGAGTAGGATCCCCCCCTTCCCTAGTTGGACTAGGAGAGGAAGGAAGGGGGAGGAAGGAGGAAGGAAAGGGGGGGCGGCCCCACCCAATTCGGATTGGGCTTGGGGGGGGGGCTCTCCCCCTCCTATGCTCCCTTCTCCTCTCTCCCACTATGGCCTAATAAGGCCCATATAATTCCTGGGGAGTTCCGATAACCTCCCGGTACTCCGGTAAATGCCCGAACTCACCCGGAACCATTCTGATGTCCAAACATAGTTATCCAATGTATCGATCTTTATGTCTCGACCATTTCGAGACTCCTCGTCATGTCTGTGATCATATCCGGGACTCCGAAATACCTTTGGTACATCAAAACAGATAAACTCATAATACCGATCATCACCGAACGTTAAGCGTGCGGACCCTATGGGTTCGAGAACTATGTAGACATGACCGAGACACCCCTCCGGTCAATAACCAATAGCAGAACCTGGATATTCATATTGGCTCCCAGATATTCTACGAAGATCTTTATCGGTTAGATTGCATAACAACATACGTTGTTCCCTTTGTCATTGGTATGTTACTTGCCCGAGATTCGATCATCGGCATCTCAATACCTAGTTCAATCTCGTTACTGGCAAGTCTCTTTACTCATTCTGTAATGCTTCATCCCGCAACTAACTCATTAGTCACATTGCTTGCAAGGCTTATTGTGATGTGCATTACCAAGAGGGCCCAGAGATACCTCTCCGACAACCGGAGTGACAAATCTTAAACTCGATCTATGCCAACTCAACAAACACCATCGGAGACACCTGTAGAGCGCCTTTATAATCACCCAGTTACGTTGTGATGTTTGGTTGCACACAAAGTGTTCCTCCGGTATTCGGGTGTTGCATAATCTCATAGTCATAGGAACATGTATAAGTTGTGAAGAAAGCAATAGCAACATACTAAAACATCAAGTGCTAAGCTAACAGAATGGGTCAAGTCAATCACATCATTCTGATGTGATCCCGTTAATCAAATGACAACTCATGTCTATGGCTAGGAAACTTAACAATCTTTGATTCAACGAGCTAGTCAAGTAGAGGCATACTAGTGACACTCTGTTTGTCTATGTATTCACACATGTACTAAGTTTCTGGTTAATACAATTCTAGCTTGAATAATAAATATTTATCATGATCTAAGGAAATATAAATAACAACTTTATTGTTGCCTCTAGGGCATATTTCCTTCATGAATAGCAGCCACTTAGTCACTTTGGAGCTTGACACCGCACTGATTGACGACGTGTGTCATGATGAGGTGGTGCGGTGGGGTGGTTCTCCCTCCATAAGCCCCGGCAGGCCTGCCGGGATGACCCGAAGGCTTGCTTCCGGGGGTAACCCCATCCTTGCCAGGCTCGCCTGCCCGGCAAGGCAGGTTTCTCCCTTTGCAATATATCACTTCTCTAGCTAGTCTTAGTCCTCTTGTGCCGCACGCCGGTCCTATGAATAACTGATCCTTGCGCTCCAATCTGACCTTGGTGTTGCAATCTTGTTCTCATGCCTGTGCACAGTCTGGGCAACAAACCCAGAGTTTGTTGCACCAACACAAGCAGAAAGAACAAGCGCTAAAGTATTGCGTGGGCTCAAGACAAGGACTTTCTTTCGGCCGTTAAGCCGACGATGACTTCTCACGTCATCGAAAATCGCCTCCGCGTTGACTCTGAATACTCCAAACGAATGGATCCGGCAGTGTTGTCGTCTTTAAATGAACTCCTGGGTCGCATTGCCGCCATGGGGGTTGCTACTGACTATGATCAAATTGGGCTTAAACCCGATCAGAGAGAAATCAAATCTCCGCCGATCACCCATCAGATAGCGGTCGTAGAGGAGCGAGACAACAACTCTTCCTCTATGTTGAAGACGAACTATGTTCAGATTTCCAAGCTCGAAGAGTCGGATACCTGTCGGCAGAACGATACTCCCGGTCCTCCGAACCTAGAGTCGGAAGTTGGGCCTGAAAAATCAGCTGACATCCCGGAGCCCGAACTAATAAGCTCGGAAGCTTTTCAAACTCCAGACTCCAAATTGGGACAGGGTTCGGATTTAAAGCCACCCACCCACCACATGCAATATTCAATAAGAAATTCCGGTCATCCGGATATATGCGACCTCACGTGCATACGACAACAGTCACATGAAACAGTCCATCACTTTTGGGCCAGGTTCCTCCTTGTCAAAGACAAGATTAAAGATTGCCGCGATGAGGACGTGATTTCAGTATTCTGCAATAATTGCATGGACGAAGGAATCCTCAACGCCATCAACCGTCATCACGTATTACACTTAGCTGACTTGGCAACTATAGTACAGAAGTACTGCGCAATGGAAAGCGCCTGGAAAACTCAGACAGCTCGCTGGGAATCCCCGGTTTCCGCTCAACCCCTCGGGTGGGCGAAAAGGGTGCACCCTCACGCGGCACTCGGCCCCATATTGAAGAAAACTAAGCCCTTTACGAGATGCGGAACCGTTATGGAGGGATGGCTCGACAAGCCATGCAAAATACACATGACACCGGAAATTGAACCAACCTACAACCTTAGAGCATGTTGGATACTCAGGCAAGTGGCCAAAAGCGGCGAGGATATCCTCACCAGAAACACCTCAGAGCAACGTCCCCCGGACGATGACGACCTCAGAGTATTGACGGTCTTCAAGACTTTCACCTCAAACAATCGGCGCAAGAGGGCACTCAGCGACCTCGCTGAAGTCTGCCAAGTCGCAGCAATAAACCCCTAGAACGACACGGCCATAACTTTCAATGCTAGTGACGAACCGAAATTCCGGTCAGTCCGGGCACTAGCCGCCCTGGTCCTCAATCCAATTGTGGACGGCTTTTGGCTCACTAAAGTGCTCATAGACGGCGGCAGCGGACTAAACCTCATCTATGAGGATACACTCACCAAAATGGAAATAGACAGGAGCCACATCGAGCAAAGTAATACGACCTTCCGAGGGATTATTCCCATCCGGGAAGCACGGTGCGCGGGGAAAATCCACTTGACGTGGTATTCGGCACGCCGAACAACTACCGGTCCGAAGAAATAACCTTCCAAGTGGCCCCTTTCAATAGTGGATATCACGCCCTATTGGGGCGAGATGTGTTCACACGCTTTCAAGCCATACCTCACTATGGGTATATGAAGCTCAAGATGCCCGGGCCCAACGGTATTAGCGAGTGATCCGGACACAGCCCTCCGCGTCGAAAATAAAACCACATCCCTGGGGCACTGTCCGAGGACCTTGCGGCTGAAGAGTTAACCGCACTATGCTCCACGGTGGACAGGGATGACATAATCCTTGACAAGCGGCCCAAATCCACCTCTTTCAAACCAGCAGACGAAATAGTCAAATTTCAGGTCCACCCGACGGATCCCAAGAAGACAACTTCCATCGGGGCACAGCCGGACCCGACGGTTGACGCTGCACTACGAGCATTCCTACGCGAAAACTGGGACATATTCGCCTGACACCCTTCTTATATGCCAAGGATCCCACGCAGGTTGGCTAAACACAGCCTCAATATATTGAAGGGATATAAGCCGGCCAAGCAAACACTTCGGCGCTTTTCCGAACCCAAATGACAAGCTATGGGGGAGGAGCTAGCCAAGTTAATCAAGGACGGATTCATCAGAGAAATAAAACACCCGGACTGGCTAGCAAACCTGGTGATGGTGCCAAAGAAGGATAAATCCTGGTGCATGTGCGTCGATTTGAAAGACCTCAACAAGGCCTGCCCTAAGGATCCCTTCCCACTCCCCGCATCGATCAGATTATCAATGCTACCGCAGGACACGACTCACTGTGTTTCCTCGACGCATACTCCGGATACCATCAAATCAAAATGAAGGAGTCCGATTAAGCCGCAACGGCATTCATTACCCCATACGGGCCTTTCTACTTCAACACTATGCCCTTTGGGCTTAAAAACACCGGCGCCACCTACCAACGCATCATACAAACATGCCTGGAGAAGCAAATCAGCAAGGCAGTTGAAGCATATGTAGATGACGTTGTCATCAAGACTAGGCACGTCGAGTCATTAATAGACGATCTACATCTCACATTCGACAGCCTCCGAACATATGACATCAAGCTCAATCCAAAAAAGTGTGTTTTCGGCGTTGCCGCTGGAAAACTGCTGGGCTTCATCGTTTCCAATAGAGGAATTGAGGCAAATCCGGCCAAAATTCGAGCTTTGTCACAATTGGCTACAACAACAGACCTTAAACAGGTCCAAAAGCTAGCCGTATGCGTAGCAGCATTAAGCCGCTTTATCTCCAGACTAGGAGAAAAGGCATTGCCACTTTATCGCCTTCTCCGACGCACAGACCACTTCGAGTGGACTGATGCGGCAACGGCCGGACTGGAAGAAATAAAGGCTCTTTTAGCGAGCAACCCAATCCTGGTCGCGCCAAACATCGGCGAACCAATGTTATTATACATATCTGCAACTCACCAGGTGGTGAGCGCGGTGCTCGTCGTTGAGCGAGAGGAGGACGGACAAAAATTCCCACTTCAGAAACCGGTATACTACATATCCACCGTCCTCATACCATGCAAATCCGGATACCCTCATTACCAAAGATAGCATATGCGGTCTTCGTGGCATCCCGGAAGCTACGACACTACTTCCAAGAGTGCTCGATCACGGTGGCTTCCCAAGTACCACTCAATGACATAATCAACAACCGTGATGCTACGGGACGGATTGCTAAGTGGGCCATTGAGCTCTTGCCATTCGATATAACATACAAACCACGTCGGGCCATTAAATCCCAAGTATTGGCCGACTTCGTCGCCGAATGGACAGAGGTTGAAATCCCTAAAGAGTACGACACATATTCCAACTGGGTCATTTACTTTGATGGCTCTAAAATGCTGGCCGGTTTAGGAGCAGGCGTCATTTTAACGTCCCCCACTAGAGACACAGTCCAGTACGTACTCCAAATATTCTACACAAACTCCAACAATGCAGCCGAATACAAGGCCTTATTGCATGGACTTCGGATGGCTACCTCCATGGGCATACAACGCCTGGAGGTGCGCGGGGATTCAAATCTCGCAATATCCCAAATAGATGGAGACTTCGACGCCAAGGATCCAAAGATGGCGGCCTATCGTAACGCCGTACTCAAAATATCAGCTCAGTTCGAGGGACTTTAGTTTCATCATGTGGCTCGAGAAAAGACTCGAGCGGTAGATGTCCTTGCTCGCATGTTTTTGGAAAGGCTCTTCAAGCCATCCGTGGTGTGGCAGGATGAGAGCAGCAACACTAGTCCGGATCCAATTATACCCCCAGATTCCGAACACAATACCGATCTCATCGGGGGCTCAACCGCCGAAATAACACCATCGGCCCATCTAATAATGGCAGTAATTGCCCCATGGACAGAACCCTTCTTGGCCTACCTTAATAGGCGAGAGCTCCCTGAGGACCAGAATGAGGCTCGCTGCATTGTTCGGCGCTCGAAAGCCTACAAGGTCCATGACGGAGAACTCTACAAGAAAAGCGCTACCAGAGTCTTTCAAAGATGTATCTCCGAAGAAGAGGGGCAGCAGCTCCTGGCTGAAATCCATGCTGGTATCGGCGGTCACCTTGTCGCGGCTCGGGCCCTTGTAAATAAGGCCTTTTGTACAGGTTTCTTTTGGCCGACGGCCCGAGCAGATGCACAGGACCTGGTCCAACGTTGTGTCGGATGCCAGCTCTTCGCCAATCAAAGCCATATGCCGCCTACTGCTCTACAAACAATCCCCATTACTTGGCCTTTTGAGGTCTGGGGGCTTGATATGGTCGAACCCATTAAAGGAGGAAGCCATAAGAAAAAAAATCTGCTAGTCATGGTAGATAAATTCACCAAATGGATAGAGTCCAAACCAGTCAAAACGGCCGAAGCCGGACCGGTGATAGACTTTATATCCGGTGTCGTGCACCGTTATGGTGTCCCACACAGCATAATCACCGATAACGGCTCCAATTTCACAGCCGATGAAGTGAAATCCTAGTGTGCTAAACTAGGCATTAAGCTCGATTACGCCTCGGTCTATCATCCACAAACAAACGATCAAGTCGAACGAGCTAATGGTCTTATTATGAGTGGCATTAAGCCTAGACTAGTGCGGTCATTTAAAGAATCAGACAAGCACTGGGTTGCGGAGCTCGACTCCGTACTCTAGGGGCTGCGGACCACGCCCAATCGCACTACCGGATACACACCATTCTTGATGGTGTATGGCGTAGAGGCCGTTTTGCCCTGCGACATCATTCATGACTCACCTCGAGTGCGCATGTATGAAGAGAGAGAGGCCAAGTTGGATCGGCAGGACAGTCTAGATGCCTTGGAGGAGGAGCGCGATGCCGCAAAAGCCCATTCTGCATTCTATCAACAACAGGCTCGCAGGTATCAAAGCAGAGAGGTGCGGGCCAAGACTTATAATGTTGGTGAACTCGTTCTACGCTTGCCAGAAAAGAAAAAGGACAAACTCAAGCCCAAGTGGGATGGTCCCTTCATCATCGATGAAGTTCTCACTAGAGGAGTGTACCGCCTGCGTGATGCATCAGACGATCTCCTAGAGCCGAACCCGTGGAATGCGGCCAGACTCCAAAGATTCTGCGCCTAGAGCTGGACTCTTTGTTCGTTTTTATTCTCCCTTTGTCTCCATTTTTTCCTCTCTCTAACTTTTTTTAGCTTTAAGCTCTTGTGTGGCTAAACCGCACACCTATGACGTACACATCCTTAAATGTACATGCTCATAATACCTGGGGGTTTCTCTTATAGAAGCTTATTATTATTATTATTTTACGAGCATCAAGCTCCCCACATATGTGTCTTTTTTCTCATATGTACCTTTTCTTCACCATTATATGCGCCATTACGACTTAAGTTTTTGCCAGCTGGGTTGCCTGGCTCCTATGCTTATGCCCTACGTTCCCGTTTGTTCGGCTAGGGCATAAAGGGAGCACCTCTATGATTGTTACAACCGGGTCATCCAGACTTGTACCTCAGACTGGGTGAAGCCGAAAGCTAGCGTTATTAAGGGAATATTCGGTCGGCGGACTAAAGATGTTATACCCTATTTACATCATGAACGCCCAGATGTTACGTATAGTGCGATTTTTGATCACAGTTCGGACATGCATACAAACGCATGTTCACCTAGGGAAAGGATCCCTTAGCGGAACTATTCTCCCTGGAAGATGTTTCTTACATTCAACATGTAATATAACATAGCTAGTTGGATACAACTTGTCTGTTCGAGCAACTATGACCCCTACGCCTGGTTTCCACGCATACCCCGGTCTATATTACCGTTACGGTATTCGAAAACACTCCACGCCTTCGGGTCCAGAGGTTGAAGCGAAAAGGTCAGACATTACAATCGTTTTACAATCCGGCTAAGGACAAATTTGTCAATTGAAGTACATAGTCACTTGGACTCAAAAACTTCTTCCTCTATGCCATCTAACAGGCTATCTAGCTTACAATCATGTTGGGAATACTTGGCGGCTACCTTTACTTGGTCATATACCAGACTAACTAGAATTTCTTTTCCATCTGAGCCCAACGGACCAAACCCGGGCCATATGATTCGGATCAAGCTTGGTGTACCGTGTTTTTACCATTGCCTAGGCCTCTCGCGCACCTTCACGGCAGGCCGATATCTTCCATAATCGGAAGTGCCGCCGAGCTCCTTGGAATAGCTTCACAAGCTCCTCCATACTTCCTGGAGGAGAGGCGGATGGCCACAAAGCTTTGGCAATGCTCCGCATTGCTTGCCGAGCTCGCTCGTGCAGTTGGCACATCTCTTGCAGTAGGTCGCTGAGGGAGTCCTGGATTAGGGGGTGTCCGGATAGCCGGACTACCATCATCAGCCGGCCTATCATTTGCCGGACTATCATCATCGACCGGACTCCAAGACTATGAAGATACAAGATTGAAGACTTCCCCCCGTGTCCGGATGGGACTTTCCTTGGCGTGGAAGGCAAGCTTGGCGATACGGATATGTAGATCTCCTACAATTGTAACCGACTCTATGTAAGCCCTCTCCGGTGTCTATATAAACCGGATGGCTTTAGTCCGTAGGACAACAATCACAACAACCCTTACAATCATACCATAGGCTAGCTTCTAGGGTTTAGCCTCCTTGATCTCGTGGTAGATCCACTCTTGTAAACATCCACAATATCAATATCAATCAAGCGGACGTAGGGTTTTACCTCCATCAAGAGGGCCCGAACACAGGTAAACATCGTGTCCCTTGTCTCCTGTTACCATCCGCCTAGACGCACAGTTCGGGACCCCCTACCCGAGATCCGCCGGTTTTGACACCGACATTGGTGCTTTCATTGAGAGTTCCTCTGTGTCGTCACCGATAGGCTTGATGGCCTCTTCAATCAACAACGACGCAGTCCTGGGTGAGACCTTTCTCCCCGGACAGATCGAGGCTTCAGGCAAAGGTTGCCATATTGGTGCAACAAGACCAAGACCAGGAGGATGGCAAGGCGGAGGTCATCATGGAGCCCAAAGACGGCGTCACCCCAGGGCTTTTCGCAGGAGAATACCACTTTTGTCAGGATAGCTTGTACTAGCTGTCCCCCTTCAAATTTGCCTGCCGTTGTTGGCTCCCTTCCCGCTCAACATTTGGGAGGAGGACCAGGGCCTATATAAGTAGAGCTAGCCACCACTGTACGGGCAATCTGATCCGATCTTGAACAGATCGAGAAGCCAACACACGCACAAGAACACCTCAACCTCAGGAGGCCGTTCTTCCCTTGTACTGTTCATCATCAGCCCAAGAGGCAATCCACCACCACCACACTGGAGTAGGGTATTACACCACAACAAAGGGCCTCAACCAAGATAAACCCGTGTCTCTTTCTCGTGTTGTGAGTTCGCTCGAGTTCGTCCGCAAGATCTTAGCGAGCTAGAGCGTAGATCGGTAGGAGGAAAGACTTCGCGCGCACCCCAGTGTTCGAACCTTAAGGGTTTGCCGGAACCCCACATCCGACAAAAGTGACCAAATGGGTCAGCTCCCAGGTTGCACAGGTTGCTGCCATGTGGCTACTTTGCCGTCTATGGCACACGGCAAAGACCCCTTTGCCATCGGTGGCAGGCGGCAAAGAGCATGCATTGCCTCTTTTTATTCTATTTTTTCTTATATCCAAGCATTTTCACAGCAAATATATGGAGTAGGATTTTCTACAAGTGCTTGCCACAGAACTGATTAAGGGTTTCAACAGTGCAAAAGTTCTCAAAAATTCTGAAAAAAATACTGAACCAACACACCTATAATATAACATGATCCAACGGAGGGATTAAAAAAATACGACTGTATGTGTCCTGGACATTATATATATATATATATATATATATATATATATAGGGTGGGTTTATTATGATAACACCCCTTAAGAGTCTTATCCTATATACCTAAGAAGTTCGTCCCCACTACTTTATTTATCTTGACATGCAGCCTATCCACCTCAGCAATCTACCACATCAGCAATTATTCTTTCTTTTGAACCATTTTTATTGATATATAGACGCGTTGTGTCGTAGCTCCTTTTTCCTGGACAGCGACCGAAGCCCAATGGTACAAACGGATGAAAGAAGCCCAACCGTCTTCATTAATAGGAAGAAAGAAGACCAATCGACTTTGCTTTCCGTTTCCATCTCCCGAACGCATCTATTATCTCATCGTCTGTCCCCCACCTCTCGCCACCAGCCCGTCTCCTCTCATTCCCTCAGACACATCTCTCTACTTCTCCTCCGGCCCTCCCCATCCCCCTCTGCTTCTCCTGCTGTGCCATACCCCCCCCCCCCCCCCCGCGCGCTCCACTACAAGCACCGGCGAGGCACATGCTTCGCCTCCTCCAGATCTACGAGGTGATGCGCAAGGAATCCTCACATCAAGGATTCGAGGCGACTTCACCAACGAGGGAGATTCAATTGTTTGCATCGAAGTTGTTTGGATTTACTAGGAGGAAGTGATACGTCTCCAACGTATCTATAATTTTTGATTGCTCCATGCTACTTTATCTACTGTTTTGGACTATATTGGGCTTTATTTTCCACTTCTATATTATTTTTGGGACTAACCTATTAACCGGAGGCCCAGCCCAGAATTGCTGTTTTTTTGCCTATTTCGGTGTTTCGAAGAAACGGAATATCAAACGGAGTCCAAATAGAATGAAACCTACGGGAACGTGATTTTCTCACCGAACGTGATCCAGGAGACTTGGACCCTACTCCAAAGAACAAAAGAGGCGGTCACGAGGGTGGGGGGCGCGCCCCCTGCCTCGTGGGCCCCCTATTGCTCCACCGACGTACTCCTTCCTCCTATATATACCTACGTACCCCCAAACGATCAGATACGGAGCCAAAAACCTAATTCCACTGCCGCAACTTCCTGTATCCACGAGATCCCATCTTGGGGCCTATTCCGGAGCTCCGCCGGAGGGGGCATCCACCACGGAGGGCTTCTACATCATCACCATAGCCCCTCCGATGAAGTGTGAGTAGTTTACTTCAGACCTTCGGGTCCATAGCTAGTAGCTAGATGGCTTCTTCTCTCTTTTTGGATCTCAATACAATGTTCTCCCCCTCTCTCGTGGAGATCTATTCGATGTAATCTTCTTTTTGCGGTGTGTTTGTTGAGACCGATGAATTGTGGGTTTATGATCCAGATTATCTATGAATAATATTTGAATCTTCTCTGAATTCTTTTATGTATGATTGGTTATCTTTGCAAGTCTCTTCGAATTATCCGTTTGGTTTGGCCAACTAGATTGGTAGTTCTTGCAATGGGAAAAGTTCTTAGCTTTCGGTTCAATCTTGCGGTGTCCTTTCCCAAGGATGTAAGGGCAACAAGGCACGATTGTATTGTTGCCATCGAGGATAACAAGATGGGTTTTTATCATATTGCATGAATTTATCCTCTACATCATGTCATCTTGCTTAAGGCGTTACTCTGTTTTTAACTTAATACTCTAGATGCATGCTGGATAGCGGTCGATGAGTGGAGTAATAGTAGTAGATGCAGGCAGGAGTCGGTCTACTTGTCTGGGACGTGATGCCTATATACATGATCATACCTAGATATACTCATAATTATGCTCAATTCTGTCAATTGCTCAACAGTAATTTGTTCACCCACCGTAGAATACTTATGCTCTTGAGAGAAGCCACTAGTGAAACCTATGGCCCCCGGGTCTATTCTCATCATATCAATCTCCATTACTTTAATACTTGCTTTGTTTTTACTTTGCCTTTTACTTTTCACTTTGCATCTCTATACCAAAAATACCAAAAATATTATTTATCATCTCTATCAGATCTCACTCTCGTAAGTGACCGTGAAGGGATTGACAACCCCTAATCGCGTTGGTTGCGAGGAGCTATTGTTTTGTGCAGGTACGAGGGACTTGTGCGTGGCCTCCTACTGGATTGATACCTTGGTTCTCAAAAACTGAGGGAAATACTTACACTACTTTGCTTCATCATCCTCTCCTCTTTGGGGAAATCCAACGCAGTTCTCAAGAGGTAGCAAGAAGAATTTCTGGCGCCGTTGCCGGGGAGGCTCACGCAAGAGCAAGTCAAGCACCGTACCAAGTACCCATCACAATCCCTATCTCCCGCATTACATTTGTTGCCATTTGCCTCTCGTTTTCCTCTCCCCCACTTCACCCTTGTCGTTTTATTCGCCCTATCTTTCCCAATCTCCTCTTCTTTTCCCGTTTGCCTTCTCGCTTGCCTTTTCTTTGCTCGTGTGTTGGATTGCTTGTTTGTCGCGATGGCTTTACCTAGATTTGGTGATCTTCACCTTAAAAGGTTAGAGGAGATCAAAACCAATGTCACGAAGTTTATGGTTCTGCAATTTGAGCATAATAATTTCTTTAGAAATGAGCTTAAGGAACAAAAGGTTTTATGAGTTATATGAATAAAGAGCTCGATGATATGTCTAAAGAATTTGATGGTATAAGATCCCAAATTGCTCGTCCTGAAAAATTCACCGCTGAAATTTCGGATATGCAAGCTACCTTAGTCAATAAGATGGCCGCTAAACCGAATTCCTATGAAAATCAAGATGAAGATCTGAAAGTTATTAATGTGTCCCCCATTAAATCTTTGTTTTGCAATATGAAGCTTGATGAAACTGAATATGATCTTCCCTTACCTAGAAGGCATTCTAAGAATTCAGAGTTTTTAGATCTTGATGATGAAATTGATAAATGTGGGATTGAAAGAAATAAAAACCTAGATGTTGCTAAACCCACTATATTGGATCTCAAGGAATTTAATTATGAAAATTGCTCTTTAATTGATTGTATTTCCTTGTTGCAATCCGTGTTAAATTCTCCTCATGCTTATAGTCAAAATAAGGCCTTTACCGAACACATTGTTGATGCCTTGATGCAATCTTATGAAGAAAAACTTGAGTTGAAAGTTTCTATCCGTAGAAAGCTCTATGATGAGTGGGAACCTACTATTAAAATTAAAATTAAAAATTATGAGTTTCATGCCTTGTGTGGTTTGGGTGCTAGTGTCTCCACTATTCCCAAAACTTTGTGTGATTTGCTAGATTTCCGTGACTTTGATGATTGCTCTCTAAACTTGCATCTTGCGGATTCCACTATTAAAAAGCCTATGGGAAGAACTAACGATGTTCTTATTTTTACAAATAGGAATTATGTGCCCGTAGATTTTATCGTGCTTGATATAGATTGCAATCCTTCATGTCCTATTATTCTTGGTAGACCTTTCCTTAGAACGGTTGGTGCAATTATTGATATGAAGGAATGGAATATTAGATTCCAATTTCCATTAAAGAAAGGCATGGAACACTTTCCTAGAAAGAAAATAAAATTACCATATGAATCTATCATGAGAGCCACTTATGGATTGCCTACCAAAGATGGCAATACCTAGATCTATCCTTGCTTTTATGCCTAGCTAGGGGCGTTAAACGATAGAGCTTGTTGGGAGGCAACCCAATTTTATTCTTAGTTTTTTGCTTTTGCTTCTGTTTAGGAATAAATAATCCATCTAGCCTCTGTTTAGATGTGGTTTATGTTTTAATTAGTGTTTGTGCCAAGCTAGACCTATTGGATCTTCTTGGATGATAGTTATTTGATCTTGCTGTAATTTCCAGAAACTTTACGCTCAGTTCCCGAATTATTAAAAATCACCAGAACGTGATAAACTACTGATTCCAATTGCTTCTGATCAATAAACAAATTTTCTAGGTCTTCTAATTTTGTTAGAGTTTTTGGAGTTCCAGAAGTTTGCGTTAGTTACAGATTACTACAGACTGTTCTGTTTTTGACAGATTCTGTTTATCGTGTGTTGTTTGCTTATTTTGATGAATATATGGCTAGTAAAATAGTTTATAATCCATAGAGAAGTTGGAATACAGTAGGTTTAACACCAATATAAATAAAGAATGAGTTCATTACAGTATATTAAAGTAATCTTTTGTTTTCTTTCTCTAACGGAGCTCACGAGATTTCTATTGAGTTTTGTGTTGTGAAGTTTTCAAGTTTTGGGTAAATTCTTTTGATGGATTATGCAACAAGGAGTGGAAAGAGCCTAAGCTTGGGGATGCCCATGGCATCCCCAAGATAATCCAAGGACACCAAAAAGTCAAAGCTTGGGGATGCCCCAGAAGGCATCCCCTCTTTCGTCTACTTCCATCGGTAATTTACTTGGAGCTATATTTTTATTCACCACATGATATGTGTTTTGCTTGGAGCGTCTTGTATCATTTGCGTCTTTGCTTGTTAGTCTACCAAAATCATCCTTGTTGTACACACCTTTTGAGAGATCCATACATAAATTGGAATTTGATAGAATACTCTATGTGCTTCACTTATATCTTTTGAGCTTGATAGTTTTGCTCATAGTGCTTCACTTATATCTTTTGAGCGTGATAATTTTTGCTCTAGTGCTTCACTTAGATCTTTTAGAGCACGGTGGTGGATTTGTTTTAAAGAAACTATTGATCTCTCATGCTTCACTTAAATTATTTTGAGAGCCGTTAATAGCATGGTAATTTGCTTAATATTAATATACTTGGTATTCAAGATATGTGAAACTTTCTTTTGAGTGCGTTGAATACTAAGAAAAGTTTGATGCTTGATAATTGTTTTGAGATATGAAGATGGTGATATTAGAGTCATGCTAGTTGAGTAGTTGTGAATTTAAAGAATGCTTGTGTTGAAGTTAGCAAGTCCCATAGCATGCACGTATGGTTAAAGTTGTGTAACAAATTTGAAACATGAAGTGCACCTGGCTTGTGCATCCTTATGAGTGGCGGTCGGGGAAGAGCGATGGTCTTTTCCTACCAATCTATCCCCCTAGGAGCATGCGCGTAGTACTTGATTTTTGATGACTTCTAAATTTTTGCAATAAGTATATGAGTTCTTTTGACTAATGTTGAGTCCATGGATTATACACACTTTTACCTTTCCGCCTTTGCTAGCCTCTTTGGTACCGTGCATTGCCCTTTCTCACCTTGAGAGTTGGTGCAAACTTCGCCGGTGCATCCAAACCCCGTGATATGATACGCTCTATCACACATAAACCTCCTTATATCTTCCTCAAAACAGCCACCATACCTACCTATTATGGCATTTCCATAGCCATTCCGAGATATATTGCCATGCAACTTTCCACCGTTCCGTTCATCATCATCATGACATACTTACTTTTGTCATATTGCCATTGCATGATCATGTAGTTGACATCATATTTGTGGCCAAGCCACCATGCATTATTTTTCATACATGTCACTCTTGATTCATTGCACCATCCCGGTACACCGCCGGAGGCATTCATATAGAGTCATATCTTGTTCTAGTTTCGAGTTGTAATCCTTATGTTGTAATCAATAGAAGTGTGATGGTCATCATTATTAGAGCATTGCCCAAAAAAAGAGAAAGGACAAAAAAAGGAAAGGCCCAAAAAAAAGAAAATAAATAAAAAGGGCAATGTTACTATCTCTTTTTCCACACTTGTGCTTCAAAGTAGCACCTTGTTCTTCATGTAGTGAGTCTCATATATTGTGCTTCAAAGTAGCACCATGTTTTTCATATAGTGAGTCTCATAAGTTGTCTTTTTATACTAGTGGGAATTTTTCATTATAGAACTTGTCTTGTATATTCCTATGATGGGCTTCCTCAAATGCCCTGGGTCTTCATGAGCAAGCAAGTTGGATGCACACCCACTAGTTTTCTTTTGTTGAGCATTCATAGCTCTAGTGCATCCGTTGCATGGCAATCCCTACTCCTCATGTTGACATCAATTGATGGGCATCTCCATAGCCCATTGATTATCCTCGTCAATGTGAGACTTTCTCCTTTTTGTCTTCTCCACACAATCCCCATCATCATATTCTATTCCACCCAAAGTGCTATATCCATGGCTCACGCTCATGTATTGTGTGAAGCTTGAAAAAGTTTGAGATTATTTAAGTATGAAACAATTGCTTGGCTTGTCATCGGGGGTATAGAAGTTGGGAACATCTTTGTGTGACGAAAATGGAGCATAGCCTAACTATATGATTTTGTAGGGATGAACTTTCTTTTGCCATGCTATTTTGAGAAGACATGATTACTTTGATTAGTATGCTTGAAGTATTACTATTTCTTTTATCAATATGAACTTTTATTTTGTATTCATTCGGATTTGAATATTCATACCAAAATTAAGAAGATTTACATTGAAATTATGCCAAAGTGTCACTCTGCATCAAAAATTCTCTTTTCATCATTTACCTACTCGAGGACGAGCAGGAATTAAGCTTGGGGATGCCTGATACGTCTCCAACGTACCTATAATTTTTGATTGCTCCATGCTACTTTATCTACTGTTTTGGACTATATTGGGCTTGATTTTTCCACTTTTATATTATTTTTGGGACTAACCTATTAACATGAGGCCCAGCCTAGAATTGTTTTTTTTTTGCCTATTTCAGTGTTTCGAAGAAACAGAATATCAAATGGAGTCCAACCGGAATGAAACCTTGAGGAACGTGATTTTCTCACCGAATGTGATCCAGGAGACTTGGACCCTACTCCAAGGAACAAAAGAGGCAGTCACGAGGGCGGGGGGCGCGCCCCCTGCCTTGTGGGCCCTCTGTTGCTCCACTGACGTACTCCTTCCTCCTATATATACCTACGTACCCCAAACGATGAGAACAAGAGCCAAAAACCTAATTCCACCGCCGCAACTTCCTGTATCCATGAGATCCCATCTTGGGGCCTGTTCCGAGCTCACGAGGGGGCATCCACCACGGAGGGCTTCTACATCATCACCATAGCCCCTCCGATGAAGTGTGAGTAGTTTACTTCAGACCTTCGGGTCCATAGCTAGTAGCTAGATGGCTTCTTCTCTCTTTTTGGATCTCAATACAATGTTCTCCCCCTCTCTCGTGGAGATCTATTCGATGTAATCTTCTTTTTGCGGTGTGTTTGTTGAGACCGATGAATTGTGGGTTTATGATCCAGATTATCTATGAATAATATTTGAATCTTCTCTGAATTCTTTTATGTATGATTGGTTATCTTTGCAAGTCTCTTCAATTATCCGCTTGGTTTGGCCAACTAGATTGGTAGTTCTTGCAATGGGAGAAGTGCTTAGCTTTGGGTTCAATCTTGCGTGTCCTTTCCTAGTGATGTAAGGGCAGCAAGGCACGTATTGTATTGTTTCCATCGAGGATAACAAGATGGGTTTTTTATCATATTGCATGAATTTATCCCTCTACATCATGTCATCTTGCTTAAGGCGTTACTCTGTTTTTAACTTAATACTCTAGATGCATGCTGGATAGCAGTCGATGAGTGGAGTAATAGTAGTAGATGCAGGCAGGAGTCGGTCTACTTGTCTCGGACGTGATTACCTCCATCGAGAGGGCCCGAACCTGGGTAAAAACATCATGTCCCTTGTCTCCTGTTACCATCCGCCTAGACGCACAGTTCGGGACCCCCTACCCGAGATCCGCCGGTTTTGACACCGACACACACCATGGAATACCGTATTGGACGGTTTAAGATTCTTGTCTGTTAGCCCCACACGGCGGAAGGGCTCATAGTATAAGATATTAATGCTGCTTCCTCCATCCATGAGCACCTTGGTGAACTTGTAACCTCCCACCTGAGGTGCCACCACCAATGCTAGCTGACCCGGATTGTCAACCCGGGGAGGGTGATCCTCTCTGCTCCATATGACTGGCTGTTCAGACCAGCGTAAATAACGAGGCATGACCGGTTCAACAGAATTCACTGCTCGCTTGTGAAGCTTCTAGTCTCGCTTGTCTAAGCTAGTGGTGAATACATGATATTGCCCGCTATTCAACTGCTTTGATTGCTCGATAGCCCGGCTGCTGCTCTCGGTTGTAACCACCACAGCTATTCTTATTGTTTTGATTGTTATGTCCACCACGATCTCCATTGAAGCCTGAACCGCATTTCTCCACCGTGACCCGCCCATGGAATCCGGATCCTGAGCCACCACCTGATCCGTGATCATACCGGAAAGCATTAGAATTTTTGAACTCCTGCATAATATAGCAATCCTTCCAAAGGAGGGTGGCTGGTGTTTCCTTCGTCCCGTGCTTTGGACAGGGCTGGTTTAATAGATAAGTTAGGCGGTCCGGGTTGGGGTTTGGAGCCCCACCGCAATTTGGCGGTTTACCCTTCCGTCGCTGGCCCCTGTCCTGCGCGCTAGTATTAGCCACAAAATCCATGATGCCATCCGCTTTACGCTTGCCTCCGTTACCATGACCTGCCGTGTTGTTGCTGCCCCTTGGAGTTGCTGTTCTTCTTTCCCTTCCCTGTCTTGTCATCATCAGACTCGGGATCCTTGGTACTATCAGAATCAGCATACTTCACTAATGCAGTCATGAGGGTCCCCATATCGTTACAATGGCGCTTCATCCATCCCAATTTCAACTTCAAAGGTTTAAACCGGCAGTTGCTTTCCAAAGTCATAACCGCGGAGTCGGCGTTGATACGGTCTGATGAGTGCAAAATTTCTGAAACTCGGCGTACCCATCGGGTTGTTGACTCTCCTTCCTCCTGGACACAGGCCGCTAAGTCCACTATCGACATGGGCTGCTTGCATGTATCCTTGAAATTCTGGATAAACCGGGCTCGCAACTGGGCCCATGAACTAATAGAATTGGCTGGTAAGCTCTTTAACCAAATACGGGCTGTCCCTTCAAGCATCATGGTGAAATACTTTGCACATGCCGCTTCATCTACGTCAAGCATCTCCATGGCCATCTCATAGCTCTCTACCCCATGTTTCCGGAGACAAATCGGCCGTGTAATTCGGCACCTTGCGCGGGCCCTTGAAATCCTTGGGCAGGCGCACATTGCGTAAAGCAGGGACAAGAAAGGCACTCCCAAATAACTAGAAGTGACTCCTGGCTCGATCGAGATGGTTGGACGAAACGGCATAAGCTGTCGAGCCTCATGTTGCGCTGCTAACTTGGCATCCCTTCGTGCTCGGGCCCGGTCCACCACTTCCTGAGCATCACCAGCCGGGTTATGGCCACGGGGGGCTTCATGGTTCCGTGCATTACTGGATACGGCCGGTTCATCCATCCGCTCTTGTAACTCCGCTTGGACGGGGTGGAATGAATTCGTCACGGCTATATGAATATGCTTCCTGCTGAACCAAGCCTTTTCGAAGAAGTTCCTTAATCCGGCGCGTCTCCACCGCTTGCGGAGAATCACCTTCAATTGGGATGGCCTCCAGCCGTGAAGCGGCGGTGATAAGATTGTCCATTGGATTGGAATAATGACCTGGAGGTGTCTGGACAGGCTGAGGCACGATATTATTCTGCCGAGGCGGCTCCATCAGGCGAGGCTGAACCGGCGCACCCGGCCCAGGTGCCTCCGCCCGGTTTATCACTGGCGGGTTACTAGTCCCTGCTCCTGGGGTATTAAAGATGTTTCTGGCATCGAAAACCGTCGGTAGGCGAGACCGATGCTTCCTTTTCAGGACTTCATGCGACGCATTCTGGTCCAGCATAAGCCTATAGGCCTGCGCATCCAAAGCGGCCCGCTCTCCGGCCATCCTGCTGTTCTCGGCTGCTAGGTCAGCTTTGGCCTGAGTGATCTGTTCCCTCACATTTGCAATTTCCGCGTTGTGGGCGTCCTGATCCGCCGGGTTAGCCTCCACCATAAGCACGGCCAACGCATCAAACATATCAGATAAAAGTTGAGCAGGCGGGTGCACAGGGCCTCCTGCCCCGGCCGCCGCTGCTGACCCGGAGAACATTGCTGCTGCGGTCGAAGAGTGGATCGCCTCCTGCGTACCGGCCATGAATATCCCAACCCGGTTGGGCAGATCAGAGGGGTCCGGAATACTGTCACCATCGGAACAGCCCCCAACCCGGCCGTCTTGTAGCTGATACAATGATTCAGTTTCTCCGGTCGAGGACTCGTCGCCGGAATAAACGACGGTCTCGCTACCAGATTCCGATTCACCATCATATTCTCCTCCGTGGATGACCCCCACGAAGGCACGCTTCATGGCCGGTTTACCCTGGGCAGATCTCGCACGCTGAGCCGTTTCGACGAGGTCGGTGCAGATTTCCGGCTCAGGGCCCGGTTCACCGATCTTGCCAATGCAGACGTGTATGCCACCAAAGGGGACCCGGTACCCGTACTCAATCGAGCCGGCCTCGGTGCCCCAGCCTGAATCGTCGATGTAGAGCTTGCCGCGACGACTCTTGGTCATCCGGCCCACAGCGTAACCCTCAAGTCCTTCGAAGCTGCCCTCCAAGAACTTGAAACCATCGTGCGATAGCCCCACAATGGGCGCCAACTGTCGTGGTTTTGTCACGGCGGATGTCCTCATGAAAGGACGTAGTCGTGGAGCCCTCGCTACGGGTTAGCTTGAAGGGGTTAAAGCGGACACAAGGACGCAAGAGAGTTTATACTAGTTCGGCCCCTTCGATGAAGGTAAAAGCCTACGTCTAGTTGTGATGGAATTGATGGGGGTTTCGATGACTAGGGAGCAAACAAGCTTCGCCTAAGTCTCGAGTTGTTGTCTATCGTCCTGAATCGCCTCCAGGTCGTCCCCTTATATACATGGGTGGCGCCCGTCGGTTCACAGAGTCCCGACGCCGGTTTATAGATGTATCCAGCTCGGTCTCTGCTATTCCTATACAAGTTACATACGCACGCCGGTTTACGGCTACAGGCTTTAAACTGGCTATGGGCCTTAAGCTCTCATCTGCCTACTTGGGCTTTAATATACTCAACTACTAATGAAGTTAACCCGGCCTGTCCTGGCCGATTTACGCCCAGTAGTAATATCCCCAACATTATTTCTATCCATGTTTGCAGGCAAGGGATTGTTACAGATCCAACGAAATTATAATTACCATATTTGTCCTCCACATCTTCGCTATGTAGGCTTATGGATGTACATAGCTTTGGCAAAATATTGATTTCCTGTTCAATCATACGGATGTAAGGATGTTTATGGCACGTGTAATTGTTTGTACATAAGCATTGGCTCAAGATAAGGTTGATGGAACTATTTTGTATATATGTTCTCCCCATTTAAAAAAATATAGGTAAGTTCTATGGGGATAGCTGGAGCGATGTATTTTGTATTTACAATGTGTACATCTATCTATCATTCCTTTTGGTTGCATGCCTATCGAGTATTTGATGCATTCACCTATGATTAGTAGTGATGCTTAGTCCTCCTAAATTAATCTCATATATACCATTGCAGGTTGTGCTTTACGATCCTAATGAGAAATTCGACAAGAAATATTTTCCAATTGGGAGAGGCTTCTTCATCAGTTCTGTGAGAAGTACAATTATTTAACACACATTTTATCTTGATTATCTTTTCAACCAATGTATCATCTAGCAACCTCTATTCCAAAAATTAGCACATTTTCCATTGAAAAAAGAACAATTGTACTTGATGGACAACAATGGACGTAGGCTGGCATCTAATAGATGTGATATATTTTTTGCTTTTTTATATCTTCAAAATTGTACACTCACCCACCATATTGATTTCCATAGAGCATATGTTGTGGGCATGTTAATCAGTCTTCTATTTATGAAGTAGCCATTCATTGGTCCATGTTTTGCTGATCGACTCAAAGTATATTGTTTTCTTCAATTTATACTGTGATATGAAACCAGAATAAGTCTTAATGAATGGGAATCAAAAGTTCTTTATTGGAGTTTTGAAGATCTGAAGAACCCACTCACCCGGACATCATTTCAGTTGGTCCGGTGGTGTCATAGTTGGTGTATCTGATTTCTGCAGGTTTAGGGATAATGGACAAGACCTGTATGGACTTAACACTTGGTGAGCTTCCTACCAATGGTGACTGGGTAGATCTGATGTTGTTTGTAATTAGTTTTTATATTAGCAATATGAAAATATGAGCTAAACTATAGACAATTTATTAGTATATGTTTGTAGAATATGTATTGAAGATGAGTAGCATGCACGGTGCATGTTAATGTGAGTTTTGTTCATGCATAATGACATGGTGCGTTGGCATAGTTGCATGTTGTGATAACTAAATTTCGTGGGGCATGCATGGTGGCATGCTATCTTTCTTAGTATGTTTCCATGCTTGCAAACCTTATCTAGCTCATTTCTTAAGAGATTGACAATCGTCAAGTTCGCAGCCTGGTCCTTTTCACTGTTGAACAAATGCAGAACAAAAAAACCAAGTTTGTGTCTGGCAAATGGTCCTTTGGCTACTCCATTTATTCAGGTTATGAGCCAGCTGAAAGCTGATGCTAGCTACTGGCTAGGAAAGATTTAGTTCCTGGTCATTTTATGGCCATGTCGGTCGTCGTAAGTGGTAGTTTAACTGTTTCTGTTTTTCCCTTTTTGATGTTTTTTAAAACTGTTTTTGGTTGGTGTACGGTCATTTCTTTGTCGTTGTACTATGAGACTTTGGCATTCTCTTATCCTATATACCTAAGAAGTTCACCCCCACTATTTGTACTCTGCCTATCTATCCACATGACCCAGTCTGCTACCAACGGAAAGTCAATTCTCTTTACTATTACAATGTTGACATTGGAATTTTTAGTGTTGGTTTGATGTTCTATTTAGTTTCTATCCTACTTTCAATGCTAACAAAAAGATCTTGTAGCAACGCGTGGGGTATCATCTAGTTCTAATAAAACCCAACTTATTATGATAACACCTACGACCCGCACGGTAGCTACAGACTAACGACGACAGAACTGCCCTGAACAAAAATCCCACCCCCTCCCGCACGACCACCCACCACTCTCCCTCGAGCCCCACTCCTCCACCAACCTTCCTCCCCCTGTGCAGCACGACACCCCACCCCACCATCACCTACCTCCAGCCCCGTCATCGGCCACCACCTACCAGGCAGCCGGCGACCACGGGATGGCCCTGACCACCATGACGCCCCACCCCACCACCTCCTCCCACTCCCGGTCGGCGTGCCTCCCGCCCCGCCTCACTGCGCCGCGCTGCCACAGATCCATCCAAGCCCAACGGCCGCCGCACCTCCTCCCACTCCCGGTCACCGTGCCTCCCTCCCCATCGCATCCCCGCCCATTCCCCACCCCGCCTCTGCCACCACCTCATGGCGCGCCCACCTCCACTGACAACCAGATCTCAGCCACCCCGGAGCCGAATGCCTCGCACATGCCCGATCTAGCCCACGCCACGCCTGTGATGGTGGTTGCCGACACGAAGGTGGTTGCCTGCTCCCTTCCAGCCCCAGATCCGCTTCGGTCACGGTCACCACCAGACCAAGCTCCACCTCGCCTCATCTCCCCATGCGCCGAACCCTTCCACCCGCACCCCACGTGAGCTCCCCTCCCCTTCCTCCGACTACAGCACGACGAGGTCGATGGGCGCACCAGGGCTCACCTCGTCTACCCCGTGCGGTCCACCCCGGATCCACTGCAGCCCGCCCTCCCGGCCGGGAGATTCTCCCAAGCGCACCGGCCGCACCCTGCTTCTTCTCCCCTTCTGACGAACAGACAAACATGCGAGCCTTTGGGCCATGCAATTCGGAAAGCTTTTTTTCCAGATTTGGCTGTTGATGTGCAGTTCACCAGTAACAGGAGTGCGTCACGGCCGAGCAGCATGAAGCTCGGTTGCTCAGCTGTGCGGATCGGCCAGCTTGTCCATGCAGTTCGCTGGATGCATTTTTTCCCATGCATTTTTTGTTGTTTGTGTGTGGTAGAAAGAAAATTGGAAAAGAACAATTGATGCAGTACACTCACCCTTGTCCCTGAAGTGCATACTCATTGATAAAAAACATTACGGAGGTGATAAAAGAAAAATAATGTGGTTCACTTTTCATAGCATTGAGGTTCACCAACGCTCGACATGAAGTGCACTCCACCTCATTTGGAAAACTGGCAAAATTTACGTCCCACAAAAAATAAATCATGCAGTGCGCTTGCCCGTCCGATGAAGTGCGGATTTTAGTCTAAAAAAGTGCACTCCACCTCGTTTGGTAAAATTTACGTCCAACAAAAAAGAAATCATGCAGTGCACTTGTCTGTCCAATGAAGTGCGGTTTTTAGTCTAAATAAGTGTTGTTTTCTGTCTCATGCAGTATGGCTCGTTTACGATAGTCTCGAGGTTCACTTTTCATAGTCTTGTGGTTCACCAACACTCGACATGAAGTGCACTCCACCTTGTTTAGGAAAATTTACGTACCACAAAAAAGAACCGCCCGTTCACTTCTTATAGTGTTGTGGTTCATTTACACCTGATGTGAAGTGCACTCTACTTTCTCGTTGTAACATCCCAAATTTTCAATTTGGCATATTATACGTAGGTCATCCATGCATATCATATTTTATTGCATTTTCGTTTGCCATCCTCGAAATCCTAAGCAACTCAAGGACCCTCGGAGAGAGTTGGGGATTTTCCGATTTTCATATTTGAATTTTATCAAATAATGAAGACGAGGATTTTGATTTTATTATTTTTCTCTCCGGAAAAATATTTCATGATTAATAATGAATTAGAGGAGATAATATGACTTCTCCAAAAATAATTGAAATAGCGGAGGAAAAATGTTAAAATCATTATTTGGATTTTATTTTATTTATTTGGAATTTTATTTGCCCTAGAGAAAAATTTGCATAATTTAAAAATTGCATTTTAGGGGCCAAGAAAAGTTCATCTTGTTCTAAATATTTTATTTAGGCAAAGAAAACTTTTTTTGCATTTTTAGATTTTTATTTATTTTTTTAGGAATTTTATAAGTTTCATGAACGTTTTAAAAAAAGTGACTCATACTGATCTGGGCAAAGGCCCACCAGCCAGCCGCCGCCGCCTCACTCGGACAGGAGTCCGAGCCGGACTCCTCCTCCCGCGCCGCCTTGCCCCCTCCTCCAAGCCGCCCGCCCGGCCCCCTTTAAATAGCCGCCACCCCCCCCCCCTCTAGCCACCACCACCGCCGCCCACCACCCCGGAGCCCGAGCCCGAGCCCCGAGCCCCGAGTCGCCGCTAGTCGCCGCCGCGCCCGCCCCTCGCCGAGCGCCGCCGCCTCTAGCGCCCTCGCCGCCCCTCGCCGAGCCTCACCGAGCCGCCCGCCCACGGACGACCTCACGGAGGTATCCTCGACGCTGTTTTTTTAAAACCCTTCGTTTTTTAAGAAAAACCCTAGCCGCTTTTTATAGATCGGTTTTATTTTCCGGTTTATTTATTTTGCGGCGTTATTGTTCGTTCATTTTAACGAACGTGTTCGTCGTTTAGTTTTTGCTAACGAACATTCGTTCGTTTAGCCGTTCGTCATTTTCCTTTTATCGGATTTATTCCGCGATTATTCCGATCGTGATTTCTGATCTGATGTTCGAACTAGTATAACTTTTCGCTCGTTTATCGGAATCAGCGATTCAAGCGCTCGAGTTTCATCTGAAACCTCTTTCCGAATAATCAACTCAAACAAGTTTTTGTCTCTGTAAAATTTGACCCTAGTTCAGATTAGTAAACGGATCTTGTTTCTTTCGCCGTTTGAGTTTTGTTGCTCCGTTTGGTTGGATTTTCTTGTGAACCGGAGTTCTTAAGTTGAACTCTCCGATCAACCTCTTTCAGTTGAAGTTTCGTTTGTGCATCTTTGCTTGTTGCTTATGTATGTATTGTTTGCTTGCGATAGAATTCCCGGAGTGCGAAGCGTGTTACTACGAGTCTCTAGGATTCACGGATCGTCAGCAAGGCAAGTAATACTTTGATCATACTCTTTTCATACCCAGTTTTTATGCATTAGTCCAACCCTCAAACATTGCATGGTTAGGATGTCATTAAATTGTGGGTTGGGAAGTAGATGATGAGGTAGGAACCTATTGCCCTGTTACTACCAAACCCTTGGGAGTTACTTCTACGCGTTGCTTATATTGCCATGCCATGCTCGTAGACGTGGTTTGGGTTTGAGAGATATCCATGACAGATGTGAGATTGTTAATTAATGGTTCAACTTAAGGTGGCAACTTAAATACACATCTGGGTGGATTGAGGCACCTGGGGAACCCAGTGTTGTCTGTTTTATTTTTGGAAATCCCGGGGTACCCGTGTGATCTTCCTATGGACCGCCACCCAGGCTCAAAGGGAACTGAGATTATTCATGCTAGAAACTTCCATGTGTAGCCATAAGCTATTATGGGCTCTAGCATAGTTAAGTAAGTTACGTGAAGCTCTCGAAGAGGTAGATCAGCAGGTAGTGAGTTTTGTAGGTTTGGTATGATCTATCCGGAGTAGAGAGTTAACGTTTCCGAAAGACTGTGTCTCGGTCATCCGTTTCTCAAACACCATGCAGTGCGAGAAATCAACGGGAGGCGATCGAGTCTTGTGGGGAAAAGTGCGCAAATCTCTGCAGAGTGTACAATCTAATCATGGTTAGCCGTGTCCCCGGTTATGGACAATTTTGAGTATCTAGTACTTGAGTAATTACATGTATCTCATCACTCTAAATTAATATTGTTGGGTTGATAATTACTTTAATTGGGATTGAGTTGGGGTTATACCTTCTCAATGATGTTTCAACCACCATGATAGTTAAATTAAAATTTATTCCTTTGATGTAGGGAAAAATTGGCTTTTCGCAAATTATAACCGTAGAGCTTTCCACCAGCCAAATATGCATGTAGTGTTAGCATTATTCTGTTATTGCTCTATTGTGTTACATTGCCAGCATATTCCATGTGCTGACCCGTTCTCGGGCTGCAACATATTATGTTGCAGACTTTTCAGACGAGGAGTAAGGTTCGATAGGTCGTTGCCGTGCATCTCAGCTATGCCGTTGGAGTTGATGGACTCACTTTACCTTCCAAGCCTTCTGCTGTTATCGTATTAGATGGCCTTAAGCCATATTATTGTAATAAGTTCTCTTTTGAGACATTCGATGTAATAAGTGTGTGATTGCTACTCTGTTATAAATCCTTCGAGTACTGTGTGTGTCAGCATTACCGGTCCAGGGATGACACGGAAGCACAGAGACTTTACCATCTGAGGTCTGGTCGCTACAAGATGGTATCAGAGCACAAGCTGAGTGTAGGACACGACCATTAAGATAAAACCATAGGTCACTCTTCTCTACTCATTTCTGACTCCTCTCCATCTTTCCACTCTTTAGGATGACGGAGATGAAGTACAAGTTTGCGCAACCGGATGAAGACACACCTTTTGGACGCCACTTGAAGGAAGTCACTAGGTACCTGAATATTGAATACTAAGCTTCACCGGACGTATAACGCCACCTTACCGTAAGAAGAGTGCCGGAAGATTCAAGCTCTAGTTCCGGAAGGACGCCACGCCAAGCACGGAGCCCATAGTGTGTGTTTTCAATGCACCAACATGGAGTTTGGGAAAGAGTATGGCAGCTCACATTACCATGGGACGCATTGGTGAAGTCTACAATAAGGAGCTCAAAGACACCATATATCAAATATGCGGGCGCCGAGACGAGCAATGGGAAGTAATCAGCACCAAGAAGGATAGATCCATTGCAGCTTACATCCAAGAGCTAAACCAGCACATTCGACGTCAGAGAACCAGATGTCTTGCAGACATGATGGATTTGCGTATATGCAAAACTAGGATCATCGAGCTGGAGGAAGAACTCAAATTTACACGCGATGGATATGAGGAAGAAATCAAGACCCTACTGGAGAAGAATGACGACCTAGTCAAGAAGATCGGAGTCTTCATGGGAGGACCAGCACCGAAAGAAGAGGAAGAAGATCCCACTTGTCCGGACAACTACATCATCATCGACGACACCGACTTTGATCCAAGTGATGATGACTATGAAGACGAAGCTGGAGCAGACATCATGGAGGCTTCCACCGATCAAAGTTTCTAAATGACCACCATATAATAGTAGTATTCCCCCATGTAACTAGTATTAAATGAGCACTTATGTGATAGTCCTAGACCGTTTTGTATGCCCTTGCTTGATTGAATGAATGTGTGTGTTTGCCTCATGTGCATATGGGTAGTGTTTTCTCGCTAGACCTCTTTCTATTCTAATCTCTTCCATCTAAACCCTCGATGCCTCCGAGACGTGACCCGGTTTTGTTTTCCCACCGAGCTCACCCACTGATCCAAAGCAGCAGAATGCCTTGATGCAATTGCTAGTTCGTAACTGTGGCAATGCCAACAACAACAACAACCCGCCGCCAAAGGGACAATTTAGCCCGCTCGAGGTTACAACCGCCGGTGTTTTCCAAGAGCACCGAGCCAATAGTTGTTGATGATTGGCTACGCCAGATTGAAGGAGTTAACCACCGCAGGATGCACGGATGTTGAAAGGGTGCGCTTTGTCAGACATCAATTGATGGACCAGCAGCCGCATGGTGGGAGAATTACACGGCTACTTTTCCTATAGCCAATGTCACTTGGGACCAGTTCCAACAGCTTTTCGACGCCCATGTTTCAACCGGAGCCATGCAGATAAAGAAGCACAAGTTTCACAACTTACGCCGAGGAACCGTGATCGTGGCCCAAAGACGGGATGAGTTTAGCAAGTTATCACGCTTATGCCCCCGATGATGTGGCCACAGATGCCGCCAAGCAAGAGAAGTTTATGGAAGGGTTGAATGATGAGATGAGTATGCGCTTGATGGTGGCAACTTTCAACAACTACCGGAGTTGGTAGATAAGGCCCTAATGATTGAAGGGAAGCAGCAGCAAATTGAGAGCCGTGGAGGAAATATGGACAAGGGAAGTACAACTCAGAGCTCACCGAAGCCTCGCTTAACCCCGAACTCGGAGGACTTGTTCATAACCATGGAGGTCATAACCATACTTTGGAGGTGGATCGCATAATCAAAATGGTGCGAAGAATGGGAATGGGAATGCAGCCAACAATAATCGAATCGCTTAACCCATCTACACCCGCCAAGAGGGACTTAAGCCAAGTTATTTGCTTTATGCGGGAAGACAGGCACTATGCCAACGACTCGCCTCAAGGAAAGAATGGAAACGGAAATGGGGCGCTGGAAGAAGCCCAATCCATTCAACAAAGGATAAGTGAACCACGTTAACGTGGAGGAAGTTGAAGAGCAGCCGACGCGTAATAGGTAAGTTTTCGGTTCATACATTTACCGCCCTTGTTCTTTTCGACATCGTGCATCGCATTCATACATATCAAGGGATTTGTGGATAAGTTTGTTACCAACCCAAACCCTTAGGACCCCTCTTTAGTGAGCTCGCTTTGAACAGCAGTACATGGCTAGCAAATGGTGCACCCAGATACCCCTAATCATTGGCACGCATGTTTTTCCGTCTGACCTAATTATCTTGGAGTCGCAAGGATTGGATGTGATATTAGGTATGGACTGGATGTCAAAGTATGTAGGAAGTATTGACTGTGCTAGTAAGTCAATTTATCTTACCACCCCAGATGGAAAAAGGATTAAGTATGTATCTAGGCATGTGCCTAGGAGGAGCCAAGTGAATGCCCTCACGGGAGTTGTACAGGAGGAAGTACCTGAGTAAAGGATTATCCGGATGTTTTTCCAGAGGAGTTACCAGCATGCCACCGGATCGAGACATCGAAGTTTCGATAGAACTATTGCCGTGCAGGCCAATATCCAAGAGACCCTATCGGATGCCCGCAAATGATCCGGAGGAAATTAAGAAGCGTATCAAGGAGCTATTGGAGAAAGGTTACATTCAGAGAAGTTCATCACCTTGGGGAGCCCCAAGATTTTTGGTTGAGAAGAAGGATAAATCCTAAAGATGGTTGTTGATTACTGAGCTCTGAATGAAGTAACAATAAAGAACAAGTATCCATTACCAATGATTAATGATCTGTTTGATCAGTTGCAAGGAGTTAAGGTGTTTTCGAAGATTGATCTATAATCAGGATACCATCAGCTGAAGATCCGAGAGAAGGATATACCAAAGACAGCATTTACCACACGGTATGGATTATATGAGTATACGGTCATGTCATTTGGACTGACTAACGCCCCTGCCTATTTCATGAGTATGATGAACAAAGTGTTCATGGAGTATTTGGACAAGTTTGTTGTGGTGTTTATTGATGATATTATGGTTTACTCGAAGAACAAAGAGGAGCACGCGGAACACCTACGTTTGGTTCTCGAGAAACTCAGGGAACACCAGTTATACGCCAAATTCAACATGTGCGAGTTTTGGTTGAAGGAAGTTGGATTTCTTGGGCATGTTATATCGAGAGGGTATAGCAGAGATCCCAAGAAGGTTCGGCCAACATCGAATGGTTGGCACCCACTTCAGTCAGTGAGATTCGCAGTTTCCTTGGATTGGCCGGATATTATCGGAGATTCATTGAATTTTTTTCCAAGATTGCTAAGCCAATGACTGAATTGCTAAAGAAGGATACTAAGTTCAAATGGACACAAGATTGCGAGACAAGCTTTCAGGAGTTGAAGAAACGGTTGACTACAGCCCCAAAGGTTTGACATTGCCGATATACATAAGGAGTTTCAAGTGTATTGTGACGCCTCGCTTGGGACTTGGATGTGTTCTTATGCGGACGGAAACGTTGTTTCAGTATGCCTCACGACAGTTAAAGCCACATGTGTTGAACTATGCCACGATGATTTGGAGTTAGCAGCTGTAGTACATGCGCCAAGACTCGAGACATTATCTTATTGGAAACCGCTGTGATGTGTACAAGGATCATAAGAGTTTGAAGTACATTTTCACACGTATGAGTTAAACCTCGACATGAGGGAGATGGTTGGAACTCATAAAGGATTACGACATGAAGCTACACTATCATCCAGAAAGGCCAACGTCAGAGCGTGGCGCTTTGAGCCGGAAGAGTTATGCCAATATCCTTGAAAGTAGAGGACTGCCAAAGGAGTTAGCTGAGGATATTATGGAACTTCGATTGGAGATTGTTCCAAGGGGTTTTCTTGCAACAATGGAGGTTCAGTCGACGTTATTGAACAAGATTCGAGAAGCTCAAAAGGAGGACAAAGGGATTGCTGAGATAAGAGAGAAGATGGGCGAAGGAAAAGCCAAAGGTTTTCGCGAGGATGAGCATGATACCTTGTGGTTTGAGGACCGAATTTATGTGCCCAACAATTGGAGATCGTGAAGTTAATACTCAGAGGCTCATGACTCACCATACTCGATTCACCCCGAAACACCAAGATGTATTTGGACTTGAAGGAACGCTTCGTGGACTGGTATGAAGAAGGATATTGCGAGTATGTAGCCGCTTGTGATGTATGTCGAGAGTGAAGGCAGAGCATCAAAAGCCAGCAGGATCTGTTGCAGCCTATGCCAATACCCGAATGGAAGTGGGACAAACTTGGCATGGACTTTATTACCGGATTACCTGTAACCAAAGCAGGATATGACTCAATATGGGTAGTAGTGGATCGTTTGACCAAAGTAGCTCACTTCATCCCAAAGGAAAACAACTTATACAAGTGCCAAGTTGACCAAAATATATATGACCAGGATCGATGTTTGCACGGAGTTCCGAGGAGCATCAGACGATAGAGGAACACAGCTTACTTCAAAGTTTTGGCATCACCTACACCAGGACTTTGGGTACCAGATTGAGTTTAGTACCGCATTCCACCCATGCATTTGATGGATGTACAGAGAGAGTCAACCAGATTCGGAGGACATGTTGAGAGCCCGTGCGCTAGATTATGGATCTAGTTGGGATGACAATTTGTCAGACGCGAGTTCTCGTGACAACAACTGCTACTGTGCCGCTTTGAAGATGGCACCGCTCAAGCTCAGATGGACGCCGATGTAGAACACCATTGATGTGGGATGAGGTTGAGACCGCCGGTTGTTTGGACCAGATTTGATCAAGGAATCAGAGGAGAAGGTTAAACTGATTAGAGACACACTAAAGATTGCTCAGTCTAGACAGAAGAGTTACGCAGATTCGAAATGCAAGGAAGTAACCTATGAAATTGGAGACAGAGCCTATCTCATGAGTATCACCCTTGAGGGGAGGAAACGCTTTGGAGTAAAGGAAAGTTAGCCCCAAGATTTGTAGGACCGTGATCGTGTTTTGGAACGGATGGGAGAAGTTGCCTACAAGCTGGAGTTACCTGAAGGATTGCCAGGAGTTCATGATGTGTTTCACGTATCACAGCTAAAGAAGTGCCACGCTGAGATGGCGGACATACCATTAAATGATACAGTGCCCCTAGAGGCGATACAGTTGGATAGTAATTTGACTTATGAGGAGAAGCCAGTAAAGACTCTTGATTTCGACAGTCGAGTCACCCGCAGCAAGGTTATCAAGTTTTGCAAAGTTCAATGGAGCCATCATACCGAGGAGGAAGCCACCTGGGAGCGAGAAGATGACATTCGCAAGGACCATCCGCACCTATTTTCTAGCCAACCCGAATCTCGAGGGCGAGATTCATCTTAAGGGGGGTAGGTTTGTAACATCCCAAATTTTCAATTTGGCATGTTATACATAGGTCATCCATGCATATCATATTTTATTGCATTTCCATCCTCGAAATCCTAAGCAACTCAAGGACCCTCGGAGAGAGTTGGGGATTTTCCGATTTTCATATTTGAATTTTATCAAATAATGAAGACGAGGATTTTGATTTTATTATTTTTCTCTCTGGAAAAATATTTCATGATTAATAATGAATGAGAGGAGATAATATGACTTCTCCAAAAATAATTGAAATAGCGGAGGAAAAATGTTAAAATCATTATTTGGATTTTATTTTATTTATTTGGAATTTTATTTGCCCTACGTAAAAATTTGCATAATTTAAAATTGTATTTTAGGGGCCAAGAAAAGTTCATCTTGTTCTAAATATTTTATTTAGGCAAAGAAAACTTGTTTTGGCATTTTAGATTTTTATTTATTTTTTTAGGAATTTTATAAGTTTTGGCGGAACATTTTAAAAATGATTCATACCGATCGGGCTAAAGGCCCACCGAAAGCCGCCCACCAGCCAGCCGCCCGCCGCTGTCTTGGCCACCGCCGCCCGACTTTCTGGACAGAGTCCGAGCGGACTCTCCTCCTCGCCCGCCTTGCCCCCTCCTCCAAGCCGCCTCCTCCCCCCTTTAAATAGCCGCCACCCCCTCTAGCCACCACCACCCACCCTCGGAGCCCCGAGCCCGAGCCATCGCCGCCGCCGCCAAATCGCCGCCGCCGCCTCCGCGCCGCCCGCCCCTCGCCGAGCCGCCGCCGCCTCCGCCGCGCCGTCCTTGCCCTTGCCGCCGCCGCCTCTAGCCGCCCTCGCCGATCTCGCCGAGCCTCGCGGAGCCGCCCGCCCTGCCGGACGACCTCGCCGGAGGTAGCCCCTCGACGCCGGTTTTTTTTGAAAACCCCTTCGGTTTTTTTAAAGAAAAACCCTAGCCTTTTTTTAGATAGATCGGTTTTATTTCTCTGGTTTATTTATTTTGCGAGCGTTCGCTCGTTCGTTCGTTTTAACGAACATGTTCGTCGTTTAGTTTCTGCTAACGAACATTCGTTCGTTTAGCCGTTCGTCATTTTCCTTTTATCGGATTTATTCCGCGATTATTCCGATCGTGATTTCTGATCCGATGTTCGAACTAGTATGACTTTTCGCTCGTTTATCGGAATCAGGCGATTCAAGCGCCTGGAGTTTCATCTCGAAACCCTCTTTCCGAATAATCAACTCAAACAAGTTTTTGTCTCTGTAAAAGTTGACCCTAGTTCAGATTAGTAAACGGATCTTGTTTCTTTCGCCGTTTGAGTTTTGTTGCTCCGTTTGGTTGGATTTTCTTGTGAACCGGAGTTCTTAAGTTGAACTCTCCGATCAACCTCTTTCAGTTGAAGTTTCGTTTGTGCATCTTTGCTTGTTGCTTATGTATGTATTGTTTGCTTGCGATAGAATTCCCGGAGTGCGAAGCGTGTTACTACGAGTCTCTAGGATTCACGGATCGTCAGCAAGGCAAGTAACACTTTGATCATACTCTTTTCATACCCAGTTTTTATGCATTAGTCCAACCCTCAAACATTGCATGGTTAGGATGTCATTAAATTGTGGATTGGGAAGTAGATGATGAGGTAGGAACCTATTGCCCTGTTACTACCAAACCCTTGGGAGTTACTTCTACGCGTTGCTTATATTGCCATGCCATGCTCGTAGACGTGGTTTGGGGTTGAGAGATATCCATGACAGATGTGAGATTGTTAATTAATGGTTCAACTTAAGGTGGCAACTTAAATACACATCCTGGTGGATTGAGGCACCGGGGAACCCAAAGGTTGTTGTGCTTTTATTTTGGAAATCCCGGGTACCCGTGTGATCTTCCTATGGACCGCCACCTGTGCTCAAAGGGAACTGAGATTATTCATGCTAGAAACTTCCGTGTGCAGCCACAAGCTATTAGGCTCTAGCATAGTTAAGTAAGTTATGTGAAGCTCTCGAAGAGGTAGATCAGCAGGTAGTGGGTTTTGTAGGTTTGGTATGATCTATCCGGAGTAGAGAGTTAACGTTTCCGAAAGACTGTGTCTCGGTCATCCGTTTCTCAAACACCATGCAGTGCAAGAAATCAACGGAGGCGATCGAGTCTTGTGGGGAAAAGTGCGCAAACCTCTGCAGAGTGTACAAACTAATCATGGTTTGCCGTGTCCCCGGTTATGGACAATTTTGTTTATCTAGTACTTGAGTAATTACATGTATCTCATCACTCTAAATTAATATTGTTGGGTTGATAATTACTTTAATTGGGATTGAGTTGGGGTTATACCTTCTCAATGATGTTTCAACCACCATGATAGTTAAATTAAAATTTATTCCTTTGATGTAGGGAAAAATTGGCTTTTCGCAAACTATAACCGTAGAGCTTTCCACCAGCCAAATATGCATGTAGTGTTAGCATTATTCTGTTATTGCTCTATTGTGTTACATCGCCAAGATATTCCATGTGCTGACCCGTTTCGGGCTGCAACATATTATGTTGCGACTTTTCGACGAGGAGTAAGGTTCGATAGGTCGTTGCCGTGCAGCTCAGCTATGCCGTTGGAGTTGATGGACTCACTTTACCTTCCAAGCCTTCCATTGTTATCGTATTAGATGGCCTTAAGCCATATTATTGTAATAAGTTCTCTTTGAGACATTCGATGTAATAAGTGTGTGATTGCTACTCGTTATAAATCCTTCGAGTAATCGTGTGTCAAGATTACCGATCCAGGATGACACTTGCCACGTAGACTTCACCATCTCGAGGTCCGGTCGCTACACTCGCCCTGAAAAATTACGCTTGAATAAAATAAACCATGCAGTTCTCTAACACGTCGATGCAAAGGCGGTTTTTCGTCCGATGCAGTGCGGTTTTCTGTCGGATGAAGTACCCACGTCGATTTGGGTGTCGCAAAAACAGAGTGTCCGCATTTCAAAAAATTTAAAATTGCTCTTAAACCACAAGGAATTAGAGAGAGTGTTCTACATGAAGAAGTTGCGTCTCGTCGATATCTTTTCAATGCCATATCATTTGAATCATTTCGACAACCGGTTTGTAAAATTTTGTGAAAAACAGCCGCTGCCACTCGTCGTCCGCCGCATGATTTTAAAAATTAACTTAAAACTATAAAGAATCTCAAAACCATTTATACATATGGAAGTTGCGCCTTGTCCATAGCTTTCCAACGACGTATTACACGCCTTGTTTCGACAAACGGTTCAAAAATTAGAGCGAAAACAGTAACGAAAATTGAAAAAAAATTAAAAAAAACGTAATTCCGCGATTTAGTAAATTTGAAACTGCTCTTAAACCGTAATGAATTAGAGAAAATAATACTTATCAAAAAGATGCGCCTCGATGATATCTTTCTAATGGAATATCATTTGCTTTATTAGGATGAGCGGTTTAGAAAAAATCACAAAAATACGCTCGCTGCCACTCGTCATCCGCCGCACCATTTTTGAAACTGCTCTTAAATCGCGAGGAATCTCGAAAAGTGTTCAACATGAAAAAGTTGCGCCTAATCAATAGCTTTCCAACGGTATATTATACGCCTCGTTCTGATAAACTGTTAAAAAACTAGAGCGAAAACAGTACCAGAAAAAACACTGCGTGCAGTTTTTTCCAACACAAAGTTCACTCGCGTGAGTACTGCAGCACACTTGGTTCAAAGAATGACGTGCACTTGCATTGAGCATGCAGTGCGGAAGTGTTATCAGAATAGTTATTCTGCTAATATTAGCAGAATAGACTGGCCCTATTCTGTATATATATAGGGTTGGACTATTCTGTTACCCATAACAGAATAATATTATGTTACCCATAACAGAATAATATTCTGTTACCCCCGGCCCTATATAGGCGCGACGCGCCTACACCATAGAAACCCCCCGAACCAGCCCGAACCCAACCCACCTTCTTCCGCCGGAGGCAGCTGTGGCGAAGGAGGCGGCGGCGGCGGCCGAGCTGTGGAGCTCACAAGGCCGTGGCTGGCCGGCGACGGATCCATCGCCGCTATCCCCTTCCTCGGTGACGGCTCCTTCGTCGGGGCCATGATCCCCACCTCCTGCCTCCGTTCTTCGTCGGGGCTCCTTCGCTGGGGTCGTGATCCCCGCCTCCTGCCTCCCTCCCTCGTCGGGGCTCCTTCGTCGGGGCTGTGATCCCCGCCTCCAGCCTCCTTCCCTCGCCGGGGCTCCTTCGCCGAGGCCGTGATCCCCGCTAGCAGCTGCCTCCCTGGAACTCGTTGCCAGACCTCCACCACAAGCAGGAGCATCGTCGTCTCCCCAAGCTCCTTGCCTGCATCAATGGCACCGCCTCCCAAGAACATGCCAGTACGCCGCCCATGAGAGGAAGAAGAAGAAGTCAGATCCAAGAACATGCCACTGGAGGTGATGTCTGCTACCCACACTAATTTTCATCAAAAATTGAATCAGTTCAAAAAATGTTTTCATGTCTGGGTTTGCCTGAAGAAAAATACCACGTTTGTGTCAGTTCATCAGTTCATCAGTCCAGCTATGAAGAAGATTCAGTTTAAAAATTGCACACACTATGCTCTGCCTACATGTTACACTATCAGATTCATCAGTACTACATGTGTGTTGCATCAGTGTCACATGTTCCTATGATGCTGAAGCAGATAGTACATTGCAAATGCTTGCATCAGTTCATTACACCCCAACCACTTGATGCACAGTTTGGATGTCGAGGTTACTGTTAGTACCTCTAATATGGTAGCTTCAGTTCAAGCCAAAAAACATAAACTTATGCATCGGTCCAAGTAGCTACTAGGCTTTATACAAGGTTCAGCTACCACTACAAGTTGTATGATGTTATTTCTAATAGTGCATGTCGTGTAGTTGCGTCAGTTCGAACATGTAAAAGAATGTTGTTGAAAAAATATACACTTGTTACATAGTAACTTCAATGATACATAAACTAGGAGTACTTCTAGTGTAGTTGCATAAGTTATAGATGAGAAAAAGAGAAGACATGCATCAGCTATATATATATATATGCATATCCATACATCTCTGAAGTTCAATGTTAAGTTTGCAAGCAGTGCACCAAATGTTTATGCATCAGTTATAGGGAAAAAGATAAAAACAACTTTCCATAACAGATGAAGTTCAATGTTCAGTTTACAAGCAATGCTAAAAATCAAGACATCAAGACATCGGTCTTGAACATGTACATTCATCACCGATCAAACTAAACCAGATACAAAATAGACAACAAAGTTTAATAATGCCCAGCGATGCAAGCTCAACTTGTACATTGCCTTCCGTGCATGACAAGTTACCCATAGCATGTATACGAGAAAATGCAGAAAATTTTAATCCCAAAATTGTTGAATGTCATTGCAGCAACATGCAAAGCGGCACACGCAACGAGGGTTTGATGAGCCAAGCAGATATGGGGCACCGCCTGGTTGGGTAACACCAGAAATAGCACCTGGATACTTCAACAATACAGGCAGATTTCAAGCTACACCAGAATCATCGAAGCACGGACAGGTTCTTCTATGCAAAGAAACACCGATATCTCGGGAATACAAGCTTTGCCATCATTGGTTGCAACAAGGTCAACAATTTCCCCAACAACAAATGTTTTCCTTCCCTAGCGCATGCAGAAATGCAAGGACACACAGGCTTCCACCAGTCGCTCCGTCAACATCAATCATTCATGCTGCAAAAGCGGTTGCGACGGGAAGACCAGGCCAAAGAGACAAAAATTTTGGCCACTCTAGCCGGGTGCAAAGTACAAGATATGAGCCATATAGACATGAGCAACCTCACAACGAATCTGAGGGAAGACGGCCGTATAATGAGAGACGGAGAGCTTCATCAACATTGCTCCCTCCAAGAGATGCATTACTGCATGTGCCAAGGGTGACACCACCCGAGCCCATACACCAGGGTGAACAGTAAACACAGGAGGCTGCACAGAGCTATACACATGTAAGTATCCATTCAGAAAAAAAAACATACAAGCACAGTCCATACCATGGTACTGTGACCACCCCATCTAACATTTTCATAACTACGTTTTTGTTTGCTTACTGTTGCGTGCAGCCACCTAACATTGAAGCTTACGTTCTGCCAAGGCTAGAGATGCGCTTTGAAACTCTCAAAGAAGCAAAGGACTTCTACAACGTCTATGCAAAGCACGCGGGGTTTGCTGTCAGGGAAGGCTCCAAGGTTGAGACGAGAGTCTACTTTTATTACACGTGCTATGGAGTCTATGAATCGAAGGTGTCAGAAGCAAATAGACAGCGGAACAAGACGACAGTCGGGACTAACTGCGGGGCTAAAATGAAGCTGAAGAGGGAAAATGATGCAACACTTGTCGTAAAAGAGATAGTCTAGGAACACAACCACAGGCTACAGCTCACCCCCCCCCCCCAAATGCTTGTCTTCTTGCACTGCCACAAAAACTTTGACAAAACAATCTTGGAGTACGTCAAGTACCTGCAGTTCAAAGGAATTGAGCACGCGCAAACCATGAGCATACTGGGCGGCGATGACCCCGGTAGCTACTTCCTCAAAATGAATGCCAAAGACCTGATTAACATGTAAGTACAAACTTGTTCTCCTCCCATAAACCCCCTCCGTCTTTTTTCCTCTATCGGTACAAACATATTAAGCAACGAATGACCTGAGCCAGTTCAACATGCATTTTTGAATGACTGTTCGCTTTTAATATGTAGCAAAGCAAAGAATTCAAGGATGGATGATGTGGACAATGTCCTAAAGACTGTCAACTTCTTTAGGGAGATGAAAGATATAAAAAGGGAATTCTTCTGTGACATGCAACTTGATGAGTCCGACGGAGTTAAGAACATATTCTGGGCGAACGCAAGCTGCCGAGGGGCGTATCAGGACTTTGGTGACTGCGTAGCTTTTGACACCACATATAAGACCAACAAGTACCATATGCCACTTGGGGTGTTTGTGGCTACTAACAACCACTTACAGACTACATTCTTTGGTTTCGCCCTGATAAGAGATGAGGATGCAGATTCATTCAGATGGTTGTTCAAGACATTTTTAAGGTGCATGAAAGGGAAGGCTCCTACATGCATCCTCACAGGTACAACCGCCAAAACCACCCCAACCACCCCCCCCCCCCAAAAAAGGAAAATAACACAATAAAAATGATGTGTCCGTTCTATTGGTATATATGCACTACCATCTGCTGACCACTCCACGTCTCTTTTCTCATTACTGCATCAAAGGCTCGCAATGGCTTTGGCAATCCTGCATGCTTTCAAGAACACAAGATACAAGTCGTGCATCGCACATTATGAAGAAGTACAGGGAACACCTCGCATACCTGTACAACCTGCATGAAGACATTAAGGATGAATTCACATCAACCCTCAACTGGACCCTCATGCCAACTGAGTTTGAGGCTGCCTGGAAAAGACTCATGGATAAGTACAACCTCCATGATGATGCCACGATGGTGGGCATGTGGAACGAGCGTGAGAGATGGATATCAGCCTACTTCAAAGAAATTTTCTGCGCCAAAATGACATCCACACAACGAAGTGAGAGCATGAACTATGTGCTCAAGAAGAACTTCGCAAGTGAGTGACAAAACCTACACCAGTTTGTCATCCAGGTAAACTCCTGCGTCAAAACCAGGAGGCAGACAGAGAACCAGGAGACAATGGGTAACCGGGTATAGCTCTATCACCTGTGTAAGACAAAAAACATGCTTACTATCGTAAAACTTTATTAGTTAGACAAGTTTTTGCTGCGAGAAAACTAATAATTTGGTCATCATTCTTGCATGGGCAGAAGGAAAAAACACGCTGACCTTCTATGGGTTTGACACCCAGATGGCAAAGCTTTACTCACGAGCTGTGTACAACGAGATTAGAAAAAGGCTAAAATTGAGCACACTCTTCACGACGACAGAGAAGGAAGAGCCCACAAAGTACCTCGTGCGCTACAACAACCCGCAAAAACTGTTTGTGTGGTTTCAGCACGCATTCCAGGGGGTTGCAGACCCCGTGGGAGAAATATATGACTGCGAGTGCAAGCTATGGGACCACACAGGTGAGGACTCAAAAAACATGGTACATACTGTACTACTTATTTTTGCAAAGTTTTTGTTCAAAAGAAATGACAAAAAACATGCACCTCTTCCAAAAAAATACAGGTATTTTCTACGTACATGTCTGTGCATGATGTAGACAATTAAGGCTGCCGGCGTTCCAGAGAAATAGATCCTCAGGAGATACACCAAACACCCGAACATCCAGCCAACATTCAACAGAAATGACTTGAGGACAGTAGCGTCAAACAACGCATCCCAATACTGCATTGAAAGCTCACTGCTGCAGCTGAACATGAGGGTGCACCGAAAAAGCTTGAGAAGCCAAGAGCAAATGGCGAGATCACGGGTCGTCATGGACAAACTTGAATAAGAACTCGACGCCATGCATTCTGCTGAAAACGGAGGTCTTGCGGACAATGAAGCCATTGAGCAGGATATTGCTACAGTCTTATCGGAGATGAACCATCTGGGAGCTATTGACCCATTCGACAATGAGGAAGAGGAGCAACAACAACCAGAGCTTGCCCATGTACAAACTCAAGAGCAGCGACATGCTCACATGCAAGATCATGAGCTTGATGGTGCTGTAGGCAAACCACATGACAACAGGACATCCTACCAGCAGCAGCAGGAAAGGGTAATTAAACCACCCATATTCTCAAACACAAAGGGGAGGAAGAGTAAGACGCAACCAGCGAAAGCAGCAGCCAAAAAGCCGCCACGCCCCATCAGGCGCGTGGAATTTGGCCCGGACGGCAAACCTCTCGGGATAAGGGCATGCAGATTCTGCAACATCGTGAACAATCATAATTACCGCACATGCCCACTCCGCACAGATGCCATTGTAAACAAGCAAAAGCGGCAGAAGCAGATTGGAGTCGCCCAGGTTTCTACCAATGGAGACGACACACGTAACAACTACACTTGCCGCAAGTGTGGGGGAACTGACGGACATAATTCCCGCAAATGCAAAGTGGGCAAGGAGGTCAGTGGTGCTGAACAGAAACATGGCAAGGTGCAGAGTTCCAAAAACTCAAAAGAAGAGGATGAAGAAGAAGAGTTTGACGAGAATGACGAACAATCATACGAAGACAATGAAGATGACAGTATTGGGGACGAGGAAACTGAAACTGACGATGAAGCGGCCAAGGCTCAACCAGGAAAGGGCGCTGGCAAGGGACAACATTTAGGAGGAGCTCAAGACTGAAGAATCCATAGTGGTTATGCTGCTGCGTCAACTGAAAAATAAGCTTGTACTCTCAGTTGCCTCGGTACACAATGAGGAAGCATATCAGAAACACTGTCGTTACCAAAACATATTTAGCTTTATCATCGATTTCTCAATCATTACTATAGTTAAGATATAATTTGTGATTTGTGCCCGCTGGACAAGTGATATTATTATGTAAACCATTTTATAATCCTTTTGAATGCAGCCACAAATATATTTGAAAAAACTTATCTAGATTTATGTAACGCCAACACTACTATTTACCGGTAACTCAGCAAAAATATGTTAAGGAAAAAATAAACTCTTATAGTACATCAGTACTAATAATTCTCACTCATCAGTACAAGGGAGGGTAACCAAACACACCCGTGAACACCTCAAAAAACATCATTTCAAAAACAAGCTATGTCTGGTTCTGCCAGTCCTAGTTCAGAAAGTCCATCAGTACATAAAAATAATTACCTCAAGCAAACAAAACAAATTGAAAGTGTAAATATAATACACCTGTACTGATGAAAAACTAGCTTATCTGTAAAAATACTTTCAAAGATTATGCTGATATAAACAATCCTTTCAAAAAAACAAAATTGTTTTAAAAAAGATTAGCATGACACACATAGTCTGACTGGTATTTGGTAAGTTCAATTACACTTCAATCACCAGTCCAAGTACCCACAGTAGAGGAGTACAAACCTCCATCATCACCAACCCTGACACGCACAAGTGGGAGAAGCAGCTGATAAGTAGAGCTTGACAAGACGGATCAGTGTGACAGTAAAATGCCATCATCATCGACCCTAAGACGAGCAAGTGGGATAAGCAACTGATAAGTACAGCTTGACAAGACTACTCAGTGCGACTAGATTAATACCCTGGCAAAGAAATTGGCTTGGACGGTTGGTTCTTCCAGGCCACCGCCCGTGCCACCCACTGGCGGTTGCCACAAGGGACTGCAAACGGCGACCCCACGACCACTACACCCACGTCCCCGACGAACTGCCTCCCACACATCCCCGTCCATGCACTACAAAAACCCCATTGTCTTCCATCTCTGCCTCATTCCCAGAACCACCATCGCCGCTTCCATCTCCACTACATGCAAACCAGAAACTTCTCCCTCCCAAACCCATAGTCGCCGGAGGAGGGCCATGGTGGAGGAACCGTCCGCAAAGTGTCATCATGGCGAGACATCCGACAAGAGCAGCAACCTCAACGTCGTTCACGTCCCCGGCGAGAAGCGTGCGTACACCAAAACCCTCACAGGGGTTGAGCTCCACGACAAGGAGATGCTGGAAATCGTCTGCACCAGCGAACCAAACAAGGCCGACGAGATGATCTCCAGGCTCTGGAGGAAGGCTGGCAGCTTGCATCGTAGGATCGTCGGCATTGGTGTGCACTACACCAGGGAAGACAAACCTCCCCAGATGGCAGCAGTCATGCAGTTGTGCGTGGAGGAACTCTGCCTGGTGTACCACATCGCAGCGGCCACAAAATGGTGACCCATACTACTCATTTCCCCTATTTGGTTCATCTGTTTAATTAGTATTGTATCCTGAAAATTTCATCAAACTTGTTTCCCAACTAGATGTACTAGTGTGGTTTGTGAAAGTGGATGCACTACTGCATTTTCTCAAGTAGATACACTATAAATGTATTTTTGAACCTGATGCACTAGATTACTATTTGAGAAATCTTGCAGAAATTAATTTCTAAAGTTGATGTACTAGTGTAGTTTCTGATCTTGATCCCATAGTGTAGTTATTGTACTCGATGTATTAAAAATATGTTCATGTACTTGATGTAGTGAAGTAGTTTCTGAATTTGGTCTAATGTTATTTTCATAAGCAAAAAAACTAAGAACTTGGTGAAGCACTAGTATGTGTTGTCCTATTCAAAAAAAGTAAACTAAACTAGTACTAAAGCAGCACATACAACATTGCCTCAAACTATGTATAATCCAAAAAGAAAAATAACATGATGTACTTGAATTTAATTTCAGAACTTTGTTTACTAGTTTCTGAAGTACATTCATCCATTAATTATGCTATATAAGCATCTACTTCATGGATTCATCACTTGTAAAACAAAAAAAAATGAAGAATTCAAACATCAAAGTAATATTAATCTTCAAAATGTCTCTCTCCTTGCAGGCCCAAGCGCCTGAACGAGATGCTGAAGCATGTGAAGTTGTTCACATTTGCCGGTTTCAGCATTGAAGGCGGCAAAGAGAAGCTGAAAATGGCTGGTTTGGAGATCAACCCCAACAAGTACATCGACATTCAGTGCATCTGGAGAGTTCTGTACACCGGAAAAGAGTACGACTCCTTGACTGATGTTGCAGCCAGCGTCAGCCACCCATTCTACAAAGGCATGAAGAAGAACATCAACACGCAGGAAGACCACATATTGTGGGGGATCAGCCTGCTACCAGACAACCGCATCGAGTACGCAGGAGTAGATGCGTATGCCATGTACAAGTCATGGAACATGATCGACAACATCACAAATGGTTGGGAAATTTCAAAAGCGCGGGAGTCTGACCCCTTCTATGATTGCCCCTTTTAGGGATGAAGATACATCAAAGCCTGCCTTCGTTTTGCTTCCGCTTGTGCTTGCCTTTTATCTTGTTGTTTGAGATTTGTAGTTTGCTCTTGTTGGGTTGAACCAGTATGATTATGCCGTGCTTGTCATGGTCGAACAAGTTTACTTATGTCATCAAGTACATTGTTTTGCTTGTCTCATTATATAAGTTTGGTAGCTTCATATTTTGTTAATCCATCATTTGAAATTCAAAAGTAGCTTCTAAATGGAACTTTGTGGCTGCTCTTCAGTACTAGTTATGAAGCAACTAATCACACAACGATGTTCCATGTGTAGTTTCGATTCAGTATTGTATAGAAAACATAACGTCAAAAACAATCAGTACAATTTGAGTTGCTTAACAACGCTTCAAAAGTTGAAGCAGAAATTCTTAGTACTTCATGTATTGTTCTCATTCATATGTAGCTGCTAGAAAATTAACAAGTACTAAAACACAAAAAGTTAAGAAGCAGCAGCACACACTTATGTTGGTCACTTGCAGACTAAGAATGACAGTACTAGCACACTTGATCGGACAGTACATACTTACTACAATAAAAAGTAAAAAGAAGAATGAGTTCGTAATCCCACAAAAAAATGTTAGAATAAGAACATAAGTGCTACTATGAATGGACTATCAGTACAACTTAGTCCACGCAAGTACCATAGTGCTGAAAATGATACCAGAAGACCCTTGAGGATAATCACAAAAACAAACACAAAAAGAAGGCAAAAAAACTCAAATGAAAAAATAACACTTCCACAAAATTCACAACAACTAGAACAAAAAGTATCAGTCCAGGTTACAGGTGGAGTCAAGTACTAGATTCAAACCCAAAAAAAGAAAAAATTGACCGCCCAAGGACAGGCAGGCCCTAACGCTGCTAGATACTTGAACTCGAGCCCACGGCGGAACCGTCGGCGAATCCCTAGTAATCCGCACAACGCAGGGCCAGCTGACCAGGGCCCACAGGTCATGAGAGAGAGAGCGCCGTGTATAAGCGCTCAGGTAAGTATTCAGAGGAGTTCGACCAGTAGGACTCGGCCGCGCTTATAAACAGGTCGAGAGCTTCCTCCCTTAGCAAGGTGGGACTAAATCCAGAGCACACGCACATCGAGCAGTCCCCAAATCGCCCGCATGGGCCATTTGGGCCGGAAAACGGCCCAATAGCCTCCATCGTCTACAAACACCCCACCAATAAGGCCTCTTAAACAAAGCAAAGCGCGGGGCAAAGAAATATAATCTACAAAAAAATGTTCGAAAAATGAAAATATAAAAGTTCAAATACTAGTTCACAGGCAATAATTTTAAATACAAAAAACAAAAATAAAAATAATTTTAGCTCTGCACCACGGATGATAAAAAAGGAAAAAAATATGATACAAAAACAACAAAACCCTAAAAAGCAGAGAACTTAATAGCCTATCTGTTAAATGTACATAATTTAAAACACTGAATTAAATATTACTTTCAAGTTCAACTACTAAAATGCAAGAAGTTCAAATAGATAAAGTTTGTCAATTCGCTAAATTTATTATTTATATAAAATCCGACAAGTTCAACTACTAAAATGCAAGAAGTTCAAATAGATAATGTTTGTCAATTCGCTAAATTTCTTATTTATATAAAATCTGACAAGTTCAACTACTAAAATGCAAGAAGTTCAAATAGATTTTGTTTGTCAATTCAGCTAAATTTCTTATTTATATAAAATATGTCTACACCTCAACGATCAATTTCGTCGTAAATAAAAAACTCAGTTCAAACATACATATGACATCAGTACTAAAAAAACGGGAACAGTCAGGCACTCACACCACTGTGACACCAAATTTCAAAACCGTACGCTGTATGAAATTACAATTCAGTTCACACAGCACTAAACCATAAGTGCACTAAAAAGAGAATACAAAAACCATAAAGGCCTAACTTAGGTTAGGACAGATGAAAATGAAATAAATCTCAGTTTTGAGCAACAACTCCCAGGGCACTGAAATATGTTCTGAGATCAACTAGTGTATACAACTTCAGTGGAAAAACAAGACTTAACCTCCACAAAGAAAAACATCACAAAGCATACGTCACTTAAACAGTGCAAAATGCCATCATCACCACCCCTGAGACGTGCAAGTGGGATAAGCAGCTGGTAAGTACAGCTTGACAAGACTACTCAGTGCGACAGTAAAAACCCTTGGCTTGGACGGTTGGTTCTTCCAGGCCACCACCCGCACCACCCACTGGGCGGTTGCCACAAGGGACTGCAAACGGCGACCCCACGACCACTACACCCACGTCCCCGACGAACCGCCTCCCACACATCCCCGTCCATGCGCTGGAAATAACCCATTGTCTTCCATCTCTGCCTCGTTCCCAGAACCACCATTGCCGCTTCCATCTCCACTACAGACAAACCAGAAACTTCTCTCTCCCAATCCCACAGTCACCGGAGGAGGGCGATGGCGGAGGAACCGTCCGCCAAGCGTCATCATGGCGAGACGCCTGACAAGAGCAGCAACCTCGACGACGTTCACGTCCCCAGCGAGAAGCGCGCGTACACCAAAATTCTCACAGGGGTTGAGCTCCACGGCAAGGAGACGCTGGAGATCGTCTGCACCAGTGAACCAGACAAGGCCGACGAGATGATGATCAGGCTCAGGATGAAGGGCGGCGGCTTGTGTCCTAGCTTCATCTGATTTGATGTGGAGTACACCAGGGAAGACGAACCTCCCCAGATGGCAGTAGTCCTGCAGTTGTGCATGGAGGAACTCAGCTTGGTGTACCACATCGCAGCGGCCACAAAATGGTAACCCATACTACTGTTCATTCATCTGTTCTACTAGTACTAATCCCTAAAAATTTCATTAAACTTGTTTCCCAACTAGATGAACTACTATAGTTTGTGAAGTGGATGCACGAGTACATGTTTCTCAAGTTACATGCATTTCTGAAATTGTGAAGTGGATTATTTCACCAGATTAGCATGTGAGACCGAGGCACTGGATTAGTATCTAAAAATTGTTTCACCAAATTGATTTCTGAACTTGATGTACTAGCATAGATTCTGATCTTGATGCACTAGTATAGTTTATAGAATTGATGTATTAAAATATGTTTTTAAACTTGATGTACACAAGTAGTTTCTGAACCTGGTCTGATGTAATTTTCAGTAGCAAAAAATGAAGTAAGAACTTGGTGAAGCACTGGTATAGGTCTTTTATTCAACAAAAACTAAACTAAACTTGAAGTAAGCAGCACATAGATCATTTACTCTGGTTATAGGTTCTTGAACTTTGGTGAATCATTTGGTGAAGCACTGAAGATACCAAAAAAAGAAAAATGACATGGTGTAGTTGAATTTAATTCAGAACTTTGTGTACTAGTTTCTGAACTACATTCAACCATGACTTATACTATATAAGCATCTACCTCATGGATTATCACATGTAAACCAAAAAACAAAAGAATTAAATCTTCAAAAAAGAACACTAATCTTCAATATGTGTCTCCCCCCTGCAGGCCCAAGCGCCTCAAAGAGTTCCTGCAGGAGGAGAAATTGTACACATTTGCCGGTTTCAGCATTGAAGGTGACAAGCGGATGCTGAACTAGTCTGGTTTGGAGATCAACCCCAACAACTTCATCGACATGCAGCGCAAGTAGAAAGTTCCAACCACCAGGAAATTTTACGACTCCTTGGCCGATGTTGCAGCCAGCATCATCCACCCATTCTACAAAGGCATGAAGAAGAAGATCGACACGCAGGAAGACCACAAACTGTGGGGGATCAGCTCGCTGCCAGACAAGCTCGTCGAGTACGCAGGAATAGATGCGTACGCCACATACAAGTCACGGAAGATAATCGATAACATCACAACAGGTTAGGAAATTGCAAAAGAGCAGGAGGATGACCCCTACTACCACTTCCACTTCGCGAGATGAAGAGACATGAAAGTCTACCTTCGTGTTGCTCGCGCTTCTGCTAGTCCTTAATCTTGTTGTTTCAGATTTTTAGTTTGCTTTCGTTAAGTTGAACCAGCTTCCTTATGTTATGTGTGTCAGGGTTTGAACAAGTTTGCCTATGTCTATCAAGTACATCATTTGCTTATGTCATTCGACAAGTTTGCTAGCTTCCTATTTTGTTTATCCATCATTTGAAGTTGAAGTAGGTTATGAATGAAACTTGATGGCTACTATGCAGCACTAGTCATGGAGCAACAAGTCACACATGGATATTTTCACAAAAAACAGTGGCAGACTAACTAAGGACAACAACAAATAGTAGCCTTGGACGCTCAGTATAACTTAGTCATGTACGGTAGTACTATCACACTAAAACAGGTTTTAGTTTCAGAAGAACACTAAAAAGACTAAGTTTCAGCCGAGGACAACATTCAGTACTAACAACATATCATGTTAATAGTAGGTAGAAAATTACTAAGTACTACAACAGGAAAATGAAAAAACCATCAATACGTATTTCCTAGTCACTAGCATGCTAGGATTGAAAGTACTAGTACACTTGAACACACAGTACATTCATTATACAAAAATAAAAAGGACCGGGAAGCTTCGGTTCGCATTCCCTAAAACAGTGACACACTAAGAATAACAGTAATAGCACAATTCAAATCTCAGTACAACTTAGTCTATACGGCAAGTACTATGGTGATACCAAATATTGCCTTGAGAAGAACCACAGCCTAGAAAAAAGAAGGCCGGAACTAAATCAAAAAGATATCAGTTTGACCAAGGAGAAAAATCACAAGAAAGACAACAGAAGCATCAGCCCACATTGACCAGTGAGGTACTAGTTTCAAACAACTCAAAAAAAATGATCAAAGTACTAGCACAATTGAAATCACAGTACAACTTAGTTTATTCGGTAAGTACTATGATGATACCCATTAATGCCTTGAGAAAGAAGGCCAAGACTCAACCAAAATAGATTACAGTTCAACCACGGACAAAAATTCACAAAAACAAACAATAGAAGCATCAGTCCAGATTGACTAGTGAAGTAATTATGAACTTAATAGGTCTATCTATTAAATGTAGATAATTTAAACTAGTGCTTTAACTTTTACTATGAAGTTCAACTACTAAAATTCAAGAAGTTCAAACAATAATTTGGTTCTCAAATTTTGCTAAATTTCTTATACTTAAATAAAATCTGGCTAGAGATCACGTAGCAACTTCATCGTAAATCATCATAAATAATTTCAATCCCAAGAAAACTTTAGTTTTAATACATTATATGAAATCAATTCTACATAACACGGAAGCATCACTCCACTCAGGCTGGATCCACAAGTGCTATCGTGACACCAAATTTTAAAAGCCTTGCACTGAATGAGATTACAATTCAGTACTAACAGAATTATACCATAAGTACAAGAAAAGAGGATACTGAAACTATAAAGGTCCAACTTAGGTTAGGACAGATGAAAATAAAATAAATCTCACTTTTTCAGCAACAACTCGTAATGCACTTGAAAAAAGGTGTTTTTAGTTCAACTAGTGTATAAGACTTTAGTACAAAAAATAAAACTTAACCAAAACGAGTTCCCGATGAAACATACACAAGTGAAACAGCTATTCAACCACACTAACATCATGGAAAAAAGTTTTTTAAACATTGTGCCACACTTAAACACAACACAAAGTATACCAGTTATTACATAGTACTTGACAAGACAACCAAACACTACAAACAAAGCCTACAATGCTTTCAAGAGATATATCACACAACTATCCCATTCACTATGCAAATGATGACCATTTCTTCTATGCACAAGGAGCCAAAGCCTGAACCTCCTTGGGAAGCTCCATCACCAGAAGCTAGTTATTCCGGTTGAACACAACTCTATATAGATCCTCAGCGTTCCAATCAACAATACGAGGCTGCAAAACAATAAAACAAATTATCAAAAATAATGACACATAAACAAAATAATACACAATAAGCCAAACACAGAAAGTGAAAAGCTCAACTAGAACCCACGTCATTATTTCGAATGTTCTCAATGATCTTTTCACCATATACGATCCCGCATACTTCACAGTATAATGGCCACATTCATTCGCCCCTTGAAGTGGAACCTTGACAAACGTTGGTTTCTTTGCAAAAACCTCCCATTTGGGTTGCTTGCTCGCATTGTACTGAGTATCACCATACACAGCCTTCATTACTTGGACCAATCTAGAGATCTGTAAGAAAAGAAACCACACATTTTCAGGTCTTAGAAAAGCAGAAATAAAGATGCGGAAAAATTAATCCAGTACAAATAATAAATGTCACTCACAATCTTCTCGCAGTCTTTATGATAAGTGTTCTTTGATGGACGATGGTTCTTCTTATAAGGTAAAGAGTCAAGGATGTCGATGCTACTTCGGTACCGATTCATGACATATAAGGAAAAGTGGTTCACTTTCCTATCCTTTGATAAAACCATAGGTTTGAATAGAGGCATCATGATCTAAAAACAAACGACCAAAAAAGAGATATTAAATATTCAAATAAAAACCAGCATGAAAACAAACAAGTAAAACCAAAAATCAGCTAGTAGATCTCACAAGGTCGGCACTGAGCAAGTCTTCCTTATCTTTAACATAGCTCTTGAAATCTCTCGCTGCACTCTCCACATTAACTCTTTATCTTCATCACCGTAAAACGTACAGTCAAGCACAACCTGCAAAAATCCAAAAAAGAAATAGACAGGGGAAAAGGATCAACAAGCAAAGTATTATTAAAACTCAGAAACAATAGGCGCCTTGTTTAATGTAAACAAACGATATGATTGATTACCGTGATTAAATATGGACTCAGCAATACCCTTTTCCCAGACGCAAAATCAGCATTTCTCTCGGGATCTTGCTTCCAATCATCAATGAGGATGTCACATTACATCACCCTCCATCATTTTCCCAGGTGCAAAAACTTCCCAGATGCGTTTCCCAGTTAAGCTAGTTACGCTATCATCAGGTTGAGGTATCATTGAGAATGTATTCCTGCAGCACACACAAGAACAAAACGCAGGGGAAGCAAGATAAGGCATTCATAGCAGTTCAAGTTGTATAAAAAGGAACAGTTCAGGTCTTATTTATCTAGCAGTTAGAAACAATAGAAGAAAAGAAGAGGAAACATAATGAGAGATACTCACTCGGCATACTTCTCACGTCCTTCGTCACTAAGCAACAGATTATACAACTTGCGAGCCTTGTCCAAATGAGGGAAAATATGAGGGTGTAGCTGCTGCACAAGTGAGCAAAACTTTATAGGAGCTCTGGGCGCACGCTTCGTGCTTACAACATTGCCAAAATCCAAAGCAGGATCCTTCCTAGCAGCACAAGCTCTACGGGCCACTATTCCAGCAAGGGGAGATACACCCTTGGCAGGAGCGCTCCTGGTGACTCTCCCCATGCCGGCAATCTTGTCAAATGCATCATCATAACTGTCTATCAATTCCATAATGGGATTCTTGGGTGTAGAGGGGCTCTCTGCACAAGCAGCCGTAGAACCTTTCAGAGCTCCCAACCGCCCCTTCATAACACCAGATCTTGTATTTTCGGGAGAATGCCCCTGGCTAAAATCAATAGCCACACGCTCGAGCTCCGAGAACTGGCTGTCGTGGTTCTAAGCCTGACAGTAGAATGGGGGTAGGTATGGAGAGGCAAGATCCTAGCTATGGAGTAGTTGTATACGCAAGATGTTTACGAGTTATGGCCCTTCTCGGAGGAAGTAACAGCCCTACGTCTCGGAGCACGGAGGCGGTCGACTGTATTATGTGCGTATGAGTTACAGAGGTGCGAACCCTTGACACTGAGGAGGGGGGTGGCTTATATAGTGTTCGCCAGACCCCTATGGCCCTCGGTTATGCAGGGTTAAAGGTACATTAAGATAGGGGGTTACTGGTAACGCCCACATAAAGTGCTATGATGACCATAAAGGCTACTTAATGACTGACCGTTTGTGTGCAGACTGGCTTTGGATCTCCTGGTGGTCGAGTGGTTCGCTTCATGGTCGAGTGTCTTCCAGTTGGTCGAGTGGAACTCTTCCAGTTCGACTGAAAGGTAGTTTCTTCTAGAGATGTCCTTGGGGACGGTGTCTTGGACAGGTCCATGACCCTTCCCTAGGTATATGACTTCATCATTAGCCCCCGAATGGATCGAGGTTTGAGTGGGGAAGGAGTTGAACATAATCCCGACTCATTCTTGTGCTGCAATTGTGTCTTGTCTTGGATCAAATGGACTTAAGTGACGGCATCAACTCCTTTTTCATCGCTTTGATCCATTCTTTGTATCCGCGAAAGTGCTTTCCGTATTTGGCGATTTCTGAATGACAGACGGAGGAAATCTTTTGTCTAACGATTTGCTTTCTGCGGCGCTGGATTTAGCGGATTTGAATCTTTGGGAAACGAGGGACGGAGAGAGTCAGCAGAATCGGACGGGATAAGGCAAGGACGCCTCAATCTCCGTGCCACCTTTTTTCGCCACGACGCGCGGGCGATCGCGATGGATTTGACAGATCGCCTGGCCTACCGTCACCACTCGAAGCAACCTCATATAAGGTCCAGGATCGGGTTTTTGAACAAAGCTTTCCCTTTCCTCCTTCCTTCCTCAGATTCATCCGCCGCGCCTGCCTTCACCTCTGAACTGCTGCTCCATGCGCGTTCCGCTGTCGACAATGGTGAAAGAAAAGACGACGGCTTTGGAACGGGCGAAGAAGGCGACGGCGAAGGAGAAGGCGAGGGCGACCAGTCAGTATGGATCTCGTCAAGGGCCGGTTTGTCGCAGGCTGGATCCGTGGCAATCGGATTCGCTCGACCATCCGCCAGAAAGATCTTGATGACCTGGCCAATGAAGGACTGATCCCTTATGGATCAGCGAGGCTTCCGGGGATGGAGTGGCAGCCGCAGCCTCAGGAGGGTGAGTGCGTCCTCTTAACCACTCACGTCGACCGCGGGTTTTCTTTGCCGCCCCACCCTTTCTCTCGAGGATTTTTGAACTTCTTTGGGGCACAACTCCACCACTTCACACCCAACTCCATCATGTATCTCGCTGCTTTCGTGTCCTTGTGTGAGAATTTTTTGGGTTGTCGGCCGCATTGGGGCCTCTTCAAACACATTTTCACCTGTTGCTCCCAGACGGTGAAAAAGGCCAATCCGAGTGACGAGAGAACCCAAGTGATTCAGATGTGTGGGGGTCTTGGGGTCCAAATGAGAGGTAAGAGTGCTTTTCCAGCCATGGTCCTTCCTGAGTCGGTTCGAGGGTGGCAGTCGACCTGGTTCTACTGCCAAGACCAGCCGACGCCAGGGCAGTCGACTGGACTCCCTCCTTTCTCCATGGATCGAGTGAGCAAGCCGTCCTCTCTGAAGGTGGTCCCGGAGGAGAAGGCTCAGGTCAAGGTTGTTGGGGAACGTAGTAATTTCAAAAAAATTCCTACGCACACGCAAGATCATGGTGATGGCATAGCAACGAGAGGGAGAGTGTGTCCACGCACTCGTGAGACCGAAAGCGAAGCGCTATAACAACGCTGTTGATGTAGTCGACGCCTTCACGATCCGACCGATCCAAGTACCGAACGCACGGCACCTCCGAGTTCAGCACACGTTCAGCTCGATGACGATCCCCGGACTCCGATCCAGCAGGGTGTCGGGGATGAGTTCCGTTAGCACGACGGCGTGGTGACGAAGATGATGCTCCACCGACGCAGGGCTTCGCCTAAGCTCCACGACGATATGACTCTACCGGCGCAGGGCTTCGCCTAAGCTCCGCGACGATATGACCGTAGTGGAATATGGTGGAGGGGGCACCGACACTGCTAAGGAACGATCCGTAGATCAACTTGTGTGTCCATGGGGTGCCCCTGCCCCGATATAAAGGAGGGAGGGAGGAGGAGGCCAGCCCTAGGAGGGGCGCGCCATGGGGAGTCCTACTCCCACCGGAGTAGGATTCCCTTCCTAGTCCAACTAGGAGTCCTTCCATGTATTAGGAGTAGGAGACAAGGAAGGGAAGAGAGAAGGAAGGAAGGAGGGGTGCGGCCTCCCCAGTCCAATTCGGACTAGGCCATGGGCGCGCCTGCCCTAGGCAGCCCTCTCTTTCTGCAGGCCCAATAAGGCCCAATACTTCTCCCGGCGAATTCCCGTAACTCTCCCAGATCGAAAATACCGAATCATTCGAACCTTTCCAACTCCGAATATAGTCGTCCAATATATCAATCTTTACGCCTCGACCATTTCGAGACTCTCGTCATGTCCCCGATCTCATCCGGGACTCAACTCCTTCGGTACATCAAAACTCATAAACTCATAATATAACCGCATCGAAACCTTGTTGCGCGGACCCTACGGGTTCGAGAACTATGTAGACATGACCTAGAACTATTCTCGGTCAATAACCAATAGCGGAACCTGGATGTTCATATTGGTTCCTACATATTCTACTTAAGATCCTTATCGGTCAAACCGCATAACAACATACGTTGTTCCTTTGTCATTGGTATAGTTACTTGCCCGAGATTCGATCGCCGTATCCAATACCTAGTTCAATCTCGCTATCGCAAGTCTCTTTACTCGCTCTGTAATACATCATTTCATAACTAACTCATTAGTTACAATGCTTGCAAGGCTTAGGTGATGAGTATTACCGAGAAGGCCCAGAGATACCTCTCCGATAATCGGAGTGATGTAACCTAATCTCAATTATGCCAACTCAACATATACTTTTGGAGACACCTGTAGAGTACCTTTATAATCACCCAGATTACGCCAGGACGCTTGGTAGCACACAAAGTGTTCCTCCGTAAACGGAGTTGCATAATCTCATAGTTGCAGGAACTTTGTATAAGTCATGAAGAAAGCATAAGCAACATACTTTAAACGATCAAGTGCTAAGCTAACGGAATGGGTCAAGTCAATCACATCATTCTCCTAATGATGTGATCCCGTTAATCAAATGACAACTCATGTCTATGGTTAGGAAACATAACCATCTTCGATCAACGAGCTAGTCAAGTAGAGGCATACTAGTGACATTCTGTTTGTCTATGTATTCACACATGTATTATGTTTCCGGTTAATACAATTCTAGCATGAATAATAAACATTTATCATGATATAAGAAAATAAATAATAACTTTATTATTGCCTCTATGGCATATTTCCTTCAGTCTCCCACTTGCACTAGAGTCAATAATCTAGTTCACATCGCCATGTGATTTAACAGCAATAGTTCACATCACCATGTGATTAACACCCATAGTTCACATCGATATGTGATCAACACCCAAAGGGTTTACTAGAGTCAGTAATCTAGTTCACATCGCTATGTGATTAACACCCAAAGAGTACTAAGGTGTGATCATGTTTTGCTTCGAGATAATTTTAGTCAACGGGTCTTTCACATTCAGATCCGTTATGTATTTTGCAATTTTCACAATGCTCGCACGGAGCTACTCTAGCTAATTGCTCCCACTTTCAATATGTATCTAGATCGAGACTTAGAGTCATCCAGATCGGTGTCAAAACTTGCATCGACGTAACCCTTTACTTATTTAACCTTTTTCACTTCCATAATCGAGAAACATATCCTTATTCCAAGAAGGATAATTTTGACCGCTGTCCAAAGGATCTACTCCTAGATCACTATTGTACTCCTTGCCAAACTCAAGGTAGGGTATACAATAGATCTGGTACATAGCATGGCATACTTTATAGAACCTATGGCCAAGGCATAGGGAATGACTTTCATTCTCTTTCTATCTTCTCATTGTGGTCGGGTTTTGAGTCTTACTCAATTTCACACCTTGTAACACGTGCAAGAACTCTTTCTTAGACTGTTCCATTTTGAACTACTTCAAAATCTTGTCAAGGTATGTACTCATTGAAAAACTAATCAAGCGCCTTGATCTATCTCTATAGATCTTGATGCTCAATATGTAAGCAGCTTCACCGAGGTCTTTCTTTGAATAAACTCCTTTCAAACACTCCTTTATGCTTTGCGAATAATTCTACATTATTTCCGATCTACAATATGTCATTCACATATACTTATCGAAATGATGTAGTGCTCCCACTCACTTTCTAGTAAATACAGGCTTCACCGCAAGTCTGTATAAAACTATATGCTTTGATCAACTTATCAAAGCGTATATTCCAACTCCGAGATGCTTGCACCAATCCATAGATGGATCATTGAGCTTGCGATTTTGTCAAGACCTTTAGGATTGACAAAACCTTCTGGTTGCATCATATACAACTCTTCTTTAAATTCATTAAGGAATGTAGTTTTGTTTATCCATTTGCCGATTTCATAAAATGCGTAATTGCTAACATGATTTGGACAGACTTAAGCATCGCTACGAGTGAGAAAATTTCATCGTAGTCAACACCTTGAACTTTGTCAAGAACCTTTTTCGACAAGTCTAGCTTTGTAGACAGTAACACTACTATCAACGTCTGTCTTCCTCTTGAAGATCCATTTATTTTCTATGGTTTGCCGATCATCGGGCAAATCCATCAAAGTCCATACTTTGTTCTCATACATGGATCATATCTCAGATTTCATGGCCTCAAACCATTTTGTGGAATCTGGGCTCATCATGGCTTCCTCATAGTTCGTAGGTTCATCATGGTCTAGTAACATGACTTCTAGAATAGGATTACCGCACTCACATTGGTGCGGATCTTATTTCGAAGACCCACGAGGTTCGGTAGTAACTTGATCTCAAGCTTCATGATCATCATCATTAGCTTCCTCACCGATTGGTGTAGGAATCACAGAACTGATTTCGTGATGAACTACTTTCCAATTCGGGAGAAGGTACAATTACCTTATCAAGCTCTACTTTCCTCCCACTCACTTCTTTCGAGAGAAACTTCTTCTCTAGAAAGGATCCATCTTAGCAACTAATAACTTGCCTTCGGATCGTGATAGAAGGTGTACCCAATAGTTACCTTTGGGTATTCTATGAAGACGACTTTTCCGATTTGGGTTCGAGCTTATCAGGTTGAAACCTTTTCATATAAGCATCGCAACTCCAAGCTTTAAGAAACGACAGCTTAGGTTTATCGCTAAACCATAGTTCATACGGTGTCATCTCAACGGATTTAGATGGTGCCCTATTAAACGTGAATGCAGCTGTCCCTAATGCATAACCCCAAAACGATAGTGGTAAATCGGTAAGATACATCATAGATCGCACCATATCCAATGAAGTGCGATTCGATGTTCGACACACCATTATGTTGTGGTGTTCCATGTGGTGTGAGCTGTGAAACTATTCCACTTTGTTTTAATTGAAGACCAAACTCGCAACTCAAATATTCATCTCCACGATCGATCGCAAAACTTTATTTTCTTGTTACGATGATTTTCCACTTCACTCTGAAATTCTTTGAACTTTTCAACTATTTCAGACTTATAGTTTCATCAAGCGCATATATCCATATCTGCTCAAATCATCTGTGAAGGTCAAAATAATGATACTTGCCACGGCATCAACACTCATTGGATCGCATACATCAAGATGTATTATTTCCAACAAGTTTGTTGCTCGCTCCATTATTCAAGAACGGAGTTTTAGTCATCTCGCCTAAAGGCACGGTTCGCAAGCATCAAATGATTCATAACCAAGTGATTCCAAAATCCATCTTTTATGGAGTTTCTTCATGTGCTTTACAATCGATATGACCCAAACGGTAGTGCCACAAATAATTTGCACTATCATTATTAACTTTGCATCTTTCGCATCAATATTATGAATATGTGTATCACTACGATCGAGATCCAACAAACTATTTTCATTGGGTGTATGACCATTGAAGGTTTTATTCATGTAAATGTAACAACATTTATTCTGACTTTAAATGAATAACCGTATTGCAATAAACATGATCAAATCATATTCATGCTCAACGCAAAAGCCAAATAACATTTATTTAGATTTAACACTAATCCCGAAAGTATAGGGATTGTGTGATGATGATCATATCAATCTTGGAACTACTTCCAACACTCATCGTCACTTCCCCTTCAACTAGTCTCTGTTTATTCTATAACTCCTGTTTCGAGTTACTAATCTTAGCAACCGAACGAGTATCAAATACTCAGGGGCTACTATAAACACTAGTAAGGCACACATCAATAACCTGTATATCAAATATACTCTTGTTCACTTTGCCATCCTTCTTATCCACCAAATATTCAGGTTATTTCGCCCCGTGATCATTTCCTTTGCAGAGAAGCACTCAGCTTCAGGTTTGGTCCAGCTTTGGGCTTCTTCATGGAGCGACAACTTGCTTGTCATTCTACTTGAAGTTCCCTTTCTTTCCTTTGCCCTTTTCTTGAAACTAGTGTTCTTGTCAATCATCAACACTTGATGCTCTTTTCTTGATTTCTACCTTCGTCGATTTCAGCATCACGAAGAGCTTGGGAATTACTTTTGTCATCCCTTGCATATTATAGTTCATCACAAGTTCTACTAACTTGGCGATGGTGACTAGGGAATTCTATCAATCACTATCTTATCTCGAAGATTAACTCCCACTTGATTCAAGCGATTGAAGTACCTGCATAATCTGAGCACATGCTCACTAGTTGAGCGATTCTCCTCCATCTTTTAGCTATAGAACTTGTTGGAGACTTTATATCTCTCAACTCGGTATTTGCTTGAAATATTAACTTCAACTCCTGGAACATCTCATATGGTCCATGACGCTCAAAACGCCTTTGAAGTCCCGATTCTAAGCCGCTAAGTATGGTGCACTAAACTATCAAGTAGTCATCATATTGAGCTAACCAAACGCTCATAACGCCTGATTTGCTCCTGCAATAGGTCTGTCACCTAGCGTGCATTAAGGACATAATTCTTCTCGGCAGAATGAGGATAAACCTCGATCACGGATCCAATCCGCATCATTGCTACTAACATTTTTCAATACAATTTTCTCTAGGAACACATATAAAAACATAGGGAAGCAAAAACATAGGGAAGCAACAACGCGAGCTATTGATCTACAACATAATTTGCAAAATACTACCAGACTAAGTTCATGATAAATTAAAATTCAATTAATCATATTAAAACCTCCCACTTAGACAGACATCCTCTAGTCATCTAAGTGATTACGTGATCCAAATCAACTAAACCATAACCGATCATCACGTGAGATGGAGTAGTTTTCAATGGTGAACATCACTATGTTGATCATATCTACTATATGATTCACGCCGACCTTCGGTCTCCGTGTTCCGAGGCCATATCTGCATATGCTAGGCTCGCCAAGTTTAACCTGAGTATTCTGCGTGTAAAACTGGCTTGCACCGTTGTAGATGTACGAGAACTTATCACACCCGATCATCACGTGGTGTCCGGGTACTACTTAACTTTTAGCAACGGTGCATACTTAGGAGAACACTTCGATAATTTTTAGTGAGAGATCATCTTATAATGCTACCGCCAATCAAAGCAAGATAAGATGCATAAAGGATAAACATCACATGCAATCAATATAAGTGATATGATATGGCCATCATCATCTTGTGCTTGTGATTCCATCTCCGGCACCGCCATGACCACCATTGTCACCGGCGCGACACCTTGATCTCCATCGAGCATCGTTGTCGCCTCGCCAACTATTGCTTCTACGACTATCGCTATCGCTTAGTGATAAAGTAAAGCAATTACATTGCTTTTGCATTTCATACAATAAAGCGACAACCATATGGCTCTGCCAGCTTGCCGATAACTTCGTTACAAAACATGATCATCTCATACAATAAAATATAGCATCACATCTTGACCATATCACATCACAACATGCCCTGCAAAAACAAGTTAGACGCCCTCTACTTTGTTGTTGCAAGTTTTACGTGGCTGCTACGGGCTGAGCAAGAACCGTTCTTACCTACGCATCAAAACCACAACGATAGTTTGTCAAGTTGGTGCTGTTTTAACCTTCGCAAGGACCGGGCGAGCCACACTCGGTTCAACTAAAGTGAGAGAAACAGACACCCGCCGTCACCTTTAAGCAACGAGTGCTCAAGCGGTGAAACCAGTCTCGCGTAAGCGTCTGCGTAATGTCGGTCCGGCCGCTTCATCTCACAATACCGCCAACCAAAGTATGACATGCTGGTAAGCAAGATGACTTATATCGCCCACAACTCACTTGTGTTCTACTCGTGCATATGACATCAACGATAAAACCAGGCTCGATGCCACTGTTGGGGAACGAGTAATTTCAAAAATTTCCTACGCACATGCAAGATCATGGTGATGGCATAGCAACGAGAGGAGAGAGTGTCCACGCACTCGTGAGACCTAAAGCGGAAGCGCGATAACAACGTGGTTGATGTAGTCGACGCCTTCACGATCCGACCGATCCAAGTACCGAACGCATGGCACCTCCGAAGTTCAGCACACGCTCAGCTCGATGATGATCCCCGGACCGATCCAGCAGGTGTCGGGATGAGTTCCACAAGACGACGGAGTGGTGACGATGATGATGCTCCACCGACGCAGGGCTTCGCCTAAGCTCCACGACGATATGACTCTACCGGCGCAGGGCTTCGCCTAAGCTCCGCGACGATATGACCGTAGTGGAATATGGTGGAGGGGGGCACCGCACACGGCTAAGGAACTGTAACGCCCCGGATTCGATGTGCCAGGTGTCCGCCAGTTATTCTCCGTCTTTGCCATGTCATGTGCTTGCGTGTCTCTCTTTGCCATGTCATCATATGCATTTCATATCATGCCATCATGTGCATTTCATTTTGCATACGTGTTCGCCTCATGCATCCGAGCATTTTCCCGTTGTCCGCTTTTGCAATCCGCACTCCTATGTCTCCCGCGCGCCCTTTTACCTCTTTTCGTAAAGCGGGTGTTAAACGGTCTCGAATGGACCGAGGTTTGTCAAGCGGCCTTGGTATAGCACCGTAGACCGCCTGTCAAGTTTCGGATCATTTGAGGTCGTTTGATACTCCAACGGTTAACCGGTAACCGCAAAGCCTCATTCTCCTTGCAGCCCAACACCCTTTCTAAGTTGCCCAAAACCCACCAAACTCCCTCCATGCTCTCGGTCGCTCGATCACGATCGCGGGCGAAAATCATACCTCATTTGGAGCTTTAGCTCCTCCTATCTATAAATATGCCTCCCAAATTCATGGATGAATCCCCTAACCCTAGCTTGTCCTCATCTCAGGCGGACATGTCCGCCGCCGTCCGGACAAACCAGCGCCGCCGCCTGCCTCTCACGTGCAGCCATGTGGCGCCCGCCACCCGCCGCCGCCTGCTGCCCACGGGAGCTCCCGCCCGGTCATGACTGCCCACACGCGCCCGCTCCTCAGCGCCTCATGGTCAAGGCCGCCCGAGCCCAGCGCGCCCCGCCGAGTGCAGCGCCGCCCTGCCACTGGCGCTTGCCGCTTCCGCTGAGTTTCCCGCCCGCCGCCAATTCCTCGCCTCGGGCCTCGCCTCCCTTCGCCCTTCTTCTCTTCGCTCCGGCGCCGACCTCCGCTGCCTCTCCCGGCTGAAGCCATGGCGCCGCCGCCAGTTCCTCCCCAAGGGCTCAAGCTTGCCCCTGAGCTGGAGTTCCTCGCCAAGGCCGCCTCCCGTCGCCGTCACACTCGCGCCGGCCGGATCCGGCGAGATCCGCCGAGCGCCTCGACCCGCCTCGCCGGACCTCTCCTCGCCAACTCCGCCATCCTCCGGCGGATCCACCGCGGTGGATGAGATCCACCGCTTGTCGAACCAAACGGCCACGCTCCTGCCTCGGATCCGCCGTCCCGCTTCTCTCCGTCCCGTTGACTTTCCCGGAGGTATAAATTTCATCCAAGTCCCCGATCTGCAGTAATTTTGTGCCATTTTCGTTGCATCATATCTCTGTCATCGTAGCTCCGTTTTGCGCGTGTAATATGTCAAAATGTTCGCCTCGAAGAGTAGATCATTTCATCTCATTGCATCATTTTCATTTGAGCTCATCTTGATGCCCGAAATGCTGTTGCAAGAGTGCTATGTGATGTTAGTTTCTGATTTTTATCAGAACTTGCACTTTTGTCATTTTTGCCATGGTTGATGTGTGCATCCTATGGACTTGAGTCCTACATGTGTTTTGTAATATGCCATGTCTTCTTTCCAGTGGTGCTTGCTATGTATTTTTGTGATCTATGTGGTGAATAGCACAAGCATGCAAACTAGGTGTCTTGTTGTTGCTGATTTCAGCCCTGTTTTAGCTGATTTTGATGCCATGTTAACTTGATGCTACCGAGAGATCTATGCATATTTTGAGATACTTCAGTAAGGGTGTTTTGTAAAACATGTCTTGATCTATCCATTCATGCCCTTGGTTGCAATTATGGAGTGCTATAGCTTGAGTCAATCGAGCTCTACTTTTGCTATCAAATGTTTCCTGGCAGATTGTATACATGTTATTCAATTTTGCCAAGCTTGTTGTGGTTGATCCGTGTATGCTATGTTATTGTTCTTGCCATGTATGTCTTCTATGCCATGTCTTCTTGATGTATGTATGCTTAGTTTATCATATAAGGCTCTGTAGTGAGTGCATTGAGCTTGTAAACATGCCTACTTGTTATCAGTTTTTGTCATGCCATGTTGCTGAATCTGTTAACGAGACTTTCGATATTGACATGGGAGTTACTATATTTTCTGATCCTTTTTGGCTTATGGTCACTAAAGGACTTTTGATCTATGCAATTAGTAGATTCATGCCATGCCTTTGTTTGCCATGATAAGTTCCTGTAACATGTTGTTTCATAGCTCTAAACATTGCAACCTGTTGTTATTTCTGCCAATGCCTGAAACTGTTATTAGTTGCAATCTTGCCATGTCATTTTGAGCATGTTCTAGCCATTTATGGAGGTAGCTCAGTGCTCATGTTTTGTAATGCTTTACCTGTACTTCATGCCCATGCCTTTTATTATTATGTTGAGGTCCTGTAGCATGTTGTTTTGATGCTTGCAATATGCCTAGTGGCTGTTTTGGACAGTTTGTTGTCATAACTTGTATAGGGTGTATGTGTTGAACCGTTGCTCCGTTTTGAGTGTGCCCTATATGAAACTTGCTTGATTTTGCATGTAGTTTCATATTATCATGTTGCATCCATGTTTTGAGGTGTTTGCTTGATGTCCTTATGCATTTTGCATCAATGCCATGCTTATCTTGTTTTGCTCATATCTTCTAGGCCGTAGCTCCGAATCTAATGAACTTTATATGTAACTTGACTAGAATTTCGTGTAGATCATCGTGGTGCATTTTAACTTGCTGTTTAACAACTTGAACATAAAGTTATCCAGATCTGGACCAATTTCGAAATTTGCATATGAGGACTTACCGGAATTGTTATATGTTGTTTCCGGCCTCATTTAAACTTGCTTTGATGTGTTGCTCTTGTTTGCATCATCTCTTGCCATGAGTAGCTTCTCCTAGCTTCGTCATGCATCATGCTTGTTGTGCATCATATCTTGTTCATGTGTGGTGTGTTTACTATGTTGTGTGCTTCTTCTTGTTAGTTCCTGCTTGCTATGCATCGTGAGGATTCGCTCGCTCACGCTTGGTTCGGCTTCATCCGCTCATCTTCTTCATGGATCCGCTCATCTTCTTCATGGACTCGTTCTTCTTCCTTATGGATTTCAGGCAAGATGACCGCTACCCTGGATCTCATTACTATCATTGCTATGCTAGTTGCTTCGTTTCTATCGCTATGCTGCGCTACCTATTACCTGCTTATCAAGCCATCCCAAATTGCCATGAACCTCTAACTCGTTGTCACCCTTCCTAGCAAACCATTGTTTGGCTATGTTACCGCTTTGCTCAGCCCTCTTATAGCGTTGTTAGTTGCAGGTGAAGACGAAGTTTGTTCCTTGTTGAACATGGAGATGTTGTTCCTTCCCGAACATGTTTACTTGTTGGGATATCACAATATATCTTATTTAATTAATGCATCTATATACTTGGTAAAGGGTGGAAGGCTCGGCCTTATGCCTGGTGTTTTGTTCCACTCTTGCCGCCTCTAGTTTCCGCTATATCGGTGTTATGTTCCCGGATTTTGCGCCCTAACGCGGTCGGGTGATTTATGGGACCCCTTGACAGTTCGCTTTGAATAAGACTTTTCCAAAGGCCCAACATTGTTTTTACTATTTGCCTCACCACCACCTATATTTCCTTTGGGAGTAATTAACCCAAGGGTCATCTTTATTTAGCCCCCGACCAGTGCTTCTCTAAGTGCTGGCCCGAACCGAGTAGATCATGGGCCCCTCGTGGCAACTCGAGGTTTGGTTTTACTCAGAGGATGTCTCATCCGGTTTTGCCTCGAGAACGAGATATGTGCAGCTCCTATCGGGATTGTCGGCGATCGGGCGGCTTTGCTGGACTTGTTTTATTGCTGTGAATGTCTTGTAGCCGGATTCCGAGACTGATCGGGCTTCCCGGGAGAAGGTCTATTCTTCGTTGATCGCGAGAGCTTATCATGGGCTGTTGGGACACCCTGCAGGGTTTTGAACTTTCAAAGCCGTGCCCGCGGTTATGTGGCAGATGGGAATTTGTTAATGTCCGGTTGTAGAAAACCCGAAGTGGATCTCAATTAAAATACACCAACCGTGTGTGTAACCGTGAGTGTCTCTTTTAGGGGTTGATCGAAAGGAGAACACGGTTTCTGGGTTATGTTTGACGTAAGTAGGAGTTCAGGATCACTTCTTGATCATTACTAGTTGGCGACCGTTCCTTTGTTTCTCTTCTCGCTCTCATTTGCGTATGATAGCCACCATATATGCTTAGTCGCTGCTGCAACCTCACCACTTTACCCCATTCTTTTCCCAGTAAGCTTTGCTAGTCTTGATACCCATGGTAATGGGATTGCTGAGTCCTCGTGGCTCACAGATTACTACACCACCAGTTGCAGGTACAGGTTTGCGATGATCATGACGTGAGAGCGATGTTTGCTTGTGTTGGAGTTCTTCTTCTGCTTCTTCTTCGATCAGGGGATAGGTTCCAGGTCGGCAGCCTGGGCTAGCAGGGTGGATGTCGTTTGAGTTTCTGTTTAGGTTTCATCCGTAGACGGATGTTGTTCTTGTATATGATGTTGATGTATCCTTGTGGCATTTGTGCCTTATGTATGTATCCCCACTATTATGTAATGTTGATGTAATGATATCCACCTTGCAAAAGCGTTTCAATATGCGGGTCTATCCTTGGTGGGACCTTCGAGTTCCTTTTGGATAGGGTCGCATATTGGGCGTGACAAGTTGGTAATCAGAGCCTCGACCGACCTTAGGAGCCCCCTTGTTTGATCGGGTAGTTTGGCCGATGTTGAGTCTAGAAAAAAACTATTTTTGGAGTCTAGTTATATCGGAGAGTAGGAATTCTTTTTACTCCTCCGCCTTCGTCGCCTTCGTGAGGAATCTTGACGAGGTGTTTTGAATTACTTCTCTTGCCCTTCAAATTTTCTTTAGGATCACGCAGTTGGTTTTTCCGTAGTTGTTCCTCAGCTCTTTGCATCCGTGCTTTTCTCGCCAAGTCGACTCGACCATCTTCATCTTTGGGTTCAATCCTCGCCTTCCTCCGACGCCGTTGTTTTTCCTTTGTCCGGTTGTCCTTGTTTTTCCCACCGCCTCCCCTTTTCATCTCGGAACCGGAGCCCGTAATCGAGTATCCATCCTACTCGTGCGAAGTCTTTGTTTCCTTGCTCGATGATTTCAACCGGTGTTTTCTCTTCAAGTTATTCGTCGGTTTCCCCTTCCAAGTTGTCTTTGTTTTTCCCGCCCTCCCACCCTATTATTCCCGGAGTTCGAGTTTCTCCCGACCATCTATTTCATTCGTATGGAGCCTCTTCAGTCTCTCGTAAATTATTTCAACCGTTGAATTCTCGTCTAGTTCGTCATTCTTCATCTCTTTTCTTTTCCGGTGGATTCAATTCAAGTTTTTTCGGGTTAATCATATTCTTTCCTTCGAAGTGTTCTCTTTGCTCGTTCGCCTCTCGCCAGTTTATCATTCCGGAGTTCGGAAGACATATCAGGAGATTCGTCTGTGTTCTAATTAATTCGAGGTTGTCACCTCATTTAAATATTTCAATCATTCCGGTGCATCATCTATCTATTCAACATCCCTTTCCAACGATGTTTTCTTTTAGTGGGCCCTAACCCACAGGTCTTTTCCCAGGATCTTACCTGACTCTTCTAATTTTCCCAGAATTATTCTCAAATTCTTTTCGAAATTTGACGTAAGTATGAATTTCGTCAGTCACATGCCTTTTCCAAGATCAATTTCAAATCATTACATTGTTGGCTCAATCTCTTCGCTTTCATTCTCCGAGTATCTCAAGAATTTGATGGTGTTTCTCGTCGTCATTCGAAGACCGAAGAAGAGCCTTTCCTCTAAATTTTGTCTGTTCCCCCGGAGATTCATGATGCTAGCTCGATGTTATCCTATCTATTTGTTTTCCAGTTGTGCAAATTCTTTTTCATCCATCCGGAGTACTTCAGGTGTAGCTTTCTCTCTCGATCATCCGGAGGTCATCTTTTCGGAATATTGCTTTGTTCCAAGTTTTCAGATTCGTTCTCCAATTATTCCATATTCGTTCCCCTTCGTTCGTCTCAATATTATTACGGTGCTTCGTTCAAGCATTCATTAATCAGTTCGCGATCTCTTCGTTCTCTTGTCTCTAATTTTTCCCTCAAGTATCTCCGTGCTTCTCTAATTCTCCCCGGTGATTATTTCTTTTTCATCAGTCATTTCTGAATTCTTACGGTGGTTCGTGCAAGATTCTTTTCCTTGATCATCACTTTAATTCATCCGTTCTTTCAATCCTACCGGTGGTTCATGAAGACCTTCTCAAGTTTGCGACATGTCACTTCTCAATCCTTTTTTTTCGAGAAGAATAAGTAGTATGCAAAATCCATTGTTGGTCATCAATTTAATTTGATGAAGGATAAGCATACAATAAATCTTATTCTTATTCCATCCAAGCTGATTAATCCCTTCCTTTGGAGTTTGTTCGTAATGAATAAATTCTAGTTTCAAGTCTTTTCATCTTTTCTTTTCCCGGAGTTCAATTTTCCTCGGCCTTTTCGTCGAAACCTCCATCTAAATCATCGCAAGGCTTATCTTACCCTCTCTTCCTTCATTCTATCTCATCATCCTTTTGTTACCGGAGTTCTTCATGGTGGTTCTTCATGATTTAATTCATTCTTCAAGTGTTCATCAAGATTCTTGTCGGTGGAGTTCAAGTATCTTTTCTTCTTGCATCTCGAAGTGCAATTAATTCTCCGTATTCTTTGAAGTGGAGTTTTGCATTTCTTCGTTCTTCTCAGCTATTTAATCTTTTCCGCTGGTGGTCGGTTATCACCTCATAATTTTGAGATGTTTTTCCATAAGTCCACATCAAGCTTATTCTTTCGTTGTTGATTTTCTCAACAACTCCAGTCAATCCTTCCTTCTAAGTTCTTTTCATTCAACTTTTTCAATTCTTTTCCGGAGGTTTTGTGTCATGTCTTCATCAAGTATCATTCCATCCTCTCGAGTTCATGTTCTAAGCATTTCATTTTAGCCGGAGTGCTGCCTAAATCGTTTCAGTCTTATCCGTTTCTTTTTCCATTCTAACCACTCCGGTTATAACGAGTTGTTTCATAGCCTATCTGATTCCGTGAGCTTTCGATTCTCGTCGTTCCTCTCTTCTTCTCGAATGCTCTCGATTCCTTGCTTCTTCTTTGAGTTCTTGTTTCACCTCATCCTTTTTTTCCCTTCCGTCTCGGTCCTAAGATCTCGGGACGAGATCTCTTGTTAGTGGAGGAGTGTTGTAACGCCCCGGATTCGATGTGCCAGGTGTCCGCCAGTTATTCGCCGTCTTTGCCATGTCATGTGCTTGCGTGTCTCTCTTTGCCATGTCATCATATGCATTTCATATCATGCCATCATGTGCATTTCATTTTGCATACGTGTTCGCCTCATGCATCCGAGCATTTTCCCGTTGTCCGCTTTTGCAATCCGCACTCCTATGTCTCCCGGCGCCCCTTTTACCTCTTTTCGTAAAGCGGTGTTAAACGGTCTCGAATGGACCGAGGTTTGTCAAGCGGCCTTGGTATAGCACCGTAGACCGCCTGTCAAGTTTCGATCATTTGAGGTCGTTGATACTCCAACGGTTAACCGGTAACCGCAAAGCCTCATTCTCCTTGCAGCCCAACACCCTTTCTAAGTTGCCCAAAACCCACCAAACTCCCTTCATGCTCTCGGTCGTTCGATCACGATCGCGGGCAAAAATCATACTCATTTGGAGCTTCCTAGCTCCTCCTATCTATAAATATGCTCCTCAAATTCATGGATGAATCCCCTAACCCTAGCTTCGTCCTCATCTCACATGCCGGACATGTCCGCCGTCCGGACAAACCCACGCCGCCGCCTGCCTCTCACTGCAGCCACGTGGCGCCCGCACACCACTGCCGCCGCTGGCCGCTGCCCACGGGAGCCCGCCTGGTCATGACTGGCTCACACGCGCCTGCTCTCAGGCCTCATGGCCAAGGCCACCGAGCCTCAAGGCCGCCGCCGCCGAGTGCAGCGCTGCCTGCCACTGGCGCCTCCGTCGCCTTCCGCTGAGTTTCCCGCCCGCCGCCAATTCCTCGCCTCGGCCTCCGCCTCCCTTCGCCCGCCTTCTCTTCGCTCCCGCCTCCGCCGCCGCCTCCGCGAAGCTCGCGCCGGCGCCAAGGGCTCGCGCCCCCCTCGAGCCGGAGTTCCTCGCCAAGCCGCCTCCCGTCGCCACACACTCGCCTTCGGCCGGATCCGGCGAGATCCGCCCGAGCGCCTCGACCCCGCCTCGCCGGACCTCTCTCGGCCAACTCCGCCATCCTCCGGCGGATCCACCGCGGTGGATGAGATCCACCCGCTTGTCGAACCAAACGCCACGCTCCTGCCTCGGATCCAGCCGCCCCGCTTCTCTCTCGTCCCCGCTGACTTTCCCGAGGTATAAATTTCATCTAAGTCCCCGATCTGCAGTAATTTTGTGCCATTTTCGTTGCATCATATCTCTGTCATCGTAGCTCCGTTTTGCGCGTGTAATATGTCAAAATGTTCGTCTCGAAGAGTAGATCATTTCATATCATTGCATCATTTTCATTTGAGCTCATCTCGATGCCCTAAATGCTGTTGCAAGAGTGCTATGTGATGTTAGTTTCTGATTTTTATCAGAACTTGCACTTTTGTCATTTTTGCCATGGTTGATGTGTGCATCCTATGGACTTGAGTCCTACATGTGTTTTGTAATATGCCATGTCTTCTTTCCAGTGGTGCTTGCTATGTATTTTTGTGATCTATGTGGTGACTAGCACAAGCATGCAAACTAGGTGTCTTGTTGTTGCTGATTTCAGCCCTGTTTTAGCTGATTTTGATGCCATGTTAACTTGATGCTACCGAGAGATCTATGCATATTTTGAGATACTTAAGTAAGGGTGTTTTGTAAAACATGTCTTTCTCTATCCATTCATGCCCTTGTTTGCAATTATGGAGTGCTATAGCTTGAGTCAAGCGAGCTCTACTTTTGCTATCAAATGTTTCCTGGCATATTGTATACATGTTATTCAATTTTGCCAAGCTTGTTGTGGTTGATCCGTGTATGCTATGTTATTGTTCTTGCCATTTATGTCTTCTATGCCATGTCTTCTTGATGTATGTATGCTTAGTTTATCATATAAGGCTCTGTAGTGAGTGCATTGAGCTTGTAAACATGCCTACTTGTTATCAGTTTTTGTCATGCCATGTTGCTGAATCTGTTAACGAGACTTTCTATATTGACATGGGAGTTACTATATTTTCTGATCCTTTTTGGCTTATGGTCACTAAAGGACTTTTGATCTATGCAATTAGTAGATTCATGCCATGCCTTTGTTTGCCATGATAAGTTCCTGTAACATGTTGTTTCATAGCTCTAAACATTGCAACCTGTTGTTATTTCTGCCAATGCCTGAAACTGTTATTAGTTGCAATCTTGCCATGTCATTTTGAGCATGTTCTAGCCATTTATGGAGGTAGCTCAGTGCTCATGTTTTGTAATGCTTTACCTGTACTTCATGCCCATGCCTTTTATTATTATGTTGAGGTCCTGTAGCATGTTGTTTTGATGCTTGCAATATGCCTAGTGGCTGTTTTGGACAGTTTGTTGTCATAACTTGTATAGGGTGTATGTGTTGAACCGTTGCTCCGTTTTGAGTGTGCCCTATATGAAACTTGCTTGATTTTGCATGTAGTTTCATATTATCATGTTGCATCCATGTTTTGAGGTGTTTGCTTGATGTCCTTATGCATTTTGCATCAATGCCATGCTTATCTTGTTTTGCTCATATCTTCTAGGCCGAGTCTCAATCTAATGAACTTTATATGTAACTTGACTAGAATTTCGTAGATCATCGTGGTGCATTTTAACTTGCTGTTTAACAACTTGAACATAAAGTTATCCAGATCTGGACCAATTTCGAAATTTGCATATGAGGACTTACCGGAATTGTTATATGTTGTTTCCGGCCTCATTTAAACTTGCTTTGATGTGTTGCTCTTGTTTGCATCATCTCTTGCCATGAGTAGCTTCTCCTAGCTTCGTCATGCATCATGCTTGTTGTGCATCATATCTTGTTCATGTGTGGTGTGTTTACTATGTTGTGTGCTTCTTCTTGTTAGTTCCTGTTTGCTATGCGATCGTGAGGATTCGCTCGCTCACGCTTGGTTCGGCTTCATCCGCTCATCTTCTTCATGGATCCGCTCATCTTCTTCATGGACTCGCTTCTTCTTCCTTGCGGATTTCAGGCAAGATGACCGCTACCCTGGATCTCATTACTATCATTGCTATGCTAGTTGCTTCGTTCTATCGCTATGCTGCGCTACCTATTACCTGTTTATCAAGCCATCCCAAATTGCCATGAACCTCTAACTCGTTGTCACCCTTCCTAGCAAACCATTGTTTGGCTATGTTACCGCTTTGCTCAGCCCCTCTTATAGCGTTGTTAGTTGCAGGTGAAGACGAAGTTTGTTCCTTGTTGGAACATGGAGATGTTGTTCCTTCCTGGAACATGTTTACTTGTTGGGATATCACAATATATCTTATTTAATTAATGCATCTATATACTTGGTAAAGGGTGGAAGGCTCGGCCTTATGCCTGGTGTTTTGTTCCACTCTTGCCGCCCTAGTTTCCGTCATATCGGTGTTATGTTCCCGGATTTTGCGTCCCTAACGCGGTCGGGTGATTTATGGGACCCCTTGACAGTTCGCTTTGAATAAGACTTTTCCAAAGAAGGCCCAACATTGGTTTTACTATTTGCCTCACCACCACCTATATTTCCTTGGGAGTAATTAACCCAAGGGTCATCTTTATTTAGCCCCCGACCAGTGCTTCTCTAAGTGCTGGCCCGAACCGAGTAGATCATGGGCCCCTCGTGGCAACTCGAGGTTTGGTTTTACTCGTAGGATGTCTCATCCGTGTTGCCCGAGAACGAGATATGTGCAGCTCCTATCGGGATTGTCGGCGATCGGGCGGCTTTGCTGGACTTGTTTTATTGCTGTGAATGTCTTGTAGCCGGATTCCGAGACTGATCGGGCTTCCCGGGAGAAGGTCTATTCTTCGTTGATCGCGAGAGCTTATCATGGGTTGTTGGGACACCCCGCAGGGTTTTGAACTTTCAAAGCCGTGCCCGCGTTATGTGGCAGATGGGAATTTGTTAATGTCCGTTGTAGAAAACCCGGTGGATCTCAATTAAAATACACCAACCGTGTGTGTAACCGTGAGTGTCTGCTTTCGGGTTGATCGAAAGGAGAACACGGTTTCGGGTTATGTTTGACGAAGTAGGAGTTCAGGATCACTTCTTGATCATTACTAGTTGGCGACTGCCTTTGTTTCTCTTCTCGCCTCATTTGCGTATGATAGCCACCATATATGCTTAGTCGCTGCTGCAACCTCACCACTTTACCCCATTCTTTTCCCAAGAAGCTTTGCTAGTCTTGATACCCATGGTAATGGGATTGCTGAGTCCTCGTGGCTCACAGATTACTACACCACCAGTTGCAGGTACAGGTTTATGGCGATCATGACGTGAGAGCGATGTTTGCTTGTGTTGGAGTTCTTCTTCCGCTTCTTCTTCGATCGGGGATAGGTTCCAGTCGGCAGCCCGGCTAGCGGTGGTGGATGTCGCTTGAGTTTCGTTTAGGTTTCATCCGTAGACGGATGTTGTTCTTGTATATGATGTTGATGTATCCTTGTGGCATTTGTGCCTTATGTATGTATCCCCACTATTATGTAATGTTGATGTAATGATATCCACCTTGCAAAAGCGTTTCAATATGCGGGTCTATCCTTGGTGGGACCTTCGAGTTCCTTTTGGATAGGGTCGCATATTGGGCGTGACAAGTTGGTAATCAGAGCCTCGACCGACCTTAGGAGCCCCCTTGTTTGATCGGGTAGTTTGGCCCATGGGGGGGCGCGCGGCCTGCCCTAGGCAGCCCCTCTCTCTTTCCCGCAGGGCCCAATAAGGCCCAATACTTCTCCCGGCGAATTCCGTAACTCTCCCAGTATTCAAAAATACCGAATCATTCGAACCTTTCCGAACTCCGAATATAGTCATCCAATATATCGATCTTTACGCCTCGACCATTTCGAGACTCCTCGTCATGTCCCCGATCTCATCCGGGACTCAACTCCTTCGTACATCAAAACTCATAAACTCATAATATAACCGCCATCAAACCTTGTTGCGCGCGGACCCTACGGGTTCGAGAACTATGTAGACATGACCTAGAACTATTCTCGGTCAATAACCAATAGCGGAACCTAGATGTTCATATTGGTTCCTACATATTCTACGAAGATCCTTATCGGTCAAACCGCATAACAACATACGTTGTTCCCTTTGTCATTGGTATGTTACTTGCCCGAGATTCGATCGCTTGGTATCCAATACCTAGTTCAATCTCGCTACCGCAAGTCTCTTTACTCGCTCTGTAATACATCATTTCATAACTAACTCATTAGTTACAATGCTTGCAAGGCTTAGGTGATGAGTATTACCGAGAAGGCCCAGAGATACCTCTCCGACAATCGGAGTGACAAAACCTAATCTCAATTATGCCAACTCAACATATACTTTTGGAGACACCAGAGAGTACCTTTATAATCACCCAGCCACGCCAGGACGCTTGGTAGCACACAAAGTGTTCCTCCGGTAAACGGGAGTTGCATAATCTCATAGTTGCAGGAACTTTGTATAAGTCATGAAGAAAGCATAAGCAACATACTTTAAACGATCAAGTGCTAAGCTAACGGAATGGGTCAAGTCAATCACATCATTCTCCTAATGATGTGATCCCGTTAATCAAATGACAACTCATGTCTATGGTTAGGAAACATAACCATCTTCGATCAATGAGCTAGTCAAGTAGAGGCATACTAGTGACATTCTGTTTGTCTATGTATTCACACATGTATTATGTTTCCGGTTAATACAATTCTAGCATGAATAATAAACATTTATCATGATATAAGAAAATAAATAATAACTTTATTATTGCCTCTAGGGCATATTTCCTTCAAAGGTTTTGGTCGAGCGTGTAGTCCAGCTCATCCGTAACGGGGTGACTGGTATGGATATTCTGGAGGTTTTTCTTTGACGGCGCATCCAGCCACTTCAGTATCGAGACCATCCGATGTGGATGTATTCTGGCACTGATGACACCACTCGGGTCCACCCGGAGGAGGTCGAGGATGCCACACTGGAGAGATGGATGACCGCCATCACTGGGAACAAAGATAACCCCGAGGAGCCGGGAGGATCCCTCCACTCGACCAATCGTCTTTGCTTTACAAGGTTCAATCCGTATCTTTGACTCGACTCGCTTACTCCATCTTGTTTGCTTAAATCGGTCGACTGACTTTCATCTTGTTTGTCTTCTTACAGGTCACCACCGAGATGTACTCGATGCCCAACGGGCGCAAGAACCAGCTTGAGGAGGAGGAAGGAGCGGAGGTGAAAGCCGAGGAATGGCATCGATGGCGGGGGAGACGAAGATGACTACAAATACCGACAAAGAGGAGGAGGAGGAAGAGGAGGAAGAAATCGACCTCCTCGCATGGAAAGGCGGTCCAAGCTCACCCATGACCTCGCGGTCGAAGCGCAAGGCAAGGCACATCGCTTGTCAAGGGGTCGATTTAAACGTCCTCGGACGACCTCTCCGCGCCGACCGAAAAAGCGCCAAGCAACCTCGAGCGACGCCGCCGGTTTACAAAGGTTTTGCCTAAGATGAAGATGGCTATCCCCACTATTTCCGGTGCAGCAGAACTTGAGCTTTTTTTTCCGCGAACATACTTTTGGTCGACTTGTTGACCGATCAACTGATTTCTGAAATTGCAGAAGATCGCCACCTCCGGACCTCGACCAGAACGAAGACCAGAGATGGAAGATGTTTTACCTCTAACCTTGGTATGATCGCTATAATTTTGCTTTTGGTCGATTGGATTTCCGCTTAACTTTGAATCTTTCCTGTAGTCCCTCCTCATGTCATTGATCTCCCCGATGATGATGATGAGGCGCCGCTGAGTCGGAGGAGGACTAAGAAGGCACCTGCCGCAGGATCGCTCAGTTGCGCCGATGCTCGAGGCGCTGGTTCATGAGGGTGGAAACACCACTGACTTCGTGTCTTTCACAGTGCCACCGACGAGTATCCGCCTTCAACGCCGATCGCTGATCCGCCTCCCTTTTCACCATGCACCACGCCCCGGAGGACCAAGTGGTGCTGCTAAGGAGGCTATACGCCAAGCGGGCTCATGATGGAGCGTATGAAGGTGGTCCAGAAGCCAGCCAAGCGGCCTATGATGCCAGCTCAGCTCATCGTGAGCAACGCCCGTGTTAATTGATCACCACTTGTTCTCGTTAGGATATGCTACCAAAAACTCTTCTTTCAAGATCCTCAGATCTCAGACACCCACCGGGTGTGTCGACTAAATTTTCGACCGGTGGGGGCACGCTGAGTGCACCCACCGGGTGTAGTCTCGAGACTATGGTGGATCGCCGGCAACAACCATAGTCTTTATACTTTGTATCTCTTTGATAACTTCTTCACTCGGTCCGGTCGGACCATGTCGAATGGAATCTTGAAACCGGTGGGGCACGCTGAGTGCACCCACGGGTGTAGTCCCCGAGACTATGGTGGATCTGGCGGCAATGAATCGTAGTCTCAAGAACTCCTTTTTGTCTCTTTCGTCGATCGATCGAACCGAAGTCAGTAGAACCAAGGGGGCACGCTAAGTGCACCCACTGGTGTATCCCCAGACTACCGTCAATATTTTGATTCGGCCGTAGTCTTAGAAACGCAATGATTTTTCTTAGTCACCGGAAGTAACCTATCTGTGACGCTCGTCGACCGATTCTTTGCAGAAATCTTGCGTAGCTTGTGGCTCGATACACTGAATTGGAGAACAAACAGATCCAGCTCAACCTTGACTTGAAGCTTGCATGTGAGAACTTGCAAAAGGCGAGAGACGAAGCAAAAGGTATGGCTGGTGAGATCTTGACGATCGTTTTTATTTTTCTCGTCCTTCCTAATTCTCGACCTCACCGCCATTTTGCGCATAAAATGGAGGAGGCTCAAGAAGAAGGATCATGACCTTGCCGAGGCGCAGCAGACGGCTTTGAACAAAATCAAGCTCATGGAAGAGAAGTTGTCTTCACCGGAAAACTTGAAGAGGAGAACGCCAATCTGAAAGTTGCTCTCGACGCGCCAACAAGGAGGTTAGCCGACTAAAGAACGACAAGATAGCTCGAGCGACATGGTCGATTTAACCGGTGGGAAGAGGAATGATCTAGAGGCTTATCCGAGAGGGCTCGCCAAGAAGCTATTCCTCATGCTTGAAGGTAATTCCTCTTATCCGACTGACTTGTTATCACCGACTCATCATAGAACTATTAGCTTGAACTCGAGTTGTGTTTGCAGAATTCGTCGTAACTTCGAGGAAGAGATTAGTCGAGTGGAGACAAGTCCGACCCCATTAACTCCCGTGAAGGATGAAGCTGCCATGAATGTGCTCCGACCGAGTCTCGTGTTGTCTGCTGTGGTGGACTACCTCGCTCGATCAAGGTCCGTATCGCGGATCGACTCAACACTGCCAAAGCGAAACACTTCAAAATGACCTTGAGTCTTTAATGACTCGACTGAATGACGTTCCAAGTCGAGTGCAGGAATGCAAGAAGTCTTCTGCCAGATGTGGTGCTGACGTCGCTCTGTCCCTGGTCCATGTTCACTGCAAGCAGGCGCGAGAGGAAAGGTTGGCGTCCATCAAAGTTGCCAATACCAAGACGTACGACTTCCGATCTTTCATGGAGACTTTCATTGGTGCTGCCACCCGAATCGCTGATGGGATCGACCTGGACCAGTTCGTCGGGCCTTCCAGTCCTCCACCCGACGAGTAAAAACTTCTATGATTCGCCTTAAATTTGCCCCGAATGCCGAGTGATCCTCAGAATCGATAAACTTTAATGTGCTTGAGGCCTGGGTACTTCAGCATCCTTAGGATGTTATCCGAACTTTACTCATCGTCGAAATATGCTTTTGTTTGCCTTCGAGTAAACTTTGTTCTTCACTCGGATTATGCTTCAATGTTTGAGATGCAGCTCGAGGTGGAAAATCCAATGACCCACACTTCGTTGTACTTGCAGCGCAGGAGAAGGTAACAATGACCTGCACCTCGTCAGTTCTTGCGGATCGGGAGGGAGCGACGTTGTACTTGTGGCGCAGTTCAAGGAGAAGGTAACAATGACCTGCACCTCGTCGTCCTTATGGATCGGGATGAATTTCAGATTTAGGCGTAGCATCGATCAGCAGCTAAGCCCCGAGTGGGAGGATCGCTCTCCACTCGGTAGGATTTTCGGATACTTAGGCGAGTACTTGACTGCAGCTAAGCCCCGAGTGGGAGGTTTGCTCTCCACTGTAGGGGTTTTAAAACTTAGGCGAGCACCGGACTGCAGCTAAGCCTCCGAATGGGAGGTTTGCTCTCCACTGATAGGATTTTCTGATACTTAGGCGAGTACTTGGACTGCAGCTAAGCCCCGAGTGGGAGGTTTGCTCTCCACTGGTAGGGTTTTTAAAACTTAGGCGAGTACTTGACTGCAGCTAAGCCCCGAGTGGGAGGTTTGCTCTCCACTCGGTAGGGTTTTTAAAACTTAGGCTAGCATCGGACTGCAGCTAAGCCCCCGAGTGGGAGGTTTGCTCTCCACTCGGTAGGATTTTTCAAACTTAGGCAAGTACTGGACTGCAGCTAAGCCTCCGGGGAGGATTTTGTGTCGTAACTCTAAAGGGAAAGGCAACAGTCAATCTGTACCTTATCGTCCTTGCAAAGCACACATTGTATTAAATACTTAGGCGGGTACTTGGACTGCAGCTAAGCCCCCGAGTGGGAGGCTGGCTCCTCACTCGGTAGGATTTTCAAACTTAGGCGAGTACTTGGACTGCAGCTAAGCCCCCGAGTGGGAGGCTGGCTCGCCACTCGGTAGGATTTTCAGATACTTAGGTGAAACGGATTCGCAGCTAAGCCCCCGAGTGGGAGGCTAGCTCTCCACTCGGCAGGGATTTTTTTTACAAACTTAGGCGAAACGGGTTCGCGGCTAAGCCACCCACCGGGGGAAATTTCTTATGTAAACGAAAAGTAATAACAATCACTGGGAGAATTATAACATTCTTGTCTTTGATAAACAAACTACAGATGTACTTTTATTACATCTCACCCGAGTGAGTTCTTAAGTGTAAAAGGGGCGGAGCAGCTCCGCATTCCAGGCTCGAGGCTCATCAATCTGGCGTTCGATGTTGTAGAGATGATAAGCTCCATTGTGGAGAACTCGTGACGATGAAGGACCTTCCCAAGTGGGAGCGAGCTTGTGTGGTTTCTGTTGATCCACTCGGAGGACCAAGTCCCCTTCTTGAAAGGCTCGGCTCTTCACATTTCTAGCATGGAATCGACGCAAGTCCTGCTGATAGATGGTCGAGTGGATCAGGGCCATCTCTCTCTCCTCTTCAAGGAGGTCGACTGCATCTTGTTGGGCTTGCTCCGCTTCAGCTTCAGAGTAGAGTTCGACTCGAGGCGCATTGTGAAGCAGGTCACTCGGCAGAACTGCTTCAGCTCCATAGACCATAAAGAATGGAGTTCTCCCAGTCGACCGATTAGGAGTGGTCCTCAATCCCCAAAGAACCGACGGAAGTTCGTCGACCCACACTCCTGCTGCATGCTTGAGATCACACATCAGTCGAGGTTTCAGTCCTTTGAGAATTAGACCATTTGCTCGTTCTGCTTGTCCATTCGACTGGGGGTGAGCAAATGAAGCATAGTCGACTCACGTGCCCTGAGAGGCGTAAAAGGCTTTGAACTTGTCGGAATTGAAGTTTGACCCATTGTCAGTGATGATGCTGTGCGGAACTCCATATCTGAATATCAACTCTCTGATGAAACTGATAGCAGTGCACACATCAAGGTTCTTGATAGGTTTAGCTTCGATCCACTTCAGAACTTGTCGACCGCCACAAGCAAATGAGTGAAACCGCCTCGCCAGCTTCTCGGGTCCAATCATATCCAACCCCAAACAGCGAAAGGCCGACGAGGGAATGGTCTTCAATGTCGAGGCGGTTTGTGTGACATATTGAGTAGAACTAACATCCTTGACACTTGTCGACTATTTCCTTTGCCATTTCATTTGTTTTGGCCAAGAAAATCCCGCCGGTATGCTTTAGCCATGATGGTCCGAGAGGACGATGGTGACCACAGTCCCCGAGTGGATATCATCAAGAATTATCTCGACCTTCTTCCGCGTTATGCATTTCGGCTGACTCCACCACGCTTTCTCTCGAATAACTCGTCCCTTGATCACACAAGAAGGCCTTGGATCGGCGGACGATCCGTCGAGCCTCTTCTTCGCTTCTCCGGAGCTCTTTCCTCGAATATACGCTGATGTAATGGTATCTGTCCAATGGGGAGTGATGACCACGACTTCCATGATCAGGTCGACCACCACCGAGACCTCAACTTCACCGGATCGCTGGCACTTTTTGGCTGTGGAGCTTCTTCATGAAAGGATCCTCTTGAATCGACGGTGTGCGGATGTGCTCCAAAACACATCACTGGAATGGCTTCCTCTTGGACCCTATTTTCGCCAAATCATCAAGAGCTTGATTTTTCAATCGGGTATATGATGGAGCTCTAACCCTCAAACTTCTTCTCTAGCTTCCTCATCGCATTACAAGAACTAGTCATGGCTGGACTTCGACGCCCCACTCCTTCATCACCGATTAACTACTAGATCTGAGTCTCCATAAACTATGAGGCGACGGACGCCGAGTGAAATGGCCATACGCAACCCATACAACAAAGCTTCAGATTCTCGCTTCATTGTTGGAAGAATCAACGTGAACTGGAGCACATATCTCGAGCTTATCTCCTCGGAGGAAACCAATACTACCCAAAGACCGAACCATTCAACATCTTGGAACCATCAAAGAACATAGTCCAGTGCTCGAGTGAACTTGAGTCGGTAATCGTTGTTCAATCCACTCGGCGATGAAGTCTGCTATTGCTTGGGACTTGATGGCTTTTGCCTCAAACTTGATATCAAGGGAAGAAGTTCAATCGCCCATTTCGCCACTCGACCAGCTTGCATCTCTCACAGTGCAAAATCTCGATAATGGGGCGTCACGACGATCGAATGGAATGACCAGAGAAGTAATGAGCAACCTTCTTCGGGTCATATAAATCCCATACACAAGCTTCGATAATGAGGGTATCTTTGCTTTGACGGGTTAATACTTCGTAAAGATAATATATCGGGCGCTGAACTTTGAAGGCCTTTCCTTCCTCTTCCCGCCGACCGTAAGTACTATATCGACGACTTGTCCTGTGGCTGCAATATAAAGCAGCAACGGCTCCTTGCTGATTGGGGCAGCAAGCACCGGTTGGTGGAGAGCGAGCTTTGAGCTCGCAAATGCTGCATCGCTTCAGGAGTCCACTCGAACTTGTCCGACTTCTTCATCACCGGTAAAGAGGTAATGCCTTTTCACCGAGGCGAGAGATGAATCGACTTAAAGCGCCAAGCATCCAAGAAGCTTCGACATCGTGCACATGCATGTATGCTTCATTGGAGTATAGTGCCAACTTTTTCGGGTTAGCGCCGATTCCTCGCTCGTAAATGAGAAACCGAGTAACTTTCCGCCAGAACTCCGAATGTGCACTTTGATGGATTGCTTGATATTATACCTCCCGAGATTGGCAAATGTTTCACCAAGGTCAGTCAACAGGTCGGAACCTTTCCGTGACTTGACCACAATGTCATCCATGTATGCTTCCACATTCCGACTGATTTGAGTGAGTAAACACTTCTGAATCATCCTCATGAACGTGGCTCCGGCAGTCTTGAGGCCGAACGGCATGGTGACATAACAGAAGCACCCGAATGGAGTGATGAAAGCTGTTTTGATCTCGTCGGGTCCATACAGACGGATCTAATGGTACCCGGAATATGCGTCTAAGAAAGACAACCGCTCACATCCCGCAGTCGAATCGACTATTTGGTTGATGTGGGGGAGAGGAAAATGATCTTTCGGGCAGGCCCGATTGATATGTTTGAAGTCGATGCACATGCGCAGTGAATTGTCCTTCTTGGGGACCATGACAACATTGGCGAGCCACTCGGAGTGGTAAATCTCTCGGATAAACTCTGCTGCTAAGAGCCGAGCCACCTCCTCGCCAATGGCCTTTCTCTTTTGGACGGCGGACCGTCGAAGATGTTCTTTGACATGTTTAACTTTTGAGTCGACTCGTAGTCGATGCTCAGCCAGTCCCCTGGGAACACCCGGCATGTCAGCAGGCTTCCATACAAAGATGTCCCAGTTCTCACGGAGGAACTGGATGAGCGCTTCTTCCTATTTGGAGTCGAGTGTTGTTGAGATGTGAGTCGGAGCAGCATTGGGATCAGTCGGATGAATATGAATCAGTTTCGTCTCCCCGGACGACTGAAATTCTGACTCCGTGGCGGGCTTCTTAGCTCGCAACAAATCACTCGGGTCTGCAGTTTTCTGGTACTCTTGCAGCTCGACCACTGCCATCTGAGCATCAGCGATCTTAGAGCCTTTCCGAAACACTCGCTGCTTTTTTCCGATTGCCGCGATGTGATCACACCTTTGGGACCTAGCATCTTCAGCTTGAGGTACACATAACATGGTCGAGCCATGAAACGCGCGATATGCCGCCTCCCCTGTGATAGCGTGATAAGCGATCTGAAATCCACGACCTCAAAGGTCAACTTTTCCTTACGAAAATTCTTGTAGTCACCAAAACCACATCGAGAGCAATTTAGCCGAGTGACTCAGCCGCCTTTCCGTGAATGACTCCATGGAAGCTCATGTTGTCGGTGCCGAGTCCGACATCGGAATGCCCATCCCTTTCAACGCCTCTCAGATACAAAATGTTCAGCCATCGCCACCATCCATCAAAACCTTAGTTAGTCGAGTGCCTTCGATGACTGGGTCGACCACCAACGCTTGCCTCCCGTGAGGTGGCTATGTGTGTCGGTGATCGACGGGTCGAACGTGATGGCGGTTTGCGACCATTTCGTAACCGGTGTCGCCGAGGGACCATATTCACTTCTCGGTTGATAACTTTCAATCGACTTTTGCTTTCAACGCCAAGCAAAAATCATCGAGTGGAATTGACCGGGGTATCCACCGTCACTATCTTCCTTGTCCTCAACTTTGTCCGACTCCTTCTCCTTGTCCTTGAGCTGCTTCCTCGAACTGCTGAATCAAGAGCCGACATCGCCGAAAGTGGTATGCTTTGGGTAAATGAGTTTACCCTCTTCATCTTTCTTCGTGTGAATGTGACATGGCAAGTCCAACACATCATTTCCATCTTGGTCTTTCATTTTCTTGGGGTTCCAAGGTCCCTTGGGTTTCCCCTTGAACTTTCCTGGAGTCACGGCCAAGGCTTCTCCAGGAGCAGCTGGCTCGGCTTTCCGCTTCGCTTCCGATCGGAGTTCCCTCCACCGTTTCATTAGCGGCTGACTTGTACTTGCCACTCCGAGCCGATCCTCTTCTTCACCATTAGGCGCATTTGGTGGCAATCTCCATCATTCGACTCGTGGTCATGTCTCCCGTCCGATCGAATTTCAGACTCAACTCTCTCGTTTTAACTCCTTCCTTGAAGGCACAGATCGCTCGATGATCGTGTACATTCTCTCTCGTGGTGCAAAGTGATCCATCTCTCGATGTAATCCTCGTAGTTTCATTCGACTTCGCACACACGAATGCAACTCACAACCCTGCTGGTCGCTTGCAAGTTCCTTCAAATGTCCCGACAAACACTCGGGCAAGATCTTCCCAAGTGTAAATGCTCATTGGTGCTAATCGATTCAGCCATGCTCGCCGATCCTCTAACATAAGAGGCAGGTGTTTCATTGCCACTTTATCATTGCCGCCGCCAATCTGACAGCCACTCGGTAGTCCTCAAGCCGTATCCGCTTGGACTCACCAAAGGAACTTATCGACTCAGCCGCCAACCTGAAGTTTGGGAGGAATCACCGCGGCTCGATGGCTCGCTAAAACACTATGGTCCCGAGACGTACTCGCCAATCGATGGGTGCATATATGTCATGACCTTCACGGTTAGCTCGTTCTGCCGACCGGACCTTGAACGATGATGGATCTCGCATCAAAGCCTGGTTCCCTAGGGTCGATCGAATCCTTCGCCCAACACCGTGTTGGCGTCGTCATCTTGTCGCCGAGGCGATATGACCCACCCCTTGGGGAGGAGGGCACTGACGCCGATCATCACGATCGAATCGGTCCTCATATCGATCACGCCGCCTCCATGTCCCTCACGCCTCAAGGGCGATCTTGGGCTATGTGCCGATCGGATCGTATTCGCAGTGACGGATCTGCTTTGTGAATCCTGTTCCGCGATCGCGATACAGCTGAATTTTGATCTCCGCTGCCCGGAGCAAATCTCGATCCGAGTAGCCCTGCCAGCCTCCGATCGGAAGGCTGAATGAACTCTGCTATACGGGCTGCAGCTGCTAGATTCGAATGGGAGTTCGGTATACCCGAGTCGGTTGTGGAAAGAGTTGACGCCGATCGGACGACGGGACCCGTTGTTGCGCTGTTCACAAGCACTCGCTGGAGATTTTCCAATGAAAAGGCCAGCCAATTGGCCAAACGCGCATCTTCTAAGGCACGGGCCTCGGGGTTTCTCCAATGATAGGAGTGTGAAGCGATCCATGTTCCGGCGGTGGAGCTCCTCCTCCATAGAGCGAAGTGAGGGGCTCGGGTTGGTACTCTTCGTGAGCCTGCACCGGCTCGCCTCCGCCAACGCCTCCGTCGGTGCGGGGGAAACCAGGAGGATTGCATGGTCCGTCGACCATCAGAACCTCCGCCGCTGGATCGCTGCTGTCGACTTTCGGATGCGCTCAAGGAGCCGCCGATGATTGAACAGGCCATAGAGAGATTCGTCGGGCTCGATAGCCGCGACTTGGGGAGTGGCCGACTGGCGGGCCACCGCGTGCCTCACCCACCGCTGAAGCCTCGATCGACCGGAGCGCTTGCGCCGACGCGAGACCGGGAGGGAGGACGGCACAAGAGCCGACCGATACTGGGTCGACGGCTGCCGCAGGAGGACGCCGTGGACGCCGCGGCGAAAAGGCCGCCCGCGAACGGGAGTGCGTCAACGTCGAGTGGAGCCTCCTGCAACCAAGCGGAGTCGTCGGCGATGAACGTGAGCGCGCCGAGACGGATCTCGTGGCCCTCAACCAAAAATCTGCCTGAAACCATGATGAATGGGATCGGAAAAATGCAACTTCTCCAACAAGTCGCTAAGACACCAGCCCCACGGTGGGCGCCAACTGTCGTGGTTCTAAGCCTGGCAGTGGAATGGGGGGTAGGTATGGAGAGGCAAGATCCTAGCTATGGAGTAGTTGTATACGCAAGATGTTTACGAGTTCAGGCCCTTCTCGGAGGAAGTAACAGCCCTACGTCTCGGAGCCCCGAGGCGGTCGCCTGTATTATGTGCGTATGAGTTACAGAGGTGCGAACCCTTGACACTGAGGAGGGGGTGGCTTATATAGAGTTCACTGCACCCCTCCGCCCTCGCTATGCAGGTTAAAGGTACATTAAGATAGGGGTTACCGTAACACCCACATAAAGTTCTATGATGACCATAAAAGCTACTTAATGACCGACCGTTTGTGTGCAGACTGGCTTTGGATCTCCTGGTGGTCGAGTGGTTGGCTTCATGGTCGAGTTTCTTCTAGTTGGTCGAGTGGAACTCTTCCAGGTCGATCGAAAGGTAGTTTCTTCTAGAGATGTCCTTGGGAGGGTGTCTTGGACAGGTCCATGACCCTACCCTAGGTATATGATTTCATCATTAGCCCCCGAATGGATCGAGGTTTGAGTGGGAAGGAGTTGAACATACTCCCGACTCATTCTTGTGCTGCAATTGTGTCTTGTCTTGGATCAAATGGACTTAAGTGATGGCATCAACTCCTTTTTCATCGCTTTGATCCATTCTGTATCCGCCGAAAGTTTTCCATGCTTGGCGATTTCCAATGACAGGACGGAGGAAATCTTTTGTCTGATGATTTGCTCTGCGGCGCGCGGATTTAGCGGGATTTTAATCTTCGGGAAACGAGCGAGACAGAGAGAGAGCCGCAGTAATCGGACGGGATAAGGCAAGGACACCTCGATCTCCGTGCCACCTTTTTCGCCATGTATCGCGCGGGCAACTGTTGCGGGATTTGACAGGATCGCCTGGGCCTACCGGTCAGTCACTCGGAACAAAACGCAGCACACGCAAGAACAAAACGCAGGGGAAGCAAGATAAGGCATTCATAGCAGTTCAAGTTGTACAAAAAGGAATAGTTTAGGTCTTATTTATCTAGCAGTTAGAAACAATAGAAGAAAAGAAGAGGAAACATAATGAGAGATACTCACTCGGCATACTTCTCACGTCCTTCATCACTAAGCAACAGATTATACAACTTGCGAGCCTTCTCCAGATGAGGGAAATTATGAGGGTGTAGCTGCTGCACAGGTGAGCAAAACTTTATAGGAGCTCTGGGCGCACGCTTCGTGCTTACAACATTGCCAAAATCCAAAGCAGGATCCTTCCTAGCAGCACAAGCTCTACGGGCCACTATTCCAGCAAGGGGAGATACACCCTTGGCAGGAGCGCTCCTGGTGACTCTCCCCATGCCGGCAATCTTGTCAAACGCATCATCATCACTGTCTATCAATTCCACAATGGGATTCTTGGGTGTAGAGGGGCTCTCTGCACAAGCAGCCGCAGAACCTTTCAGAGCTCCCAACCGCCCCTTCATAACACCAGATCTTGTCTTTTCGGGAGAACGCCCCTGGCTAAAATCAATAGCTACACGCTCGAGCTCCGAGAACTGGCTGCCAAAGATCATGTAGTCATGCTCACCAAGATCCAGCCACTCACCTGCAAAAATAAAAAAAGAAGGAGCGCATCAAGGGTAAGTTCAAATACATAATTCATGACAGTACTAGTCAAGAAGTACAAGCTGCAAAATATTACAAAAGGTCATCATTACGTACAGGGTTCGATGCCAAACAAACCCCGGAAGTCAACATCAAACACATCGCTAGTTGCGCAGGTATACAACAATGTCTTTCTAATGTCAAGAATGTCTTCGTGGCTGTAATCTAACATTTCAATCACACCATCCTCTCAACAATGATATGTCTTGCAGTTTTGTAGTATAAAGAAGTCACAATCATACATGTTAACAAAACAAAAAACAAAAGGGTACATCACAAATTCGAAAATACCGGAACACCATCCTCCCAGCAACCAAAAACAACTAATAAAAATCATTAAAAACGGATACCCACGTGTTTTTCTGCTGCGGCACCCGCACAAACTCGCAAGAGAAACCATCAATATGCGCCGACGAGAACGGTTTGGCCCTGTCTACGCTGGACTCCCTCCAAAGCTTCTTTATGTTATCTGTCATAGTCCTTAAGAATCTAACTGCATCACTCCAGGTTTCGTCATGGAGTGAATCAAGACACTCGAAACGACGGAACCTCAAATTAAGAACAATCAAGCACCAATGCCCACATTCTTCACTAGGGTTCATGGCAGTCACAAATGACAGCGGATCAAAAGTAGGGAAAATAAGCTGAAAAATAAATCACAGAGGAAAAATGAATTTAACAAATCATAATGAAACAAAAAATTTAGCCTCCAAACAATAAAATAAAAGAGGGAAATTGAAATTCATAAGTACAAACAAATCAGATAATCATAAGTTCTAATTGAGCAAGCAACCCACTACAAAAAATAAATGCTACTCAAGTTTATATCCACCGCCCAAACTTGCAACAAACATATCTGTTCAATTTCCTTGCGATAATAAGTGCAGCTTTAAAAAAGAAGCACACTTCATTCATAAGAACAGGGGTAAAAAGCAGGCTACTCAAGTTCATTCTCACCTCACAAACTTGCAAGAAAACATGACAGTTATAGTTCATGAGTACAGAAAGTTGAAGTTCACCTACTTGGTCAAAACCATCATCCCCTGATCTCGTGAACCACTATAGCACATTGGCATAAATATGTCCATCACGGATCTTGGTCTGTTGTACAAAAAGAACAACAACAGTTAGAAAATTGCCAAAATAACTTATCATCCTATCTACAAAGCAAAATACTGACCATCACCCATCTGGGAACTATCAACTTGTCAGTATCTTGGTTCTTTTGACGTAGAGAATATAAAACAACGTCACACTGTCTGAGTTGAGCATGCCAATGGGGACAAACGCTTTAGCAGTAGACCCAACACTGGCATCACATTCTCTATTTTGAAACATTGGCTTGTCACTAGGAAAACACAAAAGATGACATGAATTAAAACTACCGCAATAACAACAATAGTCATATGAGAGAAAGAAAAAGAGACGAAAATGATACGGGCAAGATCCCAAACTAACTGTTTCCCGCGGTTAGTGCGCAACCTCGTAACAGCGAAGAAAAACAAATCAACCTTAACAACATTAGCACCGTCTGCTTGCAGAAAAAGAAGAAAAATAAATAAGTTCAAACAATACAAGTGAACATGTCCAAAATGCCATAAATGACAAGTACGCCTCATTTACAAGTCCTTACCTGCACTATCAGCGTTTGACGACGGGGGTTCCTGTGATGACACCAATATGCCTCCAGTTTCAGGGTTTGACGATGGAAGATCTTGTGAGGACAGCAATATGGCTGCGCTTTCAGGGTCTGAAGAAAGAAAATCCTGGGACGACAGGAGCGCCTCCTGCGTCAAGGGGCCAGAAGAAATCGACAGAAGTAAATCATCATCCTCAAATGGCACCTCCTCCATGCTAGAGGCATCTTGCAATGCATCACCGTAATCAAGCCCTCCAGGCGGGAAATTTTCTGGCGGCAAATCTTCACAATCAGAAAGATTTTCATTCCCAGCAATACCAACACCAGACAAGTATGCTGGCAGCACCAACATCCTCATCAGCAACTTTGGTACCAACATCGCGCCCACTACTCAATGGAACATCACAAGCATCATCTCCACCACTAACGGCAGCCTCACGCTCAACATCAGTCATCTGGAAAAAAAATTTCAGAAAAAGTGAATAATATGAGCAAAACTAACAATCAAAAAAATCTAGCAAGAGGTGCACAGAAAAACAAACCTTAGTAGCATTCACAGCAACATCATCGATCTTGCTGCTACTAACATTCAAAGGAACATCACCAATGGTCGAACAAGGCTCGTCGCTAACAATAGGACCCTGATTCATAGTAATGAAGCAAAAAAAACAATGCTATTATTAGCAACAATAAACGCAAGGAATTAAACCACACTAACTAAAAGGTAGGTATCACCTACAAACTCTTAATGGTGTGGGATAGAAAATTGAACATGTAAGGCACATTGGTGCGCAAGAAAATTCAAGAATATATATAAACACAATAAAAATAAAAATAACCTTGCACTTATCAGTAGATGGATCATTAACTCCACGGTCAACAGCAGCTCAACATTATGACTGGTCTCCTGCATGAAAGAAAAATTAATAAACAGATGAACATGAGAAAGTTCAACTACAATACTGACAGCAGAACAACATAGTAAAAATTGCAAACATAAAGGACTGACTCACATCAACAACAGGGGGCTCCAAGCCAACATCATTCATATGGTGATCAGAAACATTAGCCTCAGTGCCATCACCAGCCCTGCTGTCGATGGCAGCACCCTCATCCTGCTCAATCTGCCTGATAACAACATTTGCACTTTCTTCATATGGCTTGCAGCGAGAGTCTTGCGTACTTTTGAAACGCCTCATGTTGTTCAACAGGCGAACCGAGCTCTAAACTAGTTGAGCAGCACCATCACGCATATCACTAATTAAAAATCTCTCCATCTCAATATAGTCCGCTGCTTCGTCAGCATTAAATTGATGACCTTCAAGAAGGATACCATTGATACAACTCAGACGCTCAACTTTAGTTGGGACCTTTTGCAGAAAATATGCTCAGCGCGCCCCAACGCAGAAACAGCTACATCAATACAAAAACCCTGCCTCTGTGAAGTACTAGCCTTACTAGGGCCAGGGGGGACATAACCAGCACCCTCAACACCACGGCCATCTCTCAACTCATCATGCAGAGATGAAATCTTGGGAACCTGAGACGACGACATCTCCAGGACTGGTCGTTTATACACTCGGAAAAAGACAACCTCCTCTTGAGTTTTCCACTACAAACAAGGGGAAAAATAGTTAATTAATCAATGCAAAACAAAGGGAAAAATAAACATAATATTAACAGATTTAAATCAACACACTAACGATATTTCACTATCAGTGCCAATTTGTTAGTATTTACAAACAGGCCAGTTGAACAAGAGATTCAGTTCAACCACACATGACACAACAGTACTAAAAATCATACCTAAACCTCACAAAGCTTAAGAAATGACAAAATCCAAACAGGTAACTCTATAGTACACATGTTCACTCCAGCAAAAAATAGCTCTACCTAAATAAAAAAAATATCTGCAAGACACGACAGAAACAAAACTCATCGAAAGCTTCCCAAACACCCAAGTATTTCGATCTCCGTTGCCTTTTTTATCAAATCTGCATCAGCCAGATCGGAAAGCTTGTCAGGATCCATGAAACATATGCGGGGGACTTGCATGTCATGCTCCGGAGTCTTGCCACGGATAAGGCAGTCAAGGTACATTAGTATAGGCCCTATAGCACAGCCTGTGATTGCCTTCCCACGAGTAACACCATCTTGGTACCTGACAACAGCCCTTCTAAGCTCATCAACTGGCAATAATCCATGTTAGCCATGTCCTCAATGACGAGATCCTCAAACATTGTTGCCTCTCTGGAAACACGCGGGGCGGCACCAGGCAACACAATAATGAACACTTTGAGAGCAAGGTCATCTTTGCTGTGATCCTTGACAAGCACCTAGAGCTTATCCCTCAAATCCTTTGTCTTGATATCTTTGTTCCTGCAAATGTCAAGCTCCGATCTTAACTTCATCAGAGCGTTGTCATATCCGTCCTCTGACGGCCTTGGTGCAGAACAACCACCACGAAGGAACCCAATAGTTGTTGTATACCATCGCTAGTGATGCGAAGCTTCTTATTAGCCTCACCCATGTCAAGAGTCATCATAGCAGGATCAATCTTCAGATACAAAACTCCCATCAGAGGGCGGGAAATGTTAGAACCAAAACCAGCTGCATGAACCCTAGCCACATGGCGACTCTCAAGCAATTTAGCACAAGCATCAATATCTCTCAACGAACATCGCACAGTTATGTTCAATCGATCTAGGTCACCTTCATCCAAAGCAACTTTTCTGGCTTTGCCACTCATCGGCTTGACCGGACCCATAACACTAACAGGCTGTAAATGAAAATAAAGAAGGCACAGTTTAATTGAATGAATATAGAAAACAAAACAAGCATATGAAGGCAAGTAGAAAAAAAGAAAAGATTGCACAAGTTCAACTCTTAAAACAACATCAGTACCACCCTCAAATTGATGCAAAAAATGACCAGCCCTCACCTGGCCAGCATTCCAGTCCAGACACAATTAAATCATTGCAAGTACAACTAGTAAGTCACATACAATACAAACACGTACCACTGCATATTCATCTTTAGAATCAACTTAGATATCATCTTCTTCAGATATAGCATCTTCAGCTTCGACACGAGCATGCTTCTTCACACCTTTGTTCACTTTCGCAGGAGCAGCTTTATGCTTCTTATTTTCCTTCAACAAAGAGCACTCTAGAAGTGGAGACGAAGAAGGCTTCTTATTTGTCAAAACTCATGGACTCCGACGAACAGGAGAGCCACCAAGTGTGCTTGGACCAATCTTCACAGCAACACTATCTCCATTAGCTTTGCTATTACCAGGTTGGGAACCAGCTTTCACACGTGGGCTACGCCTCTGTGTGCCATCAGGATTTGGATCTGACATCTTCCACTTCAAAACAACTTTCTTCTCATTAACTGCATCACGAGTAAACACTTGCGCCAAATGAGTCTGCATCAGGTTTGTCTTCACAGGCATGTCAGTTCCATGAGACCCAGCATCAACAGTTGAAAAGGCCGCGTCACCACCTTCATCACCTACACCTTTAGGAGCATGAGCAACATCCTCATCGCTTCATTGCACGCAAGCATCCTTTTGACACTGTTCCAACTCCTTTCTCCTCTGAAAATCACACTTCTTCTTTCTTATCCTTTCATCCTCGAGTCAGAATCGCATAGGAGCATCCTCACCGAGTAATGTGCTCGGTGCCATCAACACTCAGGATCGAGTAATAGACAACTGCAAGCTCCCATCGCCATCATCAAAGTTAAGAGAACACATTCCATCATTAATATCTTTGACAACATCACCAATGTCCTCAGCAGTAGCATGGCTGTCATTAACTGCATAAACCAATAACATAGGCACACACATACAAAATTAAAACACAATTCACATTCAACAGACAAGATAAATAAGGCGCATAGCATCAGACACAAACAAAAGGAACAACTGATGTAACTAAACATATTTATGTATTCAAGGCTATTAAAAAAAGAGCAAATATAAGGGAAACACCAGCAACACTCGCAAGTTCTTCTAAAGGATTTGGTATCTCAAAAATAACATTCACAAGATCTTGAAAGTGTTCTGATTTGTCAGAATCAGGAGGTACCGGCACTCCAACATCTACAACAACATCATAATCAGCAAAAAGGTAAAAAGAAAAGTTCATGAACAAGCAATCAGTTCAACTATATGAACAATATCACCCCACCACTGGCACACCAAACTTCAAAATGACAACTCTTTCAACATCATACTAGTTCTTCTCAGACTGCTACAAACTATTCAAATGCCAGGACAACAGTTCAAACAACACATGGTGATCAGTACTGCAACCTGTCTGCAGTTCACAACAACCTAAAAACTAGACACACCACACATTCCAGGGCAAAAATTAACAACAATCAAAATCCATACAACTTGTAAAGTCCATACGACATCACCTATACAACTAAAAACCTATTAAGCACCAGATCTGATAAAACATTATCCGAATTACAAGAAAAATTACCTGCATTCAACTTGTCTGGACTGGATGATGTACCCATTGAGATCTACAAACCTAAAATCTGCCGAACCAGATCTGCAAGACGCATGAACAAAAATTAGGGCTCTTGCCTATTTCAGAAACGAAGCACGCCATACAAAGCAAAACTCTTACCAGCAAACACAAAATCCACCACTGAATCCAGTATCACTGACGCGAACCGCTCGTTCAAGAGCAAAGGAACCCTAGCGAATCCAGCCTGAGACAGCAAGAGAGCAATAACTCAGAAATACAGGAAAAATCTATACATAAGGGGACGCAAGGGCAGTCGATGGCAGAGCTAAAGGAGCGAACAGAGCACCCAGACCTCCACCCCTGGAGTTCAACCCGTCGGCCGACGCTCCCGTAGCGAAACAGGAGAAGCAACTTCTATGCGAGAAGATGAGAGGAGGGGAACGAAGAAGGAATCGATTTGTGGAGGAGAGGGGAGCGGAACGGGGGAGAGCAGAGGTTCAAGGTGAGTGGGACAAAACCGACGGCTAAAGCCCACAATCATGGAAAAGCCCACTGTCGGTGTCAAAACCGGCGGATCTCGGGTAGGGGGTCCCGAACTGTGCGTCTAGGCGGATGGTAACAGGAGACAAGGGACATGATGTTTTTACCCAGTGTTCGGCCCTCTCGATGGAGGTAAAACCCTACTCCCGCTTGATTAATATTGATGATATGGGTAGTACAAGAGTAGATCTACCACGAGATCGAGAGGCTAAACCCTAGAAGCTAGCCTATGGTATGATTGTTGTTCGTCCCACGGACTAAAACCCTCCGGTTTATATAGACACCGAGAGGGTTAGGGTTACACAGTCGGTTACGATGGAAGGAGATCTACATATCCATATCGCCAAGCTTGCCTTCCACGCCAAGGAAAGTCCCATCCGGACACGGGACGAAGTCTTCAATCTTGTATCTTCATAGTCCAGAGTCCGCCAAAGGTCATAGTCCGCCATCCGGACACCCCTAATCCAGACTCCTTTAGTATCCCTCGAACCAGGCTTCAATGACGACGAGTCCGCGCCAGCAGCTTGTCTTCGCATTGCAAGGCGGGTTCCTCCTCTGAATACTTCATAGAAGATTTTGAACACAAGGATAGTGTCCGGCTCTGAAAAATAATTTCCACATAACACCGTAGAGAGAATAATATTTACACAAATCCAACCTGCTGACATATTCCGCAGCGTGTCATCACACCACGGCCAAGCCCTTATTCGAATCGTTTTTACTATCCCACCTCAGCGCGTTTAGCGAGGCGGTTTCCTTGGCACGTCCTGTCAAAGCAGAGATCGTGTCCCCTTATTCCGGGATTCTCATCAATACGGACGTGGGTAACCCAACCGTGCCCATTGGCACGTCTCCTCTATCGAAGGCAAGTCCCAAAAAGTCACGGGGGAGGGCTCTTGGTATTCAACCTCTTTATAAAGAGACCAAGGCTCTACTCCTTTCTTTCAATCTCAATCGAATCCGCCCCTCACCTCGATTTCCAACACCCAAAGCTCCAGATTTAGGCGCTTCGGACCTTCGATGATGTCCGGCTCCGACCTTCAAGGCCGGTGGATGCCTTCCTCTGTTACTAAAGAAGACGTGCTAAAGCTGAGAGATGCCAGGTATTTAACCGGCGAAATCTCGCATAGGCTGCCTGCTCAAGGGCAGGTTATTCCCACTCCCAAGCCCGGTGAGAGCATGGTGTTCGCGTCTCACTTCCTTCGGGGGTTAGGCTTCCCGACGGACCCCTTCGCGAGGGGGCTCATGTTTTATTATGGGTTAGAATTTCACGACTTGGATCCGGAGTCCATCCTCCACATCTCATCGTTCATCATCGTGTGCGAAGCCTTCCTCCGCGTTACCCCTCACTTCAGATTGTGGCTCAAGACCTTCAAAGTAGAGCCGAAGATAATCAAGGGGCGGCAAGCGGAGTGCGGAGGGGCTGTTATAAGCAAGAATGCTGATGCTCCATGGCCCGAGGGCTCTTTTCAAGGGGAGTTCAGCTTATGGCAATGAGAGTGGTTTTATATCACAGCGCCCAGGGGCACCAAGTGGGTGGCGCCTCCTGCCTTTCGCCAGTGTCCTCCCCACGATCAAGCGCCATGGGTCAATAAAGGGCTCGACTGGGGGCCGTCCAAGGACGTGCCCTTGTTGCAGGGCCGCATTCAAGATCTCCTGGAAAGAGACATCAACCTGGCCGTAGTGGCGCAGGTCATGTTGATTCGCCGCACTATGCCCTGCAAACGCCGCCCCCTCCGCCTGTGGGAGTTTAATCCGGAGGGACCACGAGGTCTCCAACACTTTGCGGGCATGACGCCCATGGAGATGTATAAATTGTTCTTCGGATCACAAGCAATGTGTCCGGACTTGACCGAGGACGCAGGTCTAAGCTGCAATCGCCCGGATACTCAAGTAAGTAGCCCTGTACCCGGCCAATTTATCTGTATATTCATCATAAAATTGCCATTAAAGGAGCTGTCCCTTTAAACAGGAGTGGATAGCGAAGGCAAAGCTGATCAGGTGTCCGGCCCCCCTCCCCGAGACCATGCCGGATCCCGTATTAACCAGGACGCTGGAGGTTGCGCCTTTGGAAGAAGGCGAAGGGGGGAACAAGGAAGCTACCGTCTCCTCGAAGGAGGCTATCTGGAAAGGAGGGATCGGAAATCCCTCTATCCAGGGAAAGAAGAGGACCGCCTCGAAGACCCGGAGACCATGGTCACAAAGCGGGGGAAGAGATCTTCGTCAGAGGGTCCTGCGCCGGGAAGTGCCTCGGCCGCACTATGCCCTCAAGGGGATCAGCCCTCCAGCTAGCCATAAGTAGAGAGGGGAGTTTCCAAATAAGAGACATCCCTATTTTATTCCTGAGAAAGACAACTGAATTTTTACCTTGTAGTTTGGATCTCCGCCCTTCGCAGCAGAGCTCATCTTCAGGGGATCTTCGTCCGGAGATGATGGAGAGCGGAACGCCCCCTCCTGCCGTACCGCCTTGCGAGGCGGGCGACCCTGAGGTGTCGTCGCGGAGGGTTTCTCCAAATCCGGCAGGGCCAGAAAGCAGCCGTATGGCTCCCCAAAGCCCTCCGTGCCCAACCTTCGAAAAAGGCCATCAGACGAGTCCGCACCGTCCGGCACAATGGAGGATTTGAAGGATCTGCTTGGGCGAGCGTCTATCTCAGAAGAACATCGTGCATTGATGGGCACGGTGATTGAAAGTATTTCATCCGCGGAGAGCGGGTTGCACGAGGCCGTCAGGAGTTTACTGACAGGTTTTGAGGTATGCGAAATGATGTACCTTTTGACAGCTCCACATATAAAAAGATGCGCTCAGATAGATAGTAGTTTCGAGACTCGGTGCGTTGTCAAAGATGACAACGCCGAGATCATAATCCCAGTATAACATGTCGCTCTTCCTATGTAGGTGGCGGCGTCCGTGGCTAGCTGTGATCGATGAATTTGCCGAGCTAAAGCGGCAACTTGACGTGGAGGATGCCGACATCGCGCTTGTCAACAAGCGGTTGGACGAGTCGCAAGGTATGAAATTTTCTCCGCGGACACCTGGTAAGGGGGCTTGATGACCTTGCCTTACAACATGTATGCTTGATGCAAATGGTGCCGCTGCCATGGAGAACCTTCGAGCGGAACTCGCCCGAGCCAAGGAGCAGGCCAGAAAAAGTGATGCGGCTGCCTTGAAGGCGGCCGAAGAGCTGAAAGCCGAACAGGCTGCTCACTGCCGAAGCAGGAAGGAAATGGCTGAGATGGCGGTGAAGTTGAAGGATGCTGACGACCGTTGCAAGCTTCTTGGAAAAGAAGATCGGGCGGAACAAAAGGACCTAGAGAAAGCCACTACCGAGGCCAAGGATGCTCGCTCTGCAATGAGAGCCATGAAGCAGGAGCTACGTCAGGCCGGAGATATCGCGGCTGGAAAGCCCTTTATGCTGCGGATGAAGTTCGGGGATCCTAAGTATGCTCAGTTGGACCAGCTGTGGAGTGCGGCGGATACTTATCTGGATTTAGCTGCAAGTGCCGTGGACGCGGCCGAACACTTCCGAGATCAAAAGGATCACGAAGTGGAAAAGCTTTTTTGGTCGCAGTTCCACAATCCTGAGCGCCCATTCCATTATCCGAGTGATTGGCCAAATGGGCGGAGCTGAATAGGTTATCCGGACTCGCCATGAAGGAAGTCGTGAGTCATCTGTGGCCGGAGGGGCCTGAGCCGAAGAGTTATTTTGGTTTGGTGCAGCGGTTCCTTGGTGCGGTGCCCCATATCAATGCAATGAAGAGGTCATCATGCATAGAGGGTGCGCGGATGGCTCTAGCCCGTGTCAAGACATACTGGGCGGAAATGAAGACCACCGACGTTGCATCCCAAGATTCGGACGGGAGCCGAATACCTGTCGAGCACTATTTTCAGGAAGTTCTGCAGGGTGCTCATTTAATAGAGACGCAGTGCTCGAAGGACATCATGTTCGGATAACATGTATAATTGTAAGACAATGTTTTGATGGAATATAAAAGCTTTTTATACTTGTGCCTGCAAGAATTAAAATACCTCCTGTGCGGCCGTTAATGTATATGTGTATATAACCTGAAAGATGGCAGTCTTCGGCTTCCGCCCCCATGCATATAATGCGGGGGTGTTTGCAAAAGGCGCATTTTCACACTTGATCCAACGTCTTGGTCCTATAAAGGAGGTGATAGCATAGCGAAATAGGCAACCGGACTATAATGCTTTATCACTTTCACTTAGCCATAGGAGTTTGACAGTGGGGCTACTATATAGCCCCTAGGGGCACTGTGCTCGCCCGAATTCGGGGTGCATGTGTGCCTGACCGGGAAACGACCCTTCGTTAATGCGGAGGAATCCTAAAGATTCCGGTGGGTCATCGAGTAGTTGACCAGTCTCACGCTACATCATGACAGTCAGCTTTCGGTTTTCTCTACTGAGGTGCTCGCCCGGCCGAACCGGGGCACAATCGCAGTAGTTCTCCTGGTGCCGCCTTAGCCGATAGAGCGGAACGTAAGGCAGCAAAACACAGGAGCCGGGCAAAGCCAACATTTGACTAAAGACATGATTCTGAGCTGATGCATATAAGGCCAAACTCGCGATGCCGAACACTCCCTAAGGTATTCGGTCTTTATGAAAACGGGCTGAACAACGCCCTTATTAATAAGCCCCTGGTGTCTAGGTACGCGCAAAGTTCTGACGTGGCCGATGCCAAGATGCCAGCCTCCACCTCGGTTATAGCAAGAAACCGGGGGATGTGTATCAACAAGAGACATTAAAAAGGTTTACGCAGGTCTTAATCTGAAAAGAATCCTTGCAACGGGTCCCTCCGCACGCTCATACCAGTCTCCGCAGCCGTATCCTCGGACGGGTGTAGCACGGTGTTCATCTGTAAAGAGAGGAACTTAGTTGAAAAGATCATGCGAAAATGTACGTTACATTAAATAAACAAAGTACGTTTTTTTTAAAAAAATGAATAAAATTGAGCTTTATTGTCTCTTGTTGTACATGTGCCGAGCCCCTTGAACGGGGGCGTGCGGCTAGTAAGCCCTTACGTCAGACTCGTCTAGCCATGTCCGGGGTCTGAACGACCTGTTTAGGTGCTTTGCCTAATGAGGCCGATTTAGTGTGAGGCTATTAATGCAGCCGCACAATCTTCCGTGCTCGAGGAACAGTCGATATTTCCCTTTAATGAGATGATGCCTCGTGGACCGGGCATTTTAACTATAAGGGATGCATAATGCGGTATTGCGTTAAAGCGGGCGAAAGCTTTGCGTCCCAGTAGTGCTTGATAGCTGCTTGTGAATGGGGCGATGTGGAAGGTTAGCTTTTCGCGGCGGAAGTTGTCGGGTGAGCCGAACATAACTTCTAATCGGAGAGAGCCCGTGCAATGGGCATCTGGGCTGGCGTCACCCCTTGAAAGGAAGTGTTGCTTTGGCGAATTGTTGTTGGGTCTATCCTCAGCTTATGGATTGTGTCCTGATATATCGTGATTAAATCACCGCCGTCCATTAGGACTTGTGTAAACCGGAGTCCGCCAATTATCGGATCTAATACCAAGGCAGTCCACTGTGTTCCGGATACTTCTAGAGTGATCCTGATGGTAGAAGGTGATTGGTTTTAACAACCAAGGGCGGGACTCCTCTCGATAGGCCATGTGGCGCGATCTCTATGGGCGCCACTATTTTCTCCCTTTTTGTCACGTGAAGTGAATTTACTGCTTTGACTTCTTGTGGGAAGTTCTTTTGTTTTCCGGTGCTTTGCTTGTGGGGTTTGTCATCGTCCTCGCTTGGTGTGTCGAGCCCCTTGTGTTCGACGTTGGGTTTGCCGGATTGCTTGAAGACCCAACAATCTCTGTGGGTATGGTTTGCAGGCTTCCCGGGAGTACTGTGTATTTGACATATCTTGTCCAGGATTTTTTTAAGTTAGCTAGCTCGTCCCTGTTATCTTTGGGGGCAGCTTTTTCTGATTCTGCCGAAGGCTTTTGAATCCGGTGTTGACTGCCGTGCTCTTCGGGCTGTTTCCCTTGGTCCGGCGCTGGTCCTTGCTGCGTCGCGGTTTCCCATTTCCATCCCTAACTTCGGATGTACTTGGGTCGCTGGTACTGCATCCTGCCAACCAGTTGTCCTCTCCTGCGCAAAAGCGGGTCATGAGGCTTGTTAGTGCGGCCGTTGTTCTTGGATTTTCTTGGCTGAGGTGTCTGGCGAGCCATTCGTCTCGGACGCTGTGTTTGAAAGCTGCTAAGGCTTCAGCATCCGGACAGTCGACTATCTGGTTCTTTTTAGTAAGAAATCTGTTGCAGAGTTTCCAGGCTGACTCTCCGGGTTGTTGAGTTATGTGACTTAGATCATCTGCATCCGGAGGTCGGACATAAGTCCCTTGAAAATTTGCCCAAAAGCATCCTCGAGCTCTTCCCAACTTCCGATGGTGTTTTCGGAAGGCTTTTGAGCCAATGCCGCTGGCCCTTTGAGTTTGAGGGGTAAGTATTTTATGGCATGGAGATCATATCCTCTAGCCATGTGTATGTGGAGGATGTAATCCTCAATCCGCACTCTGTGGTCTGTTGTTCCGTCATATGCCTCTATGTTTACAGGCTTGAATCCCGCTGGAAATTCATGATCCAGCACCTCATCGGTGAAACATAGGGGGTGTGCGGCGCTTCTATATCCGGGCGCATCATGATATTCGGATATTTGATGTGTTGCATTGCTTACTAGAGATTGCTTTCTTGGCCCATAGATGGATCTGGCTGGGCCATCGTTTTGATGCGAATCTTTGTGCGGATCGCGTGTCGGCTTGTGTGCGCGCCCTTTGCGCGACCTGTGTTGGCCATGGGGTCGCTTTGTTCGACCGGTGGCTTCCTTATTATTTTTTGATTGCGGAGGCTCTAAGGCCTCATCATCAAATTTCGGCAATAATTTTCGCTTCGGATAGCTCTTTGTGTGGCGACCGTCGCCGTATTTGTCTGCGGTGTTAAGTACTTTGCTCCATCTAATTCTGATTGCATCTTCCTCTGTTTTGAGCTTTCGCTTTTGCTTTTTCAGGATACACGCAGTGGTGACGAGCCTTTTTTGGAGGTTCTTCTGCTCCAGCAACTTGTCCGGCGTGATGTCGTCCGGACTGTTGTCTTCGCCGAGGACGGGTTGTTTATCCAAGTTGCCCTATTCGGGCGTTTGCTCGATGGCATGTTCGTCGTCCGCCGGTTCGCCCTGCTCTGTGGCTGGGTCTGTATGGTTGTTTTCTCTATCGAGGTGGGGTTTGGAGCGGCGCTTACGCCGCCGCTTTGATTGCTTTTCAAGGAACGGTCCTCGCTCGTCCCTCATTCCTCGTTGTCGCTTCCTTTAGGTGTATCAACCATGTATACATCGTGAGATGGGGTGGTTGTCCAGCGGCCTATAGGTGCTGGTTCTGTTCGCTCCCTGCATCGCCGTCCATACCGCCGATGTCTTCGAGTCGAGTTAAGCATGTCGGTTAAATCATCGGCGGTGGCTACAAAGTGGGTGGTGGTGGGCATTGAATTTCTTCGTCGTCCGCATCCCAACCTTCCCGACCATAATCCGCCGGGCTCTCGATAAGAGAGACTTCAAGAATTCAGAATGTCGCCGAAAGGAGAGCGCCGAAAGATGTCCGCGGCGGTGAACTCCATTATCGGCGCCAATCGGATTCGATTGGCGGTAGCGAAGGTTCGGAGTCCGCACCTTGAGTCACGAAGCCGCAAAGGACAGGTATGGTGTTCGCTCGATCGCCAGAGATTGCAGCCCCGAGGCGGTGTCCAGCCACCCATCCTCGATAGGTGCGATCGGCTCGAGCTAAGGGTTGAGCGGACATCGTGCGGCCTCCAAGACACTTTTTCAAGGCAGAGCTAGATCATGCCCATCGTAATAAAGGCGGCACGCTTAGTTGTGGCTCGAACCCGTCAAGATCAAGTCTCCGCGACGCCGGCCGTAGTTCAAACTTCCAAATCTGACCTAATGGCCGGGGCGTAGCTTTCAATCTGCTCCAGATGGCCAGCTTAATTGGCTCTGCACCGCAAAGCCGCCGAATATTTAAGATCTGTCCGGGAGAAAGGTCTCACCGACCGCGTCATTGTTGATGATCAAGGAGCCATCGGGCCTAAAGGTGACGACAGAGGAACTCTCAATGAAAGCACCAATGTCGGTGTCAAACCGCGGATCTCGGTAGGGGGTCCCGAACTGCGGCTTGGCGGATGGTAACAGGAGACAAGGGACACGATGTTTTACCCAGGTTCGGGCCCTCTCGATGGAGGTAAAACCCTACTCCTGCTTGATTAATATTGATGATATGGGTAGTACAAGAGTAGATCTACCACGAGATTAGAGAGGCTAAACCCTAGAAGCTAGCCTATGGTATGATTGTTGTTCGTCCCTACGGACTAAAACCCTCCGGTTTATATAGACATCGAGAGGGTTAGGGTTACAGAGTCGGTTACAATGGAAGGAGATCTACATATCCAGACGCCAAGCTTGCCTTCCACGCCAAGGAAAGTCCCATCCGGACACGGGGCGAAGTCTTCAATCTTGTATCTTCATACTCCAGAGTCCGCCAAAGGTCATAGTCCGCCATCCCGACACCCCTAATCCAGACTCCTCACCCACTATCTCTCAGGCAGTTACTAAAGATAATAGCAAAATTAAATACAATAAAAAAATTAATATAGAGGAGAAAACAAACGGCTAAAGTACAAAATAATAACTCACAACAGTACAATAAAAATTATCAAAAAGTACAAATGAAATAATACTTCATAATGGTGCTGGTTTTTCCCCTAAAAAATATAAGATAATGGGGGCAAGTAATGTTACGGGCTCGCCTCCGCACGTGATGCCGCAGCACGCCGCGTCCTCGCTTGCTACGGCTCGTTACTGGCTCGGCCTCGCCGGGATAGGGGAGGGGGGTCCCAACCTCCCTCCCCCCCCCCCCCCGGCGAGGCCTCACGCTAATGCGGCTCCCCCTCCCACACACGCACCCACACACCCTAAGATAAGATAATGGGGGCAAGTTCGTATAAGGAAGATGTGTCAGTACAACTATGGCCCTCGGTGCGGTGCTGGTTTTCCCCCTAAACCCTAAAGATAAGAGAATGGGGGCAAGACATGTTACGACTCACCTCCGCATGCGACACCGCGTCATGCCGCGTCATCGCCTGCTACGGCTCATTCCTGGCTCGGCCTCGCCGGGATGGGGAGGGGTCCCACCCCCCCCCCGGCTTGGCCTCGCTTAACGCGACAGGCGCTGCTTGACAAAGCAGCAGTCGGTTTCTGTTCCCCACACACACACGCACCCACACACCCTAAGATAAGATAATGGGGAAAGCCTAAACAAGGAAGATGTGTCAAGACAACTATGCCCCTCGGTGCGGTGCTGGTTTTCCCCTAAACCCTAAAGATAAGATAATGGGGGCAAGTCATGTTACGGACTCGCCTCCGACGCCTGGCCGCACCCGCGCCGCGTCGTCACCTACTCTGCTGTTCTGGCTCGGCTCGCCGGGATGGGGAGGGGTCCTCCCCTCCCGGCTCGACCTAGCGCTAATCGGCATCTTTAGGCTCGTTTGACAAGTGCAGTGCGGTTATTCTGTCCCCCCCACACACACACGCACCCACACACCCTAGAATAGATAATGGGGGCAAGTCCATACGAGGAAGATGTGTCAGTACAACTATGCCCCTCGGTGCGGTGCTGGTTTTCCCCCTAAAATAATATAAGATAATGGGGGCAAGTCATGCTACAGACTCGCCTCCGCATGTGATGCCGCGGCAGGCCGCGTCGTCGCCTGCTACGGCTCGTTCCTGGCTCGGCCTCACCGGGATGGGGGAGGGGGTCCCTCCCCCCTGGCTCGGCCTCGCGCTAATGTGGTAGTGCGCTCATTTGACAGGCGCGGTGCGGTTATTCTGTCCCCCCCCACACACACCAAGCCATGCACCCACACACCCTAAAAAAGATAGATGTTCTTTAGTCCATACCATAAAAATCTATCAGTACAGCTATGCCACTCGGTGCGGTCCCTAAATATCTTACCCAGATATTCATTAAAAAATCCAAAAGAATGCCGAAAAAGAATGAGAACAAAGAGAAAGAGAGGGTAACACACTATAGAAAAAGATGTCTGTTCAAGTAGAGGACAACATTCAATACTTAAAAAATGCTTAGATTAGGCAAAAAAAATCATAAAAACTAGAAGGAAAAAATGCTAAGAATCAAAAATATTCACCACCCCAAGGAACAAGCCGGCCCAACGCAGGTGGGTACTAGGACTCAAGCCAACCATGAAAAAACCGGCGAATCCTTTGTAAACCAGACTGCGGGGGCCATCCCACCAGGGCCCACAGGTCATGACAGAGGGCGAGCGCCATGTATAAGCGCTCAGGTAAGTATTCAGAGGAGTTCGACCAGTGAGCCTCGGCAGCGTTTATAAACAGGTCAAGTGCCCCCTCGACTAGCGAGGTGGGACTAAACGTATAGTGTATGCGCACGCTGCACTGCACAGCCGCACGGATGAGCTATCTGGGCCGAAAACAATGACTCCGGCGGATGGCCCAATACAGTAGTTAGCCCCATTACAGAATTCTAAAACGATCACGCATGACCAAATAAAAGAAACAAATGCAGATAATTTAAAAAAACCTAATAAGAAATCAGTTCAAAAAAAGAATGTAAAATTTTCAAACACATGTTAATTGTAAGAACTAAAAAAATAAAAAAAATACTTTATTTTTGGAAAATTAAACGTAGAAGGTTGTAATAAAAATTTCAGAAACAAATTTATAAAAAGTTCAACTACTAAAATTCATAAGGTTCAAGTAATATTAGTACTGTCCAGCAAAGATTAAATTCCTTTTTATTTTTAAAAAATACTAGAACTATCACTATTAAACTAAAAAATAAAAATTGTACTATAAAATTCATGTAAAAAAGTAAGAAAAAATGCTCTACAACAAACGAATGCGATTGGCCATTGACATCCTAAATAGTTCAATACTATCATTTACAGCATGTAAGTTCAGTAAACTCAAAACCCAAAAGGGGTTCTACAACCATCATCAGCGTATATTTCCCGTCTGCGAGCTATATACATGAAAATATCCCAGTCAAAACAAAAGGATGCCCATCAGTTCACCTGTAATTGTTCCAATTCAAACATAAAGAATATAAAAAACAGGTATGCTTGAGCAAAAAAAAAAGGAAAGCATTACATAATTAAAAAATAGCGCATACAATAAAATACAAACAAATTGTTCAAAACCATCTGGTAATACCATAGAATTCAACCATCTCACATGCATTGTTTTAAACAAAAAATACTGCAACATAATCAAACGCACACAAATCTCACAACCAGCGTCATTTTCCACATTTAAACCTACAGCACATAAATTCTGAACGTCAGAGAGTCATCTTCCCTGGAGAACATAACCATAACCACATCACCATCCTCAAATCTAGACTCTGCCACAAACTCCTTCCACCCAGTAGTTAGGTTGATGCAACCATCAAAGTCGATGTGGTAGGCAACTTCCATCAACTGATACCCTTTTTTCTGAAGTCTCCATCTTCAGTATCCCGGAACTAGGAGCAACAATCCTGATTTTGGGTGACATTTTCTGCAAATGGGCATGGGAGAAGAAAACAAAGTGAACACCTGACATAACTGAATTTTTACACATATCTAGGAACGGTTGAATAACCAAATGAAAAGAAAATATCTGAACCAAAACAAAAACACCAAACTAACTAGTCATATGACCTGACTAAACTGAAGAAATATACATATCAATACACCTACAGTAAAAACATCTGACAAAAACAGAACAAGGATTATACAAAAATGGATAAAATATTGTTAAGTAATGAACAAATACACACACATATCCCTATTGTTAAATTCTGACAAAACCAAATAAAAATTATAGACAAACTATTGATAAAACTAAACTACAGATTCAGTCCATGGGATTCAAAATGAGACCTAAAAAAGAAGAAGAAAACAAAACGAATAGAAACACATACCCATGATTCCTTCAAGTCCTCAACCGTCAGGCGACAAACATAGGGTGCACGAAACCCATGGTTGCTATATAGCAGACACGGAAGTTGCCCATGGCGCTGAGTCTCGGTGAGCTCCAAACCAGATTCGTACACACAGCTGTCAGTTATGCGCGCCATCTTTGCCAGACATCCACATGAACAACCCTCCATTGAAAACACAGGAATAGGGAAGAAAACAACAGAGAGAAGAGGGAGGGACCTAGATCTGATTCTGGAAGAAGGAAGAAAAAGGAGGGGGAGACAGAGCCACACACCACACATAGATGGATAGAATTTATAGCTAGGGAGACTCGCAGAGTATAATAATAATAAATAGGCAGGTGGGCAGCCAGCTGGTAGAAAATAGTTATTATACAAGTCATGCAACATTTGACCGCAAATCAGTTCAACTTCAGATAAAGCAGCAGTTCAAAAGTGCACATAAAAAACATATGCAGATAAAACAACACATTCAGAGGTAGACAGTTGAATTCATTTAGTCATTCAAACATCTGCTCCCTCACAACACAATCTTAAAAACATAAAAATTCAGTACTTCGGTCATAACAATCAAAGAAACGACGCAATTTGGCCCTGGTGGATGGATGTGGAGCCGTGGCTACTCTCTCCCTAGCCCAACTGATGATCTGAATATGTTTCCTTCCCCCGCCCTCTAAGAAAAGAAGCTCTAGTTCCTTGGAGTTGCAAGTATTCATCAGCTCACGCGCAAGGCGTCTGTTGAACTCTTCCACCACTTCCTCCTCGGCAGCATGTCGTGACATCTGCATGCGCCTCCTCCTCCTCCTGTGCTCCACTAATGCATCCCTCACATCGACGGCATCCCCCTCCTCCTCTGTTACCTCTCCCAGCTCAGGATCCATCTGGCTTTTCTTTGGTTGTAGCTGGTGGAATGAAAGTGACAGGGGGCTCGGGCTTTATAATCAAAGTGCAGAGGTATGGCTAGGCAGCCAGTAGAAAATACTTACTCCGATGTCAACACGCAGTAATACAACTTTGACACGAAGCAGTCCAACTACACATACGGCAGCAATTCAAACAACACTGAAAAACACGCAACTTAATTATATAGTTTGACCAGATTACAAGAAATCGCGGGCTACAGTCAACCACCATACACCACCTCCGCCAACGACCAAATAACATGGGAATCTGGGGTAGAAACAACTCAAAGAAGCAAAATTGACAACGCAAATATATATATGTTGGGGAACGTAGTAATTTCAAAAAACATTCCTACGCACACGCAAGATCATGGTGATGCATAGCAACGAAAGGGGAGAGTGTTGTCCACGTACCCTCGTAGACCGAAAGCGGAAGCGTTATGACAACGCGGTTGATGTAGTCGTACGTCTTCACGATCGACCGATCCTAGTACCGAACGTACGGCACCTCCGCGATCAGCACACGTTCAGCTCGGTGACGTCCCACAAACTCATGATCCAGTAGAGCTTAGAGGGACAGTTTCGTCAGCACGACGACGTGATGACGGTGATCATGAAGCTACCGACGCAGGGCTTCGCCTAAGCACTACGACGATATGATCGAGGTGGATTATGGTGGAGGGGGCACCGCACATGGCTAAGAGATCAATGATCAACTTGTGTGTCTATGGGGTGCCCCCTCCCCCATATATAAAGGAGTGGAGGAGGGGGAGGAGGCCGGCCTCCTAGGCGTGCCCCAAGGGGAGTCCTACTCCCACCGGGAGTAGGATTCCACCCCTTCCATGAGTAGGAGTAGGAGGGAAGGAAGGAGGAGAGAGGGGGAAGGAAAAGGGGGGGGGGCACCGCCCCCCTTCCTAGTCCAATTCGGACTAGAGGGGGAGGGGGCGCGCGGCCAGCCCTGGCCGCCCCTTCCTCTCTCCACCAAGGCCCATGAGACCCATTACAATCCCCGGGGGGTTCCGGTAACCCCCCCGGTACTCCGGTATTCGTCCAAACTTACTCAGAACCCTTCCGATGTCCAAACATAATCATCCAATATATTGATCTTTATGTCTCGACCATTTCGACACTCCTCGTTATGTCCGTGATCATATCCAGGACTCCGAACTACCTTCGCTACATCAAAACACATAAACTCATATTACCGATCGTCACCGAACGTTAAGTGTGCGGACCCTACGGGTTCGAGAACTATGTAGACATGACCGAGACACGTCTCTGGTCAATAACCAATATCAGAACCTGGATGCTCATATTGGCTCCTACATATTCTATGAAGATCTTTATCGGTCAAACCGCATAACAATATGCGTTGTTCCATTTGTCATCGGTATGTTACTTGCCCGAGATTCGATCATCGGTATCTCAATACCTAGTTCAATCTCGTTACCGGCAATTCTCTTTACTCGTTCCGTAATGCATCATCCCGCAACTAACTCTTTAGTTACAATGCTTGCAGGGCTTATAGTGACGTGCAATACCGAGAGGGCCTAGAGATACCTCTGCGACAATCGGAGTGACAAATCCTAATCTTGATCTATGCCAACTCAACAAGTACCATCGGAGACACCTGTATAGCACCTTTATAATCACCCAGTTACGTTGTGAAGTTTGGTAGCACACAAAGTGTTCCTCCGATATCCGGGAGTTGCATAATCTCATAGTCATAGGAACATGTATAAGTCAGTAGGAAAGCAATAGCAATATACTTAAACGATCAAATGCTAAGCTAACGGAATGGGTCAAGTCAATCACATCATTCTCTAATGATGTGATCCCGTTAATCAAATGACAACTCATGTTTATGGTTAGGAAACTTAACCATCATTGATTCAACGAGCTAGTCAAGTAGAGGCATACTAGTGACACTCTGGTTGTCTATGTATTCACACATGTACTAAGTTTCTGGTTAATACAATTCTAGCATGAATAATAAACATTTATCATGATATAAGGAAATATAAATAACAACTTTATTATTGCCTCTAGGGCATATTTCCTTCAGTCTCCCACTTGCACTAGAGTAAAAATCTAGATTACACAGTAATGATTCTAACACCCATGGAGTCTTGGTGCTGATCACGTTTTGCTCATGAGAGAGGCTTAGTCAACGGGTCTGCAACATTCAGATCCGTATGTATCTTTCAAATCTCTATGTCTCCCTCCTTGACTTGATCGCGGATGGAATTGAAGCGTCTCTTGATGTGCTTGGTTGTCTTGTGAAATCTAGATTCCTTTGCCAAGGCAATTGCACCGTATTGTCACAAAAGATTTTCATTGGACCTGATGCACTAGGTATGACACCTAGATCAGATATGAACTCCTTCATCCAGACTCCTTCATTTGCTGCTTCCGAAGCAGCTATGTACTCCGCTTCACATGTAGATCCCGCCATGACGCTTTGCTTAGAATTGCACCATCTGATAGCTCCACCGTTCAATATAAATACGTATCCGGTTTGTGACTTAGAGTCATCCAGATCAGTGTCAAACCTTGCATCGACGTAACCATTTACAACGAGCTCTTTGTCACCTCCATAAACGAGAAACATATCCTTAGTCCTTTTCAGGTATTTCAGGATGTTCTTGACCGCTGTCCAGTGATCCACTCCTGGATTACTTTGGTACCTCCCTGCTAAACTTATAGCAAGGCACACATCAGGTACGGTACACAACATTGCATACAGGATAGAGCCTATTGCTGAAGCATAGGGAACACCTTTCATTTTCTCTCTATCTTCTGCAGTGGTCGGGCATTGAGTCTGACTCAACTTCACACCTTGTAATACAGGCAAGAACCCTTTCTTTGCTTGATTCATTTTGAACTTCTTCAAAACTTTATCAAGGTATGTGCTTTGTGAAAGTCCAATTAAGTGTCTTGACCTATCTCTATAGATCTTGATGCCCAATATATAAGCAGCTTCACCGAGGTCTTTCATTGAAAAACTCTTGTTCATGTATCCTTTTATGCTATCTAGAAATTCTATATCATTTCCAATCAATAATATGTCATCCACATATAATATTAGAAATGCTACAAAGCTCTCACTCACTGTCTTGTAAATACAGGCTTCTCCAAAAGTCTGTATAAAACCATACGCTTTGATCACACTATCAAAACGTTTATTCCAACTCCGAGATGCTTGCACCAGTCCATAAATGGATCGCTGGAGCTTGCACACTTTGTTAGCATCCTTTGGATCGATAGAAACTTCAGGTTGCATCATATACAACTCTTCTTCCAGAAATCCATTCAGGAATGCAGTCTTTACATCTATTTGCCAAATTTCATAATCATAAAATGCAACAATTGCTAACATGATTCGGACGGACTTAAGCATCGCTACGGGTGAGAAGGTCTCATCGTAGTCAACTCCTTGAACTTGTCGAAAACCTTTCGCAACAAGTCGAGCTTTGTAGATAGTAACATTACCGTCAGCGTTAGTCTTCTTCTTGAAGATCCATTTATTCTCGATGGCTTGCCGATCATCGGGCAAGTCAACCAAAGTCCACACTTTGTTCTCATACATGGATCCCATCTTAGATTTCATGGCCTCAAGACATTTCGCGGAATCTGGGCTCATCATCGCTTCCTCATAATTCATAGGTTCGTCATGGTCAAGTAACATGACCTCCAGAACAGGATTACCGTACCACTCTGGTGCGGATCTTACTCTGGTTGACCTACGAGGTTTGGTAGTAACTTGATCTGAAGTTACATGATCATCATCATTATCTTCCTCACTAATTGGTGTAGGAGTCACAGAAACAGATTTCTGTTATGAACTACTTTCCAATAAGGGAGTAGGTACAGTAACCTCATCAAGTTCTACTTTCCTCCCACTCACTTCTTTCGGGAGAAACTCCTTCTCTAAAAAGGATCCATTCTTAGCAACGAATGTCTTGCCTTCGGATCTGTGATAGAAGGTGTACCCAACAATCTCATTTGGGTATCCTATGAAGACACATTTCTCAGATTTGGGTTCGAGCTTATCAGGTTGAAGCTTTTTCACATAAGCATCGCAGCCCCAAACTTTAAGAAACGACAACTTTGGTTTCTTGCCAAACCACAGTTCATAAGGTGTCGTCTCAACGGATTTAGATGTGCCCTATTTAACATGAATGCAGCTGTCTCTAAAGCATAACCCCAAAACGATAGCGGTAAATCAGTAAGAGACATCATAGATCGCACCATATCTAGTAAAGTACGATTACGACGTTCGGACACACCATTACGCTGTGCTATTCCGGGTCGCGTGAGTTGCGAAACTATTCTGCATTGTTTCAAATGAAGACCAAACTAGTAACTCAAATATTCTCCTCCACGATCAGATCGTAGAAACTTTATTTTCTTGTTACGATGATTTTCCACTTCACTCTTAAATTCTTTGAACTTTTCAAATGTTTCAGACTTATGTTTCATCAAGTAGATATACCCATATCTGCTCAAATCATCTGTGAAGGCGAGAAAATAACGATACCTGCCGCGAGCCTCAACATTCATCGGACCACATACATCAGTATGCATGATTTCCAACAAATTTGTTGCTCGCTCCATTGTTCCGGAGAACGAAGTTTTAGTTATCTTGCCCATGAGGCATGGTTCGCAAGTACCAAGTGATTCATAATCAAGTGATTCCAAAATTCCATCAGAATGGAGTTTTTTCATGCGCTTTACACCAATATGACCCAAACGGCGGTGCCACAAATAAGTTGTACTATCATTATCAACTCTGCATCTTTTGGCTTCAATATTATGAATATTGTATCACTACTATCGAGATTCATCAAAACAGACCACTATTCAAGGGTGCATGACCATAAAATATATTACTCATATAAATAGAACAACCATCATTCTCAGATTTAAATGAATAACTGTCTCGCATCGAACAAGATCAGATATCATGTTCATGCTCAACGCTGGCACCAAATAACAATTATTCAGGTCTAAAACTAATCCCGAAGGTAGATGTAGAGGTAGCGTGCCGACCGCGATCACATCAACTTTGGAACCATTTCCCACGCGCATCGTCACCTCGTCCTTAGCCAATCTTCGCTTAATCCGTAGTCCCTGTTTCGAGTTGCAAATATTAGCAACAAAACTAGTATCAAATACACAAGTGCTACTGCGAGCATTAGTAAGGTACACATCAATAACATGTATATCACATATACCTTTGTTCACCTTGCCATCCTTCTTATCCGCCAAATACTTGGGGCAGTTCCGCTTCGAGTGACCAGTCCCTTTGTAGTAGAAGCACTCGGTCTCGTGCTTAGGTCCAGACTTGGGCTTCTTCACTTGAGCAACAACTTGCTTGCCGTTCTTCTTGAAGTTCCCCTTCTTCCCTTTACCCTTTTTCTTGAAACTGGTGGTCTTGTTGACCATCAACACTTGATGCTCCTTCTTGGTTTCTACCTCCGCAGACTTTAGCATTGCGAAGAGCTCGGGAATTGTCTTATCCATCCCTTGCATGTTATAGTTCATCACGAAGCTCTTGTAGCTTGGTGGTAGTGATTGAAGAATTCTGTCAATGACACTATCATCCGGAAGATTAACTCCCAGTTGAATCAATGATTGTTATACCCAGACATTTTGAGTATATGTTCACTAACAGAACTATTCTCCTCCATCTTGCAGCTGTAGAACTTATTGGAGACCTCATATCTCTCAGTCCGGGCATTTGCTTGAAATATTAACTTCAACTCCTAGAACATCTCATATGCTCCATGACGTTCAAAACGTCATTGAAGTCCCGGTTCTAAGCCGTAAAGCATGGCACACTGAACTATCGAGTAGTCATCAGCTTTGCTCTGCCAGACGTTCATAACATCTGGCGTTGCTCCTGCTGTGGGTTTGGCACCTAGTGGTGCTTCCAGGACGTACTTCTTATATGTAGCAATGAGGATAATACTCAAGTTACGGACCCAGTATGTGTAGTTGCTACCATCATCTTTCAACTTAGCTTTCTCTAGGAACGCATTAAAATTCAATGGAACAACATCATGGGCCATCTATCTACAACAAGATAGACATGCAAAATACTATCAGGTACTAAGTTTATGATAAATTAAAGTTCAATTAATGAAATTACTTAAGAACTCCCACTTAGATAGACATCCCTCTAATCATCTAAGTGATCACGTGATCCAAATCAACTAGACCATGTCCGATCATCACGTGAGATGGAGTAGTTTTTAATGGTGAAAATCACTATGCTTATCATATCTACTATATGATTCACGCTCGACCTTTCGGTCTTAGTGTTCCGAGGCCATATCTGCATATGCTAGGCTCGTCAAGTGTAACCCAAGTATTCTGCGTGGGCAAAACTGGCTTGTAACCGTTATATGTGAACGTAGAGCTTATCACACCCGATCATCACGTGGTGTCTCGGCATGAAGAACTTTCGCAATGGTGCATACTCAGGGAGAACACTAATACCTTGAAATTTAGTGAGAGGTCATCTTATAATGCTACAGTTGATCTAAGCAAAATAAGATGCATAAAAGATAAACATCACATGCAATTAATATAAGTGATATGATATGGCCATCATCATCTTGTGCCTTTGATCTCCATCTCCAAAGCATCGTCATGATCACCATCGTCACCAGCGCGACACCTTGATCTCCATCGTAGCATCGTTGTCGTCTCGCCAACTATTGCTTCTATGACTATCGCTACCGCTTAGTGATAAAGTAAAGCAATTACATGGCGACTGCATTTCATACAATAAAGCGACAACCATATGGCCCCTGCCAGTTGCCGATAACTTCATTACAAAACATGATCATCTCATACAATAAAATTTAGCATCATGTCTTGACAATATCACATCACAGCATGCCCTGCAAAAACAAGTTAGACGTCCTCTACTTTGTTGTTGCAAGTATTACGTGGCTGCTACGGGGTGAGCAAGAACCGTTCCTACCTACGCATCAAAACCACAATGATATTTCGTCAAGTATGTGCTATTTTAACCTTCACAAGGACCGGGCGTAGCCACACTCGATTCAACTAAAGTTGGAGAAACTGACACCTGCCAGCCACCTGTGTGTGAAGCACGTCGGTAGAACTAGTCAAGCGTAAGCGTACGCGTAATGTCGGTCTGGGTCGCTTCATCCAACAATACCGCCGAATCAAAGTATGACATGCTGGTAAGCAGTATGACTAGTATCGCCCACAACTCACTTGTGTTCTACTCGTGCATATAACATCTACGCACAAACCTGGCTCGGATGCCACTGTTGGGGAACGTAGTAGTTTCAAAAAAATTCCTACGCACACGCAAGATCATGGTGATGCATAGCAACGAGAGGGGAGAGTGTTGTCCACGTACCCTCGTAGACCGAAAGCGGAAGGGTTATGACAATGCGGTTGATGTAGAAGTACGTCTTCACGATTGACCGATCCTAGTACCGAACGTACGGCACCTCCGCAATCTGCACATGTTCAGCTCGATGACGTCCCACGAACTCACGATCCAGTAGAGCTTCAAGGGAGAGTTTCGTTAGCACGACGGCGTGATGACGGTGATGATGAAGCTACCGACGCAGGGCTTCGCCTAAGCACTACGATGATATGACCGAGGTGGATTATGGTGGAGGAGGGCACCACACACGGCTAAGAGATCAATGATCAACTTGTGTGTCTATGGGGTGCCCACCTCCCCCATATATAAAGGAGTGGTGGAGGGGGAGGAGGCCGGCCTCCTAGGCGCACCCCAAGGGGAGTCCTACTCGCACTGGGAGTAGGATTCCACCCCTTCCATGAGTAGGAGTAGGAGGGAAGGAAGGATGAGAGAGGGGGAAGGAAAAAAGGGGGGGCGCCGCCCCCCTTCCTAGTCCAATTCGGACTAGAGGGGGAGGGGGCGCGCGGCCTGCCCTGGCCGCCCCTTCCTATCTCCACCAAGGCCCATGACATCCATTACACTCCCCGGGGGGTTACCTCCGGTATTCGTCCATACTTACTCAGAACCCTTCTGATGTCCAAACATAGTCATCCAATATATTGATCTTTATGTCTCGACCATTTCGAGACTCCTCGTTATGTCCGCGATCATATCCGGGACTCCGAACTACCTTCGGTACATCAAAACACATAAACTCATATTACCGATCGTCACAGAACGTTAAGCGTGCGGACCCTATGGGTTCGAGAACTATGTAGACATGACCGAGACACGTCTCGGGTCAATAACCAATAGCAGAACCTGGATGCTCATATTGGCTCCTACATATTCTACGAAGATCTTTATCGGTCAAACCGCATAACAACATACGTTGTTCCCTTTGTCATAGGTATGTTACCTGCCCGAGATTCGATCGTCGGTATCTCAATACCTAGTTCATTCTTGTTACCGGCAAGTCTCTTTACTCGTTCCGTAATGCATCATCCCGCAACTAACTCTTTAGTTACAATGCTTGCAAGGCTTATAGTGACGTGCATTACCGAGAGGGCCTAGAGATACCTCTCCGATAATCAGAGTGACAAATCCTAGTCTTGATCTATGCCAACTCAAAAAGTACCATCGGAGACACTTGTAGAGCACCTTTATAATCACCTGGTTACGTTGTGATGTTTGGTAGCACACAAAGTGTTCCTCTGGTATTCAGGAGTTGCATAATCTCATAGTCATAGGAACATGTATAAGTCAGTAGGAAAGCAATAGCAATATACTTAAACGATCAAATGCTAAGCTAACGGAATGGGTCAAGTCAATCACATCATTCTCTAATGATGTGATCCCGTTAATCAAATGACAACTCATGTCTATGGTTAGGAAACTTAACCATCATTGATTCAACGAGCTAGTCAAGTAGAGGCATACTAGTGACACTCTGGTTGTCTATGTATTCACACATGTACTAAGTTTCCGGTTAATACAATTCTAGCATGAATAATAAACATTTATCATGATATAAGGAAATATAAATAACAACTTTATTATTGCCTCTAGGGCATATTTCCTTCAATATATATGGGTATATATATATATATATGATAGCGCAATTTCATAGCAAACTTACGAGATATCCAACACATAAGTTTTATCATACATACATAGTTGCATCCATACATACATAGCAAGTTCCACATACATAGTTCCATCCATACATATTACAATAGTTTCATCAATATAGCAAGTTCCACATTGTTCATCGATACAAAATCAAAACAGAAAGGAAAACAAGCACTCTATCTATGCAAGCTTCCGTGAAGTGAATGAAATCTGCAAAATGGGAAATAAGAAAGTTAGAAGAAGAAGAAGACTAGAAGAAGAAGAAGACTACAAGAAGACTATAAGAAGAAGAAGAAGAAGAAGAAGAAGAAGAAGAAGAAAATGAATAAGAAAATGAAGAAGAAGAAGAAGAAGAAGTATATGATATTTATGAGCTAACTTAGGTAAAATGGATCATTTATGAAAAAACTTAGGAAAAATGGATCATTTATGAGCTAGCTTAGGTAAAATGGATCATTTTGGAGCTAACTTAGGTAAAATGGATCATTTTGGACCTAACCTAGGTAAAATGGATCATTTCAGAGCTAACCTAGGTAAAATGGATCATATCGGAGCTAGTTTAGGTAAAATGGATCATTTTGGAGATAGCCTAGGTAATTATACCATTATTGAGTTAAGTAAGCATATTATGCCATTTTTGATATCAGTAAGCTAAGCATAGGTCATTATTGAGCTAACCTAGGTAACTAAGCATATTAGAGCTAACTTAGCATATTAGAGCTAACTTAGGTCATTTTGGAGCTAACTTAGGTAAAATGGATCATTTTGGAGCTAACTTAGGTAAAATGGTTCATTTTGGAGCTAACCTAGGTAATTATGCCATTTTTTTAGTTAACTAAGCATATTATGCCATTTTTGACATAAGTAAGCTAAGTATAGGTCATTATTGAGCTAACATAGGTAACTAAGCATATTAGAGCTAACTTAGGTCATTTTGGAGCTAACTTAAGTATAATGGTGTAACGCCCCGGATGCAACTTTCCATATTCGTAACTCCAACTCTTGCCTTTTCCGGAGATGCGATATTATTATTTCCTTCGTGGTTGGGTTTTGTGTTTTGTTTTGCATTTTGTTCATGTCATGCATCTCATCTCATGGCATCATTCGCATTGCACCGGCACTGGTGGCCGTCATTGTTTTTAAAAACTTGCATCCGCACGTAGTTGCCGCTCCTCGCTTCCCTCTATGTTGCGTTCGTTGACCCTTTCGAGATCAACCGTGTTTTCGGTTCCCTCTTGTCAAACCACCTAACCTCTCTCCGACCCCCTCTTTCGTGCGTCCGAAATCTTCCCCGAACCCGACCCGAGCGGTCGTCATCGTTGGATCCGGATCATCCCTTAACGTCTATTAAACATCTCCGTTTTCTTATTTAGACTTTCCTAACCTATCTTTTCCCGACCGTCGGATTTTGATCGGATGATCTAACTCCTCTCTTTTCCATATATATATATATAGTCTACCCCTAGTCCATTTTGGACCAAACCCTAAATTCTAGGAGATTTGTCCGTGCCACCAAGACTCACCAAATCCCCTCGGGATCCATCCTCCCCAACCATCGCCGCCACCTGCAGCCTCATCTTGCCCGATTCAATCCAACCACCTCCTCCTCCTCTCGATCCACCGCCCGTTCCTCCCGTCGCCGGAACCCTCCAGCTGAGCGCCTCCTCCTCACCTCGTCTCCCTCACGCTGGCCACCAGCAGCAGCACCAGAGCCACCTCGCGCCTCCTCGCTCCCGTCGTCAACCATGGGCCCGTCGTCCCCGAGCCAGGAGCTCCTCGTTCGAGCGCCGACCACCTCCTCCCGCTTGTCACCTCGCCGGAGCTCCTTCCTCGACGCCGAGCTCGCCAAGTCCTCCCCCGCGCCTGGATCCGCGCCCCTCCGTTCCTTGCGCCGCCAAGGTCCCCGCCGGTGCCGCCGCGTTGACCTTCCGTGCGCCCAGCCTCTGCTGCCGCCCCACGCCATGGCCGATGAAGGAGCTCGTCGCCGCCACCTTGGACCCCGTCGTCCCGTGCTCCGTCTCTACACCCTTGGAACGGGACGAGGTCGACCAGATCCGGGCCGGAGACCCTTGTTCCCGGCCGCCCCCTGCCATCGACGCCGTCTCCTTCAGGGTGTTGCGCCCGCACGCCAGGCCCCCTGCCTCGCCGCCCCATGCTTGGATCCGGGCGTCCCCGTGCCGTCACGGCCCTGCAGACCCGTCCCCGGCCACCGGTGACCTCGCCGCCGTCCGCCAAGCTCCTCGCCGCCGCGCCAAGTCCCGACCAGCCTCTGCTTCCCCTGCTCCAGATCGAGCAAGCCAGAGAGCGCCCGTTGACTTGCCTCGTCGCCAGGTGGGTCGTGCGCCCAGCCAGCGCCTTTGGGCCACTTCTTGAGCCGGCCCAGCAACCGGCCTGCCCAGCTCCACCACCGGGCCTCAGCCCATGGGTGAGCAACCCGAGCCCCGCTGTGCACTGTTGGGCTAGCCGGATTCGGCCCAGCGTAGTTTTTTTTTCCCGTCTGCGATTTGTCTAATTATCCAGCGATTTACAGTTTTACAGAAAACCCCCTATTCATCATGCATATAATAACTTTTTAACAGTGCATCACATGTAAAAACTTAATATATGAAACTTGCTTAAAATTTTGTGTTGTTTAATAATTTGCCACTTTCATCTATGTTAAAAATTGTTTAACATGTTGTTTGTGTTTATTTTGCATAATGCCATGCTAAAATGATTTATTTCATAACTAAATAACCGTAGCTCGGATTTAAATAAATTACATATGTAAATGGGGTAGAAAAATGCCTAGTTTAACATGGTATACTTTATTTGCATGTTTAACAACTCTAAAATTGTGTTCAGGGCAGATCAGTTCCAATCTAAAATATGCATATGGGGTTTTACCGGAATTGTCATTTGTTGCTTCCGGCCTCATTTAAACTTGCCTAAATAGTTAGTTTACTTATGCCTCACCTCTTGCCATGTTTAACAACATGTAATTTTGTTGAGTGCCTAACCGAGAGAGAACTAAATAATTGATGTGGTGTTTCATCAATATGCAACTCGTTGCATATTGAGCTTCACTTAACTTGTAGTGTTGTTTGTGCATATTGCCATGCCATGCTATTTAAACCGGACATGCATCATACTCGCTTGTGCATCATGCCATGTTTATGTGATGGTTGTTTTACTATGTTGTTTGCTTCTTTCCGGGTTGCTTCACTCGTTAGCTTCGGTTTCGTTCCGGAGTGGTGAGGATTCATTCGACTTCGTCCGTTTGTCTTCTTCATGGACTTGTTCTTCTTCCTTGCGGGATTTCAGGCAAGATGACCATACCCTCGAAATCACTTCTATCTTTGCTTGCTAATTGCTCGCTCTTTTGCTATGCCTATGCTACGATGCCTATCACTTGCTATATCATGCCTCCCATGTTGCCATGTCAAGCCCCTAACCATCCTTTCCTAGCAAACTGTTGTTTGGCTATGTTACCGCTTTGCTCAGCCCCTCTTATAGCGTTGTTAGTTGCAGGTGAAGATGAAGTTTGTTCCTTGTTGGAACATGGAGATGTTGTTCCCTGTTGGAACATGTTTACTTGTTGGTATATCACAATATATCCTATTTAATTAATGCATCTATATATTTGGTAAAGGGTGGAAGGCTCGGCCTTATGCCCGGTGTTTTGTTCCACTTGCCGCCCTAGTTTCCGTCATATCGGTATTATGTTCCCGGATTTTGCGTCCCTAACGCGGTTGGGTGATTTATGGGACCCCTTGACAGTTCGCTTTGAATAAGACTCCTCCAAAGAAGGCCCAACCTTGGTTTTACCATTTGACTACCTACCACATATACCCCTTCCTTGGGTTCTGCAGACTCAAGGGTCATCTTTATTTTAGCCCCCGGGCCGGTGCTCCTCAGTGTTGGTCCGAACCGAGAGCAACTGGGGCCACCACGGGAAACTCAAGGCTTGGTTTTACTCGTAGCTTGACTTATCCAAAGTGCCACGAGAACGAGGTACGTGCGACTCCTATCGGGATTTGTCGGCACATCGGGCGGCTTTGCTGGTCTTGTTTTATTGTTTGTCGAAATGTCTTGTAGTCCGGGATTCCGAGATCGATCGGGTCATCCCGTAGAAGGAATATCCTTCGTTGACCGTGAGAGCTTATAATGGGCTAAGTTGGGACACCCCTGCAGGGTATTATCTTTCGAAAGCCGTGCCCGCGGTTATGAGGCAGATGGGAATTTGTTAATGTCCGGTTGTAGAAAACCCGAAGTTGATCTTACCTAAAATACACCAACTGTGTGTGTAACCGTGATGGTCTCTTCTCGGCGGAGTCCGGGAAGTGAACACAGTGTTGGAGTTATGCTTGACGTAGGTTGTTCTAGGATCACTTCTTGATCATAGTTGTTCGACCGTGCTTTTGCCTTCTCTTCTCGCTCTCATTTGCGTATGTTAGACACCAGATATGCTAGTCGCTTGCTGCAGCTCCACCTCACAACCCTGTCCTACCTATAAGCTTAAATAGTCTTGATCTCATGTGTGAGATTGCTTGAGTCCCCGTGACTCACGAGATACTTCCAAAACCAGTTTGCAGGTGACGCCTTTTGAGTTCAAGGAGGAGCTCGATGAAGATCTTGTTCATTGTGTTGTTTCGCTTCAGCTTGATCGAGAGTGGAGCCAGTTTAGCGATCGGGGATCTGTGTAGCATTTGGGGTAGTCTTCTTTTATTTTGGTTCCGTAGTCGGACCTTGATTGTATCTGTATGATGTAATGTTTTACTCATGTATTGTGTGAAGTGGCGATTGTAAGCCAACTATGTATCTATTTCCTTTATGTATTACATGGGTTGTGTGAAGATTACCTCACTTGCGACATTGCTTTCAATGCGGTTATGCCTCTAAGTCGTGCTTCGACACGTGGGAGATATAGCCGCATCGAGGGCATTACAAGTTGGTAATCAGAGCCTTCCCCGACTTAGGAGCCCCCTACTTGATTGTTTGCTGGCGTTGTTGAGTCTAGAACGGAAAATGTTTTGAGTCTTAGGATTATATATATCGGAGAGTAGGATTCTTTTTACTCCTCAGTCCCTTCGTCGCTCTGGTGAGGCCTCCTGACGTAGAGTTTTGACTCTTCTCTCCTCAAATTTCACTAAATTTTTTTTAGGATCACGCGGGTATCTTGGAATCGTTCCGTTGGTTTTGTGACGAGAACATTGTTCTTGGTGCCTCCTGACATTTAGGGGTTGTGGCAGTGTCCCGGGGAGTTGAGCTCCGAGGTGTTGTCGTCACAATTTTATCGTTGCAGTTCTGGAATACCTGAGATTTGCCGACATCGAAATCTCTTTTATGCAGTTGTTGGTGAGATAACCTCGATAACCCAGTACTGGGGAGAGCTCGAGAGTATTGCCATAACTCGTATAACGGGTGCTTTTCGAAGGTTGAGGTACAAGATTTCCGGAGTTTTCTTGGTTATGTGTTGAAGGATGGATACAGCTGGATCTAGGTATTATTAGTTTGGGTGATATATTTTGTGTCCCCTGTATCCCCAACACCAGATTGCATAACCAGAAAGTTTCGGGAGTTTATAGGTGGGAATTCAAGTAGCTCCTAGAATATCTTTTCGACAGATGCATGATATGGGATTGGGTAAATCTCTATCATATGTATTTGTTTCCGGCTTATTCTGCAAGCCAAATCCTTTGTTTTTGTTCCGTTTTGTGGTATTCAAGTTGCTTCAATGCCAAGTGTTGATCCATACCTTCCTTAAACGGTGTTCTCATATTGATATGTGAATACTAGTCCTTCTTGATCATCGAGGTCGTCATGTTAATTCTTTTGCCAACTGGCGTGCTTCTCTTCAAGTGGATCCGATCATTTCAACGTTTGCAAGATCAATTCTAAGTTTTCTCAACGGTGTTCGTTTCATCCGACCCAAGTTGTTTTGTTTTCCCGCCCTCCCACCCTTTTTCTCCAAGGACTCATATATCCCTAACCAAGTACCCATTTTATTGCTGTGAAGTTTCTTCATTCTTTTCCTTTAAATGTTTTATCCGGTGATTTCTCATGAAGACGCTAAGGAAGCTTCAACCTTATCATTGTTCCATTCTAATTTTCTTCTCCGGTGGATTTAGTTCAAGATTTTGGTGTTGATCTTATCCCTTTTCCTCTTTGCACAATGCTTTCCCATTCCGATGCACCAATTAATCATTCACCTATCGCTATTCATTTGTTCCGGAGTGTTGAAGATATCTCTAAAGATTCAAGTTTCCATTCTCAATTCACTCAAGTTCTTTTGAGGATGCTATCTCATTCAACCCATTTAATTCAACCGGTGCAATCTCTCTTTTCAAACAATTGTTCAACGGTGTTTCTTTTGAGTGGGCCCTAACCCACAGGTCTTTTCCCAGGATCTTACCTAACTCTTCTAATTATCAGGAGCTATTCCCAAATTCTTTTCAAAGTTTGACGTAAGAATGAATTATCATCAGTCAAGGCTTTCTCCAAGATCTTTCAAATTATTTTCATCGTTGGTTCAATCTTTCTAATTTTCATTCCGGAGTGCCTCAACAATTCATGGTGGTGTTTCTCGTCGTCATTCTCGAATTTTGAAGACCGAAGAAGAGTTTCTCTTTAATCTTGCTCCATTCTCTTCAAGATTCATGGTTCTAGCTTCGTGCCATCCTCATAATTGTTTTGATTGTGAGAATTCTTTTCACCCATCCGGAGCAATTCAGAAATCTTTTCAGTTGATTATCCAGAGCCATCATCTTAGAATTATTCATTCTCAACATCTCACTCTCCAAATCTTACCGGTGCATCATTCAAGTATTCTCCAATCAGCTCGTCATCTATTCGTTCACTTGTATCTAAATCCCCTCAAATGTGCCTTTGCTACGTTCATTCTCAATTCTTACGGTGGTTCGTTCAAGATTTCACTTCCTTCTTTATCATATCAATTCATTTGTTGTTTCCAAATCCCACCGGTGGTTCAATGAAGACCTTCTCAAGTTTGCGCTATATCTCTATCTGTAATCATTTTTCAATGAGAATAAGTAGTATGCCAAATCCATTGCTTGCCATCAATTTAATTGGTGAAGGATCAGCATAATGTAATTCTTATTCTTGTTTTCATCTAGTAAATTCAATTCCTTATTCCGGAGGTCCATCAAAAAATTCTTGATTTCATTTGTTCATCTTTCTTATCCGAAGCTCCAAGTTTTCTGCATTATCTTATCGCGAAGCTTCATCTTATCACTGCAAAGCTTCACCTGGTGTTTTCAACTTCTCTTTCCTTTCTTTCATCCTTTCTTTACCGGAGTTCTTATGGAGTTTCTTCATGGTGGTTCCTCAAGGATTTAATTCATTCTCGAAGCGTTCCCAAGATTCTTGTTGGAAGAGCTCAAATATTCTTCTTCTTGCATTCCGAAGTGCAATTCTTTCGACCTTATCTTTTGAGGTGGTGTTATGTCATTTTGAGAGTTTCATTCATGTTTCATGATTCACTTGTTGTCAAGAATGAGATATTTAAATCCATCAATCTCTTCATTGGAGTTATCTTGGGTTATATTTCACCTAAAGCTTTCCCTAAGGATTGTTACTAATTATGGTGCTTATAAATGACCCAAGTTCTTCATTTGTCCTCTTGGTGAAGAAGTTTTCATCTCCGTGTTGCTCTCAATCCAATCAATTGTTTTCGTTAGTGGCGGGTAGTCACCTCATAATTTTGAGATGTGTTCCATAAGCCCACAACAAGCTTGTTCCTTTCGTTGTTGATAATCCAACAACTCCGTTCTAGCATTTCTTATAAGCGTGCTCTTTCAAGATCTTGTTTCCTTCGTCCATTCCATTCCATTCTTTCATTTCTTCCGGAGGCATTGTGATGTTGCTCTCTTCACTCATCACCTCGTTTTGTCAAGATCATGTTATTTTCTTGCTTATCCATTTAACCGGAGTGTTGTGTCATCTCTTCAAGTTCTTTTCATCTTATCAAGTTTTCCTCCTTCTTTCAGTCGGAGTGCTGTCCAAATTATATCATTCTTACTCCTTCTCTATCTTGTTTTAACCGGAGTGGTTTAAATATATATCTTGTCACTTAACCTCTTAGTTCTCGTAATGTTCCTTGTTCCTCTTTTCTAACGGATTGTTTGCAATCTCGTTCATCTCTGTTGTACTCTTTCTTTTAAATTGCTCAACATCTCAAGGTTCGTGGTTTCACTCGTTTGTCAAAGAAGCAACTTTGTCTTACCTCTTTCTCTTCCGCTTCTCTCCGGTGCCATCCTAGATCTCGGGACGAGATCCTCTCGTAGTGGTGGAGTGTTGTAACGCCCCGGATGCAACTTTCCATATTCGTAACTCCAACTCTTGCCTTTTCCAGAGATGCGATATTATTATTTCCTTCGTGGTTGGGTTTTGTGTTTTGTTTTGCATTTTGTTCATGTCATGCATCTCATCTCATGGCATCATTCGCATTGCACCGGCACTGGTGGCCGTCATTGTTTTTAAAAACTTGCATCCGCGCGTAGTTGCCGCTCCTCGCTTCCCTCTATGTTGCGTTCGTTGACCCTTTCGAGATCAACCGTGTTTTCGGTTCCCTCTTGTCAAACCACATAACCTCTCTCCGACCCCCTCTTTCGTGCGTCCGAAATCTTCCCCGAACCCGACCCGAGCGGTCGTCACCGTTGGATCCGGATCATCCCTTAATGTCTATTAAACATCTCCGTTTTCTTATTTAGACTTTCCTAACCTATCTTTTCCCGACCGTCGGATTTTGATCGGATGATCTAACTCCTCTCTTTTCCATATATATATAGTCTACCCCTAGTCCATTTTGGACCAAACCCTAAATTCTAGGAGATTTGTCCCTGCCGCCGCCGCACTCACCAAATCCCCCTCGGGATCCATCCCTCCCCAACCATCGCTCGCCACCTGCAGCCTCATCTTGCCCGATTCAATCCAACCACCTCCTCCTCCTCTCGATCCACCGCCCGTTCCTCCCGTCGCCGGAACCCTCCAGCTGAGCGCCTCCTCCTCACCTCGTCTCCCTCACGCTGGCCACCAGCAGCAGCACCAGAGCCACCTCGCGCCTCCTCGCTCCCGTCGTCCAACCATGGGCCCGTCGTCCCGATCCAGAGCTCCTCGTTCGAGCACCGACCACCTCCTCCCGCTTGTCACCTCGCCGGAGCTCCTTCCTCGGCCGAGCTCGCCAAGTCCTCCCCTTTTGGATCCGCGCCCTCCGTTCCTTGCGCCCAAGGTCCCCGCCGTGCCGCCGCGTTGACCTTCCAGCGCGCCCAGCCTCTGTTGCCGCCCCACGCCATGGCCGATGAAGGAGCTCGTCGCGCCACCTTGGACCCCGTCGTCCGTGCTCGTCTCTACACCCTTGAACAGGGCGAGGTCGACCAGATCCGGGCGGAGACCCTTGTTCCGGCCGCCCCGCCATCGACGCCGTCTCCTTCAGGGCGTTGCGCCCGCACGCCAGGCCCCCTGCCTCGCCGCCCCATGCTTGGATCCGGGCGTCCCCATGCCGTCACGGCCCTGCAGACCCGTCCCCGGCCACCGGTGACCTCGCCGCCGTCCGCCAAGCTCCTCGCCGCCGCGCCAAGTCCCGACCAGCCTCTGCTTCCCCTGCTCCAGATCGAGCGAGCCAGGAGAGCGCCCGTTGACTTGCCTCGTCGCCAGGTGGGTCGTGCGCCCCGCAGCCAGCGCCTTGGGCCAATTCTTGAGCCGGCCCAGCAACCGGCCTGCCCAGCTCCACCACCGGGCCTCAGCCCATGGGTGAGCAACCCGAGCCCCCCTGTGCACTGTTGGGCTAGCCGGATTCGGCCCAGCGTAGTTTTTTTTCCCGTGTGCGATTTGTCTAATTATCCAGCGATTTATAGTTTTACAAAAAACCCCCTGTTCATCATGCATATAATAACTTTTTAACAGTGCATCACATGTAAAAACTTAATATATGAAACTTGCTTAAAATTTTGTGTTGTTTAATAATTTGCCACTTTCATCTATGTTAAAAATTGTTTAACATGTTGTTTGTGTTTATTTTGCATAATGCCATGCTAAAATGATTTATTTCATAACTAAATAACCGTAGCTCAGATTTAAATAAATTACATATGTAAATGGGGTAGAAAAATGCCTAGTTTAACATGGTATACTTTATTTGCATGTTTAACAACTCTAAAATTGTGTTCAGGGCAGATCAGTTCCAAATCTAAAATATGCATATGGGGTTTTACCGGAATTGTCGTTTGTTGCTTCCGGCCTCATTTAAACTTGCTTAAATAGTTAGTTTACTTATGCCTCACCTCTTGCCATGTTTAACAACATGTAATTTTGTTGAGTGCCTAACCGAGAGAGAACTAAATAATTGATGTGGTGTTTCATCAATATGCAACTCGTTGCATATTGAGCTTCCCTTAACTTGTAGTGTTGTTTGTGCATATTGCCATGCCATGCTATATAAACCGGACATGCATCATACTCGCTTGTGCATCATGCCATGTTTATGTGATGGTTGTTTTACTATGTTGTTTGCTTCTTTCCGGGTTGCTTCCCTCGTTAGCTTCGGTTTCGTTCCGGAGTGGTGAGGATTCATTCGACTTCGTCCGTTTGTCTTCTTCATGGACTTGTTCTTCTTCCTTGCGGGATTTCAGGCAAGATGACCATACCCTCAAAATCACTTCTATCTTTGCTTGCTAATTGCTCGCTCTTTTGCTATGCCTATGCTACGATGCCTATCACTTGATATATCATGCATCCCATGTTGCCATGTCAAGCCCCTAACCATCCTTTCCTAGCAAACTGTTGTTTGGCTATGTTACCGCTTTGCTCAGCCCCTCTTATAGCGTTGTTAGTTGCAGGTGAAGATGAAGTTTGTTCCTTGTTGGAACATGGAGATGTTGTTCCCTATTGGAACATGTTTACTTGTTGGTATATCACAATATATCCTATTTAATTAATGCATCTATATATTTGGTAAAGGGTGGAAGGCTCGGCCTTATGCCTGGTGTTTTGTTCCACTCTTGCCGCCCTAGTTTCCGTCATATCGGTATTATGTTCCCGGATTTTGCGTCCCTAACGCGGTTGGGTGATTTATGGGACCCCTTGACAGTTCGCTTTGAATAAGACTCCTCCAAAGAAGGCCCAACCTTGGTTTTTACCATTTGACTACCTACCACATATACCCCTTCCTTGGGTTCTGCAGACTCAAGGGTCATCTTTATTTTAGCCCCCGAGCCGGTGCTCCTCCAGTGTTGGTCCGAACCGAGCAGACAGCAGGGGCCACCACGGGAAACTCGAGGCTTGGTTTTACTCAGTAGCTTGACTTATCCGGTGTGCCACGAGAACGAGGTACGTGCGACTCCTATCGGGATTTGTCGGCACATCGGGCGGCTTTGCTGGTCTTGTTTTATTGCCGTCGAAATGTCTTGTAGTCCGGGATTCCGAGACTGATCGGGTCATCCCGGTAGAAGGAATATCCTTCGTTGACCGTGAGAGCTTATAATGGGCTAAGTTGGGACACCCTGCAGGTATTATCTTTCAAAGCCGTGCCCGCGGTTATGAGGCGATGGGAATTTGTTAATGTCCGGTTGTAGAAAACCCGGTTGATCTTACTTAAAATACACCAATCAAGTGTAACTGTGATGGTCTCTTCTCGGCGGAGTCCGGAAGTGAACACGGTGTTGGAGTTATGCTTGACGAGGTTGTTCTAGGATCACTTCTTGATCATAGTTGTTCGACCGTGCTTTTGCCTTCTCTTCTCGCTCTCATTTGCGTATGTTAGACACCGGATATGCTAGTCGCTTGCTGCAGCTCCACCTCACAACCCTGTCCTACCTATAAGCTTAAATAGTCTTGATCTCGCGGGTGTGAGATTGCTGAGTCCCCGTGACTCACAGATACTTCCGAAACCAGTTTGCAGGTGCCGATGAAACCGTGCAGGTGACGCACCCGAGTTCAAGGAGGAGCTCGATGAAGATCTTGTTCATTGTGTTGTTTCGTTTCAGTTGATCAAGAGTGGAGCCAGTTAGGCGATCGGGGATCTGTGTAGCATTTGGGGTAGTCTTCTTTTATTTTGGTTCCGTAGTCGGACCTTGATTGTATCTGTATGATGTAATGTTTTACTCATGTATTGTGTGAAGTGGCGATTGTAAGCCAACTATGTATCTATTTCCTTTATGTATTACATGGGTTGTGTGAAGATTACCTCACTTGCGACATTGCTTTCAATGCGGTTATGCCTCTAAGTCGTGCTTCGACACGTGGGAGATATAGCCGCATCGAGGGCGTTACAAATGGATCATTTTGGAGCTAACTTAGGTAAAATGGATCATTTTGGAGCTAACCTACGTAATTATGCCATATTTGAGTTAACTAAGCATATTATGCCAGTTTTTTTTAGATAAGTAAGCTAAGTATAGGTCATTATTGAGCTAACCTAGGTAACTAAGCATATTAGAGCTAACTTAGCATATTACAGCTAACTTAGGTAAAATGGATCATTTTGGATCTATCTTAGGTAAAATGGTTCATTTTGGAGATAACCTAGGTAATTATGCCATTTTGAGTTAACTAAGCATATTATGCCATTTTTGACATAAATAAGCTAAGTATAGGTCATATTGAGCTAACCTAGGTAACTAGGCATATTAGAGCTAACTTAGGTCATTATGGTAAGCACATTCGAGGAAATAAAGCTAAGTCTAGGTCATTATTCATTTGTTAAGCAAAAAACTAGAGAAAACTTACCGTCATCACGGAGGTGAAGCACCGGGGTTGCTCGTGCCGGTACCACCCGGAGAAGGATCGTGTGATGCTTGTCTGGAGTTACGTTGCACCAAATATCATTTGCAATGTCTCGTTAGCATGATGACACTCAAATGTTAATACTAGTAACTAATGACAATCAAATGAAACTCACCGTGGTCCCCGGAGCAATGACTGCCATCGGCGGAGGGGTCTGACCGGTCTTCTCGCACACAGATTGCATATTTGGTTTTGACAAGTCAATCATACTAGTTAGTAATGAAACGAACATTACATGCATGATTCGGCTAATATGCAGAAGAAACTTACCACGAGGAGCTCGTACATGGCCCGGTTCTACATGTCATTCCGTGCCCTCTCCTCCTCCAACATCCTAGTCGTGCAGCCGGCGTTACGGGAACGGGGTACCAGACTTGCTCGCTGCGGCCTGTGGCGTGGCTCAAGGGGTGGCCCAAGACGCCCATCTTCATCAAGACAAGCTCAAGACCTCGCAAGGGCCAAGCCTCGTGGGGCGGACGACAGAAGCTTCTCGAGCACGGCCTCTCAGTCGAGGCTCGCGAGGAGGCGGAGAGATCAAGGCGGGGTACCTCACGAGGTGCCCATGACGCAAGCCATGACGACCACGGGCGCCAGGTGGGCTCCAGCCCACGCAGTGTCCTCATTTCCTCTTTGGTGCAAAGGAGGCAAGCGCAGGCGAGGGCATCAAGCAAAGGCAACCGCTTGATGCAACAAGACCAAGACCGTCATAGCGGCAGGAAGGAGGTCATCGTGGAGCCCAAGCCAAGGCGTCACCACTAGAGCCTTTGACAAAGCGAGGACCAACTTTAGTCGGGATAAGTGTACTAGATGTTCCCTTCAAAATGGCCAATTGTTGGCGCCTTCCCGCTCAATATTTGGGAAGAGGCCCAGGGCCTCTGCCTATAAGTAGAGCTAGCCACCACAGTAGAGGCATCTCATCTTAGCTTGATCCAATCTGATCGAGAGCCTAGCCACAAGAACACCTCACCCTCTCGAGGCTGTTCTTCCTTGTATTGTTCATCATCAGCCCAAGAGGCAATCCACCAAACCACACACTGGAGTAGGGTGTTACACCACAATGGTGGCCCGAACCATTATAAACCTTGTATCCCTCGTGTTGCTCTTCGTGTAGTTTTAGATCCTTGCGAGGCGACGAAGCGCAGGTAGGTAGGGGGTGAGATCTCTGCGTGCACCCCAGAGTTCGAACCTAGAGGGTTTGCCGGAACACGAAATCCGAGATTTGGCGCGCCAGGTAAGGGTGCACCGGAATCCGTCTTCCGCCGCCCTGTTCTTCGCCGCCCGTCGCATCCATGTCGGACGCTCGTCGGACCCGCGCCGAGCGCCAAGCCGCTCTCGCCACCCGCGTCGCCCAGACGGCCCCTGTCAGCGGCCGCCCCCGTCGTTCCCCGTCTCCTGCCGGCAACGCCGCCACCGGCCCGGTGGGGAACGAGCAGCAAGCATCGTCCCAGCATCCGTCCATAAGGCGAGACGGCCGTACCGCTACTCCTTCACTCGCCCCAGCTGGTTCTTCGTCTCGCGCGCTCCGAGCGCCCATGGAGGCTCGAGCCGCGCTCATCGCGGCAAACAAGCTCATGCGCTACCGCCCTGTCGACAACGTCTACGAAGAGTGGCTCGACCGTGTCGCCGAGCTCGTCGCGCCACAGGGGGCTCCCCTGCGCCATCCTTCTCGCTGCACCGCGCCCCGCCTTGCGTGGGCGATGAAGCTCCGGGGGCGCCTCAGCCGCCTCTCCCTCAAGAAGGCGCCCTGGCCCCAAGGCGCGGGGCCCCTGGGCGGAACCCACTCCGTCCGGCACCAGCGCAGCAAGAGCAGAGCTGTCAAGAGGTCCCTCGCCCCCAAGAAGCTGCCCGAGTGCTCCCTGCCGGCCCGTCCGCCACGACAGCTCTCTGCTCCAAAGACGCCAAGACCCCGCGGTGCTCCCAGCGGTAGCGCATGGGGACCCGCAAGACCAGGCCCTTCGTCACCAAAGGCCTCTCGTGGCCACAGCAGGCTGCCGCACCTTCACCACCGAGCTGCACAGCGTCGCGTGGCCCGGCAAGTTCAAGCCAGACCTGCCTCCTCGCTACGACGGCACGGCCGACCCTGCGGAGTTCTTCCAGCTCTGAGCTGGGCATCAGCCGCCAACAGGGACGAAGGTCATGGCGAACTGGTTTCCCATGGCGCTCAAGGATGGTGCCCGCACTGCTCTCTGAACACGGCTCTGCACGATCTCCTCCAGGGGCGAGATGCGCACCGCTTCATCGCCAACTTCCAAGGCACTTTCGCGACCGCCCCTGCCGTGGCGACATGCACCGCATCAAGCAGCAGCCAGAGAGACCTGCGAAGTACATCCAAAGGCTTCAACAACGCCGCCTCAAGATTCCCAAGGTGACCGAGGAGGCCATCATCTCAGCCTTCTCCGACGGTGTGCATGACGTCAAGATGAAGGAGGAGCTGGCGATGCATGAAGATCTGTGCACATCCTTGGAGCTGTTCAACTTGGCGACCAAGTGCGCCAGGGATGAGGAAGGACGCCTTTCCCTCCTCGAGCTGCCAGCCGCAGACCCAGAAGAGAAGAAGCCCAAGGTCAAGGACATGAAGCGCAAGGGGGCTGCCGTGCTCGCGGCAGAACCAGATACCATGCGAGGCAGAGATCAGCCCGAGTCTTCTAAGGGCAGTCAGTACTGTGTGTACCACGACCTCCACACCCACAACACCAACGAATGTCAAGAACTCCGAGCCGTGCGAGAAGGGCGAATCGGTCGACGCCCCGACCGCAATGATCGAGGCTACGGCCGAGGAGGAGGAAGAAACGCAGGATGCCGGGAAGACCGTGGCCCTTGCCAAGGGTGGCGCGACCGACCTCGCGAGGACCGCTGGCAGGATCAGCCTCGCGAGGGAGGTTGGAGGGATCAGCCTCGCGAGGATCACCCGCAAGGCAACGCAGGCCTCCCTCCTCTGCCACCACAGCCAAGGAGAAATAAGGACCACCATCAGGACGAGGGGGCTGGGGGCTTCCAGGAGCCGCGTGCAATCGCTTGCATCCTGGGCGGAGCTCAAGCCCCAGCCTCTCAGCGCATCTTCAAGCAGTTCGCCCACGAAGTGAATGCAATCCTCCCCAAGCTCGAAGCCACGCGCCCTCTCAGGTGGTCAGCGTGCGCCATCACATTTAGCTCAGCGGATCAGCTCAAGTGCGCGGCCACAGCCGGAGTCCTCCTGATGCTTTGTTCCCCAATCATCAGCAACGTGCAAGTCACCAGGACCCTCATCGATGGTGGAGCAGAGCTCAATGTCCTGTCCGTAGAGACATTCAACAATCTCCAAGTGCCTTACAATCAGCTTCAGCCAACCAAGCCTTTCTCCGGAGTCACCGATGGCTCCACAGTTCCGATTGGGCAGGTCCGCCTCCCTGTCACCTTCGGGGCGCGCGACAACTACCGCACCGAGCTCATCGACTTCGACGTCGCTCACATCCGCCTGCCATACAATGCCATCCTTGGGTACCCAGCTCTAGCCAAATTCATGGCCGTGACTCATCACGGATACAACGTCCTCAAGATGCCGGGGAGCGGTGGAGTCATCACGGTGCCTTGTGAAGAGAGAGATGCGGTGTGCTCCCTGGAGCGTGCTTTTCAAGCCGCGTCACTTGAAGACCCAGATCGCAGGAGCGGGAGGCTCCCAGAGGCTGCTCCCAAGAAGAAGAAGACATCACCTGGCCCGACCCCTCGGGAGGTAGGCCCCTTAGGGTCCGCGCTTGTTTAGGGGGCACCTCCTTCTGTCGCATAGGAAGGCGCGCCAGGCGCCCTCCTCGAGCAAGGCTCGGGGGCTCTCTCCTGGAGGGCCACCGACCTTGCTAAGGTCACGAGGGAGGCGCTTGGGCACCACTTGGAGGCGTGTTTCAAAGCACGTTTCCCTCAGGAAGGAGCGAGGCAAGGAGGGCCAAACCCTCAGGAGTTCATCAGCCAGATCATTCAGGAGCTGCAGGAGTCAAGAGTCATCAGTGGCAGCCGCCACTTACCCGCCGTAGCTCCCCATCCAGGCGAGGATGGTGGGCTGCGCGTCTGCATCGACATACCAGGGCTCAACCGAGCCGCCTCTCAGGAGCGCCTCTGGCCCTCACGCATGGGGCGCTGTGAAGGTCCACCCCACAGCTACGTTCGCATGCCCTACGGGGTGCCGAACGCGGCTGCCACGTGCCAGCGCCTCATGGGGAGCATCCTGGAGGCTCAAGAGGCCAGGCATTCCGCAGTCCTGGCAGAGATGGAGATGGTCCGCGAGGAGCCACCAGCGCCTCCGGAGCCTCCCGAGGCTCCTGGACCTGGGGGCTCGTGAAGATCGGCTTCCGCAGCCCACGGCGTCCGCTTACTTGGCATCCTTCGTCTTCAACGTTATCGGTGACATCCTTCAAGTTTCATTTCCGGTGGGAGCGCCCCGTGGCTGCATCATTCCCGTGTGGGTCCGTCCCTGCGGCGTGTATCCCTTTTACTTCATGTTCCTAGCTTACCTTATTGGGGGCGCCCCTCGGGCTGCATCATCCCCAAGCCACTCGGGCCAGACCCAGCGGCATGTACCCCTCTTGCGTTTATTCGGGTCGTGCGTTTGACCCATCATGATTGTTATTTGATGCCTACCCACGGCACCCCTTCTTCCTTCATGTCGGCCGCTTGCACGTTAAAGGGGGGGTACCTGAGCATCGCGACTCATGGGCTCCTACTGGCTCTCCAGCCCTCACCCTTTGGCCTTGTCCACGGCATCGCGACCTGGCATACCAGCGACGACTGAGACCCGCTCGAGGGCCGGGACCCGAGAACTTAGAGCGTCGGCATCTAACCAAATTTGCAGGAACACGTCACAAGTTAAGGCCCACTGCCAGGCGCAACCCGCCTTGAGGTAGGGTCCCGTGAGTCCCGCGCTGGCTCACGGGTGCCCAGATACACCTCGTCAGGCCCTACCGTGCCAGCCACGTGTTAGGGCGGGGCTGTACACGCCCCTGGGGCTCCTCCCGGAGGGGAGCCCCCTCCCACGCCCCAGTGGAAGCACCATGCTCCACGCTGGCTGACGACACTGCCGAGGAGCGGCTATGCCCGTACACATACGGAAGCGCTATGCTCAGCTGGTGATAAACAAGCGAGGGTGGCCCCGGCAGATCAACCTCGGGAGCCCAGAGCTTAATGTCCGGCCTCATCGCAATGCCTCCCTCGGGGCGCCGCGCGAGGGCTGGGCACGGGGCTATGCAGGTCACGCCCATCGCACGCCACCCAGCCAGGCCCCTCGGGCCTGGTTCGTCAGACGCCCTCCCGAGCGGAGCCAAGGTACGAAGGCCGTTTGAACGTCAAGGGGGACTCCTGAGCATCGCGACTCAGGAGCCTAACTAGTCACGTAGCCCCTCACCCCTTAGTTCCGAAAGGCTAATGGCGGTTGAGGTATGCGCGGGGCCGGGCTCTGCAGACGTAGAATGGTAAATTCACCCATACATCTCACCTCCCTACTTGTTGTTCGTGCGCCAAGGGGGACTCCTGAGCATCGCGACTCAGGAGCCTAACTTGTCACGTAGCCCCTCACTCCTTGGTCCCGTCCTGGTTTCCGGTCGGGGCTAGCAGCTGAGGTATCTTGCGGGCTGGGCTCTGCGGCGTGAGAACATAAGCAAGTAGGAAGGAAAGCGCAAATCTCAAGGAATTCAAAAGCAAATATTACAGTCCATAACTGTTTTCACAACGCCAAACACAAGTTTAAACGCCTCCACGAGGCATGATGCATGTTGCAGGAGCTGAAAACAGAACAGGAGCCACAAAGGAGTCACTTGTTGGCGGCGGAGCTGCGCTGGGCGGGTTCACCTCGTGAAGCCTCAGGACCGGCAGCGCCTCGCTTCGGCTTGGTGCTGAAGGCCTGGAACTTCGCCAGCAGAGCCTCCGCTTGACCCTTCACGGCCTCAGCAGCGGAGCGGCAAGCTCGCCGCTCACGGGCTCCAGCAGGCTGTCGAGGTTGACGCTGGGGTCGCGAAGGTAGACGTGGGTAACGACGCGGCAAGATCGCAGAAGACAGACCGCGCCTCGGCCTCAGCCGTGGGGCCAAGGCCAAGGGTGACATCTTCAAGGGCGCGGACCAGGAAGGGAAGCAGCTTGGCAGGGCCGTCCTCGGCACCGGCTAGCGGGCTTTCCAGGCCGCTGTCGTAAAGCGACCTCAGCAAGGTGCGAGCCTTCGCCTCCATCTCCGCGAAGGCCACGCGGTCCTCGGCGAGGACCAGCGCCTTGCTGTCCAGCTCGACCCTCTTCGCCTCCAACTCCTGCTCCAGAGCACCCAAGCGGTCGCGGCGCCGATTAAGCTTGGCATCCCGGTCCTTGACGGCCGCCTCGCGAGCCTTCATGTCTTCCTCCTTCTCTTGGCGAACGCGGGCCTCCTTGGCAAGCTGGTCACGCAGGCCCTGTAGCTCGCTCTCCAGCGCCTTGCAGCAACCTCGGACATCGGCTGCCTCCCCCAAGGCGGCGGCACGAGCGGCCTTTGCCCCAAGGACGGCCTGTTTCTCCTCGTCGCAAGTCGTCGCGGCCTGAACCAGCGCCGATCGAATCGAAGCATCAGAGCGAACCCTGCCGGAGGCCAGCTCCAGACATCCGGCCACCAAGCGAGGGTCGGCGCCCAGAAGATCTTGCCGCAGCCGGTCCAGTTCAACAGCAGCACGATCCAGGACAGTGCGAGGAGTAGGAGAGACAGCAGTTGGTGGAGTAGGAGGAGAGGACGGCAGCATAACCACAACATCTTGGCGGGACCTTCACGCCCGACAGCTCTGCGGTGGCATCAGGCAAGGATACCTCGGGAGTCGCTTGGGCCATGGGGGCTGAGCTCGCCCCAGCTAACTCCGCCAGGCCTCGCGAGGATGACCGGGCAGGAGAGGCCCGTGTCTTGCCGTCACCTTCTTTCGCGGACGGAGGCACTGCCCCGGACGAAGCCTCAGGAGCTCCCTTCAGCTTCTTCGCCGCAGGCGCCAGCCTAGCCAAGGAATACAGATATCAAGCCTCAGCGACAAAGTAAGAAATAAAGGAAGAATCAAGCACTTACTGGTCATCGCTCACGGGCTCGAGCAACCTCCGGCCGAACTTGAAGCCCGAGAGCCGGCTACAGGGATCAGCCTCAAGAGGCTCGGGAGCAGGAGGCGCGTCTGCAGGTCGCCTCAGAGCCGGGGCAGACCCGCGGGGGACCAGCCCCGTCCTGTCCTTCTTTGGGATCGGGGGCAAGCTCTCGCCGCCCCGCTCATCGCCATCCTCATCGTCGCTCGGCAAGAGGCGGAGAGCGCGGGACCTGCGCCGGGGGAGGGGCGCTCTCGACTCCCCGTCGGTTGCCTCGGAGTCAGGCCCCTCTCCCCGCTCCTCTTCTTCCTCCTCTCCGCTAGAGTCGCCGGAGGACACGTTCACCATCGTCAGGGCCGCGGGTCCTCGGGTACCTCCGCAGGCACAGGCCCGTCCCCGTTGAAAACGGGCGTGGAGTCCACCACCTACTCCCAATCATCTTGAAGGAACAAGGGTACCGGAGCGCCCTCCATCCTCGCCATGTCTCCCCCGACCAAAGATTGGAGGACCGTGGCCAGATCTTCGTCGGCCAAGACTACGGGGCTCGGGCGAGGCCTCCACAGCGGAAGCGAGTACTGATGAAGCGGGGCCACCCGGTGCTCCAGGAACTCCCTCAGGAGCGACGCCCCAGTCAGCTTCACCATCGCCATGTTGCCCGGCCACAGGTCCACGTTCATCTTCTCCAGCACTGGCTTCGCACGGGGATCCACGAGTTCCGCGCGAGACCAATCGTCGGTGGCCGTGGGTTGCTCCGTGGGCAGAACCAGCCGAGGATGGATGCGCCCAACATCTACCATGACCCACTTGCTCCTGAAGCCCTCAATCCTCTTCCCAGGCTTCGAGATGGCATTGGAGCTGCCATACGCGACAAAGCTCGCGCACGCGGAGATGGGCCCGCGAGAGACCCGGAGGTAGAAGTAGTGGCACAGCAGGGCCACTGAGGGCTGCATCCCGACATGAGCCTCACAATAGTAGGCGAAGATCGCCAGAAGAAGAACAGAGTTGGGGTGGAGGTGCAGAGCTTGCAGTTTGTAATAGCGGAGGACAGAAAAGAAGAACTCAGAAAAGGGAGGCACCAGACCGGCAGCAATGGCGCTCACGAAGAGCGGATAGAAGGTGCTTCCTTGGCCCTCGGTAAGGGCAGAGCCGGCCCTGAGCACCGCTGCCCCGTCGTTGCCTTGCGCCGCCGTCATCCGGCGCGCTCGGGCAAGGCCCTTCTCCGACACGTTCGGGGAGTCCAAGGCGGGTGAGTACCAAGCTCCGGCCGGGGTCTGGCGAGGCGCCATGTCTTGTTGGGGCACGCGGTCGAAGTAGATCTAGAGATTTCAGAAGCAGGAAGGGAAGGCGCAAGAAAGGGGATCTGGGCAATGACCGGAGAAGGCAAAGGAGGCAAAGCCTAGGCGGGTGCCGCTCTTTTGTCGATTCGCGCAGTTGCTAAGGTGCCCACGTCCAATCAACCGCCACCCGGCGCCCGAGGCCGCAGGCTGTTAGGGCCCGCGGCGCTTCGCACTTGCCCCTTCGCTTCTCTGTAAGCCAAGTCCAGGCGCGCCTTGGGCCCGGGGGCTACTGTCGGCATTCTGGGAACGGGGGTACCCAGACTTGCCTGCCTGCGGCCTGCGGCATGGCTCAAGGGGTGGCCCAGTACGGCCCATCTTCATCAGCACAAGCTCAAGACCCTCGCGAGGGCCAAGCCTCATGGGGTGGATTTACAGAAGCTTCCTCGAGCACGGCCTCGTCGGGACCAGCTCATGAGGAGGCGGAGAGATCAAGGCGAGGTACCTCACGAGGTGCCCATGACACAAGCCATGACGACCACGGGCGCCAGGTGGGCGCTAGCCCGCGCAGTGTCCTCATTTCCTCTTTGGTGCAAAGGAGGCAAGCGTAGGCGAGGGCATCAAACAAAGGCAGCCGTTTCGGTGCAACAAGACCAAGACCGTCGCAACGGCAGGAAGGAGGTCATCGTGGAGCCCAAGCCGGCGTCACCACCAGAGCCTTTGACAGGCGAGGACCAACTTTAGTCAGGATAAGTGTACTAGATGTTCCCCTTCAAAATGGCCAATTGTTGGCGCCCTTCCCGCTCAATATTTGGGAAGAGGCCCAGGGCCTCTGCCTATAAGTAGAGCTAGCCACCACAGTAGAGGCATCTCATCTTAGCTTGATCCAATCCGATCGAGAGCCTAGCCACAAGAACACCTCATCCTCGCGAGGTTGTTCTTCCTTGTATTGTTCATCGGCCCAAGAGGCAATCCACCACACCACACACTGGAGTAGGGTGTTACACCACAATGGTGGCCCGAACCAGTATAAACCTTGTTTCCCTCGTGTTGCTCTTCGTGTAGTTTTAGATCCTTGCGAGGTGACGAAGCGCAGGTAGGTAGGGGGTGAGATCTCCGCGTGCACCCCAGAGTTTGAACCTAGAGGGTTTGCCGGAACTCGAAATCCGACATCGTCCTCTCCTCCAACTCCCACTCCTTCTCCGCCGCCTATCGGTCCCTCTCCGTCAGAAGCGCATGGGTTATCTCTTTCTCTCTCTCTCTCTCTCTCTCTCTCTCTCTCTCTCTCTCTCTCTCTCTCTCTGAAGAGCAGCCTGCAACACCACTCCTCGTTAGCATTGTAATCATCGATGGCCACACACACAATGTAATGGAGGAAAGCGCTCTGAGTCTGTATAATTAACCTCGAAGGCGAGCTCGACTGGCCGTTGATGAGGCCTTATCTCAGGAGCGGAGCTCGAATGGCCGTTGCCGAGGCCTTATCTCAGGAGTGGAGCTCGGCTGGCATGCCTTGATCTCCGGGAGAGTGCGAGGACAACGTATAAGTCCATCTCAAGTGGCTATTTGAGCCATGGGACCTCCCGCCACCAGATATCATCACCAGCTCTGGATCCATGGGACCCTAGCTCAGGTTAAAGTCCTCCCCTTTCCTTGACTTCCCCTCATCTCTATACCTCACAAGCTTGTTGTGGGAGGAGATGTTGGTGAAGTTCTCTGGATGATCGAGGTCAGACCCAGAGAATGCCTTGACCTTCTTGTACGAGGCAGTATGGGCCAGGCATAGAGGTCATACACCTCTGGCATCTCCGCCGTATTGTGTTGCGCCTAAAAGAGAGGAACAGAGTAAATTAGTAATTAAGGGGCTCAATCTAGCATCAAGAACGAATTGCATGAATCATGAAGCAAACCACATACCCAGTTCCGCCCGAACTGATATAAGTTGGCACTGCTTTGATGGTGTGGCACACCTTCCATTTCGGCACGTCGGTCCTTGGCATTATTGTGGAGAGCTTGCCATTGGTCTGAGCACCACTCATCCACCAACACCTCCCAACAAAAAATCCATCTGATCTGCACACCATCTCGGGGGCACCTAAGTTCGTAAAGAGAAACTTGACTGCTACGCCTACGAATCAAATCAAATAAACTAAGAACAAGGCCTTAAGAATAGGTAATTACCGTCATGTACTGCTCCTTCTTCAGAAACATATCGTGGCATGCCGGCTTGGTCTTCTTAATACCAAGCGAGGCGTAGTAGTCTCGAACAGCCTACACCCGAGCCTCGTACTGTAAGTTTTGTAGTAGGCGCTTGCACTCGACATCGATAACATGTGTTGCAGCCTCCTCGTATCCCTCCTCACACCTATAGAAGGTCTGCAATCAAACGATACAACATTGATTAGTACAATAACTAGCTATTTGAAGATTTTTAATTATGCAAAGGAGAAATTACCCAAAACTTTCTAAGCACCATGTCTGCCCTCTGTGGCACAAGACACCGTCGATCATCTCCTCCGGTGGGGCCGGGGCAGCCAAGTAGTGCTCCCAGCTCAATCCTAGCTGTGGAAGCTGACCCTGACCAGGCAACGTGACAAACCCCGGGAAGTTTCGCCGGCAAATCACACCAAGGACGGTGTTGGGCCTACAGACATCTAGAGCATGGTCCCAACCCCTGCAGTATGACAAGGCCAACGCATTAGATATTTGAAGAAATGTGAAGGAAAAAGGTACAAAACAGTAAATGCACTTACTTCTCCCCATCAGGGTAAATCAACCACCTCTGCTCGCGGGTCGCCGGCACGGGCGGGAGCCGTGTACAACCACACTGGTAGACGGTGGCCCCTCAACCACCTCGCCATCGCTATCAGCCGGATCCCCACCACCATCAGCATGGCCACTCGGCCCCTCAGGCGGGTCCGGCCAGGTACCCCATCCGGACGTCTCCTGGGACTTACTCTAGTCCGGAGTCTCATGGGCCAAAGGCCCGTCGACCCGAGGCTCGTGGACCGGAGTCCGCATAGCCTCCTCCTCAGACGTGTCCACCCTACCAGTCCTGTGCTTGGGTGAATCAGCTGGGGGTGGCGACGAGGAAGGCGTAGGAGCCTGCGTACACATCCTCCCGGGCCTCCTCTCTTATTCCCTCCTCGACCTCCTCTCCCGGTGGGCAACGACACCGACGAAGAAGCGCCCACTGGTGTCTGCATACTGTCGAGCAACACTCTCCGGAGAGACTAGGGTGGAATGGAAGTACCCCTCCCACCACGCGGCAACGAAGAAGGAGCCTCGGAGTGGTCCGGACCCGTGCCCATCTTTCAACACTGCCATGAAAAGGATTAAACGAAATTAGTACAACATAAAAAAAATTAATACTAACATGAATAATAATATGTATATAACTTAAGTGTATCATCATCAAGTACAAGATAAAAATTTTGAATACCTAACATGAACTAACAATATATGCTCCAGGATCAATAAATGCATCATCATCATCACTATCATGAATGACGTGCTCATCGGGTTCAGCGGCATCAACATGTGGAAGGCCACCTTTATGTAATTGGTCAAGCATTGACAGGTCATCTGCAGCAGTAACCTCTTCTTGTTCCGGCTCAGGGTGAAGTCGGATTCACTATCGTTGTCTACTTCAATGTTCTGGGTTGAAGTAGAGCGGTTCTTGAAACGTTTTTTGGAAAGACGTGTTTTTTGGACGAATTCTCCTTCATATGTGTCTGGGTTAATGTGAGGTTCATAATCCTCTTCATTGGGGGGGAGGTGGTCTAACACATGGCGGCACTTCATAAAAGATATCCCAACCATTCAGATTTGGATCAGTTTGGTAGGCCCACGGTAGATAGAAAACTTGGGTCGCCTATTGAGCCGTAATATAGACATCGGGAACATCTAAATGGGTGCTTTGATTGATTTCGACTAGCCCTATACGTTCATGAGTCCTAGTCTCCTTCAGCTGGAACCAATAACATTTAAAGACTACGACGTTCGGTGGGATTTCACCATAGAATAGAAGTTCATAAATTGCTTCAACTCTCCCATAATACTCGGTACCTCCTTCGCCGATAGCAGAGACACAACAATTTGTAGACTTATGGTCGGCCATTGATAGCTCTTTGCCGAAGGTACGAAAGCGATACCTATTGATGTCGTATTTGTCAAATGAACGGACCTTATAGTCAAAACCATTAGCGACTTGTCTCAATTCAGCGTCCATAGACTCTAAATTAGCCTACAAGTTTAATACGAAAGGATTGTTGTATTAGCCGCAAATTAGACAAAGAAATGAGAATGGTCTAATGGAAATTACCGTTTGTTTGAACCAAGAGATGAAACCTGGAAATCCGCCTCCATGCTTTGCCAGAAGCTCATACTCTTTGATGGATTCCTTTTGGATCACCGCTCCATCAGAGAATTTGGCGACGTATCAACTGTATCAAATATCCAGGAATAAGAGCCGTTCAGATGAATTACAAGTTGCGAAACAAGGTACCGAGAACTTACTTGATGTACGGCCGCACTTCTGTTAGTTTGTTGAAAATATACAACAAAATGGTCCACCATTCTTCGACATCCAACGATATTGGTTTCGAAGCACCGGCTGGTGCGAGATTCCCTTCGAATAGGCTGAAGTTGGATCCACCTTTTTTAGGGTCGCCAGCACTGTACTGAGGCTTCGGATTATGCAAATGATGATTTTTGGTTTCGTAGTGTGCTGTCACGAAGTTTGTCGCCTCCTCAGTAATGAATGCCTCGGCCATCGATGCTTCAATTCTATGTTTCTTTTTACATTTTGCTCGAAGCGTCTTCTGCATCCTCTCAGTTGCATAGCACCAATAGTTTTTCACGCCCCCCAATCTTGCCTCAGTCGGGAGATGCAAAATCAAATGCTGGATTGGATTAAAGAATCCCGGTGGAAAGATCTTCTCTAACTTGTAGATCAACTCCGGCGCCAAGTCTTGCATTTCTTCTAGCACGCCAGGTGACAGTTCTTTCACTGAAAGAACATGGAAGAAATAGCTCAGCTCTGCCTGTACTAGCCATTCATCCTCAGGGATAAAGCCACGCAACATCACCGGGATTACCCACTCAAGCCATATGTGCCAATCATGACTCTCGAGACCAAATATTTTCAATTTTTCAAGACTCGTTCCCCACTTTAGATTCGCTACATACCCATCGGGGGACATCAATTGCATTTTCCGCACAAGATAATTTCCCTCATAGCCGGCCTTCCAAGATTGAACCATGCCTTTGGCTTCATCCAGTTATGCTTTCCTGTCGGTTCTTGCATATTTTGTAACGGTCTATCACATAGCGCCTCCTGATCGACTCTAGCCTTAGTATTGTCCTTTGAATTCCCCTCTATGTCAAACAATGTACCACAAAGGGCCTCGGGAATATTATTTTCAGTGTGCATCACATCGATGTTGTGTGGGCAAAGGAGGTCTCTGAAGTAAGGCAGATCCCACAAGCATGTCTTGTGAGTCCAGGCGTGTTCTGAATTATACCCCTTGGAATACCCTAGAGGACGCTCTGGATCTGGCTCAAGAGCGTTTAACTGATCTAGGGTGTCTTGGCCTGTCAACACAGGTGGTGCAGAGTTTGTGACAACTCTACCTTTGATGAAGTTCTTCTTGTCTTTCCTGAACTTATGCGAGGATCCAGGAACTGTCTATGCAAGTCGAAGCAAGAAAACTTGCGAGCCGCCTGTAGCCAACAAAACTGAAGAGCTGCCTTGCATGTGGGGCACGAGAACCTTCCATGCACACACCTGCCAACGAATAGCGCATACGTCGGCAAGTCATGCATCGAGTACATGTACCACACACGCATTATGAAGTTATGTTTGCTAGCGGCGTCATATGTCTTGAACCCATTATCCCAAGCTTCTTGCAATTCATCCTTAAGGGGCTGCATGTACACATTCATATTCTTCCGCGGATAGTTGGGCCCTGGGATTATCAACGTCAGGAAAATGTTCTTTCTTTGCATAATCTGTCCGGGGATTGAGTGGAATGACAAATACGGGCCAACAACTATATTGGGTTGCCGTCAGACTAAGCACATTGAACCCATCCATGCTGATGGCGACTCGAGGATGCCTTGGATCTGCCGCTTTTTGCCCATGTAATGCGTCAAAGCACTTCCACGTAGAACCATCCGATGTGTGTACCATCAACAGATTCCCATCTACATCTTGTTCGGGTCTATTGCCCATTTTGCACCATGTCATCTGTCTGGCCATCTCTTTGACCATGAAAAGACATTGAAGTCTTTGTACGATTGGCATATACCAAAGAACATTAACGGGGATTTTGGTGTGCGTCTTCTCACCCATGCCATTGTCTACCATAACATACCTGGAAGACTTGCAAATGGGACAATAGTTCAAGTCCGCATACTCAAGCCTAAATAAGGCACATTGTTTCTCACATGCATGTATATTCTCATAGGGAATCTTAAGTGCACGGAGGATTTTGTCGGACTGGTACAGGTTTGCAGGCATTACATGGCCTTTGAGTAGAAAACATCCAAATACTGTCATCATCGCGTTGCAGCATTCTCTGCCCAAATTAAACTGAGCCTTCAGAGCCATTACTTGTGAGATGGCATCCAGCTGACAAAGCTCAGTGTGCTCGTGGAGAGGACGTTTTGAAGACTCCAACATTTCATTGAAGGCCCTTGCAAATTCCTCCATCTCATCATCCGAATCTCTAGCATCATCAAAGTCATGCACCATGTCTTCCATCTCGGTACCATGCTCGTCGGTACAACGACGAACCACCTCAGCTCTGGCACGTTGGGCAGACTCACCATGAAATGTCCACACCGTCTAACCGGGCGTAAAACCACTCTTCTGCAGGTGTTTGCACATTTCATCCTCTGTCCTCTTGTGCCGATTGTCACACCGGACACAGGGGCACCAGGTTTTTCTCTGACCATTTGCAAATGTGGCTCTCACAAACCCCTTAGTTTTTAACCATTCATTGGTCATGTCTTTCTGACTACTGTGACCGATGTACATCCATGCACGATCACTCATCTCGCCTAGCTACTCGACACACAGGATATATATATATATATATATATATATATATATATATATATATATAATTCATCATGTATATTCTTAAGTTAATCTAGTTTGTCAATTTTATTACGCCCATGCAACCTACACTCTAATAGGTAAAGATAGGCCCTAATCGAGATTTAGTATGTAGATTGGTTCGTTTTCCCATGCTCTATCCAGATCGGCGAAAATTTTGGCAGCACCTCCCGTTGTTCTCTGATACGTCTCGCAATAGCGAGAGGATGTACCAGAGAACAACAGGAGGCACCGATTTAAATTTATCGTCGAATCAAGCGAGCATATGTGAAAATGAACCCAATCTACACATATTCGGGCTGTCCATGGATAACGTTGGACAACTCTAAAGAATCACGGTTATAAATATGCAAAATATATTTATATGTAACCCTTTCGAGCGGGAGACGCATACTGGTCACGCATACTGATGATTGAACACACCTATGGCTAGCAAGTTTCATCGGCACGAGGATCGGAACAAAGCAAATAATGAAGGGAAGGAGGAGATGTCATTTGTGCTCACCCATGAATGCAGGGGAGGAGCTCGTCGAACACCAGACCCTCGCAGCAATGAAACAACTGCACATTTAAATCCAAAGATGAGTAACATAGAATTATTGTTTTTCCCATCAACCAAACTAAATATTTACAACAGGATGCCACAGAAATATATGTCATTCAGGGTTCCGGTGAGTCGAGGCACCCCTAACCTAAATATTCGTCATTTAGGGTTCCATCGACACCGAGGATCCCCCTAACCCGCTCGTCCCCGGGCGCCCACAGGTATGGCGACGCACAGGCGACGGGTCAGCACTCGGAACGAGGGATTCTTTGCCTGGGCGACGGCGTCGGGACCGGCGGGACCCACTGGCTCCACCATCTATTCCATCGGCAACCGGCGATCCTCGAGCCTCTGCCCCCTCGGCCCTAGTTTTGGCGACCGGCGATCCTCGACCCGGTTCCGTCGGCACCGACGCACCCCTAACCTCGACCCGGTTCTTCTTCTTCTTCCTCCTCTTCTTCTTCTTCTTCTTCTTCTTCTTATTCTTCTTCTTCTTCTTCCTATTTTTCCATCTTTCTTCTTAACAAAAAGTAAACCTAAACTAAACTAAATCTAAACCCAAACCTGGAAAAACAGAAAAAAAAAATAGAAGAAGAAAAAAGAGGAGAGCTCACCTTCGGAAGGGGCGCGGCCGGTGGAGGAGGTGGGCAGGCGGCTGGCAGGCAGCGGGAAGCTTGGGCAGGGCAGGGCGGGGCCGAGGCGACGGGCGGTGGTGGCGATGGGTGAGGGAGTCCTAGATTAGGGGGGTCCCCGGGCGTCCGGGCTATGTGACATGGGCCGGACTGATAGGCCGTGAAGATACAAGACTGAAGGCCTTCCCCCGAGTCTGGATGGGACTCTCCTTTGCATGGATGGCAAGCTTGGCGTTCGGATATGAAGTTTCCTTCCTCTATAAACCGACTCTGTACAACCCTAGGCCCCTCTGGTGTCTATATAAACTGGAGGGTTTAGTCCATGGAGGCAATCATAATATATAGGCTAGACATCGAGGTAGATCAACTCTTGTAAACCCTATACTCATCAAAGTCAATCAAGCAAGAAGTAGGGTATTACCTCCATTAAGAGGACCTGAACCTGGCTAAACATCGTGTCCCCTGCCTCCAGCTACCTTCGATCCTCAGACGCACAGTTCGGGACCCCCTACCCGAGATCGGCCGGTTTTGACACCGACATTGGTTCTTTCATTAAGAGTTCCACTGTGCTATCGACAGTAGGTTCGATGGCTCGATCCATCATCTACAATGATGCTGTTTCGGGGGAGACTTTCCTCCCCGACCAAATTTTCGTATTCGGCGGCTTTGCACTAAGTGCCAACTCGATTGGCCACCTTGAACAGATCGACAGCTATGCCCTGGTCATCAGATCAGTTTTGGGAACCTAAATTATGTCGCTGATATCCGAGGAGACTTGATCTTCGAAGGGTGCGCGGCCCTGACCACGGCTCTGGCCTCAGATCTGGAGCAAACCACCAGGTCCGAAGATGGGAGTTTGGAGCCCATCGGACTTTCCGCTGCAAACCGCATTATCGAGGATCCGAAGGCGATCGTGTCCACGGCGAACTCGGAATCAGTCCAGGTTCCCCCTATCATTGAAAGGCCGGACTCGCCCCTGGACTCCAGATCCGAACTCTCGAGGTCTGTGCCAAGTAGGCATGGCAAGAGGCTTTCACCACGGCCAGCCCCGTGGACTCTCGCTTCCACATCCAAACCTCCCTCTTAAACTAGGCTCTGGACTTAAAGCGATCCCTCGCTATTACAGAGGAATCACTTCCGAACTATGCCCAGCCTGGACTAGGGGCTGAGAGCGGGGAATTTTACGTCACACCCACCACCCACTTCATAGCCACTGTCGAAGATTTAACCGACATGCTGGACAATGCCTCCGAAGACATCGATGACATGGACGACGATGCCGGAGACGAACAAGGCCAAGACCCACCGTTTACCAGACGTTGGACGGCCACCTCCACATATGACGTGTGTATGGTGGACACACCCAAAGAGGGTGACGACGATGGCAGGAAGGATCCGATTGAGGACAAGCCTGCTGAAGCACCTCCAAAGCGTCGACGTCAGCGGCGCCGCTTAAAATCGCATCACGAAAAAGACAGCAATACTGGCACCGGAGACAATAACACTCTGGAAAACGCCGAAGACCCCAAAGCCCTAGTCAAGCCAACATCCGAACAGGATGATTGGGAGGATGGGCAAGTTAACCCTGACGATCCAGTTGGGAATGAGGACTCAGAGGATAGTAACTATCTACCGATCTCCGAGGGGGATGTGACCCTCAGCGATGAAGACTTCATCATGCCAGAGGAACCCCTCGAGCAAGAGCGCTTTAAGCGCCGGCTAATCGCTAATGCGAGAAGTCTAAAAAAGAAGCAGCAGCAGCTTCAAGCCGAACAGGATACGCTCAATGACAGATGGACTAAAGTCCTGGCAGCCGAGGAATATGGCCTCGAACGCCCAACTAAGAGCTACCCAAAGCGCAAGCTACTACCACAATTTTACGACGAGGCCCTTGAGCCAATACCGCCAAAGTATAAACCTGTTGACGAACCAGACCGACCACCACGTGGACTGGACAGACCGGCTACTTACGCCGAACACCAGCCCATGCCACCCCGCCGTCGAGGCAAGGAGGCAGCGGCCCCGGGCTATACCTACGACCTACGCAAAGACCTAGACAATAGAGCCGGTCAGACCAGATCAATCTATGGATCAAGGGGGCGTGCTACAATGCGAGAGGACGACCATCAGGCCTGGCGCGACAGGTACAACCTCACCCAGGCTGAAAACCGCATACGGACTTCATCCGAACTGCGCCACGACATCGCCCGATACAAAGGCGCCGCACACCCCTTATGCTTCACCGATGAGGTAACGGAGCACCAGTTCCCAGAAGGGTTTAAACCCGTGAACATTGAATCATACGATGGTACGACGGATCCCGCAGTATGGATCGAAGCTTTTCTTCTCCACATTCACATGGCTCGCGGCGACGACCTCCATGCCATCAAGTACCTTCCCCTAAAACTCAAGGGACCAGCATGTCACTGGTTAAACAGCCTCCCAGAAAACTCTATTGGCAGCTGGGAAGATTTGTAAGATGCCTTTAGAGACAACTTCCAAGGTACCTATGTTCGGCCTCCAAACGCCGATGACCTTAGTCACATAGTCCAGCAACCCGGAGAATCAGCCCGGAAGCTCTGGACCAGGTTCTTAATTAAAAAGAACTAAATTGTGGACTGTCCGGACGCCAAAGCCCTCGCGGCCTTTAAACACAGCGTCCAGGATGAATGGCTCGCCCGACACCTCGGCGAAGAAAAACCGAAGTCCATGGCAGCCCTTAGCGCATTGATGACCCGCTTTTGCGTGGGAGAAGATAGCTGGCTAGCTCATATAAGCAATAGCACCAGCGACCCTGGCACCTCCGAAGCCATGGATGGCAATGGCAAGCCACGACGCAACAAACACAAACGTCGAAGCAACAACGAAGATACCGAAGACACGGCGGTCAACGCCGGATTCAGTGGCTCTAAACCCGGTCAGCGGAAGAAGCCATTCAAAGGAAACAAGGATCGTCCATCCATCTTGGACAGAATACTTGATTGGCCATGCCAGATTCATGGCACCCCTGACAAGCCTGCCAATCATACCAACAGAAATTGTTGGGTCTTTAAACAGGCCGGTAAGCTAAACACCGATCATAAGGGGAAAGGGTCGCCCAGCGAGGACGACGATGAAGAGTCTCGCCCATCGAACACAGGGGGACAAAAGAAATTTCCCCCCGAGGTCAAAACGGTGAATATGATATATGCTACACATATCCCCAAGAGGGAGCGCAAGCGCACAATAAGGGACATCTATGCCATAGAGCCAGTCGCCTCAAAATTCAACACATGGTCAGCCTGTCCGATCACTTTCGATCGCAGAGATCATCCGACCAGTATCCATCATGGAGGTTCGACATCATTAGTCCTCGATCCAATTATCGACGGATTCCACCTCACGCAAGTCCTTATGGACGGCGGCAGCAGTCTTAACCTGCTTTATCAAGAATCACCAAAACCACCTTTAAAGGAGTAATACCCGGCATCGAGGCCTGTTGCATGGGGTCCATACCACTGGAGGTACTCTTCGGCTCACCGGATAATTTCCTTAGCGAGGACTTGATCTTTGACATCGACCCTTTCTACAGTGGCTATCACGCACTGCTCGGACGGACCGCGTTCACCCATTTTAATGCGATCCCGCCTTACGCTTATCTAAAGCTCAAGATGCCCGGACCATGCGGCGTTATCACAGTTAATGGAAACATGGAGCGCTCCCTCCGTACTGAGGAGCATACCGCGCCCTTGCAGCCGAAGTACAGGGTGGCCTCATTAAGCCGAATACTACATCGGCAGTCAAGCCCCCAGACACTGTCAAACAAGTCCGGTCTACCCAGTAGAATGGAAGTCCGGCTCGTCCAGAGCTAACTAGCAATTCAGCCTCCGTCAAAGCCCCAACCTGATAGCGGCATACGTACCGCGCGTACATAACTACGCACTAAAGATACCGTGGGCAAGGACGGAGGCCCACTAAAAATAAGATCCAAAATACGGTTCGACCCTATCCGGACCCTCATATTCTTCTTTTCCTTCTTATTTTCATTTTTTCAGGTTCTTTCCAACCCACATCACTTTTCGATGGTACCAAGGGCCCTTTTTTCCAGGCCCCTTACGTATACTCGATCGTTGATCCTCTCAAAGGACCATACACCAAGGCGAAAAGTGGCGCAGACGTGCGGCAGAGTATCCAAAGGATCTTCAAGATCATCTTTTCCCCTTTAGGACCTGTATACAACTTTCCCTTGTTCTCGACATGTAAAATAGCCATGATGCTTATCACATACTCTGTAAAAATATGTTTTGACGTATCAATCAGAGTATAATGGAAACAGTTTCGCCCAACCCTGTTCGGTATGGGCTTATTTCCTAATATGTATTCCCTCTTTACGCCAGATTGTCGTATATACCTCGGCACGATTTAAATCGCTAGGGGCTGTATTCGGCCACATATATTTTCCAAAAATAAGAAGCCTGAATACTTTTATAGTATGCTTCGGCGTCCCGAATATGGAATTATATGCATCAGCTCCGAATCATGTCTTTGGTCAATAGTTGGTTGCCCGGCTCCTGTGATTACCACCTTACGTTCCACTTGTTCGGCTAAGGTAGTAAAGGGAGAACTACTGCGATTGTGTTTCTGGTTCGTCCGGTCAAGCACCTCAGTAGAGAAAGCTAAAATCGGACTGTCATGATGCGGCGAGAGCTAGACAGCAATTCGGTGACTTACTAAATCTTTAGTGATTTCTTCCGTATTACACGAAGGACTGGATCTTTCCAGTCATGCGCTTAAGGCATCCAAGTTTGGATTACCGCACGCGCACCAGGAGCTGTCTCACAGTCCCATTGTCAAACTCCTATGGCTAAGTGAGAGCGATAAAGCTGCATATTCTGATTGCCTGGTTCGCCGCACTAACACCTCCTTCACGGACCAAGACGTTGGGTCAAGTGTGTTTATGTGCTATCCAGAACACCCCTGTAGTATCTACGTGGGGGCTGAAGCCGACGACTGGCAAACTCTCAGGGATAAAAACAACCGCACAGGAGGAAAAACACTTTAAAATAAAAAGCACAAATATATTACAAAGCTTTGTTTACACAACGTCTGGGCAGTTCGGATACATTCACTCAAACATGATGTCCTTCGAGCACTGGCCCTCTATTAAGCGGGCACCCTCCAGGATGTCTTCAAAATAGCGCTCCGGCGTGCGGTAGTTCTTGCCTCCGGGTGGACCCTCAACTACCACGATGGCAGCCTTCATTTTTGACCAGTGCATCTTGACACGGGCAAAAGCTAGCCGTGCACCTTCTATACATGACGACCGCTTGACCGTGTTAATGCGAGGCAGCGCATCAACAAGTCACTGCACTAGGCCAAAATAGCTGCTCGGGACGGGTTCGGCTGGCCACAGCCGGACTGTGACATCCCTCATGGCCAATCCGAACATCTTATGCAGCTCGGCCCACTACGCCATCTGGTCACTCAACAGCGTTGGGCGCTCCTGCACCATGAACTGTGACCAGAATAGCTTCTCCATCGTGTGCCCCTCCTGGGCCCGGAAGAACTGCGCGGCGTCGGTGGCACTCTTCAGAAGATCCGCAAAGGCGTCTGGAGCACTCCACAGTCGAGTGAGCAAGACATAGTTCTAATTGCCGAATTTACTCTGTAAGAGAAAGGGCTTACCAGCCGCTACCTGTCCGGCATGCTTGATCTCCTCGCGCGCCGCTCGGGATTCTGCCAGCGCCTCGTCGGCCTCTTTAAGGGCCTTGGCAAGGTCGGTCGCCTGGGCTTTATTCTTCTCCTTCAGGGACTCGAACTTGTTGGCGGCGTTCTTGAGCGCCTGCTCCACTTCGGTCACCCGCACCTCGTATTGGCAGCGGACAACCTGCTCGGACTTCAAGTCCTCGGCCGCTTTATCAACGGCCGCTTTGTTCACCCTCGCCAGCTCCTTGGCCTGGGCAAGTTCACCCCTGAGGATCTCGACCGTAGCAGCACTACCTGCAATCACACACATAACAGCGCATGAGCTTCGACTCAAAATCTGGATATTAATATAGGCATGAACAAGATATTCTGAAACATACCTTGCGCTTCATCAAATCTCTTGTTGATGCGGACGAGAACCTCATCCGCCAGCCCCAGCTTACGTTTAAGCTCGGATACTTCGGCGGCCTGGGCGGTTGCCGCTAACAGTGAAGCCTGCTTCTCAACATATAAAAGTACATTATATCCTGCGAATATTATCGATCCTCTATTCCCCCTTTTTTTCAAAAGATGAACGGAGTCTCAAGGGCTACTATCTACATGCATGCATCTTTTTCGTATGAAAAGCGGTTAGGAATATTACATCGCATACCTCGAAGCCTGTTAGCAGCTAGTGAAGGCCTCGTTCAACCCGCTCTTGGCAGAGTGAACCTTTTCAACCACCACACCCATCAGGGTGCGGTGCTCCTCCACGACAGAAGCACGTTGCAGTGCCTCCATCAGTGTGTTCGGCGCCTCCGGATTAGTGGAGGTTGTCGTGGGAGTTGGCACTCCCCCCTCCCTTGAGGGGGGTCGCTTATTCGATTCCGAAACCACTTGGGTTTCCAGAATAGTGTTCGGCTAGGGGCCGGACTGGTCAAGGCCCCCGCCGCCAGTCTCCGTGGGGATTGTCCCCCCCTTGTTTTCGGCGTCCAAGGCGTTACCCTCTGGCGCCGTTTCGGCGGCCTCCCGTACGGCCCCATGGCCCGTAGAGGCCCTTCGGGACAACACTTTGGTGTCGTTCGTGGTGATAGGCAGGGAAGCTCGCGTAGGTGACTCGCTCTCCATCATCTTCGGATCCAAAGAATTCCCCTCTGATGATTGTTGGGGGAGAACGCGGGCCGGACTACACCATATAATGTGTTAAATTACAATCATAAAAATTGGGCATATGAAAGGCACCATCGTGTACTTACGATGCGGCAAGGGGCTTCGGCCTGGGGCTCCACTTGGGGATGGCTTCGACATCCGAATCCGAGCCATCCGGGAGGGATATTTTCCCCCTCTTGGGCGCCTCCGACTCTGGATCTACGGAGGCCGCCCTTTTCTTCCTTCTCCCCTTAAGGGGAGAATTGCCCTCCACCTCCTCCTCATCCTCTTCATCTTCATCTTCCTCGTGGGAGGAGTGAGTTTTGGTCTCTCCGGACACTGCGTCTGAAGTACCTTTTTGGCAGAGCCCACCTTTGGCCCCCTTGCTCTTTTTCTTGGCCTTTTCCTCCGGCGCCTTATAGGGCGCCGGAACCAGCATCTTCATTAACAGAGGATCAACTGAGTTTTCGAGGAGTGGATCCGGACACCTGATCCTCCCCGCCTTCTTAGTCCAGCCCTGTTACAGGACGAAATTATCAGTACACCCCTTTTGATTGATGAACTAAGTTATGTTCGGACATATAGCACTTACCGGGGAAGCCGGATGATTGCAGTCAAGGCCGATGTCCTCGGACGTCTGTGGCAATGACTTTTGAGTCTTGAAGAGCAGCTTGCAGATTGCTTCGTGCATCATGCCGAAGAATCCCTGCAGGGTCCCCGGCCCTTTCAGATTGAACTCCCACATGCGGAGAGGCCGGCGTTGGCAAGGAAGGGTTCGGCGGATGAGCATCACCTGGATCACGTCAGTGAGGCTGGTGTCCTTCTCTATGATACTTTTGATGCGCTTTTGCAGCCTCAACATCTCGTCGAATGATCCCCGGTCCAGACCCTTGTTGGTCCACGACAAGCCGCAGCGGGGGTCCCGATCTGAAAGCAGGAGCGGACGCCCACTTGGTGTCGCGAGGTTCGTTGATGTAGAATCACTCCCGTTGCCACGTCTTGAAGGTCTCCACGAAGGCTCCTCTGGGCCAGGTAACATTGGGGAGTTTGTTCACCATGGCGCCGCTGCAATTCGCGTGCTCTCTGTCGACCACCTTCGGCTTCACATTGAAAGCCTTGAGCCATGATACGTCTCCGTCGTATCTATAATTTTTTATTGTTCCATGCCAATATTATTCAACTTTCATATACTTTTTGGCAACTTTTTATACTATTTTTGGGACTAACATATTGATCCAATGCCCAAGTGCTGCCACATGCATTGCATGTTTTGGTTTCGCAGAATATCCATATCAAACAGAGTCCAAACGGGATAAAAACGGAAGGAGCTTATTTTTGGAAAATATGGAAAATTCCGGAAGAAAAATCCACGCGAGACGGTGCCCGAGGTGGTCACGAGGTAGGGGGACGTGCCTGACCCCCCTGGGCGCGCCCCCTGCCCTCGTGAGCCCACCATAAGGCGGTTGACACTCTTATTTTGCTGCAAGAAAGCTAATATTCGGAAAAAAAATCACGGCGAAGGTTTCAGGCCAATCGGAGTTACGGATCTCCATATATACACGAAACGGTGAAACAGAGCCAGGAGAGAACGCAGAAACAGAGAGATAGATCCAATCTCAGAGGGGCTCTCGCCCCTCCCAAGCCATGGGAGCCAAGGACCAGAGGGGAAACCCTTCTCCCATCTAGGGAGGAGGTCAAGGAAGAAGAAGAAGAAGAAGAGGGGCCCTCTCCCCCTTGCTTCCGGTGGCGTCGGGGCGCTGCTGGGGGCCATCATCATCACCGTGATCTTCACCAACACCACCTTCATCTTCACCAACATCTCCATCACCTTCCCCCTTCTATATTCAGCGGTCCACTCTCCCGCAACCCGCTGTACCCTCTACTTGAACATGGTGCTTTATGCTTCATATTATTATCAAATGATGTGTTGCCATCCTATGATGTCTGAGTAGATTTCCATTGTCCTATCGGTGATTGATGAATTGCTATGATTGGTTTGAGTTGCATATTTTATTATTGGTGTTGTCCTATTGTGCCCTCCGTGTCGCGCAAGCGTGAGGGATTCCCGTTGTAGGGTTAGCAATATGTTTATGATTTGCTTATGGTGGGTGGCGTGAGTGACAGAAGCACAGACCCGAGTAAGTAGGTTGTTTGCATATGGGATAAAGGGGACTTGATACTTTAATGCTATGGTTGGGTTTTACCTTAATGAATCTTTAGTAGTTGCGGATGCTTGCTAGAGTTCCAATCATAAGTGCATATGATCCAAGTAGAGAAAGTATGTTAGCTTATGCCTCTCCCTCAAATAGAATTGCAATAGTGATTATCGGTATAGTAACATAGTCAGTTGCTTAGGGACAATTCCACAACTCCTATCACCACTTTTCCACACTCGCCATATTTACTTTAGTTGCATCTTTATCTAAACAGCCCCTAGTTTTATTATCGTGCTCTTTATTTTCTTGCTAGCCTTTCCAAAAACACCTACAAAGTACTTCTAGTTTCATCCTTGGTCTAGGTAAAGTGAACGTCAAGCGTGCATAGAGTTGTATCGGTGGTCGATAGAACTTGAGGGAATATTTGTTCTACCTTTAGCTCCTCGTTGGGTTCGACACTCTTACTTATTGAAAGAGGCTACAATTGATCCCCTATACTTGTGGGTTATCAAGACCTTTTTCTGGCGCCGTTGCCGGGGAGTCATAGCGTGGGGTGAATATTCTCGTGTGTGCTTGTTTGCTTTATCACTAAGTAATTTTTGTTTGTGGTTCTTAGTTGTTCTCTATCTTTAGTTATGGATATGGAACGCAAAATATCAAAAAAAAATAGTTGTACTTGCTACTCATGAGGATGGGGTAACTCCTAAAACCCTTGATTCTCATTATGCGAGAGATATTATATACTACTTTGATAATCCTGAGAAAACCACATTCAACTTTATAATGGGAGTAACGTTGGATCAACGTGAATACTTTAGGGATTATCGCTCGACACAAAAAGGGAAACTATTATGGGATCAAATTAATATGTTGCATTGGTATGCTTGGGGTCTCCACACCTTGATTTTTCATGCGAATTTAATGATAATAAAACCTTAGCTTCTTATGCTAAAGGTATATATGATTACTATGATGTGGAACAAGTAGAAGAATTTGTTGCTTTTATGGGTGCTTATGAAATAGAATCTTTGTTTAAAACATGTGAAAATTTTGATGATGCTATTTACAGACCTGAAAATTTTGCTATACTTAGATATTGCTATGAAAATTATAAATTCAATGCCAATATTGATACATTTATTGAGGAAGTTAACGCTGTCCAAGAAGAGATTAATATTTTGCAGGAAGCTATGGAAGAAGAAATTAATGAAACTGTGAGCTCATTGGATGAAAAAGATGAGGCGGAGAGCGAAGAACAAAAGGAGGAAGAGCGGATTGACCACCCGTTGTCGGTGTACTAGAGTAGGGGTACTCTAGTACCCCGAACTCGTGCACGGACAGTCGCAGCACCCCGCGGCAGGGCTGGACTGGTGACCGCCAAGGTCCTCAGCGGCTCCTTTGGAGCCATTCAAGAACAAAGTAATCAAGGCCCGGCAAGAGGAGCTTGCCGGAAGGCCACTCGAGGCACGAAGAAACAAGACCCGGCAAGAGGAGCTTGCCGGAAGGCTTGGTGAGCGACAAGCTCCCGAAGCGACAAGGACCTTGCCGCGGCAAGGCGCTTGCAGCGCGGCAGTAACCTCTCTTCATCTCCGCTCCAGCTCATCCGCCAACGTGTCGCCATGGGGCTTTCCGAGCACGCGTGTCGATGGGCTGTGCAGCCAGCGGGAGCGGCGATAAGCGGCGACAAGCTACCATCGTGGCAAACGGAGGCGCGCTTGCGGTCCTGTTGCCTTTGTTCAGCGACGAGGGGCGGACATTTATGGCTCTTGTCCCTTGCCGAGTTAGGTATAGATCATCATACACTGTACAAAGCGGTGTACCAACCTCTGTTTTTCCTATTTTACCCTTGTCTACTTGCCACCTGTGGTGACCCCTTGTGCCTATAAAAGGAGGCCCAAGTGCAACGTAGAAAGGGTTCGGCTCCGATTCAGTTCATTTGCCACATACGAGACTAGAGACACTCAGGCTAGGTTTTGTAGCTACCATTGCTCCCTAGCAAGAACACAATATAATCCACCAAGCAGCAGTAGGAGTGTTATCTCTCCGGAGAGCTCCGAAGCTGGGTAAATCTGCTCGTGTGCATCGCTTCGATCCGCTCTTTGTGCAATCTCCGCCCCCCTCCGAACCACAAGGGACCCGGTCCCATAGGTGTTCGTGGGCCACGATCAGCTTCCCCGACAGCGGAGATCACCCTCGTGCGCGGGTGCGCCCGCGTCTCCGTCGACCAGAAAAGGTAATACAGCTCCCGCAGCTCCTTCCTGTCAAGCACGGGATCGAAGAGGGCCCGCTCCTTCCGCAGCACCGCGAGCCGCTGCGCCTCGGCCGATTTCACGCCTTTTCCCTTGTCGGCTTTCGGAGCCATGGGGGAGGTGGTGGAGGAGGTCGACGGCGTTGGTGGCGCCGGTGGCAATGGGGGGCGGAGCGTCGCTCTCTGTGGACTTGAGAAGAAGGGGGGAGCGGCGGTGGTTTTTGATGTGACAGCAATGGCAAAGTGGGCGTCCTGCCCCTGTTCCCCCTGCTTATAAGGGGGGAGAGGGGACGGGCGTTCCTGTTTTCCCATTAAAGAAAGCCCCCACGATCTCTCCCACGACGCCACGTCCAAAGCGTGCTGCCTGTGGGGGCGTGGTGGTCCGGCGAATAATCTGCGCGATCCGGGCGCGCGTGCCCATACATGATGCTTTGGGCCCGGCCCAACAGAGCTTATGCGTGTGTGGCCCAGCCCGGGGCTCTGTCGGTGTACTATAGTAGGGGTACCCTAGTACCCCGAACTTCGTCTGCAGACGATCGCCTCACCAGCGGCGGGGCTGGCACGGTGACCGCCAAGGTCCTCGGCTGCTCCTTTGGAGCCATTCAAGAACAAAGTAATCAAGGCCCGGCAAGAGGAGCTTGCGGGAAGGCCACTCGTGGCACGAAGAAACAAGACCACGGCAAGAGGAGCTTGCCGGGAAGGCTTGGTGAGCGACAAGCTCCGAAGCGACAAGGACCTTGCCGCGGCAAGGCGCTTGCCGTGGCAGGTAACCTCTCTTCATCTCCGCTCCAGCTCATCCGCCAGCGTGTCGCCATGGGGCTTTCCGAACGCAGCGTGTCGATGGTCCATGCAGCCAGCGAGGAGGCGGCGATAAGCGGCGACAAGCTACCATCGTGGCAAATGGGCGCGCCAGCGGTCCTCACAGACCTTTCAGCGGCGAGGGCGGACATTATGGCTCTTGTCCCTTGCCGTCGAGTTAGGTATAGATCACTGTACACTTTGTACAAAGCGGTGTACCAACCTCTGTTTTCCTATTTTACCCTTGTCTACTTTCCACCTGGTGACCCCTTGTGCCTATAAAAGGAGGCCCAAGTGCAGCGTGAAAGGGTTCGGCTCCGATTCAATTCATTTGCCACATACTGAGACTAGAGACACTCGAGGCTAGGTTTTGTAGCTACCATTGCTCCCTAGCAAGAACACAATATAATCCACCAAGCAGCGGTAGTGTTATCTCTCGGAGAGCTCCGGCTGGGTAAATCTGCTCGTGTGCATCGCTCGATCCGCTCTTTGTGCAATCTCCGCCCCCTCCGAACCACAAGGGACCCGGTCCCATAGGTGTTAAATGGGCCACGATCAACTTCCCGACAGCGGAGATCACCCTCGTCTGCTGGTGCGCCTGCGTCTCCGTCGACGAGAAAAGGTAATACAGCTCCTGCAGCTCCTTCTGTCAGCGAGGGGATCGAAGAGGGCCCTCCTTCCGCAGCACCGCGAGCCGCTGCGCCTCGGCCGATTCCGCCTTTTCCTTGTCGGCTTCCGGAGCCATGGGGAGGTGGTGGAGGAGGTCGACGGCGTTAGTGGCGCCGGCGGCAATAGAAGCGGCGGGCGTTGCTCTCTGTGGACTTGAGAAGAAGGGGGAGCGGCGGTGGTTTTGATGTGACAAAGAATGGCAAAGTGGGCGTCCTGCCCTGTTCCCCCCAACTTATAAGGGGGAGAGGGACGGGCGTTCCTGTTTTCCCATTAAAAAAGCCCCACGATCTCTCCCACGGCGCCACGTCCGGGCGTGCCGTTAAGTGGGGGCGTGGTGGGTCAGCGAATAATCTGCGCGATCCGGGCCAAGTGCGCGTGCTGCTGTTTTGGGCCTGGCCCAACAGAGCTTCGCCGTGTGTGCCCGGGCCGGGGCTCTGTCGGTGTACTAGAGTAGGGTACCCTAGTACCCCAAACTTCGTCACAGACGATCGTAACACCAGCGGCGAGCTGGCCTGGTGACCGCCAAGGTCCTCGGCGGCTCCTTTGGAGCCATTCAAAACAAAGTAATCAAGGCCCCGACAAGAGGAGCTTGCGGGAAGGCCACTCGAGCACGAAGGAAACAAGACCCGGCAAGAGGAGCTTGCGGGAAGGCTTGGTGAGCGACAAGCTCCCGAGCGCGACAAGGACCTTGCAGCGGCAAGGCGCTTTGCCGCGGCGGTAACCTCTCTTCATCTCCGCTCCACTCATCCGCCAGCGTGTCGCCATGGGGCTTTCCGAACGCGCGTGTCGATGGGCTGTGCAGCCAGCGGGGAGCGGCGATAAGCGGCGCGACAAGCTACCATCGTGGCAAGCGGAGGCGCGCTTGCGGTCCTGTTGCACTATTCAAAGACGAGGGCAGACATTTATGGCTCTTGTCCCTTGCCGTCGAGTTAGGTATAGATCATTTGTACCTTTGTACAAAGCAGTGTACCAACCTCTATTTTTCCTATTTTACCCTTGTCTACTTGCCACCTGTGGTGACCCCTTGTGCCTATAAAAGGAGGCCCAAGTGCAACGTAGAAAGGGTTCGGCTCCGATTCAGTTCATTTGCCACATACGAGACTAGAGACACTCAGGCTAGGTTTTGTAGCTACCATTGCTCCCTAGCAAGAACACAATATAATCCACCAAGCAGAAGTAGGAGTGTTATCTCTTCGGAGAGCTCCGAAGCTGGGTAAATCTGCTCGTGTGCATCGCTTCGATCCGCTCTTTGTGCAATCTCCGCCCCCCTCCGAACCACAAGGGACCCGGTCCCATAGGTGTTCGTGGGCCACGATCAGCTTCCCCGACACCCGTGCCCACCTTCTAATGAGAGTAACTCTTCAACTCATACATTGTTTAATTCCCCTTCGTGCTTACGGAAGGATGATTGCTATGGTGACTATTATGATCCCATTGATTCTCTTGAAATATCCCTTTTTGATGATGCTTGCTATGCTTGTGGCCAAGATGCCAATATGAATTATGCTTATGGAGATGAACTTGCTATAGTTCCTTATGTTAAACATGAAATTGTTGCTATTGCACCCACGCATGATAGTCCTATTATCTTTTTGAATTCTCCCGATTATACTATATCGGAGAAGTTTGCCCCTATTAAGATTATATTGATGGGTTGCCTTTTACCGTTGCACATGATGATTTTGATAGATATAATATGCATGTGATTGCTGCTCCTACTTGCAATTATTATGAGAGAGGAACTATATCTCCACCTCTCTATGTTTCCAACACGATAAAATTGCAAGAAACTATTTATACTATGCATTGGCCTTTACTTGGTGTGCATGAATTGTTCTTTTATGACATGCTGATGCATAGGAAGAGGGTTAGACTTTGTTATTGCATGATATATGTTACTTTGTGCTCACTACTACATTACAAATCATTGCTAATTAAAATTGGCTTTGATATACCTTGGGATCCGGGTGGATTCATTACTTGAGCACTAAATGCCTAGCTTAATGGCTTTAAAGAAAGCGCTGCCAGGGAGACAACCCGGAAGTTTTTGAGAGTCATTTATTTCTGTTGAGTGCTTTTATATAGTTTAAAAACAAAAAAATAAAGAGGGGAACCTAAAAACTTTTCAAAAACAAAAGCAAAAGTGAGAAAGACAAGCATTGTTGAAGTGGGAGAGCTCCTTGAACTTTGTTCATGCTCACGGCAACTTTGTGAATCTTGATTACAGAAACTTTTCAACAAAAATAATTATCCCCTTTTACAATTCCATTGTATTATAAAAATAATGTGCCAAGGTTTGCCTTTAGGATGTTTACAATGCTTGTTGGTTTGTGCGGTGCAGGACAGAAACTTTGTCTGTAGTGCGTGAATTTAATTTTTTACTGGAACGTCAAATGGTTCTGATTCTTTTTGCACTGTCTTGCTGTACAAATTGTTTATTTTCCCTAATTTTGGCAGAATTTTTATAGTATCAGAAGTATGGTGAATGTTCAGATTGCTACAGACTGTTCTGTTTTAGACAGATTCTGTTTTTGATGCATAGTTTGCTTGTTTTGATGAAACTATCAATTTATATCAGTGGGTTAAGACATGAAAAAGTTATAATACAGTAGACACAATGCAAAAATAAATATGAATTGGTTTGCAACAGTACTTATAGTAGTGATTTGCTTTATTATACTAACGGATCTTACCGAGTTTTCTGTTGAAGTTTTGTGTGGATGAAGTGTTCGATGATCGAGAAGGTTTCGATGTGAGAAGAAGGAAGAGAGGCAAGAGCTCAAGCTTGGGGATGCCCGAGGCACCCCAAGTAAATATTCAAGGAGACTCAAGCGTCTAAGCTTGGGGATGCTGGGGAGGCATCCCCTCTTTCTTCAACAAATATCGGTATGTTTTCGGATTCGTTTCATTCATGTGATATGTGCAAGTCCTGGAGCGTCTTTTGCAGTTAGGTTTTTATTTTTCTTTTATGCACCATGCTGGTATGAGATGGTCCTTAGTTGATTTATAGAATGCTCTATGCACTTCACTTATATCTTTTGAGTATGGCTTTATAGAATGCTTCATGTGCTTCACTTATATCATTTGAAGTTTGGATTGCCTGTTTCTCTTTACATAGACAACCGCCATTTGTAGAATGCTCTTTTGCTTCACTTATATTTGTTAGAGCTTGGGCATATCTTTTGTAGAAATAATTAAACTCTCTTGCTTCACTTATATCTATTTAGAGAGATGACAGGAACTGGTCATTCACATGGTTAGTCATAAAATCCTACATAAACTTGTAGATCGCTGAATATGATATGTTTGATTCCTTTCAATAGTTTTGCGATATAAAGATGGTGATATTAGAGTCATACTAGTTGAGTAATTGTGAAATTGAGAAACACTTGTGTTGAGGTTTGCAAGTCCCGTAGCATGCACATATGGTGAACCGTTATGTAACGAAGTCGGAGCATGAGGTGTTTATTGATTGCCTTCCTTATGAGTGGCGGTCGGGGACGATCGATGGTCTTTTCCTACCAATCTATCCCCCTAGGAGCATGCGCGTAGTACTTTGTTTCGATGACTAATAGATTTTTGCAATAAGTATGTGAGTTCTTTATGACTAATGTTGAGTCCATGGATTATACGCACTCTCACCCTTCCATCATTGCTAGCCTCTTGATGCCGTGCATTGCCCTTTCTCACCTCGAGAGTTGGTGCAAACTTAGCGGTGCATCAAACCCGTGATACGATCGCTCTGTCACACATAAGCCTCATTATATCTTCCTCAAAACAGCCACCATACCTACCTATCATGGCATTTCCATAGCCATTCCGAGATATATTGCCATGCAACTTCCATCATCATCATATTCATGACTTGAGCATTCATTGTCAAATTGCTTTGCATGATTGTAAGATAGCTAGCATGATGTTTTCATGGCTTGTCCGTTTTTGATGTCATTGCTACGCTAGATCATTGCACATCCCGTACACACGGAGGCATTCATATAGAGTCATATCTTTGTTCTAGTATCGAGTTGTAATATTGAGTTGTAAGTAAATAAAAGTGTGATGATCATCATTATTAGAGCATTGCCCCAGTGAGGAAAGGATGATGGAGACTACGATTCCCCCACAAGTCAGGATGAGACTCCGGACGAAAAAAAAAGAGAAAGGCCAAAAAAAAGGAGAAGGCCCAAAAAAAGAAAAAAAGAAAAAAATGAGAGAAAAAGAGAGAAGGGGCAATGTTACTATCCTTTTACCACACTTGTGCTTCAAAGTAGCACCATGTTCTTCATATAGAGAGTCTCTTAAGTTATCACTTTCATATACTAGTGGGAATTTTCATTATAGAACTTGGCTTGTATATTCCGATGGTGGGCTTCCTCAAACGCCCGAGGTCTTCATGAGCAAGCAAGTTGGATGCACACCCACTTAGTTTCCAGTTTGAGCTTTCATACACTTATAGCTCTAGTGCATCCGTTGCATGGCAATCCCTACTCCTCACATTGATATAAATTGATGGGCATCTTCATAGCCCGTTGATACGCCTAGTTGATGTAAGACTATCTTCTCCTTTTTGTCTTCTCCATACAACCTCCACCATCATATTCTATTCCACCTATAGTGTTATGTCCATGGCTCACGCTCATGTATTGCGTGAAAGTTGAAAAGGTTTGAGAACGTCAAAAGTATGAAACAATTGCTTGGCTTGTCATCGGGTTGTGCATGATGTAAATATTTTGTGTGGTGAAGATGGAGCATAGCCAGACTATATGATTTTGTAGGGATGAGCTTTCTTTGGCCATGTTATTTCAATAAGACATAATTGCTTGGTTGGTATGCTTGAGGTATTATTATTTTTATGTCAAACGATAGACTATTGCCTTGAATCACTCGTGTCTTAATATTCATGCCATGATTAGACATATGATCAAGATATGCTAGGTAGCATTCCACATCAAAAATTATCTTTTTTATCATTTACCTACTCGAGGATGAGCGGGAATTAAGCTTGTGGATGCTCATACGTCTCCGTCGTATCTATAATTTTTGATTGTTCCATGCCAATATTATTCAACTTTCATATACTTTTTGGCAACTTTTTATACTATTTTGGGACTAACATATTGATCCGATTGCCCAGTGCGGTTCTGTCACATTGCATGTTTTGGTTTCACAGAATATCCATATCAAACGGAGTCCAAACGGGATAAAAACGGACGGAGCTTATTTTTGGAAAATATGGAAAATTCCGGAAGAAAAATCCACGCGAGACGGTGCCCGAGGTGGTCACAAGGTAGGGGGCGCGCCTGACCCCCCTGGGCGCGCCCCCTACCCTCGTGAGCCCACCGTAAGGCGGTTGACGCTCTTATTTTGCCGCAAGAAAGCTAATACTCGGGAAAAAAAATCACGGCGAAGGTTTCAGGCCAATCGGAGTTACGGATCTCCATATATACATGAAACGGTGAAACAGAGCCAGGAGAGAACGCAGAAACAAAGAGATAGATCCAATCTCGGAGGGGCTCTCCCCCTCCCAAGCCATGGGAGCCAAGGACGAGAGGGGAAACCCTTCTCCCATCTAGGGAGGAGGTCAAGGAAGAAGAAGAAGAAGAAGGGGGGCCCTCTCCCCCTTGCTTCCGGTGGCGTCGGGGCGCTGCCGGGGGCCATCATCATCACCGCGATCTTCACCAACACCACCGTCATCTTCACCAACATCTCCATCACCTTCCCCCTTCTATATTCAGCGGTCCACTCTCCCGCAACCCGTTGTACCCTCTACTTGAACATGGTGCTTTATGCTTCATATTATTATCCAATGATGGGTTGCCATCCTATGATGTCTGGGTAGATTTCCATTGTCCTATCGGTGATTGATGAATTGCTATGATTGGTTTGAGTTGTATATTTTATTATTGGTGATGTCCTATTGTGCCCTCCGTGTCGCGCAAGCGTGAGGGATTCCCGCTGTAGGGTTTGCAATATGTTTATGATTTGCTTATGGTGGGTGGAGTGAGTGACATAAGCACAGACCTGAGTAAGTAGGTTGTTTGCGTATGGGATAAAGGGGACTTGATACTTTAATGCTATGGTTCGGTTTTACCTTAATGAATCTTTAGTAGTTGCGGATGCTTGCTAGAGTTCCAATCATAAGTGCATATGATCCAAGTGGAGAAAGTATGTTATCTTATGCCTCTCCCTCAAATAGAATTGCAATAGTGATTATCGGTCTAGTAACATAGTCAGTTGCTTAGGGACAATTCCACAACTCCTATCACCACTTTTCCACACTCGCCATATTTACTTTAGTTGCATCTTTATCTAATCAGCCCCTAGTTTTATTTTCGTGCTCTTTATTTTCTTGCTAGCCTTTCCAAAAACACCTACAAAGTACTTCTAGTTTCATCCTTGTTCTAGGTAAAGCGGACGTCAAGCATGCATAGAGTTGTATCGGTAGTCGATAGAACTTGAGGGAATATTTGTTCTACCTTTAGCTCCTCGTTGGGTTCGACACTCTTACTTATCGGAAGAGGCTACAATTGATCCCCTATACTTGTGGGTTATCAAGCCACAGGCCGAAGTGTGGGGGGATGCAGAGGAATGCCTCGCACACGATGATAAATGCCGAGATGTGGAGGAAGGAGTTTGGGGCTAGATCGTGAAAATTTAGCCCGTAATAGAACATGAGACCTCGAACAAAGGGGTGGAGGGGGACCCTAGTCCGCGGAGGAAGTGAGGGATGAACACAACCCTCTCACCCGGCTCTGGAGTGAGGATAACTTTCTCTTTTGCAGGGAGCCTGTGTTTGATTTCCGCTGTCAAGTACCTCGCCTCCCAGAGCTCCTTGATGTCCTTCTCCGTCACGAAGGAGGACACCCACTTGCCTTGAAAGCCGGATCCGGACATGGCTAGAATGTTTGGTGGTGAAGGAAAAGACTAAAGCCTGGGCGCTAGAGCTCGAGGATGGGAAGGCTGAGCAAGAAGAAGGCGTGAGGTAAAAAGATGGGTCCTTATCCTCTTATAAAGGCAGTGAATATCAGGCGCCCCCTCACGAGCCATAAAACTCGCCTATTCCCAAGGGGTCATGCAAACGGCGCGGTTGGATTACCCAAACTCGTATTTATGAGAATCCCGCAATAAGGGGATATGATCTCTGTTTTGACAAGACGTGTCAATAGAGGCCGCGCCTCGAGGCGTGGAGCGGGAGGCCACAAAACGGTTCAGAATAGTAATAAGGCCAGGCATAACGCATCGCCAAAAAAGCTGTCAGTAGACATGACTTATTTTGTTTAAGTGTTTTTGCCCTTGTGGTTCAGGGTTGTAACTGTTATACAGAGCCGGATATAGTTCTCTTATTCAACTGCTTTGGAGTATTCGGAGGAGGAACCCGCCTTGCAATGACGAAGACAATCTGCACGCCGGACACATCGTCATTGAAGCCTGGTTCAGGGGCTACTGAGGGAGTCCTGGATTAGGGGGTCCCCGGGCGTCCGGGCTATGTGACATGGGCCGGACTGATGGGCCGTGAAGATACAAGACTTAAGGCCTTCCCCCATGTCCGGCTGGGACTGTCCTTTGCATGGATGGCAAGCTTGGCATTCGGATATGAAGTTTCCTTCCTCTGTAAACCGACTCTGTAAAACCCTAGGCCCCTCCGATGTCTATATAAACCGGAGGGTTTGGTCCGTGTAGGCAATCATAATCATATATGCTAGACATCTAGGGTTTAGCCATCACGATCTCGAGGTAGATCAACTCTTGTAACCCCTATACTCATCAAAGTCAATCAAGCAGGAAGTAGGGTATAACCTCCATTAAGAGGGCCTGAACCTGGGTAAACATGATGTCCCCTGCCTCCTGCTACCTTCGATCTTCAGACGCACAGTTCAGGACCCCCTACCCGAGATCGGCCAATTTTGACACCGACAATGGGGCCGCGGGGCTCCGGGGCAGCGGGGTAGTGGGGCGGCGGCGGTGCTGTGCGGCGGTGGTGCGCGCGCCTGTGAGGTGCGGGCAGCAGTGCGGGCGCGGGTGGGCGGAGAGAGAGGGGAGAAAGAGAGAGGGTGGGGCCGGGGATAGAGAGAGGGGTGGCCGTTAGTTAGGATGGGGCACATTCTTTGCCGTCTGCTAGCAAACGACAAAGAATCATTACCGTCGGCTAGTAGACAACAAAGAGGTGGAGGGTGGGACATTACAGCACTGGCCTAAAATGGACCCCACCCATCTCTTTGCCGTCTACTAACAGACAACAAAGATTCTTTGACGTCTGCTAGCCGAGGGCAAAGAACTGGCTGATGGCAAATTGTATCTTTGCGATCAGCCAGTTCTTTGTCGTCTGTTTTTTGTAAGCAGGCAGCAAAGACCTTGTTTGTCGTCAGCTAGCAGATGGCAAAGAACTGTTTGATGGCAAATTCTTTGATTCCACTAGTGAAGGTGGTGATGATAGTCTTCACTTTATGAGCTTTTTCATGTAGTTTTCAGGCAATGCAAGCACTACAAGGACAATCTTTGGCAAAATACACATTGGTTAGTCCAAGGATGTTCTCCCCCTTTAAGAGAGCTTGTAAATTTCTCATGCCAACATGGGCTAGCCGTCGGTGCCATAGGCACCCCACATCGGCCTTGGCCATTAGGCATGTTGCAAGACGAGTTTTCTCTTTTGAGAAATCAACCACCTAAAGGTTGTCTTCAACATGCCCAACAAAGACCACTTTGAGATTGCTTCTCTTAAAGACGATCACATGGAATTCACTGAAATGAGAATCATAACCGGCACAAGCCAATCAAATCATTGAAAGTAAATTGTAGTGAAGGGATTGGACAAGCATGACATTTGAAGTTGATGAATCATTACAGATTACCACCTTGCCCAAACCCAATACCTTGCCCTTGCTATTGTCACCAAAGGATATGTTTGAAGAGGCCTTGAGTGAATCAACAAACTCCACAAGCATCTCCCTTTCTCCGGTCATATGATTGGTTCATCCACTATCGATCACCCATTGTTTTCCATGGAGATATAGTCCTACAAGAATCAAGATTTGATTTTAGGTACCCATTTTGCAATGGGTCCTAGAGAGTAGCAACAAGGGTCTTAGGAACCCGAATAGTCCAAGCATAATCATCATAGTTAGTGCCAACAAATTTTGCAAATGTATAACCATCATCTCCTCTCATGAGGACATAAGATGGATTGTTCTTGCCGGCAAAATCCTAGGGAATTGCCTTGTCCCTAGTGACCTTTCCATTCCCAATAACCCCTTTTTCCTTATCCTTCTCCTTGTGCCCTTCTTGCACAAACACTACCTTTTGAGGAGGAGGAGGAGGAGGAGGAGGATTGGTCTTCTTCTTGGTGCTCTTCTTCTTGTTCTTACCTTTCTTGGATGAGGGATCAAACCCAATTCCCTCCTTGGAAACACACTCCTTTTGGTTACTCAAGAGGTCATTGAGGTTTTTCTCCCCTTGAATGCATGATACGAGCCCTTTCTCAATTTGGTCCTTTAGCTTCTTATTATTCTCCTCTTGGAGCGAGGTGCAATCATGAACAAAGTTATCCGTACAAGAATCATCATTTAACTAAATAAGAGGTATGGAATTAAGAGTGTCGGTACAACAAACCTTGGCGTATGTTGCCCAGACTGTACACGGGCATAAGGGCAAGGTTGCAGCGGCAAGACAAGACCAAGCTGAAGAGATAGCTCTTTGGGAAAACAAAGGGCAGATCAAGAAGACCAAGACAAGCCAAAGGAGCAAGATATCACTAAGGAAAAAACCTACCTTACCGGGCAGGCGAGCCTGGTTAGGTCGAGGCTTCACCAAAGAGAAGCCCCAAGATTTCCCAGGCAGGCTTGCCGGGGTCGCCAAGGGAAAGATACCCCGCCAAGACTCCACCGCTCCACCGCACAGCAACGCAAGTCACTTATCAGTGCGGTGTCGAGCCGCCAAGTGATTAAGTGGCTGTCATTTGGCACGTGGCAGCCATTTGGGAAGAAGATTCACCCTGCACGACACCCGTCTGGAGGCATGTCACGTGGATAGACAAGAGGGTGGTTGAGCGGCGCGGCAGGCTTGCCGGGCTTCATCCCCAGCGTGACACCTAGCAGTGCATTTAATGCACTTTGTCCTAACTGCCAGAGTTAGGTATGATAGCATTGTTGGCCATCCAATCAGTGTATAATGACTGATTTTCCACTGTGGTAACCCCTTAGCCTATAAAAGGAGGGCCATGGCGACCTAGAATAGGATTCGGACCCTTGTACACTCTTACGTGTGTAGCTGCTCTCCCCGAGGCGACCTTGCCGAGCTTGAGTGTTGTGTGCTCGTCACGGTCCTCCATCCAATCCACCAAAGCAGGAGTAGGGTTTTACGCTTTGTAGCGGCCCAACCCTGGGTAAAAACGACCCCCGTCACCATTGCCGTGCGGCCCTATGGTCTCCGCTCTTTGTGAAATGTCCCCTTCCCCCTTGCCGAATCACAAGGGGCTGATGGCCCCGTAGGAGATCGTGTTGAACCGCAGCATCTTTGGTGCGCCGGGTAGGGGGAAGCGCTTGCGCGAACCCGAGGTCGTAAAACAGTGCGTGAATCTTCATCATCATCTTCTTCATCGACGGCTTCATCATCCATGGTTCCCAAGAAAAATTCCAGCGCAACAGCTCACCCTTCCACCTCGAAGGCCCCCTCGCATGCATCCACTGATACTATGGGAGCTGCAGTGGCGTACGCCGTGGGGAACGTGATCGGCGCAAGCGATGTCGTCACCGTTCCCCCTGCGGCCGAAGTGGTAGCAGGAGGCGCCGGAGGAGGACAACATCAGCAGCACCCTAGCGGCCATGCTCCACAAGATGTGGCTGGGGAGAATATTCAATCTCTGCCTCTCCACCTCACTGGAGGATGCAGCCGCAGCGATGGTGCCCTCTCTTGCGCAAATCGCAACCCTCTAGCTGACCCTGCCGCGGGCGCAGCTAGGGGGCACGCGCCTTCCCCGGGGCAAGACAATCAAGACGAAGCACCGAATGGGGTCGTCAACGCCAAGGCACATCCTTCCCTCGTCACGCCACCCTGGCGACTGGCTCGTGGCGACGAGAACACGACGACGCCACTACCAGTACCGTTAGAAGTCGGGCGACGTCGCGATGTGCGTCGTCATCGTCCATGCCAAGCACTGCTTCGGAAGCCATGGTGCGATCCTAGCTCCTGCTGAGATTCCCGCCAGCGGCCAATCAAATAGATGAGTGGAGAGCTACCATCCATAGTTTGATTGGTTTCGCTGAGGCGGGAGGATCGCAATGGGCAGGTCCGCCATGGCACCCGGAAGCAGCAACAACGGCCCGAGCCGCTGGCCGTGCTAAAGGGGCCACTCCTACGGTGCAGTCCCCTCCACAGCAGCCAGCGCAGAGGCTACAGCCAGAGTCACGCGACCAAGAACCCAATGAGGTGTCGATGGCTTCATCTGATCCTCGAGCCCGTCAGGATCAGCGGCAGGTCTTGGAAGACAGGCGGAGAGAAGACGTGCGTGCCACCATAGAACGGCGCTGCGAAACCCACCGCCAGTCTGACAGACGCAATGGCCCCGACGTCGACGAACCCACGCCCAGCAAAGGTGGATACCTGCCTTTCGAGGTTGGGTGCCCTGCCTTCACTCGCGAGCTGCGGCAAGTCCGTTGGCCATCTTCCCATATGTTCAAGCCAGAGGTACCAGAAAAGTATGATGGAAGACTGAACCCAGCAGAGTTCTTGAGCATCAACACCATCGCCGTTCAATCCACCGGAGGAAGAGACAAAAAGGTATTCACCAACTACTTCCCTTTGGACTCAAGCCGAACATGAGGTCATGGCTGGGGCACTTTCCGGAGAACTCCATCTCGACTTGGGCTGACCTGTGCAATGAGTTTGTTGGCGCCTTCACGGGCGACCATCAAGAACTAGGGCGGCCCAGCGATTTGCAGGTCCTCCCACAAAAGGAAGGAAAGAATTTGCGGAAGTACATGCGGAGATTCAGCCGGGTGCACAGGAACATTCCAGACATCCACCCGGCAGTTGTGATTGCTGTGTTCCAGTTCAACGTACGCAACCGCAAAATACGTTCCAAGATGAACACCCAGTTGCCCAAGACTGTGAATGAGCTTTACACCTTGGCAGATAAGTGTGCCCGTATAGAGGAAAGGAGGCGACTCCCCGGAGAAGAAGATGGCGTCGGCATTGACTTAGAAGATGATGACGATGCCACTGACCAGAAGAAGAAGAACAAGAAACACAACATGAAGCACAAGGAGAAAGCAGTGCTGGCTATTGAGGGATCTGGCACTCCTAGTACTGGCAAGAAGGCCAAGACCGAAGCCCCCGCAAGGAAGTTGTCGCGTGCACTGACTGTCGGGAAGCTGCGACGGCCGAGAAGGCTGGGAAGGCTAACGGGCCGTACTGCAAGATCCACCAGAACAAGGGCCATGATCTCCAAGAGTGTCATCAAGTTGAGCAACTCGTCAAGAAGCAGAAAGCTAAGTATGAGAAGTGTGACAAGGAAAGAGACCAAGATGGCGTTGGCGGGAAGGGCCGAGGCGGCCGAGGAGGCCTCCCCGGCAAGGTCCCTCAACATCAAGGGAAACCTTCTAAGGGGAATGAGAAGAAGGAATGTGATGACGAAAGCAATGAAGGGGATGAAGAAGAGACCAGCGAGCAAGAGTTTCAGAAAGCCACTGGCGCCTTGTGCATTGACTGGGGAGCATCCTCGTACTCCTCTCACCGCTAGCTGAAACAGTGGGCACGTGAGGTCAATGTTGTGGAGCCAGCGGCAGATTCCCGTAAACAACTCAAATGGTCTCACACGCCCATCATATTTGACGAAGAGGATCACCCTGACCGCACCGCCACGGTAGGGTGCTTTCCATTGTTGGTTTCACCAAAAATCCGCAACCTCAAGGTCATAAAGATGTTGGTTGATGGTGGGGTCGGGTTGAATCTGATTTCTCCCAAGGTAATCAGCAAGTTGTAGATAGCAGATGAAGACCTCAAGGTTACTGGCGTGTTTCAAGGGATCAACCCTGGCAGGAGTCGTCCAAAGGGGAAGATCACGCTGCCAGTGACACTTGGAGGAGAACTAAACTACCGGACTGAGAAGATTATGTTCGACGTGGTCGAGCTTCCGTTGCCGTACAATGGGATACATGGACGACCTACCTTGGCGAAGTTCATGGCGGCATCCCACTATGCCTACAACACCCTGAAGATGCCAAGACCAATGGGCGTCATTTCTATCCCATCAGACAAGAAGTACGCAATTATATGCGTGGATAAGATGTACCAGGATGCGATCACTGCTGAGGCCGCGGAAGCCGCAGTCCCCACCAAGGAAAACAAGCAAGGAGAAAATCTAGAAAGGATACCGGCAAGGAATCCGGGAAGCACGCCTCTCCGGAGTGCGTTGCACCTGTCGATGACTTGCTGGAGAGTTCCACTAGCAAGAGATCCAAGGTTGTTGCACCTGCTGTGAAGAAGGTCCCGGCAGTGCTGGTTGGCGCTGATGGTATGTTCACTATCAGCTCCACCCTTGACGACAAATAGGAAAGCGCACTAGTTGCCTTCCTGTGGGCGAATGTTGATGTATTTGCTTGGCAACCATCTGACATCCCCGACGTTCCCAGGGAGGTGATCGAGCACCACCTTGTTGTCTGCCCCCATGCCCGGCCCGTCAAGCAGAAGGTCAGGAAGCAAGCCTTGGAGAGGCACTAGTTCATTGCCGAAGAGATCAAGAAACTTGAAGCAGCCGGTTTGGTCAAAGGATTATGGCACCCAACATGGTTGGCAAACCCAGTGGTAGTGCGCAAGGCAAATGGGAAGTGCATGCTTTGCATAGATTTCACATATCTGAATAAAGCATGCCCGAAAGACCCATTCCCCTTGTCGCGCATCGATCATATCATGGATTCCACTTCCGGGTGTGATCTGCTTTCTTTCTTGGATGCCTACTCTGGGTACCACCAGATATTCATGTCCAAGGAACACAAAGAGAATATTGCGTTCATAACTCCATGTGGCACGTACTACTTTGTACGGATACCCTTTGGGTTCAAGAGCGATGGGTCCACCTTTGCAAGAGAAGTGCAAATAGGTTTGAGTCTCAGCTGCACAGGAATATTGAGGCTTACATGGATGACATAGTGGTCAAGAACAGGGACAGATCAACACTCATTCTGGACTTGGAAGAAACCTTATGAAACCTGCGCAAGATCAACTTGAAGATTAACCCAGAGAAGTGTGTGTTTGGTGTTCCCTCCGGCAAGCTACTTGGCTTCTTTCTGTCTTACCGGGGGATAGAGGCCAACCCTGACAAGATCAGAACAATCGAGCAGATTCAAGCACCCAAGACAGTCAAGGATGTGAGACGTTTGACTGGATGTGTTGCTGCACTGAGTAGGTTCATTTCCAAGTCCGTCGAGCGTCCCCTACCGTTCTTCAAGATTTTGAAGAAGGCAGGGCCATGAAGTGGACCCCGGAGGCAGAAGCGGCTTTACAGGACTTAAAAACTTACCTTTCCTTTGTTCCCACCTTGGTCGCTCCTAAACCACAAGAGTCGTTGCTGCTTTATTTGGCAGCAACCAATCAAGTGGTTAGTGTAGCACTGGTGGCACAACGGGAAGTGCAAGAAGGAGCAGCTACAGCTAATGTCCTCCCCAGAGAAGGAAGTGAACCGGTCATAGCAGAACTGAGTGCAGATCAAGAGAAGGAAGAGCAGGGTAGTGAAGACAATCCCAAGACCACGGCAAAGAAGAAGGTGGTGCGGCGACCGGTCTACTTGGTAAGCTCCCTATTGCAGGGGGCTACATCAAGGTACTCTATGAAGGAAATATGCCCTAGAGGCAATAATAAAGTTATTATTTATTTCCTCATATCATGATAAATGTTTATTATTCATGCTAGAGTTGTATTAACCGGAAACATAATACATGCGTGAATACATAGACAAACATAGTGTCACTAGTATGCCTATACTTGACTAGCTCGTTAATCGAAGATGGTTGAGTTTCCTAGCCATGGACATGAGTTGTCATTTGATTAACGGGATCACATCATTAGGAGAATGATGTGATTGACTTGACCCATTCCGTTCGCTTAGCACTTGATCGTTTAGTATGTTTCTATTGCTTTCTTCATGACTTATACATGTTCCTATGACTATGAGATTATGCAACTCCCGTTTACCGGAGGAACACTTTGTGTGCTACCAAACGTCACAACGTAACTGGGTGATTATAAAGGTGCTCTACAGGTGTCTCCTAAGGTACTTGTTGAGTTGAAGTATTTCGAGATTAGGATTTCTTACTCCGATTGTCGGAGAGGTATCTCTGGGCCCTCTCAGTAATGCACATCACTATAAGCTTTGCAACCAATGTGACTAATGAGTTAGTTGCGGGATGATGCATTACAGAACGAGTAAAGAGACTTGCCGGTAACGAGATTGAACTAGGTATTGAGATACCGACGATTGAATCTCGGGCAAGTAACATACTGATGACAAAGGGAACAACGTATGTTGTTATGCGGTTTGACCGATAAAGATCTTCGTAGAATATGTGGGAGCCAATACGAGCATCCAGGTGCCGCTATTGGTTATTGACCGGAGACGTGTCTCGGTCATGTCTACATAGTTCTCGAACCCGTAGGGTCCGCATGCTTAAAGTTTGGTGACGATCGGTATTATGAGTTTTTGTGTTTTGATATACCGAAGGTAGTTCGGAGTCCCGGATATGATCACGGACATGACGAGGAGTCTCGAAATGGTCGAGACATAAAGATTGATATATTGGATGACTATGTTCGGACACCAGAAGTGTTTCGGGAGGTTTCGGACATTTACCGGAGTACCGGGGGGTTACCGGAACCCCCCATGGAGTATATTGGGCCTAATGGGCCTTAGTGGGAGAAGAAGAGGGGCGGCCAGGGCAGCCGCGCGCCCCCTCCCCCTCTAATCTGAATTGGACAAGGAGGGGGCGGCGCCCCCCCTTTTTCCTTCTCCTCCTCTCTCCCTTCCTTCCCTGGGAGTAGGACTCCCCCCTTGGCGCGCCCTCCTTGGTCGTCCGCCTCTCCCCCCTTGCTCCTTTATATACGGGGGCAGGGGGCACTCTACACACACAAGTTGATCTGCTGATCTCTCCCAGCCGTGTGCGGTGCCCCCCTCCACCATATTCCACCTCGGTCATATCATAGCGGTGCTTAGGTGAAGCCCTGCGTTGGTAGCAACATCACGCCGTCGTGCTGATGGAACTCTCCCATAAAGCTCTGCTGGATCGAAGTTCGCAGGACGTCATCGAGCTGAACGTGTGCTGAACTCGGAGGTGCCGTACGTTCGGTACTTGGATCGGTCGGATCATGAAGACGTACGACTACATCAATCGCGTTGTGCTAACGCTTATGCTTTCGGTCTACAAGGGTACATGGACAACACTCTCCCCTCTCGTTGCTATGCATCACCATGATCTTGCGCGTGCGTAGGAAAAAAATTTAAATTACAATGTTCCCCAACAGTGGCATCCGAGCCAGGTTTATGCGTAGATGTTATATGCACAAGTTGAACACAAGTGAGTTGTGGGTGATACAAGTCATACTGCTTACCAGCATGTCATACTTTGGTTCGGCGGTATTGTTGGATGAAGCGGCCCGGACCAACATAACGCATACGCTTACGCGAGACTGGTTCTACAGACGTCCTTTGCACATAGGTGGCTGGCGGGTGTCAGTTTCTCCAACTTTAGTTGAACCGAGTGTGACTATGCCCGGTCCTTGAGAAGGTTAAAACAACACTAACTTGACGAACTATCGTTGTGGTCTTGATGCGTAGGTAAGAACGGTTCTTGCTCAGCCCGTAGCAGCCACGTAAAACTTGCAACAAGAAAGTAGAGGACGTCTAACTTGTTTTTGTAGGGCATGTTGTGATGTGATATGGTCAAGGCATGATGCTATATTTTATTGTATGAGAAGATCATGTTTTGTAACCGAGTTATCGGCAATCGGCGAGAGCCATATGGTTGTCGCTTTATTGTATGCAATGCAATCGCATACAGTAATTGCTTTACTTTATCACTAAGCGATGGCGATAGTCGTAGAAGCAATAGTTGGCGAGGCGACAACGATGCTAGGATGGAGATCAAGGTGTCGCGCGGTGACGATGGTGATCATGACGGTGCTTGGAGATGGAGATCACAAGCACAAGATGATGATGGCCATATCATATCACTTATATTGATTGCATGTGATGCTTATCCTTTATGCATCTTATTTTTCTTTGATTGACGGTAGCATTATAAGATGATCTCTCACTAAATTTCAAGATAAAAGTGTTCTCCCTGAGTATGCATCGTTGCCAAAGTTCGTCGTGCCGAGACACCACGTGATGATCGGGTGTGATAAGCTCTAAGTTCATCTACAACGGGTGCAAGCCAGTTTTGCACACGCGGAATACTCGGGTTAAACTTGACGAGCCTAGCATATGCAGGTATGGCCTAGGAACGCTGAGAGCGAAAGGTCAATCGTGAATCATATAGTAGATATGATCAACATAGTGCTGTTCACCATTGAAAACTACTCCATCTCACGTGATGATCGGACATGGTTTAGTTGATTTGGATCACGTGATCACTTAGATGATTAGAGGGATGTCTATCTAAGTGGGAGTTCTTAAGTAATATGATTAATTGAACTTACATTTATCATGAACTTAGTACTTGATAGTATTTTGCTTGTCTATGTTGTTGTAGATAGATGGCTCGTGTTGTTGTTTCGTTGAATTTTAATGTGTTCCTTGAGAAAGCAAAGTTGAAAGATGATGGTAGCAATTACACGGACTGGAGTCTCAGAACTTGAGGATTATCCTCATTGTTGCACGAAAGAATTACATCCCGGAAGCACCGCTGGGTGCCAACTGCTGCGAGATGCCAGCGGCGTTAAGAATGTCCAGCGAGCAAAGTGATGACTACTCGATAGTTCGATGTGCCATGCTTTACGACTTAGAACTGGGACTTCAACGTTTTGAGCGTCATGGAGCATATGAGATGTTCCAGAGTTGAAGTTAATATTTCAAGAAAATGCCGGATTGAGAGATATGAAGTCTCCAATAAGTTCTACAACCGCAAGATGGAGGAGAATAGTTCATCGGTGAACATATACTCAAAATGTCCAGGTATAACAATCACTTGATTCAACTGGGAGTTAATCTTCCGGATGATAGTGTCATTGACAAATTCTTCAATAAGCGCCACCAAGCTACAAGAGCTTCGTGATGAACTATAATATGCAAGGGATGGATAAGACAATTCCGAGCTCTTCGCAATGCTAAAGGTTGTGGAGGTAGAAATCAAGAAGGAGCATCAAGTGTTGATGGTCAACAAGACCACCGATTTCAAGAAAAAGGGTAAAGGGAAGAAGAAGGGAACTTCAAGAAGAACGGCAAACAAGTTGTTGCTCAAGAGAAGAAACCCAAGTCTGGACCTAAGCACGAGGCTGAGTGCTTCTACCGCAAGCAGACCGTCCTTTGAAGCGGAACTGCCCCAAGTATTTGGCGGATAAGTAGGATGGCAAGGTGAACAAAGGTATATGTGATATACATGTTATTGATGTGTACCTTACTAGAGCTCGCAGTAGCACCTGGGTATTTGATACTGATTCTGTTGCTAATATATGCAACTCGAAATAGGGACTACGGATTAAGCGAAGACTGGCTAAGGACGAGGTGACGATGCGCGTGGGAAATGGTTCCAAAGTCGATGTGATCGCCGTCGGCACGCTACCTCTACATCTACCTTCAGGATTAGTTTTAGACCTAAATAATTGTTATTTGGTGCCAGCGTTGAGCATGAACATTATATCTGGATCTTGTTTGATGCGAGACGGATATTCATTTAAATCTGAGAATAATGGTTGTTCTATTTATATGAGTAATATCTTTTATGGTCATGCACCCTTGAAGAGTGGTCTATTTTTTTTGAATCTCGATAGTAGTGATACACATATTCATAATGTTGAAGCCAAAAGATGCAGAGTTGATAATGATAGTGCAACTTATTTCTGACACTGGCGTTTGGGTCATATTAGTGTAAAGCGCATGAAGAAACTCCATACTGATGGACTTTTGGAATCACTTGATTATGAATCACTTGGTACTTGCGAACCATGCCTTAAGGGCAAGATGACTAAAATGCCGTTCTCCGGAACAATGGAGCGAGCAATAGATTTGTTGGAGATCATACATACTGATGTATGTGGTCCGATGAATATTGAGGGTCGCGGCGGGTATCGTTATTTTCTCACCTTCACAGATGATTTGAGCAGATATGGGCATATCTACTTAATGAAACATAAGTCTGAAACATTTGAAAAGTTCAAAGAATTTCAGAGTGAAGTGGAAAATCATCGTAAGAAGAAAATAAAGTTTCTACGATCTGATCATGAAGAAGAGTTGTATATGATGCAACCGGAAGGTTTTGTCGATCCAAAGGGAGCAAACAAAGTGTGCAAGCTCCAGCGATCCATTTATGGACTGGTGCAAGCCTCTCAGAGTTGGAATAAACGTTTTGATAGTGTGATCAAAGCATATGGTTTTATACAGACTTTTGGAGAAGCCTGTATTTACAAGAAAGTGAGTGGGAGGTCTGTAGCATTTCTAATCTTATATGTGGATGACATATTACTGATTGCAAATGATATAGAATTTCTAGATAGCATAAAAGGATACTTGAATAAGAGTTTTTCAATGTAAGACCTCGGTGAAGCTGCTTACATATTGGGCATCAAGATCTAGAGATAGATCAAGATGCTTGATAGGACTTTCACAAAGCACATACCTTGACCAAGTTTTGAAAAAGTTCAAAATGGATCAAGCAAAGAAAGGGTTCTTGCCTGTGTTACAAGGTGTGAAGTTGATTCAGAATCAGTGCCAGTCCACTGCAGAAGATAGAGAGAAAATGGAAGATGTTCCCTATGCTTCAGCCATAGGCTCTATCATGTATGCAATGATGTGTACCAGACCTGATGTGTGCCTTGCTATTAGCTTAGTAGGGAGGTATCAAAGTAATCCAGGAGTGGATCACTGGACAGCGGTCAAGAACATCCTAAAATACCTGAAAAGGACTAAGGATATGTTTCTCGTTTATCGAGGTGACAAAGAGCTAGTCGTAAATGGTTACGTCGATGCAAGCTTTGACACTGATCCGGACGATTCTAAATCGCAAACCGCATACGTGTTTACATTGAACGGTGGAGCTGTCAGTTGGTGCAGTTCTAAACAAAGCGTTGTGGCGGGATCTACGTGTGAAGCGGAGTACATAGCTGCTTCGGAAGCAGCAAATGAAGGAGTCTGGATGAAGGAGTTCATATCCGATCTAGGTGTCATACCTAGTGCATCGGGTCCAATGAAAATCTTTTGTGACAATACTGGTACAATTTGTGACGCCCGGATAATTAAGCTACAGTAATTCTCTGCTAATGGTGCCACGTCACCAGGGTTACTGTTGCTAATCTTTCATTAATTCAAAACCGATTCGAAAATCAATTCAAAATATGGCAAACAACAGAAGTTTTCAAACATTGAAACAAAAATGTTTGGAGTGTGCAGTAAAATGCCTAGGTAATTATAGTGCAGCAAACACCTTTCTAGAAAATGCCTAAATACATTAAAATGAAATAAAACATAACAGAAAATAAATAAAAAGAAAAGAACCAAAAAAAGGAAGAACCCCATTTGGGCCAAGTGGCCCAGCTGGCCTCCGCCATCCGAACGGGCCGGTCCAACTGCGCACATATCCCCCCGAACCCCGAAACCCTAAACCGTTGCCACCCACTTCCCCCCACTCGCTCCCTCTCGCTCTCCCCTCCTCCCCCGATCCAGATCTAGATCGGGGCTCGCAGCGCCAACCCCTGACCCCGTCGCCGATTCCTGTCGTCCGTCGCTGCCCGGAGCCCGCCTGGACCTCGCCGGACCTCCCTCGCCGGCCTGCTTCCTCTCCGCGGTCATCTCCGTCCTCCTCCTCCCCCCCCTCCCCCCGTTGCCATGAACACTACGACCTCCGTGAGCGACCCCGATCCTCCTCTCTTCCTTCCCAGCGCACGTGCTCGAACCCGTGCCGCGCACCGCACCCCCGCGGTGAGCGCCTTTTTCTTCGTGCCCCCTCCTGCAGTCCTACCGCGCGCCCGCCCATGCGGGGTCGCGCCCGCTCCGCCATGGCGGCTCCGGCCGCCCGTGCTGGCCTCAACCCGCCTCGTCTGCCTTGCGCCACTGTGGCGCGTTAGGCCACCGCCGACCCGTCTTTGCACCGCCACGGCCGCCGCTGCTCGAGTCACCCCCCTGCCCGTGTGCTTGCTGCTGCTCTACATCACTGCACCTGCGACGCGCCCGCCTCGCCATGCCGCTGCGGACCTCCAACCGCGCCGCGCGCCCTAAATCCTTTGCTCGTCGGAGGCCACCGCCCGCGCCCGCGCCGTGCATCTCGCCATCGGCGCGCCACCGCTCTGCTGCTCTCCAGCGCAGCCACCTTCGCCGCCTCCCCTGGCTCTGGCCGGCGCCGGCACCGGCGTGTGTCGGGCCTGCTCAGTGCCCCTTGGGCACCCGTCCGTTTGGGCACCCGCACCACCGCCCGTTTACATCGTGACCGTTAAGGCCCGCTGGCCCTATGACAGCTAGGCCCCGCCCCCTATGACAATGACTGGTGGGCCAAGCCCAAGAACGTTTTAAAATAAAGATGAAAATAAAATTGAATTAATAAAATTTATAATTAATTAATTAGTGAATTAGTTAAGTTAATTAATCCTATTTAATTAATCTGATTAACTTGTTAGTTTAATTAAACGGTAATTAGTTTAACTAAACCCTAATTAACCTAAACAGAGTATGATAGGTGGGTCCCATTAGACCCACACGTCAGTTTGACCAGTCAACACCTTTGTTGATTGCTGACGTCATGATGACGTCAGCATGCACTATTCTGGATAATGTTGAATTAAATTAATTAAATAAATTCTAAAAATGATTTAGAACTTTAGAAAATCATATAAAATATACCGTAGCTCAGATGAAAATACTTTCTACATGAAAGTTGCTCAGAACGACGAGATGAATCCGGATATGCAGCCCGTTCGTCCGCCACACATCCCTAGCATAGCAAACTCGCAACTTTCCCCCTCCGGTTCATTTGTCCGAAAACGCGAAACACCGGGAGTACTTTCCCGTATGTTTCCCCCCTTCGTCAGTATCACCTACTACCGCGTTAGGGCACACCTAGCAACGCTCATTGTCATGTCATGCATCGTCATGCATATGTTTGCATTATATTTATTGTTTCTTCCCCTCTTCTCTCCTGAACCTTTGAGACCGGCGCCATTGCTACCCAGTGCGACTTTGGCGACCCTCCTTCTCGGTGAGCTTCGTGCAAGCCCCCCCCTTGATCACCGATATCGCCTATTCTTCTCTATCTGCTTGCATTAGAGTAGTGTAGCATATTCTTGCTTTCCGTTAATCCTATTCTGCTGCATAGCCTCTCCTTGCTACTACTGTTGTTACCTTTACCTGCAATCCTACATGCTTAGTATAGGATGCTAGTATTCCATCTGTCCCCTGGATTCTTGTCCGTCTGCCTTGCTATACTATCGGGCCGTGATCACTCAGGAGGTGATCACGGGTATATACTTATATACTTTACATGATACCTATGGTGACTAAAGTCGGGTCAGCTCTTGGAGTACCCGCGAGTGGGTCTTTGTTGTGGAGCGACATGGCAGGTTGAGACCACCTAGGCGAGAGGTGGGCCTGGCCCTGGTCGGCGTTCGTGGTGACTTCATAATAACACGCTTAACGAGATCTTGGTATTTGATCTGAGTCTGGCCACTGGCCTATACGCACTAACCAACTACGCGGGAACAGTTATGGGCACTCAGCGTCGTGGTATCAGCCGAAGCCTTCGTGACGTCAGCGACTGAGCGGCGCACGCCGGATTGGACTGGAACACCTACTCTTGTATAAGGGAGGCTAGGTCTGCTTCCGGCCGCGTTCGCAATGTGCAGGTGTGCAATGGGCGATGGGCCCAGACCCCTGCGCCATAGGATTTAGACCGGCGTGCTGACCTCTCTGTTGTGCCTAGGTAGGGCTGCGACGTGTTGATCTTCCGAGGCGGGCATGACCGAGAAAGTGTGTCCAGCCAAATGGGATCGGCGTGTTGGGTTATGTGGTGCACCCTTGCAGTGGAAGTTTATCTATTGAATAGCCGTGATCTTGATAACAGGGCGACTTGGAGTTGTACCTTGACCTTATGACAACTAGAACCGGATACTTAATAAAACACACCCTTCCAAGTGCGGATACAACACGGTGGTCGCTCTCTAACAGGCGACGAGGAGAGGATCGCCGGGTAGGAGTATGCTATCTGATGCTACTTGGTGAACTTACCATCTACTCTCTTCTACATGTTGCAAGATGGAGGTGGCGAAGCGTAGTCTTGACGGGACTAGCTATCCCCTCTTATTACGGCATTCTGCAGCTCGATCCACCGATGTTGCCCTTTACACGATACCCATGCATATGTAGTGTAGATCCTTGCTTGCGAGTACTTTGGATGAGTACTCACGGTTGCTTTTCTCCCTCTTTTCCCCCTTTCCTTTCTTCCTGGTTGTCGCAACCAGATGTTGGAGCCCAGGAGCCATACGCCACCGTCGACAACGACTCCTACTACACCGGAGGTGCCTACTACTACGTGCAGCCCGCTGACGACGACCAGGAGTAGTTAGGAGGATCCCAGGCAGGAGGCATGCGCCTCTTTCGATCTGTATCCCAGTTTGTGCTAGCCATCTTATGGCACCTTGTTTGCTTTATGTCTGTACTCAGATATTGTTGCTTCCGCTAACTCGTCTATGATCGAGCACTTGTATTCGAGCCCTCGAGGCCCCTGGCTTGTATTATGATGCTTCTATGACTTATTTATGTTTTTAGAGTTGTGTTGTGATATCTTCCCATGAGTCCTTGATCTTGATCGTACACGTTTGCATGCATGATTAGTGTACGATTGAATCGAGGTGTCTGAAGTTAGTATCGAGCCATTCTGTGTAGGAATCCCCCTTCCACACTCCTTGGACGAAATCGAGTCTAGACATTGAAAAACTTTACTAACATGGATGTGTGTCTTACGGGCCCACATCGCCATTGGGTGCTATTAGGATCTTTTACTCCTCATCTATACTCTGGGACTCTGATCTCTCTTCTGTTCGGGTTAAATGATTTTACTAAATCTGACTCTAGGTTCTCGTAACTACTTTCTCCCGGAGAGCCCCTTCGGTCCAGATGATTGCCTGCTGCACCAGAAAATTTTGAAGATACTCTCTGATGTTCCCTGAGACCCTTGTGCCCTTTGTCATTGTAATTCCATACCACCGATAAATCCCTACGGAAAACTACATACACTCGTCGTCCATAACTTCACTTCCAATTGTGGTTGTTATTACAAGATACCCTGAAATACTTCGGATATACAGAGAATCCTTTGTGTCTGCTGCCTTGCAGCTCCTTTTCCTCATGAATACATGTATGAATAATTCCTCACACTTACCGAGTATCCGCTCATCCCCAGTTGATTCAGGTGTTTCACAAAATTCTTCAGAATACTATTCAGTTTTTCGAAAATCCTCAGCAGCCTACTGCTCCTGAATTCCTTGCCTTCCTGCATTATGGTTAATTCCATATTTCTAGTAATCTCCATTGACTTCCTCTATCCATATCATTTCAAGTTCCTTAATTCTATATGCTGAGGATGCTCGCAATCCTCAGTCGACTCCTAGACTTCATCTTTCCTGCTCAGACGTCCTCTGAACATGAGTTGGATCTCGACCAATCAAATTTCCATCGATTTCACCCCTAAGCCTACTCAACTTATCCATCCTCAATCAGAACACTTGCTTCTGATCCCTTGATTTGGAAATCTTAATTCCTTTGCATTTGAGCTTTGAATTTGTCAGTTGATTCTACAATCCAATGCCTTTGCATTATTCTTTCTCTAGTTGTGTGCCGATGCTCACATCACCTTCGACGAGGATCACCAGATCCATTGTTGGATTATTATCTGACAATGTCGTTAATATTCAATAACCTTGTGAGCTTTTCCTCGGATACATAATGTCTTTGGTAAACTGTATCCTCTGCCTTGTCAACCATGCTGTGCTTTTGAGCTCGAGTTATTTAACCCTGAAGTTTGTGGAATATGTTCCTAACACGCCCTATGGGTTGAACCTATGCCTTCCCTAATCCGTGTGGACCTGAGAGTTTTCACGAGTTATACTCTACTGGCTTTTCGTCAGATAAAGTTTCAACACCTACAACTTCTTTAAAAGTGAGAACTGAATGAAAAGTTGTGCATTGGAGAAGTGGGAGTCGACCTTGAACTTTGTGTTTATGCCCATGGACACGATGTAGATCTTATCATGGAAGCTTTTTGCGAAATATTTAATCATTTGGGCAATTCTTCCGGTGTCATTAAATTGGATCCCTTGCAGCTACGGTTTCGACCATATTGAACTTCTTTGATCCCATTTCTCAGACAAGTTGAAGTACTTGTCTTCTGCAGATCATTGCACCTGTCCAACCTTTACTTTGATCAACCATCGAGTATTACACTCTGGTATCTCAAGAATATCATGGAACTGCATAACTTCTTATCGGCTCTTCATCAACTGTTATTTCTCACCGATTTCAGATTTTCCTCAAGTTCTGAGTTATTAGTCACTCAAGAACACCGAATAGTGAATCGAGTCCGCACTCCGATTCAGTAACTCTAAGTAATTTTCATTGCTTACGAGTTTAATAATCCTTCAAGTCATTCCTAGCATGATCGCCTATATCATTGTCGTGCTAATTTTTAACTGTGCTACATGGTCCTTCCCGGAGTACAATTTCTGACGATGAGCTAAGCTTACGCCGCTTTTCCTCGTCTTACCGTTTCGCCTTGAACAACAAGCTTGATTTCGAGTTTGTGTTCTATCCATGGTTCCATTAACCTTGTGCTTCAACATCCATTTCCTTGATGCCGTCGCTGATCGATCATCGATTACATCTTCATGAAATCTCTCGACAAATGTGTCGTGATCATCATCAACATTCTGAGCTCTTCCAGAATATCAGTCGAATTCTTGATGAGAAATACCATCCTTGCCCTCGATGATTTGTATTATCACCGACCATTGCCTTCCGTTCAACACAAACTTGTTCGTGTTTTGTGTTATACCTTGAGCTCCTTGCTATCCAGCATTTGTTCGTCTTTACCTTGGAGTATTACCATCTTTTATGTCAAGAATGTCATGAGAATTTCACCACCTCTTAAGAATCCTTGATACAGGTGATACCTTTTGCCATATCCGTTCATTCCTTGGTCCCCGTGTTATTTCTAACCGAAAAACCGACAATCAAACTATGATGTGCGACTCCTAAACTTCTAGCAACCCTATTGCTTCGAAGTTAATGGTTGATATTTCATTCTTAGACCATTTGTTATCGAACCACCATTCTAACATTGATTATGCTACTTAAGCCCATATTTCAGGTGCACCTTTCAACCAATGTTTAACTGTGTATGTTTTCCTCGAGCATACATCATCATATCATTTGATCTGACTAATGTTATCTCCTTGTTCACATAATTGTGGAAACCCATCTTTTGGAAGTCTCGATGAATTGTCGCTAAGTTCATCAGCTACCTCCTTATCACTTCATTGGTTTAATGATGAGCTTTTGTTTCGGGACTCGCTTCCGTAGTAAATTTCCCGAGAATCTTACAATGTCGTCTCGTCAATTTGTTTTGCACCTTTTCTTCTCAGGCATCCTGAGTCTGAGTTATCCTAACACCGATCAGATCTGAATCTCAGTCATATATGATGGTTGGAACATTTTTCCAAGAGTTATAACATTGGTCTTTTTACGACTCGGTAAGGTGATGTCATGCCGAGCACACCTGACCGGAGGACCTATTGTTATAATTTTCCTTTTAGCAATGCTATCCATTCTTCCACGAGGAAATTGTAAGACTTATTCTACAAGTTGTTCCTGATGGATCCTTCGTGTATCCAGAGTTTGAACTTTGATTGAAGCCCATGTCAATGCTATCTCGAAGCGTGTCTCTGGTGCTCCGATTTTACAATAAGAAAATTTGTAGCCCAATGCTAAATGTTTCCTGCTCAATTATTGTCACGCCCAAGATGCGACCCTATCCTAAAGGAACTCGAAGGTCCCACCAAGGATAGAAGCGCATCTTGAAGACGCTTTTGCAAGGTGGATATCATTACATCAACATTACATAATAGTGGGGATACATCCAATACATACAATGTCACATGAATACAACAATACAACATACAAGATCAACATCCGACTACGGATGAATCATAAACAGAAACTCAACAATATCCACCACCTTTAGCCCAGGCTGCCGACACGGAACCTATCCCTGATCGAAGAAGAAGCGGAAGAAGAACTCCAACACAAGTAAACATCGCTCTCGCGTCATGATCATCGCATAACCTGTACACAAGCAATGGTGGTGTAGTAATCATGAGCCACGAGGACTCAGCAATCCCATTACCATGGGTATCAAGACTAGCAAAACTTAAGTAGGAAAGGAAGGGATAAAGTGGTGAGGTTGCAGCAGCGGCTAAGCATATATGGTGGCTAACATACATAAATGAGGCGAGAAGAGAAACAAAGGAGCGATCGTCAACTAGTAATGATCAAGAAGTGATCCTGAACTCCTACTTCGTCGACATAACCCGAAACCGTGTTCTCCTCTCGATCAACCCGAAAAGAGACACTCACGATTCGCTTTACGGTTGGTGTATTTTAGAAGAGTTTGCTTCAAGTTTACTACAACGGACATTAACAAATTCCCATCTGCCACATAACCGCGGGCACGGCTCTCGAAAGTTTATACCCTGCGGGGTGTCCCAACAGCCCATGATAAGCTCTCGCGATCAACGAAGGATATTCCTTCTCCACAGGAAGACCCGATCAGTCTCGGAATCCGGCTACAAGACATTTCGACAGACAATAAAACAAGACCAGCAAGACCGCCCGATCGCCGACAATCCCGATAGGAGCTGCACATATCTCGTTACGAGGGCAACACGGATGAGACAGGCTACGAGTAAAACCAAGCCTCGAGTTTCCCGTGGTGGCCCCATGACGGCTCGGTTCGAACCAGCACTTAGAAAAGCAACGGCCGGGGGCTAAATAAAGATGACCCTCGGGTTGGCCGACCCAAGGGAAAGGGTATAGGTGGTGGTGAGGCAAATGGTAAAACCAAGGTTGGGCCTTCTTTGGAGGAGTCTTATTCAAAGCGAACTGTCAAGGGGTCCCATAAATCACCCGACCGCGTTAGGGACGCAAAAATCCAGGAACATAATACCGATATGATGGAAACTAGGGCGGCAAGAGTGGAACAAAACACCAGGCATAAGGCCGAGCCTTCCACCCTTTACCAAGTATATAGATGCATTAATTAAATAAGATATATTGTGATATCCCAACAAGTAAACATGTTCCAACAAGGAACAGCAGCTCCATGTTCAACAAGGAACAAACTTCATCTTCACTGCAGCTAACAACGCTATAAGAGGGCTGAGCGAAAGCGGTAACATAGCCAAACAAAGGTTTGCTAGGAAGGGTGCAAAAGGTTAGAGGCTGACATGGCAATTTGGGATGGCTTGATAAACAGGTAATAGGCAACGCAGCATAGCGATAGAACGAAGCAACTAGCATAGCAATGATAGTAGTGAGATCCAGGGTAGCGGTCATCTTGCCTGAAATCCCGCAAGGAAGAAGAACGAGTCCATGAAGAAGATGAACGGAAGTAGTCGAACGAATCCTCACAATCGCAACATTACCGGAACCGAGAAGCAACACCGGAAAGAAACAAACAACATGATAAATGCACAAGCATAAACATAGCATGATGCACAATCAAGTATGATGCATGTCCGGTTTAATAAGGCATGGCATGGCAATATGCAACAAACAATACTACCAATTAAGTGGAGCTCAATATGCAACGAGTTGCATATTGACAAAACACCACATTGACATATTTAGTTTAATCTTGTTTAGGTACACAACAATATTAAATGTTTTTAAACATGGCAAGGGTGAAGCATAATTAAACTAACTACTTAGGCAAGTTTAAATGAGGCCGGAAATAAGAAACAACAATTCTGGAAAATCCTCATGAGCAATATTTTAGATTCGGTACTGTTCTGCCCTATACACAATTTTAGAGTTGTTAAACAGGAAAATAAAGTCCACCATGTTAAACTAGGCATTTTTCCACCCCAAATACATATAAAGTTTGTTTAAAACCGAGCTACGGTTATTTAGTTATGAAATAAATCATTTTAACATGGCATATTAGCAAATTTAAATCAAACAGCAAGTTAAACATTTTAACATGGGATGAAAATGGCATATTATTAATCTACACAAAATTCTAAGCATTTTACATATATAAAGTTTTTACATATGATGCACAGATCATGAGTTATTATATGCATGAAGTGCAAGGGGTTTACAAATCTGTTAAATCACGGCTAATGGTTAAAACCGCAGACAGGAAAAAAACACTATATGGGCCAAATCTAGGCAGAGGTCCAACAGAATGAAAAAAAATAGGGGCGCTGGGGGGGCCTCACCATGGGCCAAGCCCAGGTTGGTGGAGATGGGAGCCGAGCCGCGGGAGGATCATGGCCCGAATGGAGTGGCCTGCGGTCAGCGCGGGCGAAGGCTCTCCTCGCTCGGCAACAAGCGAGCCACGATGGCGGCTTAGCGCGCAGCTGAGGCGGCGCCGGGGGCGGGAAAAGCAGGCGGAGATGGCGCCTAGTCGCGGAGACGCGAGAAGGAGCTCGGGCTCTGGCACAGTGGATGAGGCGCTAAGCGCATGCTCGGCGAGGACTTAGCGAGGCGGGGCGGGATGAAGAACGGCGCGACGAGGAGGAAGATGGGGATCGGCGCGGAACTCGCAGGTGTGCTCGGGAGCCCTCGAGCGGGAGAGGCTGCAGGCGCGACGGGGTCGAGCTCTCCTCGATTTGGAGCGCGGAGGGAGCGGGAGACGCTCGGCTGCGGGCTCGGGAAGCTCAGGGCGAGGCAGCGGATCCGTTCGGGAGCAGGAAGGGGCGGCGACGGAAGAGCTCTGCTCCCGCGAGCTGGTGGTCGAGGCGATCAGCCGGTCGTCAGGACGAGGAGAACCGCTGCTACTTGCAGCGGCACTCGAGGGAAGCGCGCGCGATGGCGTTGGAGTCGGCCTCCTATGAAGGGGAGCGAGAGAGAGATTAGAGCAGAGGAGGGAGTAGAAGAAAAAGAGACGGGAGAAAAGGGGAAGGTCAGGAACGGCCTGGTGGTGGTCGCCGGCAGCAGGTCGAGCTCCTGCTTGAGGAAGGAGGCGCGCGAGGGGCTGGGCTGCTTGGTTGGTCGGGGATGCAAAACGAGGAGGTGGTTGGCTTCGGTTGGTGATTTGGATCGGGAGGGGATTTGGATCCCGAGGGAGAGGAGTGGCGGCGGGAGGATGGGGATGGGACAGCTCTCCTAAAAATTAGGGTTGGACCTTATATTTATAACAGATGAAAACAGTTTAGGGCGGTTAGGTCCCTCCGATTAAATCGGACGGTCAAGAATAGAAGGTTAGGGGAGTCTAAATAAGAAAACGGAGACGTTTTATAGATGTTTGGGGATGATCCGAATGCAATGGTGATGACTGAGCGATTCGGGTTCGGAGCAGGTTTCGGACGCACGCGAGGGGTCTTGAGCAAAGAGTAGAGAGGGTCAAACGGACAGACAAGAGGGAATCGAAAACCCCGATTGGTCTCGAAACGGTCAACGAAAGCAAGGGGGCAAGGGGTTTTTGAGAGAGGTCAACGAAGGCAAGAGGGCTTGACAAAAGATAAACGGAGACAAAGAGAGAAACGGCAACTACAAACGACTACGAGGTTTTATGAAAATATGCAAATGCAATGCGCATGATGCTATGAGATGAGACGCAAGACATGAGCAAAAAGCAAAACAAAAGACAAAACCCCAACCACGGAAGAAAATAATATATCGCATCTCCGGAAAAGGCAAGAGTTGGAGTTACGAATATGGAAAATTGTATCCGGGGTGTTACAACACTCCACCACTACGAGAGGATCTCGTCCCGAGATCTAGGATGGCACCGGAGGGAAAATGAAGAGGAAGATAAGAGGTAAACTAAGTTGCTTCTTCGACCAATGAGTGAAACCAAAGAACCTTGAGAGGTTAAACAATTTAAAAGAAAGAGTACAACAGAGAAGAACGAGATTGCAAACAATCCGGTCGAAAAGAGGAACAAGGAGTATTACGAGAACTTGAAGGTTGCAAAGACATGAATCAAGAGTTTAATGGACAAGATAGAATTCGAAACCACTCCCGGTTAAAACTAGATAGAGAAGGAAGAATGATATAATTTGGGCAGCACTCCGACTAAAATAAGAAGGAAAACTTGATAAGATGAAAAGAACTTGAAGAGATGACACAACACTCCGGTTAAATGGATAAGCAAGAAAAGAACACGATCCTCACAAAATGAGGTGATTGGTGAAGAGCACAACATCACAATGCCTCCGTAACGAAAGAATAGAAGTTAGATCATTGAAATAAAAGAATGGAGAAGAAAATGCCAACTTCTGCCACAAATGATCTTGGAAAGCACCTTGCAAAGAAGAATTGAACGGAGTTGTTGGAAAATCAACAACCAAAAACACAAGCTTGTTATGGGCTTATGGCAAACATCTCAAAATGATGAGGTGACAACCCGCCATTAACAGAAACAATTGATTGGTTGAGATCAATGAAGATAAGAGAAACTTCTTCACCGAGATGAGAAGGAGAAAATTGGATCATTGATAAGCACCACAAATAGCAACATTCCTTAGGGAAGGCTTTAGGTGAAATATGACCCAAGATAACTCCAACAAAGGGATTGATGGATTTAAAATACCTCATTCTTGACAACAATATGAATCATGAAACATGAAGGAAATTGTCAAGAGTGACATAACACCACCTCAAAAGATAAAGTAGAACGAACTGCACTTCGGAATGCAAGATGAAGAATGCTTGAACTCCTCAAAACAAAACATGTGTTGAACACCATGTTTATTTTAGAAATATAGCTTGGCGGATCATAACCGAGAGAAATCTTGAAGAACAATTGAAGAATGAAAAGAATCCTTGACGAACCACCATGTAGAGCCTCCATGAAGAACTTCGGTAATAAAAGGATGATAAAAAGAAAGAGAAGTTGAAAACACAGGGTGAAACCTTGCAATGATTTAGATGGAGCTTCGCGATTATATAACCGAGAGGACTTGGAACTCCGGAAAAGAAAAGATGAAAACACTTAACTAGAATTACTTCATCATGAACAATCTCCGGAAGAAAAGAATTAATCAACTCGAGGAAATAAGAATAAGATTTATTGTATGATTATCCTTCATCAAATTTAATTGATGACAAGCAATGGATTTTACATACTACTTATTCTTCTTGCAAAAGAATTGAGAAATGGCATAACGCAAACTTGAGAAGGTCTTCATGAACCACCGGTATGATTCGAAAGAACGAATGAATTAAAGTGATATTCAAGGAAATGAAATCTTGAACGAACCACCATAAGAATTGAAAATGAACGTAGCAAAGGCACAATTCACCGGGAAGAATTTGAAAATGAAACAAGATACTTGAGAGAATTTAGATACAAGAGAATGAAGAGATCATGAACTGATTAGAGGATATTTGAATGATGCACCGGTATGATTTAGAGAACGAGAGCTGAAAGCTGAGAATGAAGAATTATGACATGATGGCCTTCGGAGGAAAGAAATGGAAACAACTCATGAAATGCTCCGGATGGGTGAAAAGAATTCCCACAATCAAAAACGATTATGAGACGATGGCATCAAACTAGAACCACGAATCTTCGAGAGAAGGGCAAGATTTAAGAGAAACTCTTCTTCGTTCTTCAAATGATGACGAGGAACGCCACCAAAATTACTGAGATACTCCGGTAGAATGGAAAGCAAAGAAGTTGAGCCAACAATGAAAATGATTTGAAATCGATCTTGGAAAGGCATGTGACTGATGAAATTCATTCTTACGTCAAACTTCGAAAAGAATTTGGGAATAGCTCCGGGAAAATTAGAAGAGTCAGGTAAGATCCTGGGAAAAGACCTGTGGGTTAGGGCCCACTCAAAAGAAAACACAGTTGAACAATTGTTTGAAAAGAGAGATTGCACCGGTTGAATTAAATAACTTGAATGAGATAATAATCTCCAAATAGCTTGAACAGATCTTGGAAGAAAAGACGAGCCTTCTGAGATATCTACAGCACTCCAGGACAAATGAATAGCGAGAAGTGAATGATTAAGAGGTGCATCGGCATGAGAAAGCATTAGAAACGAGGAAAGGAATATGATGAATATCGAAAGCTTGAATTGGATCCACCGGAGAAGAAACAACAATGAAGGATGATGAACTTGAAACTGTTGAGCATCTTCATGGGAATCACCGGATAAGAACATTGAAAGAAAAGAATGAAGAGACTTCACATGAATAAATGGATACTTGATTAAAAAAATCTGAATCCTTGAAGAAAAGGGTGGGAGGGCGGGAAAACAAAGACAACTTGGGACGAATGAAACAAACACCATTGAGAAAAAACTTAGAATTTATCTTGCGGACGTTGAAAATGATCGGATCCACTTGAAGAGAAGCACGCCGGTATTGAAAAAGAATTGACATGACGATCTTGATAAACAAGAAGGATTAGCACTCTCATAGAAATATGAGAACACCGCTTGAAAGGTATGGATTCAACATTTGACTTCGAAGCAACTCGAATACCACAAATAAAACAAAACAAAGGATTTGGCTTGCAGAATAAACCGAAACAAATACATATGATAGAGATCTACCCAATCCCATATCATGCATCTGTCAGAAAGATATTCTAGGAGCTACTTGAATTCCCACCTATAAACTCCCGAAACTTTCTGGTTATGCAATCAGGTGTTGGGGATACAGGGGACACAAAATATATCACCCAAACTAACAATACCTAGATCCAGCTGTATCCATCCGTCAACACATAACCAAGAAAACTCCGGAAATCGTGTACCTCAACCTTCGAAAAGCATCCGTTATACGAGTCATGGCAATACTCGAGCTCGCCCAAGATCTTTGGGTTATCGGGTTATCTCACCAACAAGCGCACAAAAGAGATTTCGATGTCGGCAAATCTCGGTATTCGAATCTGCAACGATAAAATTGTGACGACAACACCTCGGAGCTCAACTCCCCGGGACACTGCCACAACCCCTAAATGTCAGGAGGCACCAAGAACAATGTTCTCGTCACAAAACCATCGGAACGATTCCAAGATACCCGCGTGATCCTAAAAAAATTTCGTGAAATTTGAGGAGAGGAAAGACAAAACATCTCGTCGGAGACCTCACCAGAGCGATTTAGGGACCGAGGAGTAAAAAATCCTACTCTCCGATATATATAGTCCTAAGACTCAAAATAATTTTTCTTCTAGACTCAACAACGGCCAACAAACAAGGGGGCTCCTAAGGTCGGTCGAGGCTCTGATACCAACTTGTCACGCCCAAGATGCGACCCTATCCTAAAGGAACTCGAAGGTCCCACCAAGGATAGAAGCGCATCTTGAAGACGCTTTTGCAAGGTGGATATCATTACATCAACATTACATAATAGTGGGGATACATCCAATACATACAATGTCACATGAATACAACAATACAACATACAGGATCAACATCCGACTACGGATGAATCATAAGAAAACTCCAACAATATCCACCACTGCTAGCCAGGCTGCCGACACGGAACCTATCCCTGATCGAAGAAGAAGCGGAAGAAGAACTCCAACACAAGTAAACATCGCTCTCGCGTCATGATCATCGCATAACCTGTACACGCAACTGGTGGTGTAGTAATCATGAGCCACGAGGACTCAACAATCCCATTACCATGGGTATCAAGACTAGCAAAGCTTAAGTAGGAAAGGAAGGGATAAAGTGGTGAGGTTGCAGCAGCGACTAAGCATATATGGTGGCTAACATACGCAAATGAGGCGAGAAGAGAAACAAAGGAACGATCGTCAACTAGTAATGATCAAGAAGTGATCCTGAACTCCTACTTCGTCGGACATAACCCGAAACCGTGTTCTCCTCTCGATCAACCCGAAAAGAGACACTCACGATTCACGCTACGGTTGGTGTATTTTAGAAGAGTTTGCTTCAAGTTTACTACAACCGGACATTAACAAATTCCCATCGCCACATAACCGCAGGCACGGCTCTCGAAAGTTTATACCTGCAGGGTGTCCCAACAGCCCATGATAAGCTCTCGCGATCAACGAAGGATATTCCTTCTCCCAGGAAGACCGATCAGTCTCGGAATCCGGCTACAAGACATTTCGACAGAATAAAACAAGACCAGCAAGACCGCCCGATCTTGACAATCCCGATAGGAGCTGCACATATCTCGTTCGAGGGCAACACCGGATGAGACAGGCTACGAGTAAAACCAAGCCTCGAGTTTCCCCGTGGTGGCCCCGCAGGCGGCTCGGTTCGAACCAGCACTTAGAGAAGCACTGGCCCGGGGGGGCTAAATAAAGATGACCCTCGGGTTGGCCGACCCAAGGGAAAGGGTATAGGTGGTGGTGAGGCAAATGGTAAAACCAAGGTTGGGCCTTCTTTGGAGGAGTCTTATTCAAAGCGAACTGTCAAGGGGTCCCATAAATCACCCGACCGCGTTAGGGGCGCAAAAATCCGGGAACATAATACCGATATGATGGAAACTAGAGGCGGCAAGAGTGGAACAAAACACCGGGCATAAGGCCGAGCCTTCCACCCTTTACCAAGTATATAGATGCATTAATTAAATAAGATATATTGTGATATCCCAACAAGTAAACATGTTCCAACAAGGAACAGCAGCTCCATGTTCAACAAGGAACAAACTTCATCTTCACTGCAGCTAACAACGCTATAAGAGGGCTGAGCGAAAGCGGTAACATAGCCAAACAAAGGTTTGCTAGGAAGGGTGCAAAAGGTTAGAGGCTGACATGGCAATTTGGGATGGCTTGATAAACAGGTAATAGGCAACGCAGCATAGCGATAGAACGAAGCAACTAGCATAGCAATGATAGTAGTGAGATCCAGTAGTAGCGGTCATCTTGCCCGAAATCCATAAGGAAGAAGAACGAGTCCATGAAGAAGATGAGCGGAAGTAGTCGAGCGAATCCTCACAATCGCAACATTACGGAACCGAGAAGCAACACCGGAAAGAAACAAACAACATGATAAATGCACAAGCATAAACATAGCATGATGCACAATCAAGTATGATGCATGTCCGGTTTAATAAGGCATGGCATGGCAATATGCAACAAACAATACTACCAATTAAGTGGAGCTCAATATGCAACGAGTTGCATATTGACAAAACACCACATTGACATATTTAGTTTAATCTTGTTTAGGTACACAACAATATTAAATGTTTTTAAACATGGCAAGGGGTGAAGCATAATTAAACTAACTACTTAGGCAAGTTTAAATGAGGCCGGAAATAAGAAACAACAATTCTGGAAAATCCTCATGAGCAATATTTTAGATTCGGTACTGTTCTGCCCTATACACAATTTTAGAGTTGTTAAACAGGAAAATAAAGTCCACCATGTTAAACTAGGCATTTTTCCACCCCAAATACATATAAAGTTTGTTTAAAACCGAGCTACGGTTATTTAGTTATGAAATAAATCATTTTAACATGGCATATTAGCAAATTTAAATCAAACAGCAAGTTAAACATTTTAACATGGGATGAAAATGGCATATTATTAATCTACACAAAATTCTAAGCATTTTACATATATAAAGTTTTTACATATGATGCACAGATCATGAGTTATTATATGCATGAAGTGCAAGGGGGTTTCTGCAAATCTGTTAAATCACTGGCTAATGGTTAAAACCGCAGACAGGGAAAAAACACTATATGGGCCAAATCTAGGCAGAGGTCCAACAGAATGAAAAAAAAATAGGGGCGCTGGGGGGCCTCACCATGGGCCAAGCCCAGGTTGGTGGAGATGGGAGCCGAGCCGCGGGAGGATCATGGCCCGCGCGTGGAGTGGCCGCGGTCAACGCGGGCGAGCGGGCTCCTCTGCTCGACAGCAAGCAGAGCCACGACGGCTTAAGCGCAGCTGCTGAGGCAGCGCGGGGGCGGGAAAGCAGGCGGAGATGGCGCCTAGTCGCGGAGGCAGCGAAGGAGCTCGGGCTCTGGCACAGTGGATGAGGCGCTAAGCGCGCATGCTCGGCGAGGACTTGCGAGGCGGCGGGGGATCAAGAACAGCGCGACGAGGAGGAAGATGGGGATCGGCGCGGAACTCACAGGTGTGCTCGGGAGCCCTCGGCGGGAGAGGCTGCAAGAGCGACGGGTCGAGCTCTCCTCGATTTGGAGCGCGGAGGGAGCGGGAGGCGCCTCGGCTGCGGGCTCGGGAAGCTCGGGCGAGGGCAGCGGATCCGTTCGGGAGCAGGAAGGGGCGGCGGAAGAGCTCTGCTCCGTGAGCTGGTGGTCGAGCTGACAGTCGCGGTCGAGGGACGAGGAGAACCGCTGCTGCTTGCGGCACTTTTCGAAACAAGCGATGGCGTTAGTCGGCCTCTGTGAAGGGGAGCGAGAGAGATTAGAGCGAGAGGAGGAGTAGAAGAAAAGAGAGCGGGAGAAAAGGGAAGGTCGGGAGCGGCTGGTGGTGGTCACCGGCAGTGGTCGAGCTCCTGCTGAGGAAGGAGGCCTTGCGAGGGGCTGGGCTGCTTGGTTGGTCGGGGATGCAAAGCGAGGAGGTGGTTGGCTTGTTGGTGATTTGGATCGGGAGGATTTGGATCGAGGGAGAGGAGTGGCGGCGGGAGGATGGGGATGGGACAGCTCTCCTAAAAATTAGGGTTGGACCTTATATTTATAACAGATGAAAACAGTTTAGGGCGGTTAGGTCCCTCCGATTAAATCGGACGGTCAAGAATAGAAGGTTAGGGGAGTCTAAATAAGAAAGCGGAGCGTTTATAGATGTTTAGGGATGATCCGAATACAGCGGTGATGACTGAGCGATTCGAGTTCGGGGCAGGTTTGGACGCCGCGAGGTCTTGAGCAAAGAGTAGAGAGGTCAAGCAGACGGACAAGAGGAATCGAAAACCCGATTGGTCTCGAAGCAGTCAGCGAAAGCAAGGGGAAAGGGTTTTTGAGAGAGGTCGGCGAAGGCAAGAGGGCTTGACAAAAGATAAGCGGAGACAAAGAGAAAGCGGCAACTACAAAGCGACTACGAGGTTTTATGAAAATATGCAAATGCAATGCGCATGATGCTATGAGATGAGACGCAAGACATGAGCAAAAAGCAAAACAAAAGACAAAACCCCAACCACGGAAGAAAATAATATATCGCATCTTCGGAAAAGGCAAGAGTTGGAGTTACGAATATGGAAAATTGTATCCGGGGTGTTACAATTATCCAAACACCGTTGTATGGGTAATGTCATGAAATTTCTCTCCCCTACCTAAGGAGTTTTCTACATAATATCTTGTCATGGATATCATGCCCTGCTTGTCCTTGGGAAGGATATACCCCCTGAAATAAGTGTTTAAACACATTTTTCCTTTCCATTGTTTTGTTTAATCTGATGATCACATTTTCCTTTCCATTGTTTGGTTGACCTTTCTTGTGATCTATATGATCTAAGCAGTAATATTCTCCTGCTTATGTAAGCACCTTGGTGTACAATTCTGTCAGCAAGACCCTGTTACTATTGTTGATGACATTTCAGTAACCACCAATGGATATCATGCCCTGCTTGTCCTTGGGAAGGTCCGCCTCGTTTTGACGAGCAGGAAAATGGTTCTCTTCGTCCCTCTCCCTTGGTACCGATGTTGTTACCGACATAAATGACAGGCTATCCTCTGACATGCCTTGCTTACGTGACCGTGCAAGATGTCAGCCCCCTTTCTACTTTTAACCCACATGGTGGGCCCATAACCCACAGTTCCACAGGATCGAAACTTGACTCTCCTGTACACCCCCTGTTCTTAAGGTTGTTCCTCGCGCGTAACCTCGTATTTAATTCACGAGCCACCTTCCTAGTGACCTATTCTGGTATCAGACGCAATACTTATTCGCGTTGCTCTAACACCTTTTCACGCCCTGTTTCAGGCATCGAACGATTGCCTGCCCGCTTGAAACTTCTCATGATACCTTCTTACTTGCTCTCGATATCTTCTTAAGTTCAATTCGAGAGTTACTTTCCGCCACCTTCCCCGATGTTATCGACCAGATAGTCGACCTTGCAGAGGTCTGTTCTCCCGGAATGCCCACCCTTTATTCTTACGTAAGTACAATGGAGTTCCTGAAGGAAGGATGCCGGCTTCATCCTGATGACCTGAAGCAGAGAAGTGAAGACATCAACGTAGCGGATAGACCTCTTCGAGAAGCTCAACCAAGATGAGAAGATCTGCTAGAATATCATAGCCAGACCTTTCCCCCTTACTCCCCTCTTAAAATCTCGGGAGGAGATTTCTTGTAGTGGAGGAGAATTGTGACGCCCGGATAATTAAGCTACAGTAATTCTCCGCTAATGGTGCCACGTCACCACGATTACTGTTGCTAATCTTTCGTTAATTCAAAACCGATTCAAAAATCAATTCAAAATATGGCAAACAACAGAAGTTTTCAAACATTGAAACAAATATGTTCGGAGTGTGCAATAAAATGCCTAGGTAATTATAGTGCAGCAAACACCTTTTTAGAAAATGCCTAAATACATTAAAATGAAATAAAACAGAAAAGAAAATAAAAAAAGAAAAGAACCAAAAAAAGGGGAAGAACCCCCCCCCCCCGCTGGGCCAAGTGGCCCAGCTGGCCTCCGCCGTCCGAACGGGCCGGTCCAACTGCGCCCATATCCCCCCCCGGACCCCGAAACCCTAAACCGTCGCCCCCCACTTCCCCCCACTCGCTCCCTCTCGCTCTCCCCTCCTCCCCTGATCCAGATCAGGATCGGGGCTCGCAGCGCCAACCCCCGACCCCGTCGCCGATTCCTGCCGTCCGTCACCGCCCGGAGCCCACCTGGACCTCGCCGGACCTCCCTCGCCGGCCTGCTTCCTCTCTGCGGTCGTCTCCGTACTCCTCCTCACCCCCCCCCCTCCCCCCCTCCCCCCGTTGCCATGAACCCTCGACCTCCGTGGCGACCCAGGTCCTCCTCTCTTCCTTCCCCGCGCAAGTGCTCGAACCCGTGCCGCGCCTGCCACCCAGCGGTGGCGCCTCGTCGCCCTCTGAAGTCCTACACTGCGCCTGCTGCGCTCAGCTTGGCTCCGGCCGGCCGTCTGGCCTCACCCGCCTCATATGTCGCCGCCCGCCCGTGGCCGTGTTAAACCACCACCGACCAGCTGCACCACCACGGCTGCCGCTGCTCACGGCGCGCCCTGCCGCGTGCTTCTTCTTCTTGCTCCCTTGCACGGATCTTTCTTTGCTGCGTCCTTGCACCGCGACACGCCCGCCTCGCCATGCCGCTGCGGCCCTCCAACTGCATGCACGCGCGCCCCCTTGTCACTGCTCGCTGGAGGCCACTCGGGCGTTTGGGCGCCCGCACCATCGCCCATTTACATCGTGCCCGTTAAGGCCCGCTGGCCCTATGACAGCTGGGCCCCACCCCCCTGTGACAATGACTGGTGGGCCAAGCCCCGGAACATTTTAAAATAAAAATGAAAATAAAAATGAATTAATAAAATTTATAATTAATTAATTAATTAGTGAATTAATAAAGTTAATTAATCCTATTTAATTAATCTGATTAACTTGTTAGTTTAATTAAACAGTAATTAGTTTAACTAAACCCTAATTAACCTAAACAAAGTATGACGGGTGGGTCCCACTGGACCCACACGTCAGTTTGACCAGTCAACACCTTTGTTGACTGCTGACGTCATGATGACGTCAGCATTCACTATTCAGGATAATTTTGAATTAAATTATTTAATTAAATTCTAAAAATAATTTATAACTTTAGAAAATCATATAAAATAAATCGTAGCTCAGATGAAAATACTTTCTAAATGAAAGTTGCTCAGAACGACGAGACGAATCTGGATACGCAGCCCGTTCGTCCTCCACACATCCCTAGCATAGCAAACTCGCAACTTTCCCCCTCCGGTTCATGTGTCCGAAAACGTGAAACACCGGGAATACTTTCCCGGCTGTTTCCCCCCTTCGTCGGTATCACCTACTACCGCGTTAGAGCACACCTAGCAATGCTCATTGTCATGTCATGCATCGTCATGCATATGTTTGCATTATATTTATTGTTTCTTCCCCCTCTTCTCTCTCTAGACACCGAGACCGACGCCTTGTTGCTACCAGTCGACTTTGTGACCCCTTCTTCTCGGTGAGCTTCGGCAAGCCCCCTTGATCACGGATATCGCCTATTCTTCTCTATCTTGCTTGCATCGAGTAGTGTAGCATATTCTTGCTTTCCGTTAATCCTATTCTGCTGCGTAGCCTTTCCTTGCTACTCTTGTTACCTTTACGCAATCCTACCCTTAGTATAGGATGCTAGTATTCCATCTGTGGCCCTACATTCTTGTCAAATGCCTTGCTATACTATCGGTCGTGATCACTCGGTAGGTGATCATGGGTATATACTTATATACTTTACATGATACCTATGGTGACTAAAGTCGGGTCAGCTCTTGGAGTACCCGCGAGTGGGTCTTTGTGGGAGAGCGACAGGGCAGGTTGAGACCACCTAGGCGAGAGGTGGGCCTGGCCCTAGTCGGTGTTCGCGGTGACTTCATAATAACACGCTTAACGAGATCTTGGTATTTGATCTGAGTCTGGCCACTGGCCTATACGCACTAACCAACTACGCGAGAACAATTATGGGCACTCGGTGTCGTGGTATCAGTCGAAGCCTTCGTGGCGTCAGCGACTGAGTGGCGCACGCCGGATTGGACTGGAACGCCTACTCTTGTATAAGGGAGGCTAGGTCTACTTCCGGCCGCGTTCGCAACGTGGAGGTGTGCAATGGGCGATGGGTCCAGACCCCTGCACCATAGGATTTAGACCGGCGTGCTGACCTCTCTGTTGTGCCTAGGTAGGGCTGTGACGTGTTGATCTTTCGAGGCCGGGCATGACCCAGGAAAATGTGTCAGGCCAAATGGGATCGAGCGTGTTGGGTTATGTGGTGCACCCCGGCAGGGAAGTTTATCTATTCGAATAGCCACGATCTTCGGTAACAGGACGACTTGGAGTTGTACCTTGACCTTATGACAACTAGAACCGGATACTTAATAAAACACACCCTTCCAACTGCCAGATACAACTTGGTGGTCGCTCTCGAACAGGGCGACGAGGAGAAGATTGCCGGGTAGGAGTATGCTATACAATGCTACTTGGTGAACTTACCATCTGCTCTCTTCTACATGCTGCAAGATGGAGGTGGCCAGAAGCGTAGTCTTCACAGGACTAGCTATCCCCCTCTTATTCTTCCATTCTGCAGTTTAGTCCACCGATATTGCCCCTTTACACAGATACCCATGGATATGTAGTGTAGATCCTTGCTTGCGAATACTTTGGAGGAGTACTCATGGTTGCTTTTCTCCCTATTTTCCCCCTTTCCTTTCTTCCTGGTTGTCGCAACCAGATGTTGGAAACCCATGAGCGGGGCATACCACCGTCGGCGACTCCTACTACACGGAGGTGCCTACTACTACGTGTAGCCGGCGGCGGCGACCGGGAGTAGTTAGGAGGATCGAGCGGGAGGCTGCGCCTCTTCGTCAGATCCCGGTTTGTGCTAGCCATCTTATGGCACCTTGTTTGCTTTATGTGCGTACTCAGATATTGTTGCTTCCGCTGACTCGTCTATGATCGAGCACTTGTATTCGAGCCCTTGAGGCCCTGGCTTGTATTATGATGCTTGTATGACTTATTTATGTTTTAGAGTTGTGTTGTGATATCTTCCGTGAGTCCCTGATCTTGATCGTACACGTTTGCGTGCATGATTAGTGTACGATTGAATCGGGGGCGTCACACAATTGCCTTGGCAAAGGAATCCAGATTTCACAAGAGAACCAAGAACATCAAGAGACGCTTCAATTCCATCTGGGACCAAGTCCAGGTGGGAGACATAGAGATTTGCAAGAAACATACGGATTTGAAAGTTGCAGACCCGTTGACTAAGCCTCTTCCACAAGCAAAACATGATCAACACCAAAACTCCATGGGTGTTAGAATCATTACTGTGTAATCTTGATTATTGACTCTAGTGCAAGTGGGAGACTGAAGGAAATATGCCATAGAGGCAATAATAAAGTTGTTATTTATTTCCTCATATCATGATAAATGTTTATTATTCATGCTAGAATTGTATTAACCGGAAACATAATACATGTGTGAATACATAGACAAACATAGTGTCACTAGTATGCCTCTACTTGACTAGATCGTTAATCAAAGATGGTTGAGTTTCCTAGCCATGGACATAAGTTGTCATTTGATTAACGGGATCACGTCATTAGGAGAATGATGTGATTGACTTGACCCATTCTGTTAGCTTAGCACTTGATCGTTTAGTATGTTGCTATTGCTTTCTTCATGACTTATACATGTTCCTATGACTATGAGATTATGCAACTCCGTTCTTTGGAGGAACACTTTGTGTGCTACCAAATGTCTAGCGTAATCGGGTGATTATAAAGGTGCTCTCTGGTGTCTCCGAAGGTACTTGTTGAGTTGGCGTCTTTCGAGATTAGGATTTGTCACTCTGATTGTCAGAGAGGTATCTTTGGGCCCTCTCGGTAATGCACATCACTATAAGCCTTGCAAGAAATGTGACTAATGAGTTAGTTGCAGGATAATGCATTACATAACGAGTAAAGAGACTTGCCGGTAACGAGATTGAACTAGGTATTGAGATACCGACGATCGAATCTCGGGCAAGTAACATACCGATGACAAAGGAACGTACATTGTTATGCGGTTTGATCGATAAAGATCTTCGTAGAATATGTGGAAGCCAATATGAGCATCCAAGTTCCGCTATTGGTTATTGACCGGAGACGTGTCTCGGTCATGTCTACATAGTTCTCGAACCCGTAGGGTCCGCATGCTTAAAGTTGGGTGACGATCGGTATTATGAGTTTTTGTGTCTTGATGTACCGAAGGTAGTTTGGAGTCCCGAATATGATCACGGACATGACGAGGAGTCTTGAAATGGTCGAGACGTAAAGATCGATATATTGGATGACTATGTTCGGACATCGGAAGTGTTTCGGGTGGTTTCGTACATTTCCCGGAGTACCGGGGGGTTACCGGAACCCCCCGAGGAGTATATTGGGCCTAATGGGCCTTAGTGGGAGAAGAGGAGGGGCGGCGAGGGCAGCCGCGCGCCCCCTCCCCCTCTAGTCCGAATTGGACAAGGAGGGGGGCGGCGCCCCCCTTTTTCCTTCTCCTCCTCTCTCCCTTCCTTCCCTTCTCCTACTCCAACAAGGAAAGGAGGAGTCGTACTCCCGGTGGGAGTAGGACTCCCCCCTTTGGCGTGCCCTCCTTGGTTGGCCGCCTCTCCCCCCTTGCTCCTTTATATACGGGGGCAGGGGGCACCTCTACACACACAAGTTGATCTGTTGATCTCTCCCAACCGTGTGCGGTGCCCCCCTCCACCATATTCCACCTCGGTCATATCGTAGTGGTGCTTAGGCGAAGCCCTGCGTCGGTAGCAACATCATTACCGTCATCACGCCGTCATGCTGACGGAACTCTCCCATGAAGCTCTGCTGGATCGGAGTTCACGGGACATCATCGAGCTGAACGTGTGCTGAACTCGAAGGTGCCGTACGTTCGGTACTTGGATCGGTCGGATCATGAAGACGTACGACTACATCAACCACGTTGTACTAACGCTTTTGCTTTCGGTCTACAAGGGTATGTGGACAACACTCTCCCCTCTCGTTGCTATGCATCACATGATCTTGCGTGTGCGTAGGAAATTTTTTGAAATTACTACGTTCCCCAACACTCTAGGGTACAAAAATAATCTTCGGCCTCGTCATGGCCTCGAGGAAGCTGCGCCACTACTTCCAAGCCCACGAGATCACAGTTGTCACCAGTTTCCCTCTACAATGCATATTGAGGAACCCTGAAGCCACCGGCAGGATAGTTGAATGGGCACTGGAGTTATCAAGCTTTGGACTGAAGTACGAAAGCAGCTCGACCATTCAGAGCAGAGCACTGGCGGAGTGGACACCTACCCCAGATGAAGAGACGCTGGAAACAGTTATCCCCGGCAAGGAAGCGCCCGAAGAATGGATCATGTACTTTGATGGTTCTTTCTCGTTGTAGGGTGCAGGAGCTGGCGTGCTCTTCATCACACCCACCGGAGAGCACCTGAAGTATGTGGTCCAGATGCACTTTCCCGGGAAGGAAGCTACAAACAACACTGCTGAATATGAAGGGCTCCTTGTCGGGCTCAGGACTGTGACAGAGTTGGGGATCAAGAAGTTGATCATCCGTGGAGATTCACAACTTATGGTGAGGCAAGTCAACAAGGATTACCAAAGCCCGTTAATGGAGGCATACGTTGAAGAAGTGAGGAAGTTGGAGGAGCACTTTGAGGGGTTCCAAACGGAGCATGTACCACGTATGGAAAACAGCACTATTGATCATCTGTCAAAGTGTGCCACACAAAAGCTCAATGTGGAACCAGGGACCTTTGTCCTCCATCTGACTCAACCATTAGTACCTCCATCAGCAATGGCTAGGAAGAGAAGGAAGCTAGACTCCAGCAAGCCTTCACTGGCAGAACCTTCAGAGGTCCCTGGTAAGGGGGCTGCTGGGAACAACTCCACCTCACTTGGCGAGCCTCGCTCTTCTGCAGGACCACGGGTCTTTATGGTCGAAGCAAGCGCTCCCATGAGTGAGGATGTGTCATTGGCCCTAGCTGTTGAGCAACAAGCTCCAACTTGGGCACATCACATCGTCCACTACCTCCAAACTGGAGAACTTCCCGAAGAGCAAGAAGAAGCTGAAAGAGTAGCCCGAAGGGCCAGTATGTATCAGTTTGTTGACGACACATTATACAGAAGGAGGCCCAACGGTGTGAAATTAAAATGCATTTGTCAGGAAGAGGGAAAGGAACTGTTGGCAGAGATACACAAAGCCACGTGCGGCTATCATATTGGATCAAGAGCCTTGGTTGGAAAGGCTTTCCGGCAAGGTTTCTACTGGCCCACGACCCTCCAAGATGCAACCGAGCTAGTCACCAGATGTGAAGCCTGCCAGTTGTACTCCAAGAACATCCATCAACCTGTTAAAGCTCTCCAGACGATCCCTTTATCATGGCCATTTTCAGTCTGGGGGCTCGACATCTTGGGCCCCTTCCCCCATGTTACCCGGGGCTTTGAATTCTTGTACGTTGCAATCAACAAGTTTACAAAGTGGCCAGAAGTGGAGCCCGTTTGGAAGGTGAGCGCACAATCAGCTATCAAGTTCTTGAAGGGATTAGTGTGCCGTTTCGGAGTACCCGCCAGAGTCATCACTGACAATGGCACCCAATTCATAAGTCGCGCCTTCATGCAATACATTCAAGCCCTTGGAAGCAAAGTCTCATTTACCTCTGTTGCCCATCCCAGAAACAATGGACAATCTGAGAGGGCGAACGCTGAAGTGCTGCGAGGACTCAAGACAAGAACATTTGATAAATTGCAAGAGTGTGGCAGATGATGGATCGACGAGCTGCCAGTGGTTCTTTGGTCCCTCCGTGCGACACCAAATAGAGCTACGGCCAGACCCCCTTTCTCCCTAGTCTATGGGGCAGAAGCAGTGCTACCCACGGAACTCATATATGGGTCACCTCAAGTATTTTCCTATGATGAAGTATCGCAAGAATAGCACCGGTGTGACAACACCGTGCTCCTTGAGGAGAACCGTCTCCGGGCTGCTGTACGTGCTACACGATACCAGCAAGCCCTGCGTCGCTATACAGCCACAGGGCCATGCCCGGAGCCATGAGGAAGGCGACATTGTCCTTAGGCGTGTTCAGTCCGCCAAGGGTTCCAACAAGTTGATGCTGAAGTGGGAAGGCCCTTACCAGGTAGTACAAGCCACCAGACCTGGCGCAGTCCATCTGGAGATGTAAGATGGCATCAAAATGCAAAACTCATGAAATATTGAGCATCTTCGCAAGTTCTACCCGTAAGGCGCGGCTATCGGGCCCTGCCCCGGCAGACACCCTTTTGTACAAGCCTTGCCGATGTTGCATGTAACTCTTTGTACAAAGCCAAGCGCAGACCCTAAGCAATAGATAAATAAACAAAGCGTTGGTGACCTAAAAACAACATGCATGCATGATTAGATTAGTATAAGCATACCATGATCATTTAGATAAGGTTATATGCTGCAATGTTTCCCCCTGCACTAACTACAGGACTCTTGCCGCGGATCCGATCCTGGGAAGAAAAGACGGAAAGCAGGCTCACATATCGACCCACTACGAGCCAAACAGATAAGTTTTGTTTTTATCCATACATGTCTTTGTAAGAAGAAAACTTGTGCATAGAGAAACCTTGTCACCTTCGAAACATTTGTGCTCCCATCCCTTGACCCGAACGTTGCTTCGGTCGGGAAGGTTGTACTGGCATTTGACAGAAAAAGGTTGACAAAGGGCCGGTTCCTTTCCATGTTTTTGAAGCCCGGCAGGCCCGGCCTCTGTGGCAACAAAGGTACCGGCAAGATAGCTTGCAGAGGAAACTTGTTTACTTAAAAGTATAGAGGCATCCAACCTCTGCATGGATAGGATACATGCACAAGTACTCGGAAAGGCTTGTCTTTTTCATTAATATGCGGATAAGCAAGTACAAATCTTATAGAGCACAGACATGGATAAAATAGATTACATACTTAAGACTAAAGTTTGGCAAGCGCCTACATTTTTTAGACTAAAAAACATGTGCCCCGTAATCCCTTTCTTGTCCCTCTCCTCCTAGGAACTATAGTGGGAGGTGAAGAGGGCAAAAGGAGCGCCTGGGCAGAAGCCCAGCCTGACCCCGTCAGGACCCGTGGGACAGAGCCTGACAAGATCGGGAGGGCGCGGGCGAAGGTGATGGATGGGGGCGACGCCCTGGTCACTGCCACCAGGGCCAGTAGGGAATGGTAGCATGGACATCGGCAGGAAGGACGAAGCCGGAGTCCACGAGGAAGCCTGCCCGAGTCCAGCTAGAAGACTGCTGGAGGAGGCGAAGACACCACCCGCACCCAACACCCCGGCAAATCGCCTTGCCGAGGAGGAGATGCAGGTGCATATGGTGGTGCCACCAGCTAACAGTGATGTTGCGGCTGGTGTTCGGCCAAAGTCGGAGCCGTCATCCTCCCCACCATCTCCCCGTCATCGCCATCACTGTCCTCCTTGTCGCTATCGCTCTAGGAGGAGGTTTCGTCGTCGGTCGAGCTCTCCGCACAGCACCTTAAATGATCACCCGAAGGCCCTGAAAACCTTGACGAAGAGCAAGGTGGCGTCCATTAGCTTGAAATGAAGAACGTGCCCTGCCGCCAAGCTATGGGCATGAGCAAAGGTCTTCCAGTCGCGCCAACGTGGAGGCCTCCACAGCTTGACGATGAACTCCAGCGGCTGGTCACCAATGTGGCCTTTGTTTGGACCCAGAGCAGTTGGAGGGGGAGCAATTAAGGCGCCGTCCCTCCCTCCTTGTCCCTGAGCACCACGGTGGCCATGTCCTCGTCCTCTACCGCCTCCTCTCACGCCAAGCTCCACCCCTGCGTCCTCAACAGGAGGAGGGAGACGTTTTCGTGTGGAGGCCCTCGTCGCCTCCGATGGGGTGCCACCACGACCTCTTCCCTTTGCCATGGTGGAGAGAGGAAATCATAAAAGAGAAGGAGAAGGTGGGTGTGAGTGTACACCATGCCCGTGCCCCCTTTTTTAGGTAAACATGGTCGGGGGCTGGCTCCTCACCTAGGGGCAACCGCCCCCGCTCCACCAACCTGACTCCTCTGTGCCACGAACGGCGCGCGGAATCAAGACCAACCCCTGTGTGAATCCATGGCGCCTGGCTTTCTGCCATGGCACACATTTCCGCACCCTCCGCGTCCGCCACCAACCCTACGCAATGCATGCAGCATACGTGGCAGAAATGTCAGGAGCAGAGAAGTTAGTGGGATGGCAGTTATCACCCGTGAACATGGGACGTGGGTAGCCCATAGATCATGGGTTAAACCTCCTCCATAACGTCTCGCACTACGCACGGAAAATCGGAAACTGACTCAAGCACAGCTTAATGAAGAAGCAAGAAAATATCAAGGAATGAGCTACCACCAGCCCTTTGCCTATGTACCTGATAGGGCCTACCCCAACGACGCTCGGCAGCATGTTCGGTCCAGGCCCGGGGGCTCCTGTCGGTACAACAAACCTTGGCGTATGTTGCCCGGACTGTACACAGGCACAAGGGCAAGGTTGCAGCAGCAAGACAAGACCAAGCTGAAGAGATAGCTCTTTGAGAAATCAAAGTGCGGATCAAGAAGACCAAGACAAGACAAAGGAGCAAGATATCACTAAGGAAAAAACCTCCCTTGTCGGGCTGGCGAGCTTGGTCAGGTCGAGGCTTCACCACAGAGAAGTCCCAAGATTTCCCCGGTTGGCTTGCCGGGGCCGCCAAGGGAAAGATACCCCACCAAGACTCCACCGCTCCACCGCAGAGTGACGCAAGTAACTTATTAGTGCAGTGTCGAGCCCCCAAGTGATTAAGTGGCTATCATTTGGCATGTGGCGGCCATTTGGGAAGAAGATTCACCCTGCATGACACCCATCCGGAGGCATGTCATGCGGACAGACAAGAGGGTGGTTAAGCGGCGCGGCAGGCTTGCTGGGCTTCATCCCCAACGTGACACCTAGCAGTGCATTTAATGCACTTTGTCCTAACTGCCAGAGTTAGGTATGATAGCACTGTTGGCTATCCAATTAGTGTATAATGACTGATTTGCCACTGTGGTAACCCCTTAGCCTATAAAAGGAGGGCGATGACGACCTAGAATAGGATTAGGACCCTTGTACACTCTTACGCGCGTAGCTGCTCTCCCTGAGGCGACCTTGCTGGGTTTGAGCGTTGCGTGCTTGTCATGGTCCTCCATCCAATCCACCAAAGCAGGAGTAGGGTTTTACGCTTCACAGCAGCCCGAACCTTTGTAAAAATGACCCGCGTCACCATTGTCGTGCTGCCATATGTTCTCTGCTCTTTGTGCAATGTGCCCTTCCCCCTTGCCGAACCACAAGAGGCTGATGGCCCCATAGGTGATCGTATTGAACCACGACAAAGTGCCTTAATAGTTGTAGCTTTAAGTTGAGCATAAGACTCTGTGAGGGCAATGAGGTCACCTTTGACAACCTTGGAACTAGTCACAAGGAACTCATGTTCCTCAACAAGTCTCGTGTGATGAACTAGAAGCTTTTCAACCCTAACATTAAGGGCATCTTTGTTCTCAAGAGCAAGTTGCAAAGCATCATTGGTTTTAACAAAGTCAATTTGATGAGCCGACAAGTCTTCCTCAAGTGATGCTCTCATGACACTCTCTTCATGTAGTTCGTGCTCGAGGAGTTCGACTCTCTCTTTTTCCTATATGAGGAGGTTTTCAATGTTCTCAATAAAATCATCGCGTTCGGCGAGTAACTTAAGGAGATCGCCAAAACGAGCACGAGCTTCACCATGAAAAGTTTTCATGAAAGCCATCAAGGATTCCTCATCATTATCCACGTCCTCGTCACACTCATCCTCCACTATCTCACATGAGACATTAGGAGTGTAGATGGCGGGTTTTTGAGATTTGGACTTTGTTTTTACCTCTTTGGCCATAAGGCACCGATGAGTGAAAGGCTTGTCCTTGTTTGGAGAGTTGAAGAGGCCGGTGGTGGAGGAGGAGGTAGTGGCATGCATGGCAATGGCGTCCTTGCCCACTTGATCATCATCACCATCATCTTCATCTCCGGACATGTATTCTTCATGGACTAGAGCCTTGTAATGTTTCCTCTTTGTGAACTTGGTGAACTTCTTCTTCTTGAGCACAAGCTTCTTGGACTTGTCTTCATGTCTCTCATACGGACTTTGGTTGATCATCAACTGCTTCTCTTGGAGTGAGATTCATTGGGTACTTGGGGTTGAATCTGTTGACCACAATCCACCAAAGTTGTGTTGAAGCACTGAGAATATGAGACTCCATATCTAGCTTCAATTTAGCAAACGTATTAGCTTTCAAAGGGGCGGAGGCCCAATAGGATTAATGTGAGGATGTTGCAAGGGTTGTGGTGAGTAAAAGGGTTCCACGTCATTGTACTTGGGAACTTGAGTATGAGCCAAAGATGCAAGGGGTTCTCTCGAGTCATCGCATCATGAATGGCATTTGGATCAAATGAGTTTGATGCGGATGTCGAGGGCTTTAAGCGAGCATCAATTTCCTCCTTGACCGAGGAACGCACTTCTTTCAACATAGCGGTTTTGAGGTCCGCAAACATTGGGAGAATATCGGCTGCGGTCAAGGGGCACCCGGGTTAACGGGAGCGGTGGGAGCAACAACCGGAGCACCAAGTGCATCGGACGCGGGGGGTAGGTTTTCACCATCCTCCGCAATGGGTGCACCACCTCCCACATTCCCTAGGTCGAAAATATCCTTTAAGGTTGTAAAACCTTATATTAGATCATGAGGCTCTGATACCAATCGGAAGGATCGATACGGTCAACTAGAAGGGGGTGAATAGGAGACTATGAAATTAATCTTTCTTGTCAATTTTAAGGTTTAGCGGATAAACAGGGTTCACTAGATATGCAACTAGGTGAACACAACCTATATGACAAGAAAGCTTAGAGCCAAATATGCTAGGCAACAATCTAATTAGCAAGCCAACAAGCATACAAGGCAAAGTTAAGTGCGGGAAAGGATTAACCAGAGGTGAGGAGAGGGCGGGGATTTTATCCCGAAGTTCACTCTTCCTTGGGGAAGAGCTACTCTCTATTTAGAGCGGTGCCGGAGCCAAAGCTTGCGGAACGCCACGAAGGCTCGCCGTAATCTCTTTCGAGTCACCCCCAACGGATGAGCTACGAATCACTCGGTGTAGGTCTTGAAGGCGACCACCACACCTTTACAAACTTCTCTGGAGCACGTCACAAGGAAGGAAGCTTCCGGAGGAACCTCTAACCTCCTAGGAGCCCAGCTCCAAGAGTAACAAGTCAATGGGGAAGAAATATTGCGGCGAACCCAATTTGGTTTGGTCAAGATGTAGATCGGGTCTTGCTCTCCCAATCCCCAAAGTTTCAATAAGTTTGGGTGGAGGGATTGAGAGTATTGAGCAAAATGGAGTGTAGCAATGGTGGAGCTCAACAAGACATTAGGGTTGAGGGATGGAGGAGGAAGAAGGGGGTTTTTATAGTGTTCTTGGCCGGATGGGGTTTTCTGCCTGTTGGACCCCGTGCGCACGGGCTAAGTCAGCCCCCTGTGCACGGGGTACTTAGATACTTACACACCACCCCATGTGTACGGGGGTCAAAATCCGGGGGGTTACGCAGTACCCCGTGCGCACGGGGGTCAAAAGACCCCATGCGCACGGGGTACCTAGGAAGTTACGCGGTACCCCGTGCGAATGGGGGTCAAAAGACCCCGTGAGCACGGGGTAACCAGAAACTTTCTGTTGCAAACTCTCTGAGTACCACATGCTAGCACACTACAGATTTAAGTGCTAGGGATGGGTAGGCTGGTGTTTATGTTTCGGCAATGGCATTCCCACACAACACATATCCATACCGACCCCTCTTAATAGTGCGGTCTTTCCTACGACTCGAATCGAACCAAACAAAAAACCTTCGACTCACCGGTGGACCACGCCTTGGATCTTTTTGAATTGGATGGTCGCACACCTCCATCAAGAACAACTTGGAACCAATATCCTGAGGTAAAATTTAGCACCCGATATTAGTTCCTCTAACCATATTGTCATCACACCAAAATAAACTTTAAGTGACACATGCACTTTCACGCGCATCGACCAGATCGTGGACTCCATCACCGGGTGCGACCTCCTATGCTTCCTAGACGCTTTCTCAGGCTACCACCAAATCAAGATGGCGGCGGAAGATGTAGAGAGGACGGCCTTCATCTCCCCATGCGGAGTATTTTGCTACACTTGCACGCCCATCGGCTTGATGAGTGCTGGCGCCACCTTCCATGTAACGCCCCGGATGTAACTTTCCATAATTTTAACTCCAACTCTTGCCATTTCCGGCTATGTGATATGACATTTACTTCGTGGTTGGGTTTTTGTCTTCGTTTTGCATTTTGTTCATGTCATGCATTTCATCTCATGTCATCATGTGCATCTCATTTGCATTCGTGTTCGTCTCATGCATCCGGTCTTTTTCCCTGTTGTCTGTTTCGCGATCCGACACTCCTACATGCAACCGTTGCACCCCTCTAATCTCGTTTCGTGAGCGGGAGAAAAACGTTCTCGGAATGGGTCAAGATTTGTCGAGTGGCCTTGATACATCACCGGTAGGATGCTTGTCAAATTTCGTTCCATTTGGAGGTCGTTTGATGCCCCAACGGTTAACCGGGTAACCGTAAAAGCCCATTTCTCTTTGTAGTTCAGCACCCCTCCAAAAAAGCCTACTAGCCCATCTAAACCCCCTCCATGCTCTCCGTCGTTGGATCATGATTGTGTGGGCGAAAACCGCACCTCATTTGGACACTCCTAGCTCCCCTACCTATAAATAAGCATCCCCCTTCCAAATCACGGATGAAACCCTAGCCACCTTCTCCTCTCCGCGTCAGACATGTCCGATATCACCGGACAAAAGCCACGCCGCCGCCCCGCGTCAGTCAGGGCGTGACACGTGGCAACCGTCGCCGGCCCGCGAGGCCCGAACCGGCTCTGCCGCCGCCCGACACCTCCACGCCTCCTGCACCGCCGCCTCGCCCGTCGCGCTTCGCCGCAGCCACCTTAAATCATCCGGTCGCCGCCTGCCTCCTTCACCGGCGACCCCTCGTCGTCCGCGGCCTCGTCGCCAACCACCGCCGCCGACCACGCGATTCACCGGATCCGACTACCGGCGCCGGCCCCGACCTCCTCACCGGATCCGGCCTCCCCCGCGCTCCGACGAGCTCCCCGAGCTCCGGCCGCCATCTGCTTCCTCTCCGGCGAACTACTCCGGCAAGATCCGGCCGCATTGAAATCTGTGTCGAAACCCTAGATCTTAAAGGTTGACCTCCTCTTTTCTTTAAGTCCCGAAATTTACAACATTTTATGCCCTTGTTCATCATTTCATATCTCCATGCTCATAACTCCGATTTGTGCATACAATATATAAAAATGTTCGCCTCATGATGATCTTCATTTTAGTGTCATTTGCATGCATGTTACAGTCCATATTGATTCCCTAACCATCATTGCAAAAGTGCTATATGATGTTGTCTGCTGGATTTTAACAGAACTTGGTGATTTGTCATTTTCATTGCATTTTGTGTGTGCATCCTATGAGCATGATGTCTACATGTTTTGGGAGATCCATCATGCCATCTTTACAGTGGTGCAATCCTTGTATTTTATGAGCTCTGTGGTGACTAGCACAAGCATGCAAAGTAGGCTATGTGATGTTGCTGATTTCAGACACTTACAATATTTTGCCGTCTTTTCCTGTTACATTTTGATGCTATGTAAACTTGTTGCTACCAGTAGATTCATGCACATTTTGAGGTAGTTCAGTAAGAGTGTTATGAAGATTTGGTTTTTCTCTATCCATTCATGCCTCTGGTTGCAATTATTAAGTACCCTAGCTTGTCATTACCATGCTCTACTTTTGTTAAATATTGTTTCTCGCAGATTGTTAACATGAGATTCAGTTTTGCCATGTGTTTTGCTAGTGATCCATGCACCCTATGAACTTGCTCTTAAATGCTTAGCTTCATGAATATGTCTACTTACTGTTTATTACCTTGTGATGCCATGAATGCTTTGTGGTGAGTGGCATGAGCTTGCAAAGTTGCTATCATGAATCTGTTTCAGCCATGCTCTGTTTTTATTCCAAGTCTGAAACTGATCATATCACTTTCCATGTTTGCGTGGGTGCTACCTTATTTTCCATGCATCTTTGGTTCAAGTTCCATAAGGGAGTTTTGTTCTATGCCTTTAGTACTAGCATGCCATGCCATTTTTGTCATGATGTGTTCCTATAGCATGTTGTTTGCTAGCTCTAAACATTGCTACCTGATGATGTTTTTGACATGTTCAGTATTTTCACCAAGTCTGTGAAGCTGATATCATTTGCATTTTTGCCATGCTATTTTAAGCTTGTTCTAGTGAGTTCTAGCAGGAGCTTAGTGTTCCTGATTTGTATAGCTTCACCTGTACTTTATGGTCATGTGCTTTGTTGCTATGTTGGAGTGTCGTAGCATAGTTTCTTGTTGGATTCTAATTCTCATGATGTTGTTAATCGCATATTTGCGTCATCCTTGTTTTGCTAGCCATTTGCAAACCGTGCATCCGTTTCCGGTGACCCTTATATCGATTTCGACCGAAATCACCCCATCTTTCCAGCGGCATACTTGGTTTGCCAAGTTGATGTCTTGTTCATCTTTTCCCTTCTGGAGTACCCATATGCATTGCACATCATATCTTGTATTCCATGCCATGTCTTGCATCATGTTGTTTGTGCATTGCACCGTGATTGATTGTTGTTCCATTGCTTGTGTTCTTGCTTTGGGTGGAGCCAGGAGACGAGCTCGTGAACGAGGAACCTGTTGAGTACGCTAACGAGGATCAAGCTTTCGACAACTCTGAGAACTTTGCAGGCAAGATGACCATTACCCTCGATATCACTTCTATCTTTGCTTGCTAGTTGTTCGTTATATCGCTATGTCGCGCTACCTACCACTTGTCTATCATGCCTCCCATATTGCCATGTCAAGCCTCTAACCCACCTTCCTAGCAAACCGTTGTTTGGATAAGTTACCGCTTCTGCTCAGCCCCTCTTATAGCGTTGCTAGTTGAAGGTGCCTTGCAGTTTGTTCCATGTTGGAACCTGGATATGTTGGGATATCACAATATCTCTTATTTTAATTAATGCATCTATATACTTGGTAAAGGTTGGAAGGCTCAGCCGTATGCCTGTTGTTTTGTTCCACTCTTGCCGCCTTAGTTTCCGTCATACCGGTGTTATGTTCCTTGATTTTGCGTTCCTTACGCGGTTGGGGTTATGGGACCCCCTTGACAGTTCGCCTTGATAAAACTCCTCCAGCAAGGCCCAACCTTGGTTTTACATTTGCCTAACAACCTATAACTTTACCTTGGGGTTGCAAACCCGAGGGTCATCTTTATTTAACCCCCCCCCCCCGGCCAGTGCTCCTCTAAGTGTTGGTCCGAACCGGGCAACCTGCGGGGCCACCTCGGGGAAACTCGAGGGTTGCTTTTACTCGTAGCTTGACCCATCCGGTGTGCCCTGAGAACGAGATATGTGCAGCTCCTATCGGGATTTGTCGGCACAGTCGGGCGATCTTGCTGGTCTTGTTTTACCATTGTCGAAATGTCTTGTAACCGGGATTTCGAGACTGATCGGGTCTTTCCGGGAGAAGGAATATCCTTCGTTGAGCGTGAGAGCTTATGATGGGCTAAGTTGGGACACCCCTGTGGGGTATAAACTTTCGAGAGCCGTGCCCGCGGTTATGTGGCAGATGGGAATTTGTTAGTACGCGGTTGTAGAGAACTTGAAAGTTGACTTAATTAAAATGCATCAACCGCGTGTGTAGCCGTGATGGTATCTTTTCGGCGAAGTCCGGGAAGTGAACACGGTTTGGGTTATGTTTGATCGTAAGTAGTTCAGGATCACTTCTTGATCACTTCTAGCTTCACGACCGTTGCGTAGCTTCTCACCTTACTCTTTTATGCGTATGTTAGCCACCATATTTGCTTGGCGCTTGCTGCATCTCCACCTCATTACCACATCCTACCCATAAGCTTAAATAGTCTTGATCTCGCGGGTTTTGAGATTGCTGAGTCCTCGTGACTCACAGATACTACCAAAACAGTTGCAGGTGCCGATGATGCCAGTGCAGTTGATGCTACCGAACTCAAGTGGGAGTTCGACGAGGACCTTGGTCGTTACTACGTGTCTTTTCCTGATGATCAGTAGTGGTGCCCAGTTGGGACGATCGGGGATCTAGCAGTTGGGTTTATCTTCTTTTCATTTGGTTTTGTCCGTAGTCGGACTATGTGTGCACTCTGAATGATGTATGAATTATTTATCGCATTGTGTGACGTGGTGATTGTAAGCCAACTCTATTTATCCCTTTCTTGTTCATTATATGGGATTGTGTGAAGATGACCCTTCTTGCGACAAAATCACAATGTAGTTATGCCTCTAAGTCATGCCTCGACATGTGGGAGATATAGACGCATCATGGGCATTACAATCCAGCGGCTGATGCGCATCACTCTGGGGCCTGAGCTGGGAAGGAACGCGGAGGCCTATGTCGATGACATCATGGTCAAAATGCGTAAGGCTAGGATGCTTATCGAGGATCTAGAGGGAACATTCGCCAACGTGTGCAAGGTCAACCTAAAGCTCAACCCCGACAAGTGCGTCTTTGGAGTCCCCTCTGGCAAGCTCCTCGGCTTCCTCATCTCCCACCGGGAAATCGAAGCCAATCCAGAAAAGATCAAGGTCATTCAGAAAATGCACCCACCCCGAACTCTCAAAAAAATGCAATGATTGGCGGGGTGTACAGCCTCCCTAGGGCGCTTGATCTCCAAGTTCGGCGAGTGAGCCTTGCCATTCTTCAAGCTCATGAAGAGGTCTGGTCCCTTCGAGTAGACCCCTGAGGCGGACGTGGCCTTTGAAGGCCTCAAGAGGTACCTCACGAACCCACCTATCATGGTCACGCCGCACCCTCGCGAGCCGTTGCTCCTTTACTTGGCGGCCACCCCCCAGACGGCCAGTGCAGCGCTCGTAGAGGTACGAGAAGAGCGTGTCAGCAATAAGGAGAAAACCTTCGATCCTCGTGAGCGCCCTGATCCCTCTGAGCCTTGCGAGCATCCCGGGTCTCGCGAGTCTCATGCGCCACCCGTGGAGCAAGCTACCACCACAACCTTGCACCTCATTGAGCACCCCATGTACTTCGTCAGCACAGTGCTGAGAGATGCACGCGAGTGCTACCACATGCAGTAGAAGCTCCTCCTCGCGCTCCTCATCACCTCCAGGAAGTTGCGCCAATACTTCCAAGGCCAACCCATTAAGGTCATCTCTGCGTACCCCTTGGAGCAAGTCCTGCGCAGCCCCAACGCTGTCGGTTGAGTCGCCGAATGGAACATCGAGCTGCAGGCCTTCCAGTTGGAGTTTTGCACCACCAGGATCATCAAAGGTGCGGCTCTCGCCAACTTCGTGGCATAATGGATGGATTCGTATGAGGAAGGGTGAGGGAATCCTGGACTAAGGGGTCCTCGGGCGTCCATCCTGTTATTCATTGGGCCGGACTGATGGGTTGTGAAGATATGAAGGCCGAAGACTGTACCCGTGTCCGAATTGGACTCTACTTGGCGTGGAAGGCAAGCTTGGCGACCGATTATGAAGATTCCCTCTGATGTAACCGACTCCATGTAACCCTAGATCTCTCCGGTGTCTATATAAACCGGAGAGCATAGTCCGGATAGACATATACACATTACCATAGCCATACAGGCTAGACTTCTAGGGTTTAGCCATTACGATCTCGTGGTAGATCAACTCTTGTACCACTCATATTCATCAAGATCAATCAAGCAAGAAGTAGGGTATTACCTCCATAGAGAGGGCCCGAACCTGGGTAAACATCGTGTCCCCCGTCTCCTGTTACCATCGATCCTAGAGCACAGTTCGGGACCCCCTACCCGAGATCCGCCGGTTTTGACACCGACATTGGTGCTTTCATTCAGAGTTCCACTGTGCCGTTGACAAGAGGTTCGATGGCCCATTCAATCGTCGGTAGTGACGCCGTCCGAGGAGAAACCTTCCTCCCCGGGCAAATCTTCATGTCCGGCGGCTTCGTACTGCAGGCCAACTCGCTTGGCCGTCTGGAGCAGACCGATAGCAACACCCCTGGCCACCAGGTCAGATTTGGAAGCTTGAACTACGTCGCGGATACCCGTGGAGACTCAATCTTCAATGGGTTTGAAACCGCAGGGATCGCTCCCCCTCGTCCCGATGAACATGACTTACATCTGTTATCGGATTACATCCAGGAGATGGATCATGTTGCCGCAACGGCCTCAGAACCAAAGCAGATCGTGCCCTCCGAGGCCACAAAGTCCGCGGTGTTGGAGCCGCACAAAGACTCGACATCCTGCAATGTTTGCGTCAATGGAACTCCGGACTCGTCTCCGGCTATACGTTCCGGACCAGGTACGCCTGCGGACACCGAGCTGGACCGGTTATTGATTTTCGAATTTAGCACTGCAGACATCTTCTAGCATTCACCTTTGGGTGACGTGCTAAACTCTTTAAAGAACTTGTCCTTGGAGGAGGACTCACAGCCGAACTATGTTCGGTTCGAGCTAGAGGCGGATGACGAGGAATTTTGCTTCCCACCCGCCACCCACTTCATAGCCACTGTCGATGACTTAACCGACGTGCTTGACTATGGCTCCAAAGACATCGACGGTATAGACGACGATGCCGACAAGGAGCAAGGCCAAAACCTGCCATTTACTAGACGTTGGACGGCCACATCTTCGTACAACGTGTACATGGTTGATACACCTAAAGGATCTGGCGACGACAAAGAAGAGACAGATGTGAATAAACCCTCTGAGATGCAGTCCAAGCGCCGGCGACCCAAACGCCATTCTAAGCCCCGTCGCTCAAAGGATGGCAACACTGGCACCGAAGAAAATAGTACTCCGGGCGATGCCGAAAACAATGAAGGCCCTGTCGGAGCTGCATCCGAACAGGAGGACCACGATAACGGGCAAGATAACCCTGATGAACAGGCCATAGAAGATGACTCGGAGGATGATAGTTACCGTCCACCCTCCGAGGAGGAGACAAGCCTTGGCAACGAAGACTTAAGCGTGCCCGAGGATCCTCTGGAGCAGGAGCGCTTTAAGCTTCAACTCATAGCCACTGCAAGGAGCCTGAAAAAGAAATAGTAGTAGCTTCAAGCTGAACGAGATCTGCTCGTCGACAGATGGACTGATGTCCTGACAGCCGAAGAATGTGGCCTCAAGCGCCCAGCCAAGAGCTACCCGAAACGCAAACTGCTACCTCAATTCGATGAGGAGGCGCCGGAGCACACATCTCCCTCGCGTAATGCGGAACGACCACCACGTGGTCGAGACAGGGCGGCCGACCGGCCACCCCGCAGTCGGGATAAAGCGGCAACTCAGGCCGAACAGCAGCCTGCCCCACCGCCCCGTAAAAATAGAGACGGAAGAGTTCAGGGTCATACGTACGACCTCCAGCAGACCCTGGACAGTAGATCAGGACATACAAGATCGATCTACGGATCGTGAGGACGTGCCTCGAGGCACGACGACGGCTATCTATTCGGACGTGACAAACCTAACCATGCCCGGGCCGAATGCCGCGGACGGACTCCATCAGAGCTACGCCACGATGCGGCCCGATATAGAGGTGTCGCACACCCTCTCTTCTTCACAGATGAAGTACTGGATCATGAATTCCCCGAAGGGTTCAAGCCCTCAATATCGAATCATACGACGGCACAACCGATCCTGCAGTATGGATCGAGGATTTTATTCTCCATATCCATATGGCTCGAGGAGATGACCTCCACGCCATTAAATACCTCCCATTAAAGCTCCAGCTCGACACTGGCTAAATAGTCTGCCTGAGAACTCCATCGGCAGCTGGGAGGACTTGGAAGAGGCTTTCCTTGATAACTTCCAAGGAACTTACGTCCGGTCACCAGATGCCGATGACTTAAGCCACATAGTTCAACAACCCGGAGAATCAACCAGAAAATTCTGGACTAGGTCCCTAACCAAAAAGAACCAGATCGTCGACTGTCCGGATGCCGAAGCCCTAGCGGCCTTTAAGCATAGCATCAGGGATGAATTGCTCGCCCGCCAGCTCGTCCAGGAAAAGCCGAGGTCCATGGCAGCCCTCACGGCACTTATGACCCACTTCTGGGCGGGAGAGGATAGTTGGCTGGCTCGCAGTACAAACACAGCCAATGAAACAGGCCCCTCCGAGGCCAAAAACAGCACCGGCAAGCTCCAGCGCAACAGACACAAACACCGAAGCAATGGCGATAACACCGATGACACTACAGTTCACGCCGGATTCAGTGGCTCCAAGTTCAGCCAGCGAAAGAAGACCTATAAAAGGAGCAGCGGAGGACCTTCCATCTTGGACCGCATACTCGATCGTCCTTGCCAGATACATGGCACCCCAGACAAACCGGCCAACCATACTAATAGAGATTGCCGAGTCTTTAAACAAGCCAACAAGATAAACAGCAGAAACAAGGAAGGGGAATCACAGAGCAAGGATGATGACGAGGAGCCCCGGCAGCCGAACACTGGGGGCAAAAGAAATTTCCCCCTCAAGTCAAAACGGTGAACATGATATACGCTACACACATCCCCAAAAGGGAGCGCAAGCACGCACTTAGGGACGTCTATGCGTTAGAGCCATTCGCCCCGAAATTCAATACGTGGTCGTCATTCCCGATCACCTTTGACCGCCGAGATCATCCAACCAGCATCCGCCATGGCGGTTCCGCCGCACTGGTCCTCGACCCAATCATCGACGGATTTCACCTGACACGAGTCCTAATGGACGGTGGTAGCAGCCTCAACCTGCTCTATCAGGATACAGTACGTAAAATGAGCATCGACCCCTCACGAGTCAAGCCCACGAAGACTACCTTTAAGGGAGTCATACCAGGCGTAGAGGCCCGTTGTACGGGCTCAATAACGCTGGAGGTAGTATTCAGTTCCCCGGATAACTTCCGAAGCGAAGAACTAATCTTCGATATCGTCCCATTTTGCAGCGGCTATCACGCCCTGCTCGGACGAATCGCATTCGCTAGATTCAATGCGGTGCCACATTACGCTTATCTCAACCTCAAGATGCCCGGTTGAAAGGATCGAGAAGAGGCGTCTAGAGGGGGGGTGAATAGACTCTAGGAAGAAAAGTTGCAGTTTTTAATTTCCTTAAGTTGATGTGGAGTTTTTGCACAATTTTAAACATTCACAATACATATCAAGCAAGCATGCCAAGAGTATATGAGCAGCGGAAAGTAAAGCATGCAAGTTGCAAGAATGTAAAGAGAAGGGATTGGAGTGTGCAAACGCAATTTGGAGACACGGAGATTTTTTTATCCGTGGTTCCGATAGGTGGTGCTATCATACATCCACGTTGATGGAGACTTCAACCCATGAAGGGTAACGGTTGCGCGAGTGCACAGAGGGCTCCACCCATGAAGGGTCCATGAAGAAGCAACCTTGTCTATCCCACCATGGCCGTCGCCCACGAAGGACTTGCCTCACTCGGGTAGATCTTCATGAAGTAGGCAATCTCCTTGCCCTTACGAACTCCTTGGTTCAACTCCACAATCTTGACGGAGGCTCCCAAGTGACACCTAACCAATCTAGGAGACACTACTCCCCAAGAAGTAACAAATGGTGTTTTGATGATGAACTCCTTGCTCTTGTGCTTCAAATGATAGTCTCCCCAACACTAAACTCTCTCTCACAGGATTTGGATTTGGTGGAAAGAAGATTTGAATGGAAAGCAACTTGGGGAAGGCTAGAGATCAAGATTTATGTGGTTGGAATGGGATATCTTGACCTCAACACAAGTGTAGGTGGTTCTCTCTCAGGAAATATGTGTTGGAAGTGTAGGCATGTTCTGATGGCTTTCTCCACGAGTGAAGAGTGGGTGGAGGGGTATATATAGCCTCCACACAAAATCTAACCGTTACACACAAATCACAAAACTCGGTGGGACCGATTCAGAGAACTCGGTCAGACCGATTTGGTTCATAACATGACCGTTAGGCATTTCGATGCGACCGACATAATCAACTCGGTGGGACCGATGTGCTAGGGTTAGGGTAAAACCTCATCTCGGTTTGACCGATTACACAAACTCGGTGGGACCGATTTGGGTAATAAGCGAAACAGAGAGTTGGCCAAGCAAGCTCGGTGGGGCCGATTGCATATCTCGGTGGGACCGAAATTATTGCAAGAGGCAACAGAGAGTTTGCAAGCCCATCTCGGTGAGACCGGGATCCCATCGGTGAGACCGAATTGATTAGGGTTTCTGGCAATGGCTATGTCAACTGAACTCGGTGGCACCGGATAGAAAGATTCGATGGGGCCGAGTTTGAATTTTTGGTTTGGGACATATGTGGATGTGAGGAAGTAGTTGAGGGCTTTGGAGCATATCACTAAGCACTTTGAGCAATCAAGCCATTAAGCAACACCTCATCCGCTCTTAATAGTATTGGCTTTTCCTATGGACTCAATGTGATCTTGGATCACTAAAATGAAAATGTAGAGTCTTGTGCTTTGAGCTTGAGCCAATCTTTTGTCCTCGGCATTTTGAAGGGGTTCCACATCCTCTAGTCCATGCCACTCCATTGTGGAACTTATCTGAAACATACTAGGTATAAGCATTAGTCCAATAAGAGATATGTTGACATTAATTATCAAAATCACCCAAGGAGCACTTGTGCTTTCAATCTCCCCCTTTTTGGTAATTGATGACAACATACATCAAAGCTTTAGATAAAGATATAGAGAATAGCAAGTAAAGCTTTGGAAAGACATGTAACATGCATAGGCTCCCCCTACATGTATGCAATCATGTGAATATGGAATATAGGAGCATGTGAATGCATAAGCATGACAGAGTAAGCCATGTGTTACATGTATCTTGGCTATATGCATCAGAGCAAATGATGTGAATATAGGAAATTACTTTCATGCTCATGAGTCCTTCTTGCAAACACTATATACATCAGCAAGAAATCCTCATGCACATGACTGTGATGCATATGCTTACCTTGTGGTCTTGAGTTGGCTTAGGAAAGAATGAACCTGAGTAAACAAGGTTAGATAACACAGATACATCTAGCCAAAGCAACCAAAAGAAAGCACAAGAGTACCAAGACTAGGATGACATGTAGAGAGTGAGTACTGAGTACTCTATTGGATATAGACATGTCCCCAATGGTAAAGATATGCAATGAATTCAAGGATCTCCTTCCCTTAGATGTCTTGCTCCCCCTGAATCTTTCATGGGATTTTGGGAGAAGATAGGAAACAGAAAATCGGAGCAAAGAAAAGAAACAGAGCTAATGCAAACAATCAAATATGAACATGTCTTTCCCCTCTTAAAGACATGTGACTTCTCTCCTCTTGAACACCAAGCATCTGGGGTTTTTACACACTCCCCCTGAGTATTCTCTCCCCCTATAGAAATGATTAAGCTTAAGCTTTGATGTGATCTCTCTCCCCCCCTTTGACATCAATTTCCAAGAAGGGCTCTTCTGGATTTTTATTACAAATGGGTTTGGTCCTTGAGTCACAAAGCAAGGTAGCAAGTAGAATGTGATGCTGGTAGAGGACAAGAATCATTGAGTGGAGCTGGAGCAGAATGAATGCAGGAATATGTGGCAAGCTGTCTTTCCTGTAGTGAAATCGGTGGCACTGAGTTGTGTGCTTCGGTGGCACCGAGTTGTGTGCTTCGGTGGCGCCGAAAGATTTCAGTTGGACCGAAGGAAACAAACCGGTGTGACCGAGTTCATTACAGAGAAGACACCTGTCACCTTAGCTCACTAGGCAATTAAGATCTCGCAAGTATTTGCAAGGAATTAGCTGAAAGATTTGCAATGAATTGGATGCAGGGAATGCAGAACACACATAAACAAAAAAGGAATCTAGATGAAGTTTTTTTTTGAAAGGGAAACAAATATGCATGAGACAAATATGCATGAGACAAATGCAAGAGCACAAGATAACTTCATCTAGAATTGGTCGGCGACAAAGTCACCTATGTTAGAGTATATTGACTTAGGAGTCAAGTGAGGGCACTTGATCATAGGTCATACTCATCGTTTAAGCTCAAAATGGGGTTACCATTTTTCATTTAAGCATCTTGATGTATTCACATCTTGTTGAGTTTCTTTGACTCATGTCTTGGAGCAAAGCTTCTCTAAGATGGAATAACATACCTTGGGTGGTGGTGTTGATCTTGATCATGTAGTTGAACTTGTGTGGGTTGCTCATGGTTGATGTAGCTCATCAAGAGTTGGGAGCACCACTTGGAATTTGAGTTCATCTACCTACATGGGTTAGTTTTGCAAGGAAGAGCACTTGTGTATCCAAAATGACAATCATAAAACTTAATATAGAATTTGTCAAAGGATATGTTTGAAGGGTTTCGTGCTTCCTTGTCTTCAACCACCATTGTGTAGAGACTTGGTGATGTAGAGATTGCTCAAGATGTGAGTGAGTTGCAATCTCATGGATTTAGATTCATCCAAGTACCTACAAGGGTTAGATAGCATGCAAAGGCACAAATATATCCAAGACATATGAATATCATCATAAGAGAAATATCAAGGATTAGTCATAGACTCATGCCTTGCATGTATCCAAATGGAGTTCCTACTCCAAGTTTGAAGCATAAATGATGTTCAATTCTCCTCTCAAACGGCAAAAGACTTTCTCATCAAGCGGTTTGGTGAATATATCTGCCAATTGCTTATCATTACGAACATGCTTAAGATCAATGTCCCCTTTGGCAACGTGATCTCGAATGAAATGATGACGAACTTCAATATGCTTAGTTCGAGAATGTTGCACGGGATTGTGAGCAATCTTGATAGCACTCTCATTGTCACAAAGCAATGGAACATGTTTCACATATATCCCATAATCTTTAAGAGTTTGGCCCATCCAAAGTAATTGAGCACAACATGAACCAGCGGCAATGTATTCCGCTTCCGCGGTGGATAAGGATACCGAGTTTTGTTTCTTGGAGGACCAAGACACAAGAGATCTGCCAAGAAATTGACAAGTGCCCGAAGTGGACTTTCTATCAACCTTGTCTCCGGCATAGTCCGAATTGGAGTAACCAACAAGATCGAAAGAAGACCTCTTAGGATACCAAATGCCAAAATTTGGTGTGTGTATTAAGTATCTCACTATCCTTTTCACATCCTTAAGATGACACTCTTTAGGGGCCGCTTGATATCGTGCACACATGCACATACTTAACATAATATCAGGACGAGAGGCACATAGATATAACAATGAACCAATCATAGAGCGGTAAACTTTTTGATCAACCGGTTCACCATCCTTAGTTAAGTCAAGATGTCCACTAGTAGGCATGGGTGTAGACATACCTTTGCATTCTTGCATATCGAACTTCTTGAATAAGTCCTTGGTGTACTTGGTTTGAGAAACAAAGGTACCTTCCTTAGTTTGCTTGATTTGCAAACCGAGAAAGAATTTGAGTTCACTCATCATAGACATCTCAAACTTCTCCGACATTAGCTTTCCAAACTTCTCACTAAAATGAGGGTTAGTCGAACCAAATATAATATCGTCAACATAAATTTGGCACACAAATAGTTCTCCATTAACCATTTTAGTAAAAAGAGTAGAATCTATTTTTCCAATTTCAAAGCCTTTTTCAATAAGGAACTTGGTCAAGCATTTATACCACGCTCTAGGAGCTTGTTTAAGACCATAAAGAGCTTTGTGAAGTTTGTAAACATGATTAGGTTTCTTAGGATTAACAAAGCCGGGAGGTTGCTTAACATAAACTTCCTCCTCAATTTCACCATTTAGAAAAGCACTTTTAATGTCCATTTGATACAAGGTGATATTATGGTGATTAGCATAAGCAAGTAAGATGCGAATGGACTCAAGTCTAGCAACGGGAGCATATATCTCACCATAGTCCATACCTTCGACTTGAGTGTAGCCTTGGGCGACTAGACGTGCTTTGTTGCGGACGACTTGACCATCTTCATCTTGCTTGTTGCAAAACACCCATTTGGTACCAATGATGTTGTGGTTGTTGTCGGGCTTCTCGACCAATGTCCACACTTGGTTTCTCTCAAAGTTGTGTAGCTCTTCATGCATGGCGTTTATCAAATCCGGATCTTCCAATGCTTCTTCAACCTTCATAGGTTCAATGCTAGAGATAAATGAGTAATGTTCACAAAAATTAGCCAAACGAGTTTTAGAGCGAGTGATTCTCCCGGTTTGGATATCATTGTAGATTTGCTCGACGGGATGGTCTTTGGTGACTCTTGCTCGAACTCGTCGGAGCTTTTGCTTGGATCGGGGTGGAACACCCTCATCATCTTGTTCTCCTTCTTGGCCTTCTTCATTGTTGTCGTTGTCGTTCTCTTGTCGTGGTGGAGAAGGAGGTTTTTAATGTTCATCTTGGTGTGCTTCCTCGTTTTCTTCATCTTGGTGTGTCCCACTTGTGGATGCTTCCGTATCTTCTCTTGGTTCAACTTGTCGTGAGGTGGAAGCTTCCACTTGGACGGACGAGGTATTCTCCTTCACCTCCGTTGGATGAATCTTGCCAATAGACAAGTCTTGGATTGCTTCCGAAGGGTCTTTGTCTCCTACATCAATTGGCAGTTGCTCTACTTGTGAGCCGTTAGATTCATCAGACTTCACATCTACCGTCTCTTCAACCTTTCGGGTGAAATTGTTGTAGACACGGTAAGTGTGAGAGTTTGACCCATAACCAAGTAGGAAACCTTCATGAGATTTAGGAGCAAATTTAGAACGCCGATGCTTATCAAGAATGTAGCACTTTGAGCCGAATACTCGAAAGTATCCAACTTGGGGTTTGTTACCGGTGAGGAGCTCGTATGCCGTCTTGTCGAGTAGCTTGTGAAGATACAAGCGATTTGTTGCATGACAAGCTGTCTCAACCGCTTCCGCCCAAAAGTGTTTTGGAGTCTTGTACTCATCAAGCATCGTTCTTGCTATCTCAATAAGAGTTTGGTTCTTCCTCTCAACAACTCCATTTTGTTGAGGCGTGTACGTAGACGAGAACTCGTGTGAAATCCCTTCTTCGTCAAGAAAGGTATCCACATTTGCGTTCTTGAACTTCGTTCCATTGTCGCTCCGAACCTTCTTGATCTTCATGTCAAATTGATTTTGGGCCTTCCTAGCGAAGTTTTTGAAGATCTTTTGGACCTGCAATTTGTCATCAAGAAAGAACACCCACGTAAATCTTGAAAAATCATCAACTATGACTAGACCAATGAGTTACCACCGAGACTCTTGTAGGCATTGGGACCAAAGAGATCCATGTGAAGTTGTCGGATTTCGGGTTCCGGCAGACCCTTGAGGTTCGAATACTGGGGTGCGCGCGGAGATCCAACCCTCCACCGTCTCGCACCTCGCCGAATCGCTGGGACCTAGACTACTAAACAGAACGGCACAAGAGACACGAGATTTATACTGGTTCAGGCCACCATTGTGGTGTAATACCCTACTCCAGTGTGTGGTGTGGTGGATTGCCTCTTGGGCTGATGAGGAACAATACAAGGAAGAACAGCCTCGTGAGGGTCTGTTCTTGGCGGGTGCGATGAGCTGCTAGGTGGTGCTCAGTCGCTCTAGCTACTAGTTTCTTGATGAGGATTCCGGATCTCCCCTGCTGCCCTAGGGGTGGCTACTCCTATTTATAGGCGAAGGCCCTGGGCCTCTTCCCAAATATTGAGCGGGAAGGGCGCCAACAATTGGCCATTTGGAAGGGGAACAGCAGGTACACTTATCCTGACTAAAGTTGGCCCTCACCGAAGCGTAACATATCTGCGTCCCAAGGTTAGCCCAGTATGTTTTAAAAAGGTTACTGGTGAACTGCGAACCGTTGTCGGTGATGATGCGGTTCGGCACTCCGAACTGGCTCACGATGCCCTTGATGAACTTGACCGCAGAACCAGCGGGGATGGTGCGGACGGCCTCGACTTCGGCCCACTTGGTGAATTTGTCCACGGCGACGTAGAGGTAGCGATAGCCCCCTGGCGCCCGAGAAAAGGGCCTGTGATGTCCAGCCCCGGTGTGATGGCCAAGTGAGGGGAATGGTTTGCAGACCTCCTGCTGGCTGGTGGATCTGCTTGGCATGGAATTGGCAAGCCTCGCAAGCCTTCACGAGTTCAACAGCGTCATTGAGCGTCGTGGGCCAATAGAAACCACTGCGGAACACCTTGCCGACGAGGGCCCGTGACGACGAATGGTGCCCACAATCCCCACCATGTATATCTGCCAGCAGTTCCTTCCCCTGTTCCCTGGTGATGCAGCGTAGGGATACGTCGTTTGGTCATTTCGGGTAGAGCTCTCCATCCATGATGCTGTATGCCGTGGCTTGCCGCGCCACACGCTCTGCCTCCTCCTCCTTCTCCGGCAAACTTCCATGCATTATGTAACTCTTGAGCTCCGTGATCCAGCACCTTTCTTGAGGTTCCATCGTCAGGAGCAGGCGTGCTCCTGAGGCCGGGCCACAGGCTGGGGCTCCCGAGGCAGGTGGCTGAGGGAGCTCCACCCGAGGCTGCGCTGTGCTTGATAACGGCGGCGGGGCTGAGGGCTTGAAGAGTCGTTCCTCAAAGACGCCCGGCTCCTGGGGTAACCTCCTGGAGGCTCGTTTGGCGATGCCGTCGGCCTCTTGATTGGTGTCGCGAGGCACGTGCTGCAGCTCCAACCCCCAGAACTGTTTCTCCATCCTGCGGACCTCCGCAAGGTAGGCCTCCATGTGTTCATCTCTTGGCTCGTACACCTTGTTGGAGAAATTGACAAGGAGCTGTGAATCGCCCTTGATGGTAAGGCGCTTCACCCCCAGGGCAGCGGCGGCCTTCGACCCGCTATCGCCCCCTCGTTCTCGCTATATTGTTGAGACCTTCTCGCCTGCTGAAACAGAGCTGCACGGCATAGTAGAGCTTGTCTGAGCGGGAGATATGAGCACCGCCCCAGCCCAGTATACTGTCTGGAGAACGCTCCGTCAAGTACATGACCCAACCTTCGGCGCTTCGCTTCACGGGAGAGGGATCGATCCTCGCCGCCCACGAGGCTCGGTGCTTCATCCCATTCGCCACGAAATCTGCCAACTGCCCCCTTGATGACTATGGTTGTGCTGAACTCGAGCTGGAATGCTTGCAGCTCAATGTTCCACTCGGCGACCCTTCCGCCGAGTTGGGGCTCTGAGCACCCTCTCCGGGGGTATGCCGAGACAACCTTGATTGATGACCACGAAGTAGTGCCGCAGCTTGCGCGAAGCCACCAACAGCGAGGAGGAGCTTCATGCATGGGGTACCGCGCCCTCGCATCCCGTAACACTTGGCTTGACGAAGGCACACCGTGCTCGACGAGGCTAGGGGCGTCGGTGCTGGTGGCGTCTTCCGGAAGTTGTGGTGCCTCCCGAGGTGACGGCGCCTCCAGAGGCTGGGTGCTTGGATGGAGGGCCTCTCCCGCCCTTGGTGTGCTCTGCTGCAACGGCTGATCTTCTTCCATTGCGGTGCTGGCTTCTGCGAGTTCCTTCTGATTCGGCCTTGCCTTAGCTCGGGTGGCCGCCGTGGTCTCGGCCTGACGCTCCTCCCGAACTGCCACCAGGGTTGCGCTAGCGGAGTAGGGAGTGGCGGCGAGGTAGAGTACCAAGGGCTCTGAGGGCGCAGGCCACCATCACCGGAGGGCTGGTCAGTACCTCTTGAGGTCTTGAACGCTTTGTCGGCCTCTTCACCCATTCAAGGGCCCTTTTCTTCATCACCGGAAGAAAGGCAGCGCCGCTCCCCAATCGGGAGATGAACGGCCCAGCGCCGTTCTGCGCCCGTGAGCTTCTGCATTTCCACGAGGGTCTTTGGTGGGCTCATGTCCTCAACTGCCTTGACCTTTTCTCGGTTGGCCTCGATGCCTCGGTGGGACACGAGGAAACCCAGGAGCTTGCCCGAGGGAACTCCAAACACACACTTCTCCGGGTTGAGCCGCAAGCTCACTGCGTTGAGGCTCGCGAAGGTTTCTTCCAGGTCTTGTATCAAGGTCTTGTCCTCGCGAGACTTCACCACAATGTCGTCGACGAAGCCTCCACATTCTTCCCGAGCTGTGGGCCCAAGGTGATGTGCATGAGCATTGGAAGGTTGCCCCAGCTATGTAGCCAGAATGGCATGCATGTATAGCAAGACACTCCACACGGGTTAAGAAGGCCGTCTTTCCACGCCTTCCACCGCCATCCTGATCTGGTGATACCCGGAAAAGGCGTCCAAGAAGCATAACAGGTCACACTCGGCGGTGGAATCAACGATCTGGTCGATGCGAGGGAGCGGGAACGGATCCTGCGGGCATGCTTTGTTGAGGTTGGTGAAGTCGACACACATGCGCCCTTTCCTCCCTTCTTTGGCACCACCACGGGTTGGCCAGCCAACTGGTATCGGACCTAGCGAATAACCCTGCGGCTTCTAGCTTGCGGGTCTCTTGGGCGATGAAGGCCTGCTTTTCGGTGGACTGCCTTCTCGCCTTACCTTCACAGACGCACGTTGGGGCACACGTTGAGGTGGTGCTCGACACGCCCATGGGATTCCCGCCACTGATCGGGCTCCCGGCGAACACCTTCTTGTTCGCACGCAGGAACTTGACCAGGGCTTCCTCCTGCTCGGGCTCGAGGTTGGCGCCTATGGTGAAGGTGGCGTTTGTGGACCCGTCCTCGTCGACAGGTATCTGCTTGGTCTCCGCCTTGTCTTGAGTGAACAACTGCTTCTTCTTGGTCGGCGCAGCCCCCTTGGGCTTGAGGGCTTCTGCATCGGCGGGCTGCGCCGCGGCCGCCGTCTTGAGGGCGAGCCCGAGCGCTCGCAGCGCACCTTCGGTATCCCCGGGCACGGTGAGGACGCCGCTGCTCCCGGGCATCTTCTTGAGGTTGTACCCTGGGTGGGTTGCGGCCATGAATTTGGATAATGCTAGATAGCCAAGGATGGCATTGTAGGGGAGGCCGATGGGGGCGATGTCGAAGTCGACCAGTTCCGTCGCGAAGTTGTCGAGGTGCCAAGGTCACCGGAAGCGGATTTTCCCCAAGGAGCTGGATGACCCTCCTCCTCGCCGAAAAAGGCCGGCTGGGCTACTGCCCGCTCCACGGGTATCTGAGAGGAGGTTGAAGGCCTCGACCGAGAGTACGTTGAGGCCGGCGCCGCCGTCGATGAGGGTCTGGTGACGGCAACTGGCATATGGTGGGTGTGCGAGCATGGGGAGCGCACCCAGCCGCCGCCGAGTTGGTGGGTTGGTCCCAGAGTCGAAGATCAGCCCGGCCGCGGCTCCGTCCGCCCGAGGGAGCCCTCGCCGCGTGGAGGCGGCGCCGACCCGGGCGGACGAATGCCTTGACATGGCGGCTGGAAGGCGGCGCTGCGAGCCGCCAGAGGGCTGCTGACGACCGGAGGAACCGCGCGACGGTGCGGGTGACGAGGAAGCTGTGCGGCTCCTCCCCTGGGGTCGCCGAGGAGTGCAGGGACGATGCTTGCTGCCCGTTCCCCGCCGGGCCGGTGGCGGTGTTGACAGCGGGCGGTGAGGAACGACGAGGGCGCCCGCTGTCGGAAGCCGTCCGGGCGACATGGGAGGCGAGGGTGGCTCAGCGCTCGGCGCGAGCCCGACGAGCATCGAACATGGTTCGCAGTGGTTGGGGAAGAACGAGGCGACGGAAGGCAGATTCCGCGCACCTACTACCGTGCGCCAAATGTCGGATTTCGGGTTCCAGACCCTTGAGGTTCAACACTGGGGTGCGCGCGAGATCCAACCTCCACCGTCTCGCACCTCGCCAATCGCTGGGACCTAGACTACTAAATGAGCGGCACAAGAGACACGAGATTTATCTTGGTTCAGGCCACCATTGTGGTGTAATACCCTACTCAAAGGTGTGGTGTGGTGGATTGCCTCTTGGGCTGATGAGGAACAATACAAGGAAGATCAGCCTCGTGAGGGTCTGTTCTTGGCGGGTGCGATGAGCTGCTAGGTGGTGCTCGATCGCTCTAGTTACTGGTTTCTTGATGAGGATTCGGATCTCCCTGCTGCCCTGGGGGTGGCTACTCCTATTTATAGGCGAAGGCCCTGGGCCTCTTCCCAAATATTGAGCGGGAAGGGCGCCAACAATTGGCCATTTGGAAGGGGAACAGCGGGTACACTTATCCTGACTAAAGTTGGTCCTCGCCGCCAAAGGCTCTAGTGATGATGCTGCTTGGGCTCCACGATGACTCCCTTCCACCGTTGGGCTGGTCTTGGTCTTGTTGCAATCAAACGGATGCCTTTGCTTGATGATCTCGCTGCGCTTGCTCCCTTTGCACCAAAGAGGAAAGGAGGACATCGCGGGCTGGCGCCTCGATCGGCGCCCTTGGTCGCCATGGCTTGCGTCATGGGCGCCTCGCGAGGTACCCTGCTTGAACTCTCCGCCTCCTCATGAGCCAGCCTGACGAGGCCGTGCCTGAGGAAGCTCCTTGTCGTCCGCCCCGCGAGGCTTGGCCCCTCGCAAGGGTCTTGAGCTTGCATTGATGAAGACGGGCCGTGCTGGGCCTCCTTCGAGCCACGCCGCAGGTCGCAGGCAGGCAAGTCTGGGGACCCCCGTTCCCAGAACACCGACAGAAGTAGCTCGAGAGGTCTTCTCGTGGTCATGATGTTCTTCATGGGGTGACTCCCTCCAACTTGTTTTCCTGCCTCACAAGCACTACAAAGTCTATCCTTGTCAAATATAACATCTTTTACTCCAAGGATATGATCACCTTTAATAAGCTTATCAAGATTTTGCATGCCCACATGACCTAGCCTTCTATGCCACAACCAGCCTTTAGAAGATTTAGCAATTAAGCAAGTTCTAGGTTGAGCCTTTTAGTGAAATCAACAATGTAAAGATCACCTCTACGTATACCGGTAAAGACCATTTTATGATTGTATCTTCGAAACACTTGGCAATCTACTTCAGTAAATAGGACATTGAAACCGAAATTAGCAAGTCTAGATACTGAAAGTAAATTGTACCCAAGAGATTCAACGAGCATGACATTTTGTATGGAGCTATCATGTGAGATGGCCACCTTACCGAGGCCAACCACCTTACCCTTTGAGTTATCACCAAAAGTGACATACTTTCGAGGGCCGTCGTTTTCAGCAAGCTCACGAAACATATCTTTGTCTCCGGTCATATGATCAGTACATCCACTATCAAGGACCCATTCCTTTCCTCCAGCCATGTAGCCACGAATATTAGCCATAAGACCAAAATGTCTCATTGCTTCATCAAGATCATAGTCACTATGATCATCCTCATCATAGTATCCATGTTCAACATCATCTTGTGATTGATCAACTCCTAGAGAGGGTAATTCATTAGATAAATGATCATCACAATGGTCATCTTTATGAATTCTAATAGCTTCGGAAATTATATTGCTAATAATTCCAACATCCCCTTCGGCACGCATGAGATCACGAAGCTCAAATAGACAATCATCAAACTTAGGATCACTAGTACTCATCTTACTCAAGGCAATAGACTTATGGAGAATTTTGTCTAAGTTTTGCAAGGAATAGTTTGGAAATCTTTCCTCAAGAAATCTCCATATAGTGTAGGCGCAATCAAGAGTAGGCAAACATCCAATCAAGTTTCTAGGCAATCCTCTAGTGATAAGATTAACAGTTCTAAGGTTGCGGATCATGTTATAGATTCATCAAGGGTAGGATGCAAAGGATCAACATGAGGTGCACAAGGGCTAGTAATGTACTTGTTCAAATGATATTCATTGAAAATCTCAAGCATCTCCTTTTTCCACTCATAAAAGAACTCTCCATCAAGAATAGGCACTCTATGTCTAAGACTCCCCAATGTAGACACATCCATCTTCCTCCAATGGTGATTAAACCAAAGCAATGGAGACCAACGCTCTGATACCAATTGAAAGGAACGAGAAGAGGCGTCTAGAGGGGGTGAATAGACTCTAAGAAGAAAAGTTGCGGTTTCTAATTTCCTTAAGTTGATGTGGAGTTTTGGCATAAGTTTAAACATTCACAATACATATCAAGCAAGCATGCCAAGAGTATATGAGCAGCGAAAAGTAAAGAATGTAAGTTGCAAGAATGTAAAGAGAAGGGATTGGAGTGTGCAGACGCAATTTGGAGACACGGAGATTTTTTATCCGTGGTTCCGATAGGTGGTGCTATTGTACATCCACGTTGATGGAGACTTCAACCCACGAAGGGTAACGGTTGCGCGAGTCCATGGAGGGCTCCACCCACGAAGGGTCCACGAAGAAGCAACCTTGTCTATCCCACCATGGTCGTCGCCCACGAAGGACTTGACTTACTCGGGTAGATCTTCACGAAGTAGGCGATCTCCTTGCCCTTACAAACTCCTTGGTTCAACTCCACAATCTTGACGGAGGCTCCCAAGTGACACCTAGCCAATCTAGGAGACACCACTCTCCAAGAAGTAACAAATGGTGTGTTGATGATGAACTCCTTGCTCTTGTGCTTCAAATGATAGTCTCCCCAACACTCAACTCTCTCTCACAGGATTTGGATTTGGTGGAAAGAATATTTGAGTGGAAAGCAACTTGGGGAAGGCTAGAGATCAAGATTTATGTGGTTGGAATGGGATATCTTGACCTCAGCACAAGTGTAGGTGGTTCTCTCTCAGAAAATATGTGTTGGAAGTGTAGGCATGGTCTGATGGCTCTCTCCACGAGTGAAGAGTGGGTGGAGGGGTATATATAGCCTCCACACAAAATCTAACCGTTACACACAAATTAGCAAACTCGGTGGGACCGATTCAGAGAACTCGGTCAGACCGATTTGGTTCATAATGTGACCGTTAGGCATTTCGGTGGGATCGATATAATCAACTCGGTGGGACTGATGTGCTAGGGTTAGGGTAAAACCTCATCTCTGTTTGACCGATTACACAAACTCGGTGGGACCGATTTGGGTAATAAGCAAAATAGAGAGTTGGCCAAGCAAACTCGGTGGGGCCGATTACATATCTCGGTGGGACCGGAATTATTGCAATAGGCAACAGAGAGTTTGCAAGCCATCTCGGTGAGACCGGGATCCCATCGGTGAGACCGAATTGATTAGGGTTTCTGGCAGTGGCTATGTCAACTGAACTCGATGGCGCCGGATAGAAAGATTCAGTGGGGCCGAGTTTGACTTTTTGGTTTGGGACATATGTGGATGTGAGAAAGTAGTTGAGGGCTTTGGAGCATATCACTAAGAACTTTGAGCAAGCAATCCATTAAGCAACACCTCATCCCCTCTTAATAGTATTGGCTTTTCCTATGGACTCAATGTGATCTTGGATCACTAAAATGAAAATGTAGAGTCTTGAGCTTTGAGCTTGAGCCAATCTTTTGTCCTCAGCATTTTGAAGGGGTTCCACATCCTCTAGTCCATGCCACTCCATTGTTGAACTTATCTAAAACATACTAGGTAGAAGCATTAGTCCAACAAGAGATATGTTGACATTAATTACCAAAATCACCCAGAGAGCACTTGTGCTTTCACCAGTCCACGTGGCGTCATTACAGTAAATGGAAACACGGAATGCTCTAGCCGTACAGAGGAGCACACCGCCGCCCTAGCAGCAGAAGCACATAACGTCCTTCTCAAGCAGCATTATAATCCGGCTGCCGAGCTCCTGGGCATCATTAAGAGGGTTCGGATCACACTGCAACAGGACTGCTCGGCTCGTCACGAGCCGAATTAGCAATTTGGCCTCCGTCCCAGCCCCGATGAGGCAATGGCATTAATACCGCGCGTACATAAACTACGCACTCAAAACCCCATGGGTATTAACGGAGGCATAACTCGTTCGCGATCCACAAGTATGGCTTGACCGACCCTGGGATTCACACGCTTTTACTTTTTCTTCTTTACGGGTTTTCTTCTCTTTTCGAGGTCTATACGGACAACCCGCTTGCAGAACACACCAAGGAGGCAAGGAGCTCTGGCTTACAAGGGAATCCCCAGGTGGTCTCTACTAAACGATTGCCATACTTTCTTTTCATACCCGCACGTAGCTCGCCCTTGGTTGCGGCATGTTAAATAGCCTTACTTGCTTATCGCATTACTTGTACAAAGTACGCCTCGACGTACTAGTTACATCACAATGGTGAATACACGGTAGCGTCAGCTTGTTATTTCATTTTCCCATTTCCTCACCTCGATATTAATTACTCATTGCACACGTACACCATGGTACGTATTACTACGCCAGGGGCTTCATTACACCCAACACTACGGCAATAAAAAGTCTGAAACTTTTATAGTATAGTTCGGCACCCCGAACTTATAGCATTATATGCATCGGCTCTGAATCATGTCTTTGGTCAATAGTTGGGTTGCCCGTCTCCTGTGCTTACTACCTTACGTTCCGCTATATCGGCTAGGGTAGTAAAGGGAGAACTAATGCGATTGTGTCCCGGTTCTTCCGAACGAGCACCTCAGTAGAGAAAGCCAAAAACTGACTGTCATGATGCGGCGAGAGCCGGTCAGCTGTTCAAGAGGTTCCAAATCGTTAGAGATTTTTTCCGCTTCTTGCGAAGAATCGGTTCCTCCGATTAGGCGTATAGAGCCCCTAGTTCGGTCTTCTGAATACCAGGGGCTTCGCCAACTTTCTTAATTGTCAAACTCATATGGCTAAGTGAGGGAGGTAAAGGCCGCATAGTCTGATTGCCTTGTTCGTTGCGCTAAACACCTCCTTTAAGGACCAGAATGTGGAGTAAAGAGTGTTTAGATTTATCCCGAACACCCCGCATTATCTACGTAAAGGTATAAAGACGACAGGTCAACCCTCAGATTTAATAAACGGCCGCACAGGAGATAAAATTTAAATCATAAGCATTATACTATATAACATCATTGCTCCATATTACAGGGCAAGGTAATACACATGTTCTCATGGGAATATGATATCCTTCGAACATTGCTCCGCCACAAGGCGGGACCCCTCCAGGACACCATCAAAATAGAGCTCGGGCTGACGATGCTCCTTGCCCTCCGGCGGCCCCTCGATCATTAGCTTCTTGGCATCCAGCTTTGCCCAATGCGTCTTGACGCGGGCAAAGGCCACACGCGCACCTTCAATACAGACTGACCGCTTCACGGCCTCATAAGCCACTGCACAAGTCCGAAGTAGCTGCTAGGTATAGGACCGGTAGGCCATAGCCGGACTATCAGGTCCTTCATGGCTAGCTCTGCCAACCTGTGCAGCTCGACCAACTGCTTTAGCTGGTCGCTGAAGGGCACCGGATGTTCGGATCCCAGATATTGGGACCAGAATAGCTTCTCCATAGACATCCCTTCTTCGGCTCTATAATGCTCGGCAAGATCTCGATACATTTGTGTGGCGATCTGAACGCCTCGAAAATCCAAATTCAGGATAAGTACAAGGAATGTTTCTTCTACATACTTGATATGCATGATGAAAGACTTACCGCCATAATCTTCTTGGCACTTTGAATTCCACGAGGGCGCCTGGCTTCGGCTCGTGCATCCTGCGCGCTCTGGCGGGCCTTTGCCAATTCAGACTCTTGCGCCTTACAATCGCGCTCCAAGGACTCAACTCTCTCTATCGCGCCCTGGAGCTGTTGCTGCGCCTCGCCAACCCGGGCCTCGTGCTTCTCGCGTGAGGCGTGTTCCTTGGCCGCTTTGTCCTCGGCCTCGGCTAGCGCCTTCTTAAGGGCTGCCACCTCGGCCGTGGGCCCTAATAAAGTTTATGACACTTTAGTCCGATCGGACTATTCATTTTTTCGGAATGTACCCATAGGTTACTGCATACCTTGGCTATCCTCCAGCTGCTTCTTCACGAGGCCGAGCTCCTCCTCGGCCCGCTCCAGTTTCTGCTTCAGTCCGGAGACCTCCGCAGCACGAGCAGTGGCAGCCTGCAGCGATACCTGCTTATTCACATAGACAACTCATATTAGACTCCTGCGATATTTATCTTGATCCTCTGTTCGGCTTTTCCTCCCGAACACCAAACAGAGCATCAGGAGCTACTGTCTATGCTGTGATATTTTTCCTACAATCACATTACTTACCTCAAAGCCCGTTAGAAGGCTAGTGCAGGCTTTGGCCAGTCCGCTTTTGACGAACTGAACCATCTCTATTACCGTGTCCATAAGGACACGATGTTCATCCACGATAGAGGCGCCTCATAGCGCCTCCAGCAGATTATCCGGTGCCTCTGGTTGGACAGAGGTCACCGGTGGAACAGGCACATTCCCTCCTTGTGGGGAATGCCGTTCGCTAGACCCCGGAGCTGTGTAGATCTCCGGAATGGTATCCGGCTGAGGTCCGAAAGGAACTCGGGCCCCGTCACCAGTTCCCGTGGGGACTTTTTCCCCCATATGTCCGGCGGCCGAGGAGTCATCATGGGGCGTCACCCCGATGATCTCCGGAATCTCCCCCTGGCCTGGGAAAGTCTTTTTGGACACCACCTCATCATCACCCTTGGGTGAGACGGAATGAGCAGGTGGCGGAGACATGCTAGCCATCTCCTTCGAATCCAGCGAATCCTCTGTCAAGGATCGCGGGGAGCCATCGCGTGCCGGATTGCAGTGACAAAGTTTACAATATGTCAATATTACAAACCAGGAAGGCCAGACGTTTGCGGATTCTCGTACTTATGAAGCGGCCAGAGGCTTGGTCCGGCGAGGTCGCTACGGACTGCTGTCAACATCCCACGCGGAGTTATCCGCGAGGGAGCCTTTAACCCTCTTAGGCGCTTTCGCTTCCGGACTCGTGGGGGCCGCTCTTTTCTTCTTACCCACCTCAGGTGGGGAGTCGTCTTCTTCCTCCTCTTCGTCGTCGTCGTCGGTGGACGAAGAAGAAGTCTCGTCTTCGGACGTCATGTCCGGAGCGCCTTTTCGGCGAGGGCCCTTCTTGGCCCCTTTGGCCGCTTTCCTGGCCGTCTTCTCTGGCACCTCATAAGGTGCGGGAAAAGCATTTTCATCAGTAATGGGAATTCTTGGTCTTCGGGCAGCGGAGCCGGACAGTTAATCCCCTCTGCTACCTCGATCTAGGCTTGAAAACATGGATGGGAAAGCTTAGGCTTTACCTCAAAATATGCCAGTAAAAGGTATGCCTTGAAAACATGAAATAACTTACCGAATTGGCTCGGCGCTTTAAGCTAAGCCCGCGATCCTCGGTCATAGGCGGCGGCGTCTCGCCGGCCTTGAAACGCACTCTCCAAATGTCTTCGTGCGTCGTGCCGAAGAGCTCTTGCAACGTCTGGTGCTTGGCCGGATCATACTCCCACAGATAGCAAGTCCGGCGTTGGCACGGAAGGACCCGACGAATGAGCATGACCTGGACCACGTTGACAAACTTGATTTTCCTGTCTATCATGTTCTGGACGCACGTCTGGAGCCCAGTCAGCTCGTCCGAAGGACCCCAGGTTAGGCCCCTCTCTTGCCAGGAGGTGAGCGGCATCGGGGTTCCGGATCGGAATTCGGGGGCCGCCGCCCAGTTGGCATCGCACGGCTTGGTGATGTAGAACCACTCCAATTGCCACCCCTTCACCATCTCTGCGAATGAGCCTTCGGGCCAGGTGACGTTGGGCATCTTGCCCACCATAGCGCCTCCGCACTCTGCTTGTTGACCGCTCACTACTTTTGGCCTCACATTGAAGGTCTTCAGCCACAGGTCGAAGTGAGGTGGGATGCGGAGAAAAGCCTCACAAACGATGATAAATGCCGAAATGTTGAGGATGAAGTTGGGGGCTAGGTCGTGAAAATCCAGCCCATAGTAAAACATCAGTCCACAGACGAATGGATGGAGAGGGAATCCCAGTCCGCGGACAAAATGTGTGAGAAACACAACCCTCTCATGGGGCTCTGGAGTAGGGACAATCTGCCCCTTGGCCGGGAGTCGGTGAACGATCTCCTTGGCTAGGTATCCGGCCTCCCGGAGCTCATTGATGTCCTTTTTCTTAACGGAGGAGGCCATCCACTTGCCTCCAGCTCCAGATCCGGACATGTTTGGAGTGCTTTCTTGGACGAAGAAAAGCTAAAGCTTGGGCGCTGGAGCTCAAGGACGGAAGGGCTGAGGGAAAGAAAGGGCGTGGGTGAGAAAAGGGAATCCTTACCCCCTTTATAGAGGCCGCGAATATCAAACGCCTCCCCACTCGCCTTAAACTCACCTGTTCCCAAGGGCCGCGCAAATGGCACGGTTGGGTTACCCACGCCCGCATTGATGAGGATCCCGCAATAAGGGAACACGATCTCTGCTTTGACAGGACGTGCCAATTACAACCGCGTCTCGAAATGTGGGATGGCAGATGAAAAACGGTTCGAAATTATGACCGGACAGACGTGATGTCGTGTTGTAAAAAAGCTGTCAACAGATTAGATTCGTGCAAATATTATATTCTCTCTGCGGTTGTGTGCGGATGTGTTACAGGCCCGGATACAATCATCGCATCTGAAGACTATCGTGGAGTTCAGAAAAAGGGGAACCCGCCTTGCAATGCCGAAGACAATCTGCGCGTAGGACTCCTCGTCATTGAAGCAAAGTTCAGGGGCTACTGAGGGAGTCCTGGACTAAGGGGTCCTCGGGCGTCCGGCCTGTTATTCATTGGGCCTGACTGATGGGCTGTGAAGATATGAAGGCCGAAGACTGTACCCGTGTCCGGATTGGACTCTACTTGGCGTGGAAGGCAAGCTTGGCGACCGATTATGAAGATTCCCTCTGATAACCGACTCCATGTAACCCTAGATCTCTCCGGTGTCTATATAAACCGGAGAGCGAAGTCCGGATAGACATATACACATTACCATAGTCATACAGGCTAGACTTCTAGGGTTTAGCCATTACGATCTCGTGGTAGATCAACTCTTGTAACACTCATATTCATCAAGATCAATCAAGCAGGAAGTAGGGTATTACCTCCGTAGAGAGGGCCCGAACCTGGGTAAACATCGTGTCCCCCGTCTCCTGTTACCATCGATCCTAGACGCATAGTTCGGGACCCCCTACCCGAGATCCGCCGGTTTTGACACCGACAAAGGGCCCCGTGAGAACAAATCACTCCTGCCTGGCGCCTAGTGGCTGGGTCATGCACTTTGATGGTGCCTTCTCCAGGCAGAGTGCGGGGGTTGAGGTCTTACTTACCTCGCAACCGGAGACAAGCTCTATGACACTATCCATCTCTGCTTCAAACACTATGAAAAGGTCTCCAACAACATTGCGGAGTATGAGGGCCTCATGGCTGGCCTCAAGGCCGCCTCTACCCTAGACGTCAAGCGCCTCACCGTCAAGGGCGATTCTCGGCTCCTCGTCAACTTCTGCAACAAAAAATACAAGCCCAAGAACGAGCACATGGCATCCTACCTAGAGGAGGTACTAAGCTTGAGAAGCATTTCCTTGGCTTGGAGTTGTAGCACATCTCGTGCTGCGTCAACAGGGAGGCCGGCAACCTCGCCAAGCGAGCTCTCGCCGTGAGCCCCAGAGCCTAGGCGCCTTCAAAGAAAGGCTCCTCAAGCCATTAGCAGCGCCACCTGCCATTGGCACAACGCTGCCTCACGAAGAGCTTCCTCCCACGCCGTCCACGGGCGTGCTGGGCTGTGGCCTAGCCTCAGGAGCCCGCCTGCTGCTTGCACTGGAGCCTCAAGCAGACAGCTGGGCTAGGGAGTTCAAGCTCTCCCCACGGAGGATGCGGAGGCGGAGCGCGTCATCCAGCAAGCCACCGCCTACTGGTTGCAATACGGCGAGCTGTACTGCAGGAGCCCCAATGGCGTCTCGTTGCAGTGCATCTCAGAAGAGCAAGGGCGCGAGCTGCTTGCCGACATCCACGGGGAAGATTGCGGGCACCACTCCTTGTCGCGCACCCTCGTCGGCAAGGTGTTCCGAAGGGGCTTCTATTGGCCCAATGTGCTCCGCGCCGCCACTGAGCTGGTCCAACCCTACGAAGCCTACCAATTCCACGCCAAGCAGATCCACCAGCCAGCGCAGGGGCTCCAAACGATCCCACTCTCATGGCCCTTTGCAGGCTGGGGGATGGACATACTAGGGCCCTTCTCTCGTGCGGGTGGTGGCTACCGCTACCCCTACGTCGCCATCGACAAGTTCACCAAGTGGGCGGAGGTCGAGCCCGTGCGCACCATCCCGGCCGACTGTTAAGTTCATCAAGAGCCTCTGAGCCGATTTGGCGTCCCCAACTGCATCATCACCGACAACGGCGCCCAGTTCACTAGTGGCCTCTTCAAGTCCTACTGCACCAACCTTGGCACGCAGATCTGCTAGGCCTCTGTGACTCACCCACGAAGCAACGGCCAGGCCGAGCATGCCAACGCTGAGGCCCTCAAGGGCCTTAAGATAAAGGAGCTTCAAGAAGAAGCTGGCTGGCTGGATGAGCTGCAGTCTGTGTTGTGGTCCATCCGCAAAACTGGCGACTAAGCCTACTGGCGAGACCCCCTTCTTACTCGTGTACGGGGCCGAGGCGGTCCTCCCCTCAGAGCTTAAGCATGGCTCCCCGCGAGTCCTGGCGTTTGCCAAAAAAGCGCGTCAGGGCGGCTCATGGGAGGCCGATCTTCTGCTCCTCGAGGAGGCCCGCCGCCAGGCCGCCCTTCACGCCGTAAGGTACCAACTGGCCTTGCGTCGTTACCACAGTCACAACATCCTCCCTCGTACCCTCGAGGCCGGAGACCTCATCCTACACCGGATCGTCTTCGAAGAGGGGCTCCACAAGCTCTCATCTATGTAGGAAGGCCCATTCAGGGTTCCCCATGTCTCCAGGCAGGTGCAGCCCGCCTGGAGACGGAGGACGGGGTTTCTTCAACTCATGTTTGCATGTTACACCGTGTGCTTTGCCTATTCACTGAATCGGAAGTTTTAGTGAAGTATGCCTGATAGGATCACCATGCCTACAACCGGCGCAGCGAAGCTCGCAAAATGCTTCTAGTATATATAATATGAAACTACATTTTTTCCATAACTAGGAAATGTGCCCGTGCGTTGCAACGGGAGAAACAAAATCCTTGCACACTCGTAGCTACCAATTCAATTTTGTTGTCATTTCTCCTTTTCATCACCATCGCTAATGGGGCTCATATTGTCCATTTATTCATGACAAACGTGATCAATCCCAGGATGATGTGCTTTTCATCATACTTTGGCACAACGTTTGTGCGTCGCTATAGAGTAAACGGTCAAGAATGAGTCCTCTTCCTCATGTGTTGGTGACCGGTGCAAGCGGGTTTAGTGCGGCAGGCTTGCCTAAGGCGGCATGTGACCGGAATCATGAGGTCCTCCTCGTTGATCTGGAGTATATAGCAAAAAGGATGCCATATTGAGCTTGCCACTATCATACTGTAGCGGTAGTCAATCCACCGTCATTTAAGTCATTTAGATCATCACCTTGTCGACAAGTCATGGATGCCATTGGAGCACTATCGAACTTTAGTCACATACGCATTGTAAATATATGGATGACTGGTGCAAAGGTGACAAATAATACACCGATCAAAATTGTTACCTTTTTACGTTAATTTGATGCAAAAGATGCACCCCGGTCGCATCAGATGTATAGGAAAAACAATCGATCGCTCTCTTTCTTCATTCTCCATCCTTATTAATTCTCATGTCCGTGTATTTTTTTCCTTTTCTCTCTCTTCCATTCTTTATTTCTTGTGCAATACGAGTGACTCCTTTTATATGCAATTAGCATATATTTCTTCTCTTTCTTTCCTTTCTCAGCAGCGACTCCTTCCTTCTTTTATTTTTCCTTTCTCATTCCTTCTTAATTCTCATGCAATTAGTGTTTCCTTTCTCTCGCTTTCCTTTCTCATTCCTTCTTAATTCTCATGCAATTAGTGTTTCCTTTCTCTCGCTTTTCTTTCTCATTCACTCCTTATTTCTCAAGGAGCAGCGACTCCTCCTTCCTTCTTTTATTTTTCTCATGCCCCTCTATTTGGCCGACCCAAATCTCATTCTTCCTTAGTTAATCCTTGAGGCTCCTTGTTGATTATCATACAACTCATAGACCTATATAAATCAGTGGAGTTAAATTGAAAAGGGCGAGGTGGGACTAATTATCTGGCAAACAAATAAGCCTATTTTGTTGGCTGCGTCCTTGGAGTGGCCCAACTCGGCCCACGTGTTCGAGGAAATAAATGTTCAAATAGATTAAGTTTTATGCAAATAATGTGAAAGGCAACCTAGCCGAATTGGCAGGCGGTGCTAGGCCTAACTCTGATCGACCCGGGTTCGAATCCGGTTAACGCTATTTTTTGCAAATTTTTTTCTTTTGGCGTTCCAAGGATGGCAAAACAAACGACCGATGTTCGAAAGCGTATTGTGACGGTGAACCCGACAAAGTCAATCCGTGTTTTATTATTAGGGAAAGATAATGAATGTTATTATATCTTTCCAGCACGGGTTCACCGTCGCGACGCTTTTACAGAAAAGCCCCTGCTGTTGTGGGAATTGAACCCGCGCTCCTTTTTTAAGTGGCTAAGGTGAAAAACGTTTCAATATTGCAAAAAGATCCTATAGTTTTTGGTATTCAACCCATGCTCCTTTTTGAAGTGGCAGCACACACGAGCAGATGCGTGCTCTCTGCGCTGCAACTGCTAGCAAGATTACAGAAAAGCCCCTGCTGTTGTGGGAATTGAACCCGCGCTCCTTTTTTAAGTGGCTAAGGTGAAAAACGTTTCAATATTGCAAAAAGATCCTATAGTTTTTGGTATTCAACCCGTGCTCCTTTTTGAAGTGGCAGCACACACGAGCAGATGCGTGCTCTCCGCGCTGCAACTGCTAGCAAGATTGCTGATGATCTTATGTTGTGGTCCAACAGGTATTCAAATGAAATTAAGAAAGGGCTCTTTATGGATTGGAGCACTATGTTGTATCACCTATTTGTGAGATTGTAATTTTTCCCTCCTTTTTGTTTCTATTAATCCCACTGTACGTTTACCTTTGTATACTTCTCAGTTTTATGAAGTGGTTCAGGCCGGCGTAAGCATGCTATTGTTCCTGGAAAAAAACCGGCGAGTGATGCCTCACCCTCTCTGAACTGAATATTATGTGCTTTTGTACTACTCGAAGAAGGTAAATAGTCTCTTATGCGGTTCATTTTTCCATTCGAATGCACTCATATTTTGATGGATTAGTTAAAACATAAAACCTGCAATTCTTTCTAGAGTCCTGATATATTATTTTTTCAGCCAAACACAGTGAAGCTTCTCTGTTGGCTAGCATCCCTGATGGGAAATTTGTTGTCTTGCTGATGGAGAGATGGAGTTGGAGTGGCGGCTCAAAACTCTAATCTTGTTGTCTTGTTCGGTGAAGTGATTGCAACATTGTTTTGTTTTGTTCTATGCATGCTTCCATGCCGGTTGAAGTGATTCTGCCAGTCAATTGTATGAACTTAAGTTACCTGTGTCATATGAGACTGCTGCTACTAGGAACTCTTAGGTTATCATTTATTTTTATGGGTATACTCATGGCCTGATGCATTATATGGCTATTATTTGTGTCAACTTTAGTGTTACTATAACTTTTATTTTTGTTGTAACTGTAGAAAAATAGATGGCAGAACTGAACATTGCAGAGGATTTTGATAATCGACCTTATAAAAAAGCAAAAATTTCCGAATCAGGTGTTTTGGAGCCATCACCAACCATGAAACATTATCTCCAGTTTCTGAATGTTTTGGATAAATCGTGCCGGGATCAGATAATCAAATAGATCGTGATCCATTGCCATCAACTCCGTCCGCAACTATCTCGACATTACCTCTGATTTTTGAATTGATGCATGAAAGAAAAGTTTCATTACATGATGATAAGGAACAAGATGTGAACATAAACAAATCAAAGTTGATGAGACATATGATTATCTCCCACAAGGTAATTTTTTGATTTATTACATGTACTTCTGTATTCAATATTTTCTTAAATTATTTGACTTTTTGCACATTATGCATTGACTGACCATGATCTATGTGCCCATATAGCAATAGAATCATCTTTGGAAAAACAATTACTTGTGGAGATAAATGAAAGTTCCATCTTACAAAATCAACTGATGTGCTGGTTGAAATTCTCATGTTGGATAATATTGCTTTTACTAGCAGTTGAAGTGCTCTTGTTATTTTATTTCCACAAATATCACCATGTTTTGCTATTGACCTAATGCTATATTCCTTGACTGAAAGCAAACCCTTTAATTGCAGCTGTACTAAGCATTATTTCCGTCTATATATTGTCATGATTTTTTTAATAGCTGTAGTGGTGTTCTTATTATTGTTAGGCACTTTGGTGTCTCAGCAACCAGGTCGCCACCGACCACCACGATGGCTCGCCGCGATGCCCTCCCGCCACCCTATATACGACACCAGTGGCGAGATGGGCGGGATCTTTTTGGCATGCCGGCACACAGGAACGACACACACCATACAACCTGAAGGATATGTTCATCAGGCTTGACATGACCCTCACCGACGCCGCATTGCCGCCTCTGTTGCTGGAGATCAGCCAAAGAGTTAGCTTGTTGCCGCTTTGCTTCAATGGTTGCTTCAATGCTCTTCAAGACTCTCCGTAATGAGCAGCTGATGGTGCTTGAACGAAACAATTGATCGGGAAATGGGTAGTGTTGTGCTGGTGGTCATGTATCAGCCCACTATCTATAAAACACCTAAGATGATTCTTCAGGACCCGATATATTCCAATTACTCATTTGGGTCTTCTTCTTACTGTGATACATGGTTTTACTTAGTAATCTTAAGATCAATTTGTTCGTTTATAACTGCGTGTAGAGCACAGAACCCGATCTTGCATGTGGCCGATTTAATTTGTTTACTGAAGAAATTAGTTTAAAAATGTTCACAGTTTTACACACGTTCACACTATTTTTGTTTCAAAAAATTATTTTTGCACTTTTTTCAAAATCATAAAAGTTCCCAAGAAAAGTTCCATTTTTACTAAAAAAATCATTTAGAAATGTACAAAAATATCAAAACATTCTTTAAACAAAAAACACGTGTTAAAAATGTGATTTTTTGGAAGAAATGTTCTAATTTTCATAAACGTTTATTATTCTTAAAGAAGTGTTCCAATTTTTATGTAAACCTTAACTTCTATTAAAAATAAGGAAATTTTCATGTTTTCCAGAAAAGCCAAAAAAATGATTGACAAACTATTCCATGCAAAACTGCTTTTCCATCTGATGAAGAATGCTAAGTTGGCTTCTTCATGTCCAAAATTAATTCTACAAAAAGTAATAACCAGTTTTACCTTATTATTGATGTTTAAAAAAATTGGATATATAAAATGGTGTACAATGAAATATGAATCAGGTTGTGCCTCTTTTTTCGCCCAGTGCAACGCACGGGCATTTGTACTAGTTGATTTTAATGTGAATGTTGATACTTTTTTTTATAAGTTTGATCAAATCATGGATATTTTGACTTTAGACAAAACTTATACGCAGACTAAAAAAGACAGGAGGGAGTACTTATAAACACGTCCCACGCCAATCCTTTTCAGCCACATGATCTAATCTCACAGAATACATGCGTATGCCGTCGTCGTAGTCAAAAAGTGTAGCTGCACTTTAGAGCATTTGGGTTAAAGATACAAATATAATGAACAGGGCCTGTTCACGTAGAAAACCGAGCACGTACATCGTATTAACATATATATAAACTCAGCTTGAAGGGCAGCCATACAAGAAACGCAAAGCCGACTCGAAACAAACTGAAACTTGCCTCCCAACGCATGTTGCACAATGAGAGTTAGGATTTACATAGAACAGTAACCCTACTCATCCTTAAGAGTAAACCAACTTTCGGACTGGAGCTCACCGGGCATGCTAATATAGCCAATAAGGCTCTCATCTCCAAAACATCAGCGAATGTGCCTGCTAACTGCAGACTCGCACATCGATATCAATAAACTTCATTTCTTGGTTGGACTTGTATCACCAAACTTTGGTAGTGTCAAAAGCGTGTTCAACCGGGTGAAGCCCTCCAATGACCTCTCATCTCCACTTATATTTGGGTCACATTCATCATCGGCATCCTCTGGAATTACCCTTTTACTGAAGTGCTGGGGGGTCCTTAATCGCGGTGGCATCCCTGGACTAGATCCAATTCCCTTGCTAGCAACAGAAAGCCCTGATAGCCCACCTGCAGCCGCATCTTTGCTCAGGAAAAGGCAGATCACTGCACAATCATCCGTTTTGGAGGTTGGGTACTTGAATTTCCAGGTCTGATTTGCTAGATCAACAACAGCACGGGCTGCGCCAGAACGGCCAGAGCATGAGGCAACAACTTCCACCACTTCCTGGTTGGACAAAACATCCCACACCTGTAACCAGAGTGCAATTGGGTATTAGAGTATATTAACAGATAGGCGGTGCATTTATTGAATCAGAAGAAACTATTGTTTCCCCATCGAGAACAAGTCACGCAGAAAGCAACAAGTTATTTATTTATTTTTGTTTGGTTACCCCATCAGTGGCAAGGACAACGAACTGATCCTTCTCCATGATTCGCCTATAGGTGACCTCAGGTACAGAGATCAGCCCAAAATCCTTTAGACAAAAATCACCAAAAGCTCGTGCCATTGCTAGGCCTGGAGAGTTGCAATTGGGAAGCCAAAGGCGAGCCACATCTGGTTCATCCTGGTGAGCAAAGACCCGTCCATTACATCGCTTGATCCTCCTAGCCTCTCCTGTTAAGATATTAACATTTCGTTATGGCTCAAATAACATTCATCACGACAGTAGGAACAGATGTTTTTTAGGAGACAGGCTCAGAAGGGAACTAGTGTTTAGTTCGAACAGACATTAATAGACTAACCTACTAGAGAAAACGGTGCGTTCACCTAGCTACATGTCCCACACTGACATAAACAAAACAACCTTCATAACTGCAGCTAGAGAGGACCAACGATTGTCGCAAGGGAAACTATTTCCCGGGTAATGAATCCGCACGGCACATTAGTAGATCAAAACCATATGACACAAAGGTCAAACCATATCGGTAAAAAGCAAACTGACAAAAGCGCGTTTGTGTCTCTGTATAATTATATTTATATATACAAGACTATTTTTTGTACTCCTAGAGGTATGTACTCCCACATTCAAATATACCTCTTAAACAAGCATATTATACCTCTTTATCATTCTCAATATACCTCAATGCAAGTTTTGCGAAAAAACATCACCGAAGCCCATAGTTTATACGGTATTACCTTTTTTACGTACAAAAAATGCAGTTTACTTGTAAATAAAATAAAATATGTGGTCTGATAATTTTATATCAAACAGTTAAAGATTGACTTTATCTACATTTTTAGGAGAGCCATCTACATAAAAGCATTCCAGCAGAGCCCCTATTCTAAATTTTAGAAATAGTGGTGGAAAAACTCCGCCAATGTTATCTCAACATAGCCGGTGCCAGGCCTTGGTAAAGGAGAATGGTTGTGATAGACTTGGCGAGCCAACATCAAAACTCAGCCACACTTATGGAAATGGAACCCGGAAGAAAATGGACAAGGGTCGGGCCGTCACCCCCTTGGTGGCGCGCCATATCTTCATCTGGATACATCGACAACCGGCTCGTCGCATCCTTCGTGGCGCGCTACATCGACAACCGGGTGTAGTGAAAAATGAGCAAGGGTCTTCGCATTTGACTCGATGTATGTGAAGGGGAAGTAAGCTAGCCAAGCCTAGTAGGATCCGCTTAGGTAGCTGCAATGTAGGGCCCTTAACAGGTAAGTTACGGGAGCTAGTTGATACAACAATGAGGATAGGTGTTGATATCCTTTGCGTCCAAGAAACCAAATGGAGGGGACAGAAGGCGAAGGAGGTGGAGGATACCGGCTTCAAGTTGTGGTACACGGCGACAACTATTGGCGAGAAGCTCTTCATAGGAGGAGACCTAAATGGCCACGTGGGCACATCTAACACAAGTTTTGAAGGGGTGCATGGGGGCTTTGGCTATCGCATCAGGAATTAAGAAGGAGAAGATGTCTTATGCTTTGCTTTAGCCTACGACATGATAGTAGCTAACATCCTCTTTAAAAAGAGAGAATCACATCTGGTGACTTTTAGTAGTAGTCAACACTCCTGATTGATTGTGTCCTCTCGAGAAGAGAAGACATGCGTGCTTGCCTAGATTGTCAGGTGATACATGAAGAGAGTGCTGTCCCTCAACATAAGCTTGTGGTGGCTGACTTCCGTTTTCGGATTCGTGTCTTGTGGGATAAGCGTGCCAAAGTCACTAGAACGAAGTGGTGGAAGCTTAAGGGGGAGGCAGCTCAGGCTTTCAAGGAGAGGATCATTAAGGAGGGCCGTTGGGAGGAAGGAGGTGCTCTGTCTTATTGCATCCCCATTGAGGTGTGAAGAGGCCTCGGAGACATAGCGATAGTATGCTAACTAAGCTTTTCAGCCTCATTTTTCAGGCAAACAAGGTGTCAGAAGAATGGGGACGGAGTATATTAGTACCAATCTTCAAGAACAAGGGGGAAGTTCAAAGTTGTACTAATTACCGTGCAACTAAGCTGATGAGCCATAGAATGAAGCTATGGGAGAGAGTCGCTGAGCACCGCTTAAGAAGAATGACAAGCGTGACCAAAAACCATTTCGGTTTCATGCCTGGGAGGTCGACCATGGAAGCCATTTTCCTGGTACGGCAGCTTATGGAGAGATACAAGGAGCAAAAGGACCTGCATATGGTGTTCATTGACTTGGAGAAGGCCTACGGTAAGATACCGCGGAATGCCATGTGGTGGGCCTTGGAGAAACACAAAGTGTAGCTGCGATCTGGGGTCTACGTATGGTAAACCATAGATGGGAATGAGCACAATCTAAAGGCCTCCCTAGTGTAGTTGTGAATCAAATGTTCATCATTTGCATGCAAATAACGATGATTGTACCATATCCATCATGTCAAACATAATATAGAAGTTATCCACAACTAAAAACAAAACTGCTTTATTTCCAACTTTTGTTTCTGCAGTAAAAAATGTTGTGAAGTTACTACCATGGTTATCAGCAAGAACAAGGTGAAAATTCTAAGTCGTCACTCTTCAAATCTTAGGAATATAAACATATATAAAATGATTGGAGACAAGGAAGAGATAACATACATTCTTGTTCTGAGAAAATGAGCAAGAATGTACCAATTCAGCAGCAACAGAAAAAGAATCATTCAATTAATGGCATCACATAAACAGTCACAGGTAGTAGGATTAAGCCAACACATTAAACAGAAGAGATACAATATAGAAGATTCATTAATTTAAACTTGAGAGTGAAAGATATTTACTTGGATGATCAGGTTTTAGGTCAACTGTCAACTGATGGGCAACCAAATGACCGTTCTGATCTCTAGTGCCTAATACAGCTCTAGAGTCACCTAGATTCCCAACAATAAGATCCTGACCCTGATGGTATAGAGAGGAAAAAATCAATTGCTCATACCTGGAATTTTTGAGTAATTAAAGCCATTCAAGGAATAGGTTCCACTGTACCTGTTTAATTAAAGTAACTGCGGTAGTTCCACTGCAAATGCTATCTATGTTCCGATGTAATTTAAGCTCCTTATCCATAACTCTAAAAGCTTTTCGGAAAGACTCTTTCATTGAGTCAAAGAATTCTAGATGTTCTTCTTTCTGTGCGGTGAATGTGGAAGATTTGTCCTCTGCATCTGGGTATGGAGATAAACTCTCTTCTAAAACTGATCCATCTGAATTGCTGGTTGGGCTCTCTCCATAGTCACAATATATCAAATCACACAGCTTCAAAGGGAGAGTATCTCTTACTTTCCGCGCGACGAGATGGCCATGTGGACCATGACCATCAAAAACTCCACAAAATACTGTGTCTGATCTCCCATTGAAGTTCTGTACATCATGCCCCAAGGCATCCAAGAGCAGGAAAAGAAGGAGGCAAACATCAATATCCATTTGTCAAGTATCTATATAATTTAATGGAGAATGCTACAGCGCGAATGCAACGGCGACGTTGACAACCACCTGATGTCAATGCAACACGACGTTGACATCCACCTCATGTCAATGCATGCTCACCCATCACACTCTGCGGAGTCGGTCGTGCCACAAGACCAGGCTCCATGCGTTCACTCGATACAATTGGCATGACTTAATTCATAAAGAGTGTCGAAAGTGGAATGAGTTAGAAGAAAAGGTCACTATTCTGTTATTCTTTTGATGTGCACGCAACTGTTGGATTCAAATAAACGGTTCACACAAGGGGGTACTCTTTGACTGGGCGAGTCATTTATCTGATCCTGCATTTGCAAGCATGCCTCATTCAAGCATGGACAGTTTCATCTAGAACATAACCTCATGGCCTAAAACGCATAATAATCAATGACCACCTTAACTAAGAGACGGCATATGGGTAAGCAAGATGGTTGCCATATCCAACAAATAAGTCTTCATAGTTCATATGAAAGTATGGAAGTGGGAAAGATGGTGGCCAATACTTAATCCTCCATCAGTTAGAGCAAGAAACATCTTCCATGAGCAACATTCATAGCCATCGAGTTGTTTCTTTTCAAATATCAAGCCGACATGTAGTCTCGTGTTGGCTAAAACAAGTTGGATCATTATGCCTTGTTTATCCTGTGAAAGCCCCTCAAGTTGTTGGCAATTCATATTTTTTATTTTATTAATGTATCATTTTACCTTGACGTTGCCCGATAAATAAACAACCCCTAATTGTTGACGATACTTCAACTCCCAGAAAACTATTTTACTACGCAAGCTCATTAGTAGCCATTATCAAATAAAGAAGAAATGAACATCCAGAGCACCAAAAGTGTAAATAAAGGGATCTTGTTGTGCAGATACCTCCCACGCGACCATGGCGTCTTGGTTGGTGCCCTTCTTCCCCTGCCGCGTGAAGAGGCAAGCCACATTGCCAGTCCCAATCCCGGCAATCCTCCCGGGGGCCTCCTCCCCCCTCCTCCTGCCTCCTCCCACCTTCGCGGGTAGTGCCGCCACCTCCATCGGCCGCTGGTCTGCCGGCAGGCACGACCCCATCGCCAGCGCCCTCACCACATCCTGCAGGCAATCCAGGCACCCGCCTCCACCGCCCCCTCCCCCACCCCCCGACGACGGCGCCGCCGTCGCCACCGCTGCCGCCGTTATAGCCGCCGTCTTGCCCCGTTTGGTCACAGCCCAAGCCACCCTCAAAGATTCAACCTCTGCGCAAACGCAACGCTGCCAAGATTTCGATCTTTGCGAGAGGGACAGTGGCGTTCTTTGATGGCGTCGTGGGCGACCAACCAGTACCAACGGGGACACGTCACGAGCTAACCAGAAAAGTAGAAAAAGGAGGGCGGGATCGGACAAGAATAGGGAGGGAATCCAACAGCCAAAATGGGGACAAAGAAAAATAGCAAGGGCGCGGGGAAGAACAAGTGGCTCGGCGTGGTTTGGTGCAAAGGGATCGGCGGCCGGATCGGTCGGCTCCTCATGTGGACCGGAATCGTTCATACTATATCCCTCTGTTCTCTTATAATATAAGACATTTTTTGGCATTAATTAATGTCAAAGTCTTATATTATGAGACGGAGTGTAGTGTCAAAAAAAAATCGAAAAAGTACATGTTATGCATCTCAAATTCTATGAGCATGAATATAAAAACAATATCCTAATTGACATCATATAATTTTTTTCATTCAGTCAAGGCCAATGTCTATTTTCCTTTGAAACAAGGAGGATATGGATAATAATTTTCTATTCCTACAAACCAAAGGTCTCTAAAAGAATTATTTCTATGTATCCTACAAATTTTCTCCAAACCAAATGAGCCTTAGGGCTCTTTGAGTCACGGGTCTTTAAAAAGATTAAAAAAACTTAAATGAATATAATAGTATTGCATGTGTAAAATACAAGATTGTGAAACACAAATTTTTGGATAGTTGTATGTTTAATGTGTGAAAAAAGAAAACATACGGGACCTAAATAACACATAGTCAAATATATATCTATATTTATACCTACTAATAAAGTAAGATGCGTGAATCAATATGTGGTTGGATGGTTATAGGAATAGTGGTATTTTCAGCCTATCATGATTCAAGTCCTGGCTACGGTGATTTCGTAAATCTCAAGATGATATGCCGTCTCGGTCTCTCAAATATGTTTTTTTTGCGGGGCTCCCAAAAGGTGCTCATAGGGGTAGCCAGGTAGGGTGTACGTGTGTGCGTTTATAGGGATGAGTATATGCATGTATGTATGAGTGCTTGCGTCTGTACTGTGTTAAAAAGAAGCAAGGTGTATTTCCCTGTTTTTTTCATCTGTTCACTATTAAAAAGCAAGTTGTGTTTATAACCCTCAAAAAAACATTTGTTTATTATCTAAGGTGATACTAAATTGTTCTTCAGAATTTCGTGTCTGGCCTGCGCGAGCTGTAGCCCAGCGAAGCCAGCCCACGCAACTGGCAAAACCTTATTTCTCACACTATGCGGCAAAACGTCTAATCTTTGTACAGGGCGCCCATGACTGGGCCTGCCTGTTTTCATTTATATGTGCTACGTTCCTATTTTTCTTTTTCCGATTCTTACTATTTTTATTTCATGTTTATTTTTTTCATTTTCCCTTCCAAGTTTATTTTCCATTTTTCCTTCTTTTGTAATTTAAAATTTTCAGAAAAATATCAGAATTTTAGTTTTTTCTAAGTTTTTGAAAAAATGTTCAGAAATCCAAAATTTTGTTCCTGTTTTGAAAAATGTTCAGAAGTTTAAATTTTGTTCTCATACCAAAATTCGTTCGAACTTGAAAAAAATTGTGTTTCACAAAATTGTTCAAGATTCATTAAATAAAATTGCATTTTGAAATATGTTCCAAATTTGAAAATATTCTTGTTGCAATAAAATGTTCATAAATTCATAAAAAAGCTTTACATTTAAAAACACATTTTCTAATATTGTTCTTAATTTTCGAAAAATATTCTCGTTTTACAAAATTATTCAAAATTCAAAAAATCATATTTTAATAAAGGTTCGTGTTTTCACAAAATGTTTGTGAATTTAAAAAATCTTCCCGTTTCAAATTTTGATTGTCTTTTCCCAAAAATGAATAGAAATTTCAAAAAAACTGTTCGTGCTTTGAAAAATGTTCAAGTTTCCAAGAATATTAGGCAATTTATAATTATTAATATAATTTTTGGAAAATTCAAAGAAAACCAGAAAATGTTCAAGTTGCCAAGAATATCCGTTAGTTCATAATTATGAATATAATTTCTGAAAAGATCATAAAAATAAAAAATGTTTCGAATATGGCAATGAAGTATGTTCTTAAACATTCGTGTTGGCCACAAGTTAGCAGGACCTGTTTTTTCGACTGGGTAGCAAAATGTGGTCGAGTTATTGTGGTCGTGCGAAGCCAGCCCACGCAGCTGGCAAAACCTAATTTTCCGCGCAATGCGGCAAAACGTGTAAGCCTCCCAGAGGGCGCCCAAGACTGGGCCAAATCGTTTCCTTATTTTCTGTGTTCTTTCTCTATTTTTTTTCAGTTTCCTTCTCTTTTTCTTTCCTTCTCTTTTTCTTTCCTGATTCTTTTTTCCCTTCCAAGTACTCCCTCCGTCACATAATATAAGAACCTTTTTGACACTAATGTAGTGTAAAAAAACACTCTTATATTATGAGACAGAGGGAGTATATTGTTTATTTTTTATTTTTTTTGTAAATTCAAACTTTTAGAGAACATTTAGAATTTCAATATTTTCCAAGTTTTCGATAAAAATGTTCAGCAATCCAAAATTTCGTTCCCGTTTAGAAAAATGCTTGCAACATTAATTTTTTGTCCTCGCACCACAATTTGTTCAAATTCACAAAATGTTGACAAATTAATCACAAATTAAAAAAATGTTCATGTTCCTTATAAAAGGTTCATGTTTTCAAAAAAAGTTTGTGAATTTGAAAAATAAATTCCCGTTTCAAGTTTTGATTATCTTTTCCCAAAAATGAATGGAATTTTCGAAAAACTCTTCGTGTTTTTGAAAAATGTTCGGGTTGGAAAAAATGTTCATGTTTCCCAGAATATTAGGAAATTTGTAATTATTAATAGAGTTTTTGAAAAGTTTAGAAAAATCAAAAATTGTTTTGAATCTGGCGCTCCACTATGTTCTTAAACATTCGCGCTGGCCATTATTTAGCAGGTCCCGTTTTTTCGAATAGGTAGTAACACATGTTCAAATTTTCAAGGCCACTAGGAAAACCTTATTTTGCGGACAGTGTGGAAAATAGTTTAAGCTTCACATAGGGCGCCCAAGATTGATCGGCCTGTTTTCTTTTTTTATATGTTCTATTTCTATTTTTGTTTTTCCGTTTCTTTCTCTTTTTCTTTCCTACTTATTTCTTTCTTTTCTCCCTGCCAAGATTTTTTTCTTTTTCTCCTTTTTTTGGTAATATAATGTTGTCGGAAAGTGTTCAGAATTTTAATTTTTTCATGTTTCCAAAATAAATGTTCAGAAATACAAAATTTTGTTCCCTTTTTCAAAAATGTCCAAAACTTTTAATTATAGTTCTCGTACCAAAATTTGTTCAAACTTCAAAAAATGTGCTTTAAAAATTTGTTTTAGATTTTCTAAATAAAATTGCATTTTGAAAATGTTCAAAACTTGGAAATATTCTTGTTGTAATGAAATGTTCACAAATTCAACATAGTGTCCGCGTTTGCAAAAACACATTTTCTAGAATTGTTGTGAATGTTCAAAAAATTATTCCCATATAAAAAAAGTATACAGAAATTCTAAAAATGTTCTTGTTTTTATATAAGGTTCATATTTTCAAAAAAAATGTGAATGCAATTTTGTTCATCTTTTCATAAAAATATCTTTACATTTAAAATTTGGTTTACAAAATATCTTTTCGTTTCAAATTTTGTTTGACTTTTCCCAAAATACCTATTTTTTCAAAATTTTGTTTCATAAAAATACTTAGTTTTTCGAGTGGGTAGCAACATGTGGTTATGTTGTTGAGGTCTTGAGAAGCCAGCTCATGCAGCTGGGAAACCCTTATTTTCCGGACTACGGCAAATAGTCTAGGCTTCACATAGGCTCCCCAAGATTGGACCGGCCCGTTTTCTTTTTTTATGTGATATGTTTCTACTTTTCTTTTGCTGTTTCTTTTTCTTTGTCTTTCCTGTTTATGTTTTCTTTTTTCCTTCCAAGAGTATGTTTCTTTTTTCCCTTTTTGTAATTTAAAGTTTTCATAAAACGTTCAGAATTTCAATTTTTTCAAGTTTTCGAAAAAGATGTTCAGAAATCCAAAATTGTGTTCCCTTAATGAAAAATACAGGAAAATCAAATTATTGTTCTCGTACCAAAATTTGTTCAAAAATTTTAAAAAATATGTTCTCCAAAATTGTTCAAGGTTTTCTAAATAGAATTGCGTTTTAAAAAAGTTCCAAACTTGAGAATATTCTTGTTGTAATGAAATGTTCGCAAATTCAAAATAATGTTTGTGTTTACAAAAACACATTTTCTAAAATTGTTCTGAATGTTCAAAAAATGTTCCCATTTGGAAAAATTATACAAATTCAAAAAATGTTCGTGTTTTTATAAAAGGTTCGTTTTTTCAAAAAAAAAATTGTGAATTTTAAAATATCTTCCCATTTCAAATTTTGTTTGTGTTTTCCCAAAATGAGCGGAAATTTCAATAAAATCTTCGTGAGAGTTCAATGGGGAGAATAAAAGTTCTACCATTGAACTTGATGACTCCTTTGATGAGACCAGCATGCGTTTTGTGCGGCGACTCCAGAAGTCTGAGGTCAAGGAGGCTTTAAAAAGGATGAAAGGAGGCAAGGCGATGGGCCCTAATTGTATCCCCATTAAGGTGTGGAAAGGTCTTGGGGACATAGCGATAGTATGGCTAACCAAGCTTTTCAACCTCATTTTTCAGGCAAACAAGATGCCAGAAGAATAGAGACGGAGTATATTAGTATCAATCTTCAAGAAAACAAGGGGGATGTTCAGAGTTGTACTAATTACCGTGGAATTAAGTTGATGAGCCATACAATGAAGCTATGGGAGAGAGTCATTGAGCACCGCTTAAGAAGAATGACAAGCGTGACCAAAAACCAGTTTGGTTTCATGCCTGGGAGGTCGACCATGGAAGCCATTTTCTTGTACGACAACTTATGGAGAGATATAGGGAGCAAAAGAAGGACTTGCATATGGTGTTCATTGACTTGGAGAAGGCCTATGATAAGATACCACGGAATGTCATGTGGTGGGCCTTGGAGAAACACAAAGTCCCTGCAAAGTACATTACCCTCATCAAGGACATGTACGATAATGTTGTGACAAGTGTTCGAACAAGTGATGTCGACACTGACGACTTCCCGATTAAGATAGGACTGCATCAGGGGTCAGCTTTGAGCCCTTATCTTTTTGCATTGGTGATGGATGAGGTCACAAGGGGTATACAAGGAGATATACCATGGTGTATGCTCTTTGCGGATGATGTGGTGCTAGTTGACGATAGTTGGACAGGGGTAAATAGGAAGTTAGAGTTATGGAGACAAACCTTGGAATCGAAAGGGTTTAGGCTTAGTAGAACTAAAACCGAGTACATGATGTGCGGTTTCAGTACTACTAGGTGTGAGGAGGAGGAGGTTAGCCTTGATGGCCAGGTGGTTCCCCAGAAGGGCACCTTTCGGTATTTGGGGTCAATGCTGCAGGGGGATGGGGGTATTGATGAAGATGTGAACCATCGAATCAAAGCCGGATGGATGAAGTGGCGCCAAGCTTCTGGCATTCTCTGTGACAAGAGAGTGCCACAAAGCTAAAAGGCAAGTTCTACAGGACGGCGGTTCGACCCGCAATGTTGTATGGCGCTGATTGTTGGCCGACTAAAAGGCGACATGTTCAACAGTTATGTGTGGCGGAGATGCGTATGTTGAGATGGATGTGTGGCCACACGAGGAAGGATCGAGTCCGGAATGATGATATAGGAGATAGAGTTGGGGTAGCACCAATTGAAGAGAAGCTTGTCCAACATCGTCTCGAGATGGTTTGGGCATATTCAGCAGAGCCTCCGAAGCTCCAGATTGCATAGCGGACGGCTAAAGCGTCAGAGAATGTCAAGAGGCTGGGTAGACCGAATTTGACATGGAGGAGTCCGTTAAGAGAGACTCAAGGATTGGAGTAACACCAAAGAGCTAGCTATGGACAGGGTGCGTGGAAGCTTGCTATCCATGTGCGAGCCATGAGTTGGTTGCGAGATCTTATGGGTTTCACCTCTAGCCTACCCCAACTTGTTTGGGACTAAAGGCTTTGTTGTTGTTGTTGTTGTTGTTGTTGTTGTTGTTGTTGTTGTTGTTGTTGTTGTTGTTGTTATTGTTTTCCCAAAATGAGCGGAAATTTCAATAAAATCTTCGTGTTTTTGAAAAATGTTCAGGTTTAATCAATTTTCTAAGAATATTTGACATTTTATAGTTATTAACATAATTTTTGAAAAAAAATCAAAAAAGTTCAAGTTTCCAAGAAAATTCGGCAATTCATAATTGATAATATAACTTTCGGAAAGTTCCAAAAAAATAAAAAATCAAATTTGGCGCTAAAGTATGTTCTTGAACATTCGCGCTGGCCATTAATTAGAAGGACCCATTTGTTCTAGTGGGGTAGCAACATGTGGTCATGTTTTTTAGGTCATTAGTTTGATCTGTCAAGTCATCATTTTTTGGATTTTTACTCGCACCTTACAAACATAGGTCATGTTGGTACCTATCAGTGAGCTGGCCAAAACGCGAACTATTGTGCATCCCATCCGCTATTTGACGATAAAAAACAATATGCTGGTTAGCTATAATTGAAAAAAAGTATGGACACGTGCCAACAAATGAGAATATACAGGTTTGGCTCTAATTAAAACTATGTGGGCACATGTGCGCTAATAAACCTTGGTAAAGAAGGGAGTGCTTGGTTATGCACTGATTATGCTAATGAAACGAGATTTATGCGCTGCATATAGTAATCCATTCAGGTACGCCGTCATGGGAGAGAGTGTCGAAGCAACCATGCCCCAAGGTAGTCGCACAACCACCAAATGAGGAGGTAGCCACAACCCTGACACGACGGCAGACCCGAAGGAAAAAAGGCACGAGTTGGGTCGTCATCGCCATGCCAACAAAACCCACCACTATCAAGATCTCATGGGCCAAACATGACCTGTGAGAAGACCGTAGCTCCTCGCTTTGAAGCCCCACCGTTGCGGAGACCGTTTTTGGTGGACACATCAATTATCTCTCCCTTTGCTTCTCAAAAAAATATCTCTCCCGTTGCAACGCACGGGCATATGTGCTAGTATACCCCTATATTTAGGCGTGCTAAGCTAATGCAATTCTATGAGCTCTGACGCTTGATCGATAGTTTCACATTTTCATGCATGTACTACTTTTAGTTTGGATTTTGGTTTACTGCTAGCTGGAATTTACCGTTGAAGGCGTGAAGGCAATGAAATATCTCGAGTTGGGGCCCGTTGCTCACCCCCGAATCACTCGCCCCTTCTTCGTTCTTCCAGAGAGAGGTCGCCAGAAAAATATCTTCAGATGGATCCCCATCACCAACCGTTGTTACTTTCCTCTCTAGGACCTTCCCTCTCAGATTCTTCTTCTCCTATCTTGTCCTATCCCCTTTCTCTTCCTCTCCCTCGCAGCAGGAGCATCAACAATAATAATCTCGCCTCATCCTAGTGGCCGGAGGACGGTGTTGAGGCCAAGCATGACGCGTAGGCGGAGGCCAACGACGGCAAGGCGTCCTAGAGGTCCACAAAGACTAGCACGTGACTCCTAGAGGCATGAATGAAGGCGGCACGGGTGCCTGTGTCGGCCACGTCCAGGTGTTCAATCACAATGTGTGAGAGGCCTCTAAACAACTTCGGTAAAGTCAGCATCACAACACAAACATATCATACCCCATTAATTTTTGTTTGATTTCACTAATTTTGTTTTAGCAATCCCCATGGTCGCCCACGCCAAATATCAGATGGAAGTTGGAGGTATCAACTAATAGATTTGTTTACATGACAATACATAAATCACTCTATGTACAGGCACAAGATATCGTTCCATGCAATTGCTACAAAAATGATGAAGGAAAATCCAATTTTTTCCAGAGTTTACATTCCTTAGGGCTCATTTGGTTGTGAGGGGTCTAAAACCCAGGTATTCTTGGCAATGCAACACACGTTCATTAACTAGGTGCATAGGCCCATATATATGGTGTACAAAGGCAGTCACGTCCTCAACTATACATGGAGTATGCGGTGTGCTTCATGTACAAGTCATACATGCAACTACATATTCAACACCCCCCCCCCTAGTCAATACGTCATTGTGACGCATAGACTGCACCAGGACTCCCCAAAGGTAGCTGTTGGTAACCCCTTGGTAATCACATGAGCGAATTGCTGAGCCGTGGGAACATGCAAGACGCAAACGCACCCAAGAGCCACCTGCTCGTGGACAAAGTGAATGTCAAGCTCAATGTGCTTCATGCAACGATGATGAATGGGGTTTGCGGAGACATTGTCACAGTAGACGATGGTGGCCTTGGGAATGTCAAGATGGAGCTCCTGAAGGAGTTGATGAAGCTAGGAACACTCGGCGATGGCGTTGGCCACAACTCGGTACTCTGCCTCGACACTAGAATGAGACACAGTGGGTTGTCATTTAAATGACCACGATATGAGTGAGGGCCCGAGGTAGACACAATAGCTGAAGGTGGAGCGACGAGTGTCGGGAGAACCAACCCAGTCGGCGTCGGAGTAGACAACCAAGTCGGTGGATGATGAAGCCGTCAATGTGAGACCAAGAGCCATGGTGCCGCAGATGTACCGAAGAATCTTCTTCACCAGGTTCCAGTGAGAATCACGTGGTGAGTGCATATGAAGGCACGCCTGCTGTACAACATACTGTAGGCCCGGTCGAGTGAGCGTCAAGTACTGGAGAGCGTCAACAATGGAGTGGTAGAAAGCAGCATCTGGTGCCGGAGAACCGTCGAGTGCGGAGACCTTTGCCTTCGTGTCGATAGGCGTAGGTATAGGCTTGCAATTAAGCATGCCGACGCGCTCGAGCAACTCATGGGCATACTTCTGTTAATGAAGAAAGAACCCATCTGTACGCCGCACCACCTCAATTCCAAGGAAGTAGTGCAAAGGACCTAAGTCCTTGATGGCGTACTCGGCGCTAAGACGAGCAGTAAGTTGGTGAAGGAGCTCATCCAAAGAAGCCATAAAGATGATGTCATCGATGTATAGTGTGACGCCCTCGATTCAATCGTACACTAATCATGCACGCAAATGTGTACGATCAAGATCAAGGACTCACGGGAAGATTTCACAACACAACTCTAAAACATAAATAAGTCATACAAGCATCATAATACAAGCCAGGGGCCTCGAGGGCTCGAATACAAGTGCTCGATCATAGACGAGTTAGCGGAAGCAACAATATCTGAGCACAGACATAAGTTAAACAAGTTGCCATAAGATGGCTAGCACAAACTGGGATACAGATCGAAAGAGGCGCAGTCCTCCTGCCTGGGATCCTCCTAACTACTCCTGGTCGTCGACGGCGGGCTGCACGTAGTAGTAGGCACCTCCGGGGTAGTAGTCGTCATCGACGGTGGCGTCTGGCTCCTGGGCTCCATCGTCTGGTCGCCGCAACCGAGTAGAGATAGGGGGAAAAGGGGGAACAAGGCAACCGTGAGTACTCATCCAAAGTACTCGCAAGCAAGGAGCTACACTACATATGCATGGATATATGTGTAAAGGGCCATATCGGTGGACCGAATGCAGAATGCCGTAATAAGAGGGGATAGCTAATCCTGTCAAGACTACGCTCGCAGCCTCCGCCTTGCAAAGATGTAGAAGAGAGTAGATCAAGTCCTCCAAGTAGCATCAGATAGCATAATCCTACCCGGCGATCCCTTCCCGTCGCCCTCTTAGAGAGCGATCACCGGGTTGTATCCGCACTTGGAAGGGTGTGTTTTATTAAGTATCCGGTTCTAGTTGTCATAAGGTCAAGGTACAACTCCAAGTCGCCCCTGTTATCAAGATCACGGCTATTCAATAGATTAACTTCACCGTAGGGTGCACCACATAACCCAACACGCTTGATCCCATTTGACCGGACACACTTTTCTGGGTCATGCCCGGCCGCGGAAGATCAACACGTCGCAGCCCCACCTAGGCATAACAGAGAGGTCAGCACGCCGGTCTAAACCTAGGTGCCAGGGTCCGGGCCCATCGCCTCGAGCACACACAAGACGCTTGTAGGGCGGCCGGCAGCAACCTAGCCTAGTGGCGTTCCAGTCCAATTCGGCGCGCGCCGCTCAGTCGCTGACGTCACGAAAGCTTTGGCTGATACCACGACGCCGGGATACCCATAACTACTCCCACGTAGATGGTTAGTGCGTATAGACCAAATGGCCAGACTCAGATCAAATACCAAGATATCGTTAAACGTGTTAAGTATCCGCGAACGCCGACCAGGGCCAGGCCCACCTCTCACCCAGGTAGTCTCAACCTGCCCTGTCACTCCGCCTCAAAGATCCACTCGCGGGTGCTCCACAAGCCGACCCGACTTTAGTCACCACTTGTATCATGTATAAGTATATAGTATATACCCGTGATCACCTCCCGAGTGATCACGGCCCGATAGTATAGCACAGCAGACGGACAAGAATGTAGGGCCACAGATGGAAATACTAGCATCCTATACTAAGCAGTAGGATAGCAGGTAAAGGTAACAACACTAGTAACAAGGACAGGCTATGCATCAGGATAGGTATAAAGGAAAGCAGTAACATGCTACACTACTCTAATGCAAGCAGTATAGAGTAGAATAGGCGATATCTGGTGATCAAGGGGGGCTTGCCTGGTTGCTCGCAAGAGAGAGGGTCGCCAACTCCGTAGTCGAATCTGGGCAAAGCAACAACGTCGGTCTCAGTAGTCTACCGGAGAGAAGAGGGGGAAGAAACAATGAATACCATGTAAACAGATGCATATCGATGCATGACATGACAAGTAACGATGCTAGGCGTGCCCTAACGTGGTATGAGGTGATACCGGTTAAGGGGGGAAACATCCGGAAAAATATCCCCGGTGTTTCGTGTTTTCAGCAGAAGGAGCGAGAGGGAAAGTTGCGAGTTCGATAGGTTAGGGGTGTGTGGCGACGAACGGATTGCGTGATCCGGATTCGCCTCGCCGCTCGAGCAACTTTCATGTTGAAAATATTTTAATCCGAAGTTACGGATTAAAAGATATGATTTTCTAAAGATTTTATTAATTTCTAGAATTTAATTAATTATTTAATTAATTCGAAAAACAGATTAATGACATCAGCATGATGTCATGCTGACATCAGCAGTCAACAGAGTTGACTTGGTCAACCTGACAGTGGGTCCCACCGTTAGGGATTGTTTAGCTAATTAACGCAGCTTAATTAGGGTAACTATTTATTAGGTTAATTAATCTTAATTAGTTAAACTAAACATGATTAATTAAGTTAATTAATTAATTAATTAATTTTATTATTAATTATTTATTTATTATATATTTTTTAATTCTTTTTTTAAAATAAAGAAAAACGTTCTGGGCGTGGCCCCACATGTCACTGGCCCAAGGGCCATAGTGGGTTCGGGTGTTGCTGGCACCGCCGAACAGCGCCATGATTATTGCTGCTGGGTGTGCCGATCCGCACGAGGCCAGCGGCACGCACGGAGGGCGGCGCCGGGCGATGGCACCGGCGAGGCCATATCGAGCAAAGACGGGCTAGGCGCACCGCAGTCGGAGGGGGGGTGGCGCGACCGGCCGCAAGGGCAAGACGACGATCTGCGGGATCCGAACAGCGCGACGCCCAGTGAACGGCGCCCGCCGTAAGGCAGCAACAGCAGCAGGCTGCACGGCAGGGGAAGAGCGGCGGTAGGGCGGCCAACGTGCCGCCATGGCGTAGCGCACGGGAGGCGTCGGCGAGGCCACGCTGCATGGCCGGCCGAGCGAGGAGGAAGGAGAGGGGGCGGTCGGTGCGGCGGGGCGGACTCGTCAAGGGTGGACGGGAGCTCGGGCGAGGCTGGCGAGGCGAGGCAGAGAGCGGGGGCGAGGGCGCGCCATGGGCGCGTCGAGGCCTGGGCGCCGAACACGACATGGTGAGCACGGGCGAGGAGAGAGAAGAGGCCGGGCCTCACCAGGGCCGAGGGGTTCGAGGCAAGGCCTCGGTGGAGGTCGGGAGGGCTGCTGTGGAGGGGACGGGACGGCGTCAATGAGGAGGAGGCAGGCCGGCGATGGAGCGCCCGGCGAGGACGAGCGGCTTGGCGCTGGGCGGTCCCAGAGCGAGGGCGAGGAGGTCGGCGGCGGCCCTAGCGTGGGGGGGGGCGGCGAGCTCCGGGCGGCGGGTGGCGCTGAGCGGCATCATCGTGATGGCGCCTCCTCCTCGATCCCGATCCAATCGGGAGAGGAGGAGGAGACATTTCGAGGGGGGAGAGTGAGTTGTCGGTGGGGGTGGAAGTGGTGCGTGAGTGGATAAGGGAGGGTAGTGGGCGGCCGGGCTGGGCTGGTGGTGGCCTGGGCTTGGGGCTGTGGTCACCGGGCCAAGCCCGGGGGTTTCTTCTTCTTCTTTCTTTTTGTTTTTTGTTAGTTTTAGGTTTTACTTTTTCTGCTTGGTTTTATTTATTTTCTTTTCTGTTTTAAATCAGTTTAAATTATTTAGACATTTTCTACAAATGTGTTTATCGCACCACAATTACCTTTGTAATATTTGGCAACCAATTTAACATTTTAGTTTTAATTTTTAAAACTTTTATGGTTATCATTAATTTGAATTTGAATTTCAACGGTTCCGAATTATTGCGAGGATAGCAACAAAGAATCGAGGTGTCATGGCACGATTAGTGTGGGATTATCAGTAGCATTTTTAACCGGCGTTACAAATCTCCTCCACTACAAGAAATCTCGTCCCAGATTTAGGAGGTAGAAGGAAACAAGCGGGTATTCATCACGCAGCGATCCTCGCTCCTGTGTGGCTTCATCTTCGTAATGGTGCGACCATCGGACTTTGAGGAACTTGATCGCCTTTCCGCGCAGCGGCGTTCAGCTTGGTCAAGAATGCGGACCGGATGCTCTTTATAGGAGAGGTCCTGTTGCAATTCGAGCACTTCATGGTCCATCGCCGGATTGGGTCCTTGAAGCAGCGCCGGAGTTGTGACACGTGGAACACATCGTGAACTCCGAGAAAGGTTCGACGGAAGCTCCAGCTTGATATGCCACTTTTCCACGCCTTTCCGTATTAGTGAATGGGCCAATATAGCGAGGAGCTAGCTTGCCCTTGATCCCGGCGGTGAGCACCCTTCATTGGTGTAACGCGAAGATAGGCCTTTTCGCAAGGTTGATAGACCATGTCTTTATGATGTCGGTCATAATTACTTTTTTACGTGATCGAGCAGTCTTGAGATTCTCGCGAATAATGCGGACTTGTTCTTCGGCATGTTGGATAATATCCGGACCAAGAGTGGACGCTCCCCGCTTCGACCAGTTCGTAGGGGTTCGCAGTTTCGTCCATATAACACTTTGAAGGGGGCCATCTTCAGACTAGCTTGATAGCTATTATTATAAGAGAACTCAGCATACAGGAGAGATTCCTCCCATTTCTTGCCGAAGGAAATAACACAAGCTCGAAGCATGTCTTCGAGAACTTGGTTGACACGTTCAACTTGCCCTTGCGACTGCGGATGAAACGCCGTACTAAAAGATAAGTGAGTCCCCATAGCTTCTTGGAAACTTGCCCAGAATCTTGAAGTGAATAAGCTGCCACGGTCCGAACTGATAACCAGTGGAATACCGTGAAGTGAAACAATTCGGACATATAGAGGGTTGCAAGCTGACTAGCAAAGGATCGCTTTCTTTGACCGCCGTAAAATGTGCAACTTTAGAAAGCCGGTCAATGACGACAAGAATAGCATCATTACCTTTCCGCGACTTGGGAAATCCAGTGACGAAGTCCATTTCAACATGGTCCCATTTCCATTCAGGAATAGAGATAGGTTGCAGAGTTCCAGCAGGCCTTTGATGTTCTGCTTAGGTTGCAGAGTTCCAGCAGGCCTTTGATGTTCTGCTTTGATACGACGGCAAACGTCACACTCAGCAACATAGCGAGCAATGTCTTGCTTCATATTAGACCACCAGAATCTCTGACGGATGTCTTGGTACATCTTTGTACTACCAGGATGGATACATAGAGGCGTATCATGAGCTTCTTTCATAACCTCCTGAGTCATATTCAGGTTTTCCTTCTTACACGGCACCACTAGGCGGCCTTTGAAGTACAAGGCGCCATCATCAGCAATAGTGAAGAATGAGGGCTTTCCTTCTTTGAAGTCGCGCTTAATCTTGTGGACCTCAGAGTCATATCCCTGTATTGTCTTGATGGAGCTCACGAGATCGAGTTCGACAGCCAGTGTATAGAGGGAACCCTGGGAAACAACACGGAGATTCATCTTGCGAAACTCCGGAGGAGGGGGAGCGAGTGCACCCAAAGGAACAATATGGAGGTTCAGCTTTCTGAATTCTTCAACAAGTGAGGGCTGGACCTTGTGAATCTGGAGGTGGTTGCAGTAAGACTTGCGGCTCAAGGCATCAGCCATTACATTAGCCTTGCCTGGTGTATAGGAAATACCCAAGTCAAAGTTCGCAATAGCTTCCATCCATCTCTGGCGACGGAGGTTCAGGTCTGGCTGAGTAAACAGATACTTCAGACTTTGGTGGTCGGTGAAGATCTCGCAACGACACGAAAAGGTAATGTCGCCATCGCTTCAAAGGCATGGATAACAACAAGAAGCTCGAGGTCGTGAACTGGGTAGTTCTCTTCGTGAGGGCGCAATTGTCGAGAGGCATAGGCAATCACTTTGCGCCCTGCATTAGGACACAGCCTAATCCTTGACGGAAGCGCCGCATAAATGATGAAGTCCTTCTTAGTATCGTGGGAGCTAGTATCGGGCGAAGTCAACTTGTCTTTGAGTGCTCGGAAACTTTCCCGACATTTATCTCGTCCATTGGAACTTGACGCCTTATGCAACAAAGTTAGTCGAGGCCCGGCAATCTTGGAGAAGTTCTCGATTTAATCGACGGCAATAGCTGGCAAGACCGAGAAAACTTCGACTTGCTTAACGTTCTTCGGAGGAGTCCAATCGAGAATAGCTTGAACTCGTTCAGGTTGACGGCAATACCATCCTTAGAGATGACATGCCCAAGATAGGTTACTTCGGAAGCCGAATTCACATTTGGAGAACTTGGCATAAAGTTGATGCTCTCGTAGCTTTTCCAAAGACAAGACTAAGATGTTCAAGATGTTCTTCTTCATTCTTGGAAAATACCGGATATCATCCAGATAAACCACGCATTTAACTTGTCGGGTAATCCATGAATATATAATTCATCGACGAGAGAAAGTGGTCGGAGCATTGGTTGCCGAAGACATGACGGTGTACTCATATGAACCATAACGAGTCACAAAGGCGGTCTTTGGGATATCCTCTTCACGAACACGGATCTGGTGGTAACCCAACCTCAAGTCGAGTTTAGAGAACACTAATGAACCAGCCAGTTGATCATACAGATCATTGATCCGAGGAAGAGGATACTTATTTTGAATGGTAGCTTGGTTTATAGGACGGTAGTCTTGGACCAATCGGTTTGTCCCATCCTTCTTCTTGACAAAGAGAGAAGGTGCTCCCCAATGAGAGCAACGCCACTTCGAAGAGATTTATCGATTTCCTCTTTAAGCTCAAGGAGTTCATGCGGCGGCATCTTGTAGGGACGCTTGGCTATAGGAGTGGTGCCTGGTTTCAAGTCGATGACGAATTCGACAACTCTAACAGGAGGAATCCCTGGGAGTTCTTCAGGAAAGACGTCGAGGAAGTCACGCACGACCGGAATGTTTTCAATACCCTCGAGTGGTGCAGCGTTCAATGCATTCAATGCATAGAGCCTTGCCTCGGCATTTTGCACCAGATGAGCTTGGTAAGTAACTATTTCATCCGAAGGGTGTAGCAGATGGACGGTCTTAGTGGCGCAAACTATAGAAGCAAGATGCGCTTTAACCAATTCATTCCCGAATGAGGTCAATGCTACAAGACTTCAAAGACGATGGGTGAGACAAGGAATTCCAGTCCTTCGATTTCAACGGGACGTCGCTGCAAATCATGGAGGTTCGCATTGGCCCGCAGGGTGTGTACTAATAGTGAAGCATTCATGTCTTCGCTTTTAATGCCATGCATGAATGCAAAATCTTCCGACATGATTGAATGCGATGCACCAGATCAAATAAAACGATGCCGGTAATCGAATTTACGAGGAGTGTACCCATCACAAGAGCGGCTGGTCTTGAGCTTCGCTCGGATCAACGTGGTTGGCATGAACTCGACCATAAGGCTTGGCATTGTTGTTGCGGGGCTGGTTGCTTCCACGGCCGCTTCTTTGGAAGGGCCACCGATTCGGTTCTGGTTGCATTCCCTAGCACGGTGCCCTGGTTGTCCACACCAAGCACAAACCATTATTGGGAGTGGGAACAGAGCTCGGGTGGTGGAGCTGGAAGCCTTGGCTGCCTAGTTGGAGGAGTAGGCGACGAGGTGCAGATAGGTCTGCCTTGGGGCAGGTGCATTTGGCTGGTACATGCTGTTGGGAATCCATATCTTACGCCTCATGAGGACGGGCTCAAGATGAGCCCGTGTCACGGTTCGCGCTGTTAGAGCTCGTATTCCTGCAGACCAGTTTCGACATTGATAGCTTTGTTCACCAAGGTGGCGAAATCAGCAAAGTCGCACTAGAAGTGCGAGCTTGATGTCGCTTGAAGGCCGTCACGAAACTTCTCCTGCTGCGTGCATCGCTTGCAATGTCCTCTTCAAGATAGCGAGACAAGTCCGTAAACTCCCGCCGATAAGCTTCAACAGTCTTGTTGCCTTGGGTGAGGTTATGGAACTCACGCTTCTTCCGTCCATGACTCCTTGAGGGATGAAGCGGCACGAAAGCAGCTTGGAAGTCCGCCAGTGATGATTGTTCCAGCTGGCTGAGTACGCATGTGGATGTCCCACCATTGAGCTGCGGGTCCCTTCAGAAGAAGGAAGCAAAGGTGACATAGCTGGCAGGGCTACATCAGCAGACTCCATCTCATAGGTGATGTCACGGAGCCACCATCGACATCCGTGGCTGGGTTGAGCTGCGGTACACACTTGGGTTGAGGCGCATGAAATCCTGCAGAGTTGCCGTGTTTGGCTGCCGGGTTCATATTGGGGCGAGGAAACCGAGCCATCATGTTTTCCATGAACTGGCGATTCATCTCAAGCTGTTGGATCATACCAGCCATGTACTCAAGCGGTGGTGGGAAGTTGCCACCACGACCACGACCAGCTGGTCTAACCATCCTGCTAATATATAACAGGGGTAGTTCAGCATTTGATAAATTTGTAAAGGACAAGAATCATTCATGATGAAACATGCATAATGAAAGTAGCACGATAGAAACTACATAGTAGTCGGCATATCTTACAAAAGGGATCATGCACAGAGTTCGGTACACAGAGTTCAGTACATAGACTAAGACATCATAGGCGGCACGTAGGCTCGCGACGAATGCATCTAACACTAACAACAAGCCTACATCAGTCCCACGCGGTACTGCGGAGGTAGCTGTAGCCTGAAAGCTGGTAGTGTGGCAGCGGATAATCCTCCACGCCGCTGACTGGGGCCATGGATACTCGTGCGTAACCCGACGCCAGAGGTAGAAGAGGGCCAAGTCGCGGAGAGTAGCCTCCCACCTCCGCCAACCGACACCCCGGGGCATCACGGTCTGGCTGGGTAGATCGCAGATCGCGGCAGCTCTCTGGATCGGACAAAGGGGTGCAGCAGCGTCAGAGCACGGTAAAGGTGCTGACGGGTGGTGTACAACTCGTGGCGAAGAGCTCGGTTAGCTCGATCCAGCCCATCAGCATGCAGAACAAAGTTCTGATGGTAGAAGGGCTCTCTGGTGACAATGGAGTAGGCAGCAGTGTAGTAACCCTCCTCACCAACATCAGATGCGATAGCAATGTGCCTGAAGGGGGAGGTGTCCAACTCCCGATACTCTCCACGAAGACGGGTAAAAGCAGCATAAGCAGCATCGTGGACGGCCATATCGATAGTCACCCCAACACCATGTGCGGTGTGCAGCACACTAGTGGAGTCATACTCCCGAGAGTAGAGGTGGACGATGGCTCGGTACTACTCCTGGTTAAAGTCCTGGTACTCCTCAAAGACGGTGTACTCGGGTGCCAGCGATAACCCGATAGGTCATCATCTCTGCTAGCACCGCAGTGATCCCGAGGCACCAATGGCCGTCGTGTGGCGCACGACCTGCCTCGTGGGTTCCATCTGAAACAAAGCTGTTTCAAAGGAGTCAAATGACAAGTGTGGAAATTGATCAAAATACAATTCCAAGGAATAACTATGGCTTTATCCAACTTTGGGGTGAATGTGGTCACGGATCCTAGTGTTAGTTAGTAAATTCGCTTAACCCGAGTAGAAGAGAGTTCAGAGTCCCCGAGTAAAGGTCAAGGAGTAAAAGATCCTAGTACCACCCGATGGCGACGTGGCCCGTAAGGCACACAGCCAAGTTAGTAAAAGTTTTTGCAATGTCTAGACTCGACTTCGGCCAAGGAGTGTGGAAGGGGGATTCCTACAGCAATGGGCTCGATATTAATCTCAGACGCCCTCGATTCAATCGTACACTAATCATGCACGCAAATGTGTACGATCAAGATCAAGGACTCACGGGAAGATATCACAACACAACTCTAAAACATAAATAAGTCATACAAGCATCATAATACAAACCAGGGACCTCGAGGGCTCGAATACAAGTGCTCGATCATAGACGAGTCAGCGGAAGCAACAATATCTCGAGCACGTACATAAGTTAAACAAGTTGCCATAAGATGGCTAGCACAAACTGGGATACAGACGAAGAGGCACATGCCTCCGCCTCGGATCCTCCTAACTACTCCTGGTCGTCGACGGCGGGCTGCACGTAGTAGTAGGCACCTCCGGGGTAGTAGTCGTCATCGACGGTGGAATCTGGCTCCTGGGTTCCATCGTCTGGTCGCCGCAACCGAGTAGAGATAGGGGAAAAGGGGAACAAGGCAACCGTGAGTACTCATCCAAAGTACTCGCAAGCAAGGAGCTACACTACATATGCATGGATATATGTGTAAAGGGCCATATCGATGGACCGAATGCAGAATGCCGTAATAAGAGGGGATAGCTAATCCGTCAAGACTACGCTCGCAGCCTCCGCTTTGCAAAGATGTAGAAGAGAGTAGATCAAGTCCTCCAAGTAGCATCAGATAGCATAATCCTACCCGCGATCCCTCCCCGTCGCCTCGTTAGAGAGCGATCACCGGGTTGTATATGGCACTTGGAAGGGTGTGTTTTATTAAGTATCCGGTTCTAGTTGTCATAAGGTCAAGGTACAACTCCAAGTCGCCCTGCTATCAAGATCACAGCTATTCAATAGATTAACTTCCTGCAGGGTGCACCACATAACCCAACACGCTTGATCCCATTTGGACGGACACACTTTTCGGGTCATGCCCGCCGCGGAAGATCAACACGCCGCAGCCCCACCTAGGCATAACAGAGGTCAAGACGCCGGTCTAAACCTAGGCGCCAGGGTCTGGGCCCATCGCCTCGAGCACACACAAGACGCTATGTAGGGCGGCCGAAGCGCACCTAGCCTAGTGGCGTTCAGTCCAATTCGGCGCGCGCGCCGCCGCCGACGTGACGTCACGAAGCTTGGTGATACCACGACGCCGGATACCCATAACTACTCCCACGTAGATGGTTAGTGCGATAGACCAAATGGCCGACTCGGATCAAATACCAAGATCTCGTTAACGTGTTAAGTATCCGCGAACGCCGACCAGGCCAGGCCCACCTCTCACCCTGTAGTCTCAACCTGCCCTGCTCCGCCTCAAAGATCCACTCATGGTGCTCCACAAGTCAATTCGACTTTAGTCACCACTTGTATCATGTATAAGTATATAGATATACCCGTGATCACCTCCGAGTGATCACGGCCCGATAGTATAGCACAGCAGACGGACAAGAATGTAGGGCCACAGATGGAAATACTAGCATCCTATACTAAGCAAGAGGATAGCGGTAAAGGTAACAACAAGAGTAACAAGGACAAAGCTATGCATCGAGATAGGTATAACGAAAGCAAGAATATGCTACACTACTCTAATGCAAGCAGATAGAGTAGAATAGGCGATATCCGTGATCAAGGGGGGCTTGCCTGGTTGCTCGCAAGAGAGAGGGTTGTCAACTCCGTAGTCGAATCGGGCAGCAGCAGCGTCGGTCTCGTAGTCTACCGGAGATAAGAGGGGAAGAAACAATAAATACCATGTAAACAGATGCATATCGATGCATGACATGACAAGTAACGATGCTAGGCGTGTTCTAACGTGGTATGAGGTGATACTGTTATGGGGAAACATCCGGAAAATATCCCGGTGTTTCGTGTTTTCAGCAGAGGAGCCGGAGGGGAAAGTTGCGAGTTCGATAGGTTAGGGTGTGTGGCGACGAACGGATCATGTATCCAGATTCGCAAGGCCGCTTCGAGCAACTTTCATGTTGAAAATATTTTAATCCGAAGTTACGGATTAAAAGATATGATTTTCTAAAGATTTTATTAATTTCTCGGAATTTAATTAATTATTTAATTAATTCAAAAACAGATTAATGACATCAAGATGATGTCATGTCGACATCAGCAGATCAACAGAGTTGACTTGGTCAACCTGACAGTGGGTCCCACCTGTTAGGATTGTTTAGCTAATTAATGCAGCTAATTAGGGTAACTATTTATTAGGTTAATTAATCTTAATTAGTTAAACTAAACATGATTAATTAAGTTAATTATTTAGTTAATTAATTAATTAATTTTATTATTAATTATTTATTTATTATATATTTTTAATTCTTTTTTAAAATAAAGAAAACGCTTCGGGCGTGGCCCCACATATCATCGCCCAAGGGCCATAGTGGGTTCGGTGTTGCGGGCACCGCCAACAAAGCGCCATGGCTATGGGCGCTGGGGTGCCCGACTTCGGACGAGGGCCACGGCACGGAGGGGGGGGGCGGGCGCCGAGATGGCACCGGCGAGGCCATATCGAGCAGCACTGGCTAGGCAACAGCAGTCGGAGGGGAGGGTGGCGCGACCGGGCCGGTCAAGGGGCAAGACGGCGATGCGGGATCTGAACGGCGCGGACGCCAGTGAAAGGCGCCATGCCGCAAAGCAGCAGCAGCAGGGCTGCACGGCAGGGGAAGAGCGGCGGGGGCGGCTAACGTGCCGCCATGGCGTAAGCGCACGGGAGGCGCCGGGCGAGGCCACGCGCTGTGGCGCGGCCGAGCGGGGAGGAAGGAGAGGGGTGTGTGTGTCGGTGCGGTAGTGCGGACTCGCAAGGGTGGACGGGAGCTCGGGCGAGGCTGGCGAGGCTGTGCAGAGAACAGGGGGCGCGAGGGCGCGCCATGGGCACGCCCAGGGCGCTGGGCGCGGCCGCCGACGTGGTGAGCACGGGCGAGGGAGAGAGAAGAGGCCGGGCCTCACCTGCGGGGCCGAGGGTTCGAGGCAAGGCTCTCGGTGGAGGTCGGGAGGGCTGCTGTGGAGGGGGGACGGGACGCGGCCGACGAGGAGGAGGCAGGCCGGGCGATGGAGCGCCCGGCGAGGACGAGCAGCTTGGCAAGGGCGGTCCCGGCCGGGAGGAGGATGAAGTGGCGGAGGAGGTGGCCAAGAGCGAGGGCGAGGAGGTCGGCGGCGCCCCGGCGTGGGGGCGGCGAGCCCGGGCGGCGGGGTGGCGCCGAGCGGCGTCGGTGATGGCGTGCCCTCCTCGATCCCGATCCGATCGGGGAGAGGAGGAGGAGATATTTCTGAGGGGGGGAGAGTGAGGTGTCGGTGGGGGTGGAAGTGGTGCGGTGAGTGGATAAGGGGAGGGGGTAGTGGGCCGGCCGGCTGGGCCTGGTGGTGGCCTAGTTGGGGCTCAGGGTCACCGGGCCAAGCCCGGGGGTTTCTCTTCTTCTTCTTCCTTTTTGGTTTTTTTAGTTTTAGGTTTTAGTTTTTCTGTTTGGTTTTTATTTATTTTCTTTTCTGTTTTAAACCAGTTTAAATTATTTAGACATTTTCTAAAAATGTGTTTACTGCACCACAATTACCTTTGTAATATTTGGCAACCACCGAACATTTTAGTTTTAATTTTTGAAAACTTTTATGGTTATCATTAATTTGATTTTGAATTTCGAACGGTTCCGAATTATTGCGAGGATAGCAACAGTAACCGAGGTGTCATGGCACGATTAGCGTGGGATTACTGTAGCATGATTAACCGGGCGTTACATATAGCAAGAGGTAAGTCGTCACGTGGCCCTGATGATATACGGATAGTGAGGTGTTGGAGTGAGTAGCACGGAACCCAAGCTGCTAAAGGAAGGCGTTTTGTACCATGCTTGTGGGGTCTTCTTGTGCCCATAGAGAGAGCACGAGAGCATACACACATGATCTGGATGATTGGCGTTGACGGATCCAGTGGGCTACTGGTAATAAACCTGTTCTGCAAGATGACCGTGCAGAAAGGCATTTGAGACGTCCATCCGGTGTACAGGCCAAGCATAGGAAACGACAAGGTGTAGAACGGTATGAATCGTGCCTGGCTTGAAAACCGGGGCAAATGTGTCCGTGAAGTCAACATCGGTGCGCTGGCGGAAACCACGAACCACCCAGTGAGCCTTGTATCGCTCAAGGGTGCCACCGAGTCGTGTATTATGATGAAACACCCACTTCCCGGTCATGATGTTGGCGTGAGTTGGCTGGGGAACAAGCTGCCAAGTCCGATTGCGTTGCAACGCATGGAACTCCTCCTACATCATAGCGAGCCCGTTAGGGTCGCGAAGAGCGGCGCGGACTGTTGATGAAACTGTCAATGGTGAGGATGTCAAGGCAGCACACAATTACATGTCGTCGGGATAGCGGTTGCTCGGGCAGAAAACACCAGCCGAAGCGCGAGTCACCATGCGTCATGGTTGCGATGGGACGGGCGGGACCTCCAAGGCGACGGGGCAGGATGGTGATGAAAAACCCGTCGCAGTGGAGGCACCTCTTGTGAGGCTCATCGAGGTGGCGGGCGTGGAGATGACTGACGACTCGGTGGATGTCATGTGTCATGACCCGATCCCGAGAGGGGCTCCAAATCTCTGTGCTTTATGTGCCAGTCCCTGGATCGATTGCCAACACACACAGTTGATGATGAAATACAAAGAAATAACACATGTCATGGTATTACATCGTAGATCCAGTCTTTAAGGCATTACATGCCTGCTAGCTCATGGGCTAGCTTACAATACAATCATGTAGTAGGGATAATGTTCTAGTCTTGTGGCGTCCAATCACTCACATGCAACAGTTAAGTATAGCGTCATAACCCTACTTTGTTTCACCCCTTCACTACGGAAAATCCTGCAACATGATACGCTGCATCCACAAGGGTCAATACTTTGAATTTATTGGCAAGTAACACTAGCTTGAAGTAAAGTGTGTTTAGAAAACCAATTTCATGATGAACTACTTAGCCATCAAGAACATAGGTTCCACTACCCAAACTATTGCATGTTCATGGTCACTACCCATTTCCTTTTGACAAACACATGGCTAACCATTTCCAACGCATGACTTTGCCACACCTTGACTTTTGCCAACCAATGACTTTACCACACACATGACTTTGCCAACTCATGACTTTGCCAACAAATGACTTTGCCAACACGTGACTTTGCCAACACATGACTTTGCCAACTCATGACTTTGCCAACAAATGACTTTGCCAACACATGACTACCTTTTGCCCATATAGGGCTACCCCTTTATCAACCCATGACTATCATCTAATATCATCCCATTCCGTCACACCCCACACAGGTATTCACACAATTCATAACATGGTGTATTTGAAAAGAAGTGCAACTTGCGTAGTAATCGTTGACATTCTTCACATAAAAAAATCTTGGTAATTGTTGAAGTTCTTCACACACACAATCTTGATAAAGGTACTCTCACTCTGCGAACGTTCTATTATAAGTAATGAGCAACCATAAACATCCATACAAACAATCAAACATAGAATAAGTGTCGTGCATGGTGTCAGTGTCATTGTGCTGTGAGATCATGTGTTAGTGTTAACTCATAAGAGTTTGTAAAACAACATAGTGGTTGTCATTTGGAATATATGTGACAGAAGGGTTCACATGCAAGTTATCAATAAGGTTCATCACGTAAGAAGTATGTGATGTCAAGTTGTGGTTGTCAGATCCAATCAGAAGAATCTTAACAACAGAATTCATGGTCTATGAATCTTGGATACCCAAGTTCATGTACAAGTTTGAGTGGCAATTCAAACTTGTTGACCTTTCATGAGCTTACATACACTAAGTTCTGAAATTGATAACTTGGTTTGGCTTCCAACTCAATTTGGATTTGAATTAAGGTTTATCTCATTTGAATTCAAATTGAATTGAGTTTCACAATTTGTTTTGGTTTCACTAAGTTAAATTGAATTATGACCTATTTCATAATTGACTAAGTTGGTTCAATTCAACTCAAATATAATCAATGCTTCCCTAGATCCAATATAATTACTAGAGTTTATTTTTATTTTAGTGTAAACTAAAGTCAAGTATATATCCCAAAATAATTACTAAATTTTATTTATTTAATTCAAGTTCAAACTATAGTCAAATATAAATCCAACATGATTTCTATGTGCAAATAGTTTTCATCCTTATTTGAATTTAATTTGAGTTCATCCTTCCTATAGTCAATCATTAACTCAATTACTAGGTTTAATTTAAATCACTAAGTCATAATATAAAAGTTTGTTTCAAACTGAAACTAGGGTTTCAAAGTATTACCAAACTAAGTTGAATTTATGCAAATTCAATTCCCTACACTCATTTGTCACCCCAAAAATATTTACTAGGTTAAATTTGATTTAATAAATCATATTTTGTAGTTTTATTCAAATTAAACATAGGGTTACAATGTTATATTCAAACTATGTGTGAATTCAATTTTATGTTATTAGAATTTCATAAATTCAAATAACAATCCAAAAGTTCATTTTAATTTTTTGAACCTAGTTGCAACATTGTTGTCCGAAGTTAAACATTTTAATTCAAGTTAAACCAATTCAAGTTTAATTACTATTAGAACTACTACTACTGTTCAAACTATATTCAAATTCTAATTTTAAATTATCTAAAATTAGACTAGAGTAGCTAAGATGAAACTACATGTCACAATCTTAAATTTGCAAAAAGAATCATTTAGTTTGGATTTACAAATTGCAAGTTATGCCATTTTAAGTTTGAATTCATCATGTTTGAATTTGTATTTTAAATTATTCAAATATGGAATATTTCTGGACAGGGTGAAATTATATTTCATAATGATCACCAGTCAATTTGCACTTGTGGTTTACCAGATATGAGTGTTTTAAGTTCAAGGGCTTTTCTGCAAAATTTACATTTCAATTTAATTAAATGAATTTTCTGTGGATAAGGTTGCCGACATGGCGTGTTTTGGTTGGCCGATACCATTTTGTTTAAGTGATGTGTTGTGGATCATCAGATCTAGATCTAACGGTCGTGAGTGCATACCCCTTCGTGAAGTAAAATGATCTAATCTTGATCGCCAGATCGAGATCGAACAGCAGAGACGAGCTCACCGGCGATGCCAGTCGGTCGGCGCCGGAGTTGGGGAAGGCGACGACACCGTGGCTCGAGCGCGATGCGGGCGTCCTCTCCGGCGGTCACCGACATCAGAGGAGGGCACAACGGGGTCCAGCGTGCTCAGGAAGTCCTACGGTGGCCTTGGCGTCGTCGTGGGCGTTCTCAGGCAACATGAGCAGGCGACTAGAGTGGCGGCGGTTCCGATGGTCTTCGTACGAGGTCGCACAACTTGTTTCCCACATCCCTAGAAAAAATAGGAGGTCAGGGGGAGAGAGGTGCGGCTAGGATGATGGTGTGCACAGAGAGGTCTGTTACCTCCTAGATTCGCTGGAATGGAGGTGCTCTTTGGGTCCCACGACAGTCACACTCTGTGGATGGGATGGTCGAACGGAGGGGGTCTAGGCGATGTGCGAGAGCACGGAGGTGGCAGCAGTATCGATAGCGTGGGGAAGAGTTGCATGCTCCACCAGAATGCGGTTGGAGACCATGGTTGCGGGGGCAGCGGTTCGAGCTCCAATTAGAGCAGCTTGGTGATTGCTTGTATCTACGTTGGTATTTCCCCGAAGAGGAGAGGATGATGCATCACAACAACGATAAGTATTTCCCTCAGTTATGAAATCAAGGTTATCAATCCAGTAGGAGAACCAAGCAACACTATGTAAACATGACCTACACACAAATAACAAATACTTGCAACCCAACGCGTAAGAGGGGTTGTCAATCCCTCCTCGGTATTGAGATAGATAAAATTGTATGTGATTTGATAAATAGATCTGACAAAAAAATAAAAAAAATAAAGAAAAAGTGCAGCCATGTATTTTTGGGTTTTTGGAATAACAGATCTGAAAATAATATGATAGAAAATAGACCCGAGGGCCGTAGATTTTACTAGTGGCTTCTCTCGAGAAAATAGCATACGGTGGATAAACAAATTACTGTTCGACAATTGATAGAAAAGCAAATAATCATGACGATATCCAAGGCAATGATCATGTATATAGGCATCACGTCCAAGATTAGTAGACCGGCTCCTGCCTACATCTACTACTATTACTCCACACATCGACCGCTATCCAGCATGCATCTAGTGTATTAACTTCATGGAAAAATGGAGTAATGCAATAAGAACAATGACATTATGTAGACGAGATATATTCATGTAGGAATAGACCTCATCTTTTTATTCTTAATGGAAAAGACACATGCGTGTCATGTCTCGTTCTGTGACTGAGAATAAGCACCGCAAGATCGAACCCATCACAAAGCACCTCTTCCCATTGCAAAAAAAAATCAATCTAGTTCGCCAAACCAAACCAAAGTTTCGGTAAAGATCATGCATAAAAGAGTTCAGAGAATACTCAAATAATATTCATAGATAGAAATGATCATAAAGTCGCAATTCATCGGATCCCAACAAACACACTGCAAAAAGTCATTACATGAAATAGATCTCCAAGAACATCGAGGAGAACACTGTATTGAAGATCAAAGAGAGAGAAGAAGCCATCTAGCTACTGCCTACAGACCCGTAGGTCTGTGGTAAACCAATGAGGATAATGAACCCCTCCGTGATCGTTTCCCCCTCCGGCAAGGTGCCGGAAAAGGGCTCTAGATTGGATCTCGTGGTTTTGGAACTTGGGGCGGCTGGAATTGTTTTTTGTCGACTCCCTTTTTGAAATATCTGGGTATTTATAGAGATGAGAGGCGGTGGAAAAGGTCACTATAACATCCCAAAATTCTAAATTTTGGAATGTTATATTAAATAAATAATTATGATTGTTTGTTTGTTGTGTGATTGATGGTGTGAAATTGAGTGGAAATTGAATTTTTTTGAAAGTTGAATGAGAGGGAATAAAAGGACTTTCCCAAAACTTTCATCTTGCATTTTTCTTGATCTCCATGAATTCAAAGTCATCTCATCACAAGACCCTAGAGTGAAGATAATATGACTTCTTCCATTTGAAGAAAATAAAAAGGGGTTTGAAAATGATTTGAATTCCATTTGAAATATTTCAAATTTAGAAACTTTAAGCAACTCAATGAGTTCATGAGGGAAGACAAAATGACTTCTTCAAATTTGAAGAAAGAGAGTTGGAAGTTTCAAAGAAATAATTTCAAAGTCACTTTGAATTCCAGATTTCAAATCCTCTTGGGAGTTATTTAGTTTTAATTAAAATTATTTTCTCCTAAAAATAAATAAATGGAAATAAGGGTAAAATGATTCCCTTCAATGGAAAATTAGGAGAAAATAAATTTGGAATCATTTTGCTATTTAAAAAATGATTTTTATTGATTTTAAATGCAACAGTACCACTGTTTGACTTTTATGAATTTTTGTGGAATTTAGTTGAACCTGAAAAATAGTTCATCTTATTCGGGGTATTTTTGTGAACATCTTGGTATATAATATGCCTATGTAGAAATTTTATTTTCTTCAGTTGCATTTTTTCTTTAAGTTAAAAAACACGATACCCGCTGCAAGAGCCCATCCAGTCACAAGACTTCAGCCCGCTGCTGCTCCTCAGCCTTGAAGGCTATGCCGCCGCCGCCTGCCTCTCTCCTCGCTCATCTCTCCCTATCGCTGACCATGGGCCCACTCCCAGTGTCGCCCCTAACCTCCCGCAGACCCACTGGATAAGCACGCACACGCACACACCCGAACCTGCCGGCCGAAGCTATAGGGATAGAGCTTATCCCTCGCTCCCGAGCCCTCTCTCCGCGCCTATAAGAAGCCCTCGACCCCCTCTCTCCATTCTGCCACTTCGTTTCGCCTCACACCACCCGTAGCCGACGCCCTCCTGCTTTGGATCTCGCCGGAGCCGGAGCTTTCTTGCCCGGAGTAAAACACCGCCAGTAAACCGCCCCGACCCTGTTCTTCTTCACCAAAATATTGCCCGGGTCGATGAGCATCCGTTTGACATTTTCTTTGCCCTTAGGGACCACCGGAGACGACGCCCCAACGTGCCGCGTCCTCACCGGAGCTCCGAACGGCGCCACCTCCCTACGCTCGTCGCCGACCACCCCGCCGCCCGCCAACCCCACCAGCGGATCGCGAATGTCGTGCCGGACCCTGCCGCCTCCTTCCCCGTCGTAGAGGAGCGCCGGAGTCGCCGCCCCATCACCGGCCATCGCCAGCGCTGCCGCCCAGACGCGTCGTCGCCGCCTCAGTAAGACGCACCGCTCGCTCCTCCGTTCATTTTTTGTTTAGATTGGTTAACCGCGGGTTTTGTTAAAAACCGATCATTTTTTGCTTTAGTTAGCCACCGCCGCTTTTGCTTAGATAGCGGTCGTCACGATAAACTTCTGCAGCGAACACCTTTTGGCCATTAGGAATCTGCCACGTGGCCAAGGGCTTGTTCGCAGTTTATTTTTCTTTTCTGCTTCACCGCTTAGTCCTCGGAATTAGCATATTAGCCCCTAAACTTAGAATAGCCACAACTTTTTAACCGTAGGTCCAAACTCGATGAAACCAGCGGCAAATTCTTCGTCATGTTCAGATCTATCCAGTAGCATCATGTTTGTAAACTTTTTACAAATTCAAATTTGAACTTTATTCAGATTTGAATTCAAACTTCAACTGGCCATATCTCTTAAACCGTAGCTCCGATTGATGTAATTCTTTTTGCACCGTGTCACTGTAGCCAAACCCTATCACCTAGACCTTTCTCAAAATATTTTCACACACTTAGGATCTGTCCATAGTAGTTTTACTCATATGCCGTGTATGCACCATAGTTCGCATCACATTTTTGAACCTCATGTCACATGTTGTTTCGCGCTTAGAAAATTTTGTGATAGTTGAGTGTGTTGGATTTTCATTTGGTTTTTCTGAGTCTTTTTGTTGTGCATGTTATTTCGTTCTGTGAAATGATTGCTTATGCGAATGCAATGTTTGACTTTATAGATTTTCATCGGAGAGTAACGAATAGTTCTTTTAAGTAAATTTCTGAGAGCGTTATAATCTTCATCAACTATTATCAGGCAAGTTCACATTTGACCATTCTTCCAATTACCTATGTTTATATTATGCACTTAGTCCTTTTGTGGTAGGATTGCATGGTAGGATTTATTGTTGCCAGATGGCTATTCCGTTACCTAGTAGTTCATTGAGGTAGGTTTGAACCATATACCTTTGTCACCACCACGTAAGTTTAATTTTGCCTCGCCAATGTAGACGTGGATTGGGAAGTTTTCATTGTGAGAGATGAGTGACAAAGTAGTAAGTAGAACCAAGATAACTTAATGAACTACCCGGCGGAGGTTTGGTTTGAATGGTGGCGAAATGCGGTGGGAGCATGCATGGTTAATCCATGGTGGTGCACCACTAGTGGTCCGTCCGCCTGTGCTCAAAGAGATCAATCGATTATCATGTCTAGAAGCTTACGTGTGCAGCCACAAGCCAATATGGGCTCGCTTAGTTGAGTAGATAGTATGACCTCTTCCGGATAGGCTAGCGATGTAGAATGAGTAGGTGTACCGCCTATCCGTGGGTTAAGGGGAATACTTTCAAAGACTATGTCTCGGTCATCCTGTTCTCAAACACCAGCAAAGGCGAGAACTTCAAGGGAGGCGATCGAGTCTTGTGGGGAAAAGTGCAAACCTCTACAGAGTGTTAAAACCTAATCGATTAGCCGTGTCCCCAGTTACGGACAACTTGAGCATCTAGTAGTGGAAATGCCGGGAGATCTCATCACCCTTAATTAAACAGTTGGGTTTTAAATGAAACTTTTGGAATGGGTTGAGTTGGATTTGCCAACTCATCCTATGCTATACCGTAGTGGTAGGATAATATCTTTTATTCTAGGGAAAAACTAGCTTTATGCAAAAACTAAACTTAAAGCTTTCCACCAGCCAAATTGCATGTACAAATAGGTTCATTATTCTTATATGTGACTTGCCAAGACATTCAATGTAATGACCTACACGGCTGCAACGCCTTATGTTGCAGGAATTTCTCTGACGAGTAAGAGTTACGTTGTAGGGTTACGGTCTACACTCAACTTGCCGTTGGCGCCAGTGGGACTCCACACCGCTCGATTGTTTCCGTTGAGACTTATGAGGTATATATCAGTTTTACGTTATTTATACATGTGATTGCACTTTGATATATACATTGAAGTACTGTGTGTGCCAGCATACCGATCCAGGGATGGCACAGATACACAGAGGCTTGACCATTTGAGGTCGAGTCGCTACAGAGATGGTATCAGAGCACATGTTGACTGTAGGACGTGACCCTAGAAACTGGAATTCCCTTAGGAAAGGATTTCTCTAAAACTTTATTTTCAAAAAGATCCTTTACCTCTCTTCTTTTCTGAGCTTTATCAAATCTTTCCTTTTACCCCAAATAGTTAGACAATACCCCTTTTCCCTTTGACCACACGGAGGATCAACTAATAAGACTACTCCGAGAAGGACAAGGTATCAGACTTCACCATACACTAGAAGAATTAATGCTACGACAATAAGACTCAAGAATATGAAGACACGAAAAATTCCAAGATTTATATGACCTTTAGAAGACCAAACCCTTGTTTTATACTCACGTTAGATGCGATGATTTATGAGCTGTCATATTTTGTGTTTGTTTTCCGACAGCAGCAAATAAAACTTATTTTCAAAACTATATTGTTTGTGTGTATATCTCTCTATCCCTCTCCGTATCTCATCCCAAAACCCTTGGACCCAATAGATGATGAATGAAGATGGACTTGTATTCTCGGACCGATCACTCGCTTGGAGGCAGAGCTACGGATTCAAAACATGGAGAATCACTTCAGAGCAATTTGGTTGCAAGGAAGTATGAGGTTCAATACGCTCTTGAAGATTTTACAAGAAGTGCTTTGCAACCTGTGGAAAATGCATCAAGCCATACAAGGATATAATGGAGCAAAAACTTGGGAGCAATTGAAGGAGACTCTGTTGGGATCCCGTCTTATCCGAAAGCAAGATGATAACCCGATGAAGAAACCTCGTGCCTACATGATATGCGGAGAAATAGGACACACCCATGAGGAACACAAGGATGGATGCCCTCATTGTGAAGGAAGTCACCCAGCGGAAGAATGCCTAACTAGGCAGATTACTTGTTTCTTGTGTGAAGGAACTACGCACTACCCTGCCCAGTGTCATATTTACCCCAAGGTACAAGAAATTGCCAAGCAGCAGAATGGAGCAATGAAAGAAGCCCTCAGGGAAAGTTTAAAAGGACCTGTGATGAAGGAAGATGTTGACGACCCTGATGGAGAAAGCCTAAACAGATTTTACTCCAATGCTTGCTATTCATGTGGAGAAGAAGGACATTTTTCACTGTATTGCACAAAGAAAAGCCAAGAGTATCTGGGAGACTTCGTGATAGAAGAAGTGGAGTTTGATCCACAAGAGTTAGAAGAAATGATCGGAAAGAAGAAGTCTAGGAAGAGAAGGAGCATGTGTCCCCAGAACAACCCAATTTCTGCAGGAAAGGACCTGAGTCATATCACTTGTTACAGGTGCAAGGATTTAGGTCATTACGCTAGCGAATGCCCAACAAGGAAGCCAAGAACCCAAGGAACCAAGATAGCCACCAAGAAGCCTCTGGATTTGTCTGAAGTCCTTTGTTTACGCTGCAAAGGAGTAGGACATTTTGCCAGAGAATGTTCAGACCCGAGGAAAGCTTGAGCAGAGTAGTCGAGATCTTGATATTGGAATAAAGCATGTAATAAATGTGGAATATACTTTTATTTTCATTGAGGATGTTGAGTTGAGTTATGAAATGGAAATTGTAATAGCTCATGAAGCAATAAAAGTTGATGTGGTTGGAATCTCATATGAGATGTTATGAGTTGTTTGTTGATTGTGAGTACCTCTCTCACTGTCTCACTCAAACATAAACCTTGAACCCATGGACAAGCTGACTACAAACTTTTTCCGGAAAACAACCACATTTCACCCAAGGAAATACATACATTATCTTGAGTACCCCTTCTATTTTATGCCTGCAGATGACAGCCCTTTACGAGTCTTTTCTCAAGGGCCCGGAAACGATCATGACCCTGACTAGTGATCAGGATTACCCAAAAATCCTGAAGGATGATGAAGCATATTCATCTTGAAGGAGATGCAGTCTACAAGGGTTATCCTTTCATGGAGAATGGAGTTGAACTTTGGTACGTGGAGGTACACCTCCACCGTGTGAAGGGAGTCTGCCCAAAGACTATGGGGCAATACTATTTCATTTCTCGAGTACCATGAGCAACATTCTTTGACTCTATTCTTGAAGCTTCTATGGAGGCCATACGTCAGATTGGAGAAATACTAGAAGCAAGACTCCGTCACACTCAGGAATACCTGAGGGAGGTACATGCAGAGATGATGGACATGAAGCTCATGGTCACCACGATGAAGCAAAACATCGATGATTTGAAGGATCACATCACACGCTTCTAGTGGGATCAAGCATCTTCAAGTATGGCAAATGAATAAAGATGGAAGTAATGCTTGACCATACCAAACTATGTGGAAAGCAGCTTTTGTAATAGAGTACTTTTGAAATTTGAGTTTTGAGTAGTGGTTAAGGATGTAATAAAGGATTTGATATGAAGAGAATTATGGATGAACCAGTGCATTTTTTTGGCGATACTTGTCTGTGTGAACACTTGAACAATGGGAAAAGAAAATGTATTCCATAGAGTGGAGTTTGGACAAATGAGTTGGAGTTTGGTTTTAGTTATGATGGTTACCCCAAGAGTATGAAGGAATGAAGTACTATTGGATTTAAAGGAGATGTAATGTTGGAATATGGAACAATAGTAACCCCAAGGATGCGTTAAAGATATACAAGTGTTGAAGTGGGCCATAACCCACATGACCCAGGATTTGATAAGAAGCAAGCACAACCTTGTTGCAGAAAGAATTCTGGAAGAAAATGTGATTTCATCAACAGACGTTCCATAGGAGGTTACGTAAACCCAAGAGTTGTGAAGAGACGATAGAGGTTTTGTTTGGCTTGCAGAACCAATGGATTACCCGAACCCAGTTCGTGGAGAAGAGAAGTTATGTAATGCTTGTGAGGATGCCCAAGTGTTAGAATACGTGATTCACTATCTGCGTATGTGGTAATGATTCAAGTACGGGATGGATTGGCCCCCATACCGTAGACTTCTTTCATGAGCTATCATATGTTGATGGAAAATCAGAGAGCCTTAAAAACTTAGAAGAGTGTCGACACGACAAACCAAAAGCCTTAGAATGGCAGGATGATGGAAACCCAGTACAGGCACCTGTTGCCAATCGTAGGTTATGCGGTGAGGTTCAACCTGCACCCATTTTCGCGCAGGAGAACCAATAATTGTTGACCACCATGAGATTTTCGATAGTTGTTTAGCATTGGCGACAGACCTGTCAGCTAAGAAGACCCAGTCTCGGAAGGATCATATTTTGATGCAAGGACTCAAGATTTTGAGGAAAAGGTTATGCCCTACCGGAAGAGCCTCAAAGAAAGAGTTACTCCAGGCTGTATGAGAGGACCGACACCGTCAACCCAAAGGGCGAAGTACATGAGTTTTGTTGGAAGCGTAACCATGCTTCTAAGGGTGGTAGCACCCCATACCTTGTGTTGATGAATGGATTTTCAAGGAGACCCCCCAAATCTAACCTTCTTTCTAGCCTCTCCGAATCTCGAGGACGAGATTCAATTTAAGGGTGGTAGTTTGTAACATCCCAAAATTCTAAATTTTGGAATGTTATATTAAATAAATAATTATGATTGTTTGTTTGTTGTGTGATTGATGGTGTGAAATTGAGTGGAAATTGAATTTTTTTGAAAGTTGAATGAGAGGGAATAAAATGACTTTCCCAAAACTTTCATGTTGCATTTTTCTTGATCTCCATGAATTCAAAGTCATTTCATCACAAGACCCTAGAGTGAAGATAATATGACTTCTTCCATTTGAAGAAAATAAAAAGGGGTTTGAAAATGATTTGAATTCCATTTGAAATATTTCAAATTTAGAAACTTTAAGCAACTCAATGAGTTCATGAGGGAAGACAAAATGACTTCTTCAAATTTGAAGAAAGAGAGTTGGAAGTTTCAAAGAAATAATTTCAAAGTCACTTTGAAGTTATTTGAATTCCAGATTTCAAATCCTCTTGGGAGTTATTTAGTTTTAATTAAAATTATTTTCTCCTAAAAATAAATAAATGGAAATAAGGGTAAAATGATTCCCTTCAATGGAAAATTAGGAGAAAATAAATTTGGAATCATTTTGCTATTTAAAAAATGATTTTTATTGATTTTAAATACAACAGTACCACTGTTTGACTTTTATGAATTTTTGTGGAATTTAGTTGAACCTGAAAAATAGTTCATCTTATTCGGGGTATTTTTTTGAACATCTTGGTATATAATATGCCTATGTAGAAATTTTATTTTCTTCTGTTGCATTTTTTCTTTAAGTTAAAAAAAACACGCATACCCGCCACAGAGCCCATCCAGCCAAGACTTCAGCCCGCTGGCTCTCCTCAGCCTTGAAGGCCGCGTCGCCGCATGCTCGTCTCTCTCCCTCGCTCATCTCTCCCCTATCGCTGACTCGCAGGGCCCACTCCCCAGGTCGTCCCTAGCCTCCCGCAGACCCCTCTGGATAAGCACGCACACGCACACACCCGAACCCGCCGGCCGAAGCTCTAGGGATAGAGCTTATCCCTCGCTCCCGAGCCCTCTCTCCGCGCCTATAAGAAGCCCTCGACCCCCTCTCTCCATTCTGCCACTTTGTTTCGCCTCACACCACCCGTAGCCGACGCCCTCCTGCTTTGGATCTCGCCGGAGCCGGAGCTTTCTTGCCCGGAGTAAAACACCGCCAGTAAACCGCCCCGACCCTGTTCTTCTTCACCAAAATATTGCCCGGGTCGATGAGCATCCATTTGACATTTTCTTTGCCCTGAGGGACCACTCGAGACGACGCCCGACGTGCCGTCCTCACCGGAGCTCTGACGCCGCCGCCTCCCTCGCTGTCGCCGACCACCCCGCCGCCCGCCAACCCCACCAGCGGATCGCGGACGCCGTGCCGGACCCTGCCGCCTCCTTCCCCGTCGTCGAGGAGCGCCGGAGTCGCCGCCCCATCACCGGCCAACGCCAGCGTTGCCGCCCCTGTACGTCGTCGCCGCCTCTGTAAGACGACCGCTCGCTCCCTCCGTTCATTTTTTTTGTTTAGATTGGTTAACCGCGGGTTTTGTTAAAAAAACCGATCGTTTTTTTTTTTGCTTTAGTTAGCCACCGCCGTTTTTCTTAGATAGCAGTCGTTCGCCGTATAAACTTCTGCAGCGAACACCTTTTGGCCATTAGGAATCTGCCACATGGCCAAGGGCCTGTTCGCAGTTTATTTTTCTTTTCTGTTTCACCGTTTAGTCCTCGGAATTAGCATATTAGCCCTAAACTTAGAATAGCCACAACTTTTTAACCGTGGGTCCAAACTCGATGAAACCAGCGGCAAATTCTTCGTCATGTTCAGATCTATCCAGTAGCATCATGTTTGTAAACTTTTTCCAAATTCAAATTTGAACTTTATTCAGATTTGAATTCAAACTTCAACTGGCCATATCTCTTAAACCGTAGCTCCGATTGATGTAATTCTTTTTGCACCGTGTCACTGTAGCCAAACCCTATCACCTAGACCTTTCTCAAAATATTTTCACACACTTAGGATCTGTCCATAGTAGTTTTACTCATATGCCGTGTATGCACCATAGTTCGCATCACATTTTTGAACCTCATGTCACATGTTGTTTCGCGCTTAGAAAATTTTGTGATAGTTGAGTGTGTTGGATTTTCATTTGGTTTTTCTGAGTCTTTTGTTGTGCATGTTATTTCGCTCGTGAAATGATTGCTTATGCGAATGCAATGTTTGACTTTATAGATTTTCATCGAGAGTAACGAATAGTTCTTTTAAGTAAATTTCGAGAGCGTTATAATCTTCATCAACTATTATCGTGCAAGTTCACATTTGACCATTCTTCCAATTACCTATGTTTATATTATGCACTTAGTCCTTTTGTGGTAGGATTGCATGGTAGGATTTATTGTTGCCGATGGCTATGCCGCTTACCTAGTAGTTCATTGAGGTAGGTTTGAACCATATACCTTTGTCACCACCACGTAAGTTTAATTTTGCCTCGCCAATGTAGACGTGGATTGGGAAGTGTTCATTATGAGAGATGAGTGACAAAGTAGTAAGTAGAACCAAGATAACTTAATGAACTACCTGGGCGGAGGTTTGGTTTGAATGGTGGCGAAGTACAGTGGGAGCATGCATGGTTAATCCATGGTGGTGCACCACTAGTGGTCCGTCCGCCCAGGCTCAAAGAGATCAATCGTATTATCATGTCTAGAAGCTTACGTGTGCAGCCACAAGCCAATATGGGCTCTGGCTTAGTTGAGTAGATAGTATGACCTCTTCCGGGATAGGCTAGCAGATGTAGAATGAGTAGGTGTACCGGCCTATCCGTGGGTTAAGGGGGAATACTTTCGAAAGACTATGTCTCGGTCATCCTGTTCTCAAACACCAGGCAGTGCGAGAACTTCAAGGGAGGCGATCGAGTCTTGTGGGGAAAAGTGCGCAAACCTCTACAGAGTGTTAAAACCTAATCGATTAGCCGTGTCCCCGGTTACGGACAACTTGAGCATCTAGTAGTGGAAATGCTGGGAGATCTCATCACCCTTAATTAAACAGTTGGGTTTTAAATGAAACTTTTGGAATGGGTTGAGTTGGGTTTGCCAACTCATCCTATGCTATACTGTAGTGGTAGGATAATATCTTTTATTCTAGGGAAAAACTAGCTTTATGCAAAAAACTAAACTTAAAGCTTTCCACCAGCCAAATTGCATGTACAAATAGGTTCATTATTCTTATAATGTGACTTGCCAGTACATTCAATGTACTGACCTACACGGCTGCAACGTCTTATGTTGCAGGAATTTCTACGACGGGTAAGAGTTACGTTGTAGGGTTACGGTCTACACTCAACTTGCCGTTGGCGTTGGTGGGACTCCACACCCGTTCGATTGTTTCCGCTGAGACTTATGAGGTATATATCAGTTTTACGTTATTTATACATGTGATTGCACTTTGATATATACATTGAAGTACTGTGTGTGCCAACATACCGATCCAGGGATGGCACAGATACACAGAGGCTTGACCATTTGAGGTCGGGTCGCTACAGTCACCGTGGGCCCCACAAAGCATGAGGGTGCGCCTGGGGCCTCTGGCGTGCCCTGGTGTCTTGTGGGCCCCATGGGCCTCCTCTGGTACACCTCCTGGGCTCCCTGGGTCTCTTCTGGGCAGAAAAAGATCTCCAAAAAGTTTTGTCGCATTTGGACTTCGTTTGATATGGATATTCTGCGAGGTAAAAAAACAAGCAAAAAACAACAACTGGCACTGGGCACTATGTCAATAGGTTAGTCCCAGAAAATGATATAAAGTTGTTAGAAAATTAATGTAAAACATCCAAGATTTATAATATAACAACATGGAAAAATAAAAAATTGTAGATACGTTGGATACATATCAGCATCCCCAAGCTTAATTCCTGCTCGTCCTCGAGTAGGTAAATGATAAAAACATAATTTTTGATGTGGAATGCCTAACATGTTCATCACATAATCTTTTATTTTGTAGCATGGACATTTGGACTTTTAGATGATTCAAAGCAATAGTCTATAATTGACATGAGGACATCAATACTCAAGCATATCAACAAGCAACCATGTCTTTCAAAATATCAACACTAAAGAAAGTTATCCCTAGCCCATCATGCTCAATCATTGACCCATTCATAAAACACACTCGAATATTAGCTACACCCAATGCACAACTGTGATCATAGTGCACCCTAGTTGGTGCTTTATAAGAGAAGATGGAGACTCAAAAGTAAAATAAAAATTGATAAATTAAATAGGTAGGCCCTTCGCAGAGGGAAGCAGAGATTTGTAGAGGTGCCAGAGCTCAAAGCTTAAATTTGGAGATAAAATATTTTGAGAGGCATGCTTTTCCCGTCAACGAAAATGACCAAGAATTCCCAATACTTTCCATGCTAGATACATCATAGGCGGCTCCCAAAAATAAAATAAAGTTTATTACTTTTTACACCATTCTTTCACAATCCATGGCTAGCCGTATCCACGGGTGCCTTCCATACCAACACTTCTCAAGGAATTTATTATTTGACAACATAAAGTAAATTTCTTTTACATTTCGGGATTGGGCATCCCTATTACCTTGCCACACTCTCGTGCAATGGCAAGTTAATAAACACTCATCTTGAGAATAACACATCTGGCATGGGAAAATATTGGCCACCCCTGCCGCTTCATGAGCGGTACAGGCACACAAAAAGGAAATTTATTTTGAAAATTAGAGTTGGCACATACAAATTTACTTGGAACGACATGGAAATAACACATATAGGTAGGTATGGTGGACTCATTGGCACAACTTGGTTTAAGGAGTTTGGATGCACAAGTAGTATTCCCACTTAGTACAAGGAAAGGCTAGCAAATAGATTGAGAAGCAACCAACCAAAAAACAAAAACGATCATAAAACGAGCATTAAACATAAGTAAAACTGAATAATGCACCATAAGAAGGATGTAGCTTCATTGCATGACTATTGACTTTCGTGCTTGCATAGGGAATCACAAACCATAACACCAATATTCTTACTAAAACATAATTACTCACCAACATGACTCACATATTACTATCTCCATATCTCAAAATTATTGAAAGGAATCAAGTTTATTTTGTCCAATGATCTTTCATGAAAGTTTTTATTATATCCTTCTTGGATATCTGTCACTTTGGAACTAGATTCATATATTACCATTGCTTTCAACAAGCTCTCAAACAAATTTAAGTGAAGAACATGAGCATAAATAATTTTTCATCTCTCAAAATAATATAACTGAAGCATGAGAGAATTTCTTCAAAAATTTACTAACTCTTAAATTGATCTAAGTGAAGCATGGGAGTATTTCTTTCAAAATTAAAGCACCACCGTGCTAAAAAAGATATAAGTGAAGCAGTAGAGCAATTCCATGGCTCAAATGTTTTAAGTGAAGCACATACATCAATTCTAACAAATTATATCATTATTATGGCTCTCTCAAATAGGTGTGTCCAGCAAGGATAATGGTCACAAACTAAAAAGCAAATCAACCAAAGACTCATATAATACAAGACACTCCAAGCAAAACTCATGATATGTAAGGAATAAAAATATAGCTCCATAAAATTACCGATGGTTGTTAGAAGAAAGAGGGGATGCCTTCCGGGGCATCCCCAAGCTTAGTTGCTTGGTTCTCCTTGAATATAAACTTGGGGTTCCATGGGCATCCCCAAGCTTAGGCTCTTTTCACTCCTTATTCCTTCATCCATCATGATCTCACCCAAAACTTGAAAACTTCAATCACACAACACTTAACAAAACCTTCGTGAGATCCGTTAGTATAATAAAGCAAATCACCACTCTAAGTATTGTTGCAAACACATTAATGTTTTATTATTGCATTATACCTACTGTATTCTAACTTTACTATGTCTTATACCCTCCAATACAATCCATATATTCATCAAAATAAGCACACACACTGCAACAAAAACAAAATCTGTCAAAACCAGAACAGTTGTAGTTATCTGGACTTTGTCCATACTTCTGCAACCTCAAAAATTCTGAAAACTTAGGATAACATAGGCAATTTGTATATCAATGTTGTGTAAAAAATTCAGAATTTCTCGTCGCTCCAGCAGAGCACATCAATTCTGCTATTGGACATAAAAGTTTTTGTTTTCCAACAAGATCAAATTAACTATCACCTAAGCCATCCTAAAAGCATTACTTGGCACAAACACTAATTAAAACATGAAAAGCACAATCATAACAGAAGCATAATTTCATATTTATTGAATAATAGAAAGATTTTTTTTTCAAAGATTGCCTCCCAACAAGCTCTTTCTTTATAGTCATTAAGATGGGCCTAAGATTTTAATGATGCTCACATGAAAGATAATAACTGAAATGCAAAGAGAGCATCATGTAGCATGAAAAACACATTTAAGTCTTAACATAATTCCTATGCATAGGAATTTTATAAGTAAACAAATTATCAAGACAAGAAATATCTAGCACATTCAAGGTAGAAGAATAAAAGATTGCGATCTCAACATAACGAGAGGTAATTTAGTAACATGAAAATTTCTACAACCATATTTTCCTCTCTTCTGATAATACATGCAGGATCATAATCAAATTCAACAATATAGCTATCATATAAAATTTTCTCTTCATGATCCACATGCATGCATGCAAAGTTGACGCTCTTCCAAAATAGTGGGATTATCATCAAATAAAGTCATGACCTCTCCAAGCCCACTTTTATCAAAAAAATTATACGATTGATCATTCTCCAAAGTAGTGGGATTATTTTTACCTAAAGTTGACGCTCTTACAAACCCACTTTCAATATTATTGCAAACATTATTATAAATATCATATTCATCATGAGGCTTAAATAAATTTTCAAGAACATAAGAAACATTATCACCCCAATCGTGATCATTGCAATAAGCAGTGGACATAACAAAATTATCATCCCCAAGCTTGTAGTTTTGCATATTATTAGCACAATTGACATTAATAGAATTTATAATAATATCATTTCAATGACGATTCTCATTGAAGGAGCTATCATGAATCACTTTATAAATTTCTTCATTTAACACGTCATCACAATTTCCTGATTCATGATTTTCAAGCAAAACTTCATGGAGATAATCAAGTGCACTCAACTCACTAGCAATTGGTTCATCATAATTTGGTATTTTGAAGAGATTAGCAAGTGGATGAGGATCCATACTAATAGATTTTTATCAAGCAAAGATGCAAGCAAATAGAAGGCACATGGCAACACAAGCAAAGATAGAAAACAAGAAAACACGCAAAAAGGCAAACGAAAAATATTTTTGTGTTTTTGTAGAAACTTTTTAGAAGTGGGGGAGATCAAAACAAGAGGTAGATGTCAAATAAAGTAATTGCAAGGAGATGAGATTTGTGATTGGGTACTTGATAGATGTTGATGATGTCTCCCCCGCAACGGCGCCATAAATTCTACTTGTTTGCTTGTATCTGCATTGGTATTTCCCCGAAGAGGAGAGGATGATGCAGCACAACAACGATAAGTCTTTCCCTTTGTTATGAACCAAGGTTATCAATCCAGTTGGAGAACCAAGCAACACTATGTAAACAAGCCACTATGTAAACAACACCAAATAACAAATACTTGCAACCCAACGCGTAAGAGGGTTGTCAATCCCTCCTCGGTATTGAGATAGATAAAATTATATGTGATTTGATAAATAGATCTGAAAAAACACAAAATAAAATAAATAAATAAAAAAGCGCAGCAAGGTATTTTTGGGTTTTTGGAATAATAGATCTGAAAATAATACGATAGAAAATAGATCCGAGGGCCGTATATTTCACTAGTGGCTTCTCTTGAGAAAATAGCATACGGTGGGTAAACAAATTGTTGTTGGGCAATTGATAGAAAAGCAAATAATCATGACGATATCCAAGGTAATGATCATGTATTTAGGAATCACTTCCAAGATTAGTAGACCGACTTCTGCCTTCATCTACTACTATTACTCCACACATTGACCGCTATCCAGCATGCATCTAGTGTATTAAGTTCCTGGAAAAATGGAGTAATGCAATAAGAATGATGACATGATGTAGACAAGATCTATTCATGTAGGAATACACCCCATCTTTTTATCCTTAATGGCAACAATACATGCGTGTCATGCCTCCTTATGTCATTGAGAATAAGCACCTCAAGATCGAACCGATCACAAAGCACCTCTTCCATTGCAAGAAAAATCAATCTAGTTGGCCAAACCAAACCAAAGTTTCGGAGAAGAAATACGAGACTATAAAGATCATGCATAAAAGAGTTCATGGAAGAATCAAATAATATTCATAGATAGAAATGATCATAAACTCGCAATTCATTTGATCCCAACAAACACACTGCAAAAAGTCATTACATCAAATAGATCTCTAAGAACATCGAGGAGAACATTGTATTGAAGATCAAAGAGAGAGAAGAAGCCATCTAGCTACTGCCTACGGACATGTAGGTCTGTGGTAAACTACTCACGCATCATCGGAGGAGCACAAATGAGGATGATGAACCCCTCCGTCATTGTCTGCCCCTCCGTCAAGGTGCCGAAAAAGGGCTCTAGATTGGACCTCGTGTTTCTGGAATTTGCGGCGGCTGGAATTTTTTTTCGTCGACTCCCCTAGGTTTTCTGGAATATTTCGTATTTATAGAGCTGAGAGGCGGTGGAAAAGGTCACCGTGGGCCCCACAAGGCACCAGGGCGTGCCCTGGTGTCTTGTGGGCCCCACGGGCCTCCTCTGGTACACCTCCTGGGCTCCTTGGATCTCTTCTAGGCAGAAAAAAAATCTCCAAACAATTTTGCTGCATTTGGACTTTGTTTGATATGGATATTCTGCGAAGTAAAAAACAAGCAAAAAACAACAAATGGCACTGGGAACTATGTCAAAAGGTTAGTCCCAAAAAATGATATAAAGTTGCTAGAAAACGAATGTAAGACATCCAAGATTGATAATATAACAAGGGACAATTACACTTCTCCCCCTAACTTGAGCCACCACCTGGGATTTGCCCCTAGTTTTCAGGTATGCTAAAAAATACCCCTCTTCCATCTGTGGCCCTTACAGAAATCCCCCTCGGGGACGTTTCCGTCGGGTCAATGGTCTTTAACCGGTAACTGGGCGTCTGTTGGACATTTTGGCCCCTGGTTCTTACATGTGGGCCCGTATCAAAACGTTATCCACTCGCTCACTCTCTTCTCCCTCACGACGCACCTCTTCTCTCGTTCCCCTCTTGGCGACCAAAACCCTAAACCTAGGTCACCCTAAATCCCTCACCGACGGTCCAGTAGCTGTGGCGGATCTGTAGGACTGCGGGCGCCGGGATGCGCTGGGAGTGGAGGTGATTATCCAACGTCTATTTCCCTCTGCTACAACGCTAAAGGAGGCGGTGTCGACGATGGCGGCCGCCGGTGATTGTGGTGGTGCAAAAGAAGCATCCAGGCAGACGACAGGAATGCAAATTCCAGCAAGGTAAGTTTCCTGTCCCAAGTTTCTTTGAATCTTGACTTGGATTTGTGTTCTGTTACTGTACATAGATTTACCACGATTGAATGCGCTCTTAGTGGTTACTACATGCTTGTAATGTCATTTATATTGCAATTATCGTAGGATGAAACCAGAGAGAGCTTTTCGTCTCAACTGTAGAATGGAGACCTGATACGGGGCTAACCCGGTGTAGGCCGATCTTTCACGTTTGGAGTGGGATCCCTCGAAGAGCACGAAGAACACGGGGAAGAATGGGGAGAAATCACAAGGGGAAACACTCAAGAACAAGTCCAATCACACATCCTCTAGACAATCAAACACACAATATCCACAAGGTACATGAACAACAGAGGTAAATATACAAGGTAGCGTTCATCTCAAATCCAAGAGGAGATGAGGTCTTGACAATATCCTAGACAGATCTTCCCACGAGGGGGTGTTGATGATATCCCGCAGGATCTTCTCCTAGATGGAGGTCTTGGCCTCCAATGGAGTAGTGGTCTCTCTCTCTCTCTCAAGGGTAGAGGTAGGTAGGAGCAAAGCTCACATACAAATGAGCTATCATATTTGCTAACCCTAGAGAGGAGGTGGAGGTGGTCTATTTATAGTCTAAGCCACGAAGGGGTAAGTGGGAGAGGGATACAAGGCCAAAGGCCCATGGCTGCGCACACGCAGGGCGGTAGTACCGGACACATGGGTGGTAGTACCGCTTGGAGGGTCTGAGCGGTAGCACCGCTTGCTTTGGGCGGTAGTACCGCCCTTTCTGGACTGGGTAGGTCCTTCTTCTTCCGTCTTCGCTTCCAAGCTTCCCTTGCGGATGGTGTAGTGGTTCCTTGGCGCTTGCACTCCTCCTCGACATCCGTGAAGCTCCAACAATACCTATGCATGCACACGGGAGAAGTGTCAAGTAGTATACCATCCTCGAAGGGGTCAAGTGAACACGTGTAAAGGAGAAGATTCACCTTTATGTATGAGAAGTAGAGGTCGACGTGTCACTTGCCAAGCGGACTCTTGACATGGTGATGACCGTGGGATGCTCCGCATCATCCCTCCCCTTGGAAAGATCCGACCTCGGATCGAAAACCAAATCACCATGGGAAAGAGATGGCGTCGCCGTGTAGGAGTGGTCAATCACCAAGTTCTCGTCATCTTGAAGCTCGAAATGGGCACTCTCCAATATCGCACCATCTTGTGATTCCTTCAAAAGGAGCAAATAGAACAAACACTTGGAAAAACAAATGTGGTTAGCGTTAGTGCAAAACCAAGCATTCGGTGGTGATTCACCAAACAAGTGTCGTCATCAAGCATAGCATATGGTGTGACAAAGGATTGTGACAAGGCATGTAAGCATATCAATCGAGCACAAGCAAAGATATCATGGGGACAAGTATGCAAATGTGAGGTAGAGATGCAAATATGTGTGAGAAGAGAATAAGCATCTACCTCGAGGTCATAACAAGCATTCACAAATTGCTCAATGAAAGGTCTATGGTAGGCATAGGAAAGATTTACAACACCAAATAAACATAACGTGCAAGACAATCCAAGCATAATGTGCATAGGGTGTAGTGAATATAGTGTGGCACTCAACACAATAAAAAGAGCAAATGTTCATCATGTGTGAGGCAGTCAAGTCAAACATGAGATAAGCAATGGGACATGGCATATGTGAAGAAATGACATTGGTGCAACCAAGCATATCATAGGGGCAAATAATCCAAGAATTGGATGCAACACACAAGGCTTATATATCATGATGCATGGGAATGTGATAATGGCAAGTCAAAGCAAGATCTCTAGCAAGTGCGCAATCAAGTGGTCCAAGATGACCAATAAGTCTCACGGTGCAAGCAACACAAGTAGTATGATCCACAATATCCATGCTCATGGTTTGGGAGTTCTCAAAAGAGAAGGATATCACCTTGAAAGCATGTCCTTGTGCATTCTTCACGATGTCGAGACACAAGCAAGTGCAATGTAGAATCGTCATGGTAGAAGGTGGCTCGCTCTCAAGAGCTCGAATGGTCAACTCACGTGAAGTGGAAGTTGACACGAAATCCAAGTATCCTACACATGCACAAAACAAAACAAAGAAAGTATGCGCATGGTAGACAAACACATCATCCATCATGATGGTTCTCATCTTTTGCACATAACCATTAGAAGCACAAGTGCATGAATAATATGATGCAACAATGGCGATATTCATGGCACTAGGTATATGGTGCAAAGAAGTAAGGCAATCATGCTTCACAAGGAATATGTCAAAATCTCCAAATATATGTGAGAATGTTATGGGAGCAAACTCATTATCAAGACTAAAGGCATAGTTGCATTCAATACATGGGAAATCATCTAGCATGAGGGAGGCAACACATGGAGATATATGACAAGAAGCAATAACAATCATGTGCAAAGCATGTAGATGGTTGTCATCAACCGCATGAAATAGGCAAGTATTAATCATGGGTGATGCAACATAAGCAAGCATAGAAATCAAGTCGTGCAAACTAGTGGAGCGAAGATGCAACACACTAGAGGAAATCATGGCAATCATGTCATGTGAGCAAATAATAGGCATGGGCAATGCACAAGACATATCGCAAGCACGGACACAAAGCAAGATGAAAGTATCATCATAGGAATGGGTCATGAATAGAACATGGCAATAACAAGTGATATCTCCACCAAGCTTGCAAATACACATACAAGTACTAGAATCAATCATCATGTGTAATGCAAAGCATGGGTCACAAATGCATGGCAAAGTCATAGGAATGGGCATATCATGCAAAGTGAACATGGTAATATGGGCAAAGGATATATAATGGAGAACAACCCATAGCCAAGTGAGGGCCATGTAGAAGAAATGCGCTAATTCTTTGCGCGAAGAGAGCGGTGGGAAAGACAATCCATGGGATCCCAAGTCCTCATTGCTCTCTAGAGCTTGTTTTGTCAACTCGTGGGATTGCGAGGTTGACAAGTATTTATGGGTACCTACATAAAAGAGACACAAACCAAAGAAATTGTGTGTGTGGTAAATGTACACATCATCCATCATGATGTGTATGTGCACATGTGAGTTAGCACAAAATAAGCATCGCTCAAAGAAATTTGATGCAAGGTATAAGAACATGTCATCCATCATGAAAGAATAGTTATTGTGTATGACACGATGGGGACACAAATTGAGAATGCAAGTATATGGCACATCAATAGCATGTTTATTCATGGGGAGCATATGGTGCTCACAATTATTGGGATCATGCAATTGATGGGATGGATCAAAATCTCCTAACATGTATGAGGAAACAATTGGGGTCTCCTCATGAACAACATTGGAAACATCATATGGAGAAAATGGACAACATCCAAAACAATGCATATCCGAAGCTAGGTGGTCATGGCATGGCATATTAGATAAATGATGCAAAGGGAGCATATCAATATCATCACAAGAAAAACAAATGCCAATAACCATGGGCTTGTCATCTATGCCATATGTGCAAATTGGGTTTATTTTAATGGCATATGCATAGTCACTATGAAGATATTGCAAATAATACATATGGTGTATCTCATGCATAGCATATGACAAGTCAAGCGGATTATCAAACATGACGTGACCTAAAGAATTGTCACAAGAAATCCTATGTAACATGGCATCACAACTAATAGACTCCACATGAGAATCATCATATTCATCATAAATGGGCAAATCATCGCATGGTGAAATCATACTAGCATGAAGCATGGTACTAGGTGGATCAACATCATGCAAGCAATCAATGTCAAGAATGTCCACTAGTGGGACTAGAGCATCACCGTCACCTATGTTACCTTTGTCATTCCACTCAAGTGGTGTAGGTGAGGTGGGAAAGACCAAATGGTGGTCATCTTCATCTTGATGGAACCATGTGGGGGGTGCATCATATTCCACCATGGCCATCGTCTTGTCCAAAGGGAGGATGAAGTAAATCGAGGATCGGCGTCATCATAAATGGGACCTAGCACCAAATGAGAAGACACAATAGAGGTAGAGGTCAAGTTGTTAGAAATGCAAATGGCCTCACAAGACCTATCAACTATCTCACTCTCTCTATGTGGTGGTTCACTCACTCCCTCAAAGTAGGTGCACTCAAAGTCACATATGGTGGAGTCACTCATCTCACTCAAGTGGTGGGGGTTGTGGCTCTCCTCACATGGGAATTGGGGCAACTCATCATATGTGGGGCTAGTGGTGAACTCGCTCGCACTCTCAATATGGTGGCACAAGTCACTCAAGTCATCATACGTCGCCGTGGTCGAAGGGAAAATCCCATGCTCAACCATCTCATCATCGTCGCCGTGGATGAAGGCCGAAGATGACACATCATCACGCTCCTCCATGACCGAACGGAAAATCCCATGGTCGATCATCTTGTCACCGTCGCCGTGGATGAAGGCCGAAGATGGCACATCATCACTCTTGCCTCCTAAGATGGAAGCATCATCCTTGCTCGCCACCTTGTCGCTTGCCTCCAAAGCTTGGTCCTTGAAGGTCTCCGTAGTCGTACTTGTCGCCGCACCATCTTGAAAAAGAGTCAAGGTAGACTCGGCATCATCAATGCCACAAAGAGGGATGGCGGTGAAGTCGCACTTGGGAGCATCATCTTGGAGCTTGTCGGGCTTGGACATCGTGGTGGTACTAGCCTCATGCTTGTCGTAGAGCTTGGTCGCCATGAAGTTTGCTTGGGGTGGAGAAGCCTTGGCCTTCATGAGTTCTTGTTCCGCCTTGAGAGCACCAATGTAGTAGTCATTGATGGACTTGTAGTTCTCGAGGAAGATAGTCTTAGAGATGTCGTTGTTCAATCCCATCATGAAGTGGAACTTCATCGAAATGGGGTCGTCCATGCCGGCTCGTCGCAAGGCAATCTTCATCTCCTTGAAGTACGCGTCGATGGACTTGGATCCTTGGATGGTGTTCTCCAATTGGCGTCGAAGTTGTTCCGTGTAGGTTGGAGGCACGAACTATCACCGCAAAGCTCTCTTCGTCTTGGGCCAACTCATCTGGTAGCTCTCCAAAGGTGTGTGAAGCCACCATGTCGAGGCGTAGTCGTGGAAGTTTCTTGTGGCGCACTTCACTTGATCTTCGGGAGGAACTTGATGTAGCTTGAGGTAGTCGTCCATTAGGCGCTCCCACTCGAGATACACCTCGGGTTCTAGAGTCCCATAGAAAGGAATCTCGTGGTCGATGTCGAGGTCGTAGTAGCTCGTGGAAGTCGTGGACTTGAGCTTGGGTTGCTTCTCTTGAGCATAGTCTTGAGGTGCTTGTTGGCAAAGATGTCGTATGTCCATAGGCGAAGATGCCTTGAAGTCGCTTGGCGAAGATGCCAAGGGAAATGGTGAAGTCGTTGAGCGGTTGTTGGTGTTGAGCTCTTGACCTTCACGTTCTTGTTTGTGATGGTGTCGATGCCGGTGTGATCTTGCCGGAGATGGTAGCTCGGAAGGATGTGCTCTTGAGCGTCTTCTCAAAGATGTGGAAGATCGCTGTAGGACTTGATGAGGGCTTTGATCTCCTCCATTTGAGCATGCATCTTGGCATCGGAGTTGTGGTCGTGGCATCAAACTCGTCGTTGTTGTTGTAGACCGAAGGTGAAATGCCTTGCCTATCCATCACAAGACTCGAGTAGAGGTGAGTAGGAAATGAGATAAACAATACCAACTTACCTTTTCCCAAAGTTGAGGATGTATCCCGTTTCACTCAATGTGATATGAAAGAATAGTGGAATTGGTACCGGACTTGTTCACTCACACCTATCAAGTAAAACTTATGGAGTGGCTCGGTGAGGATAGTGGCACAAAATTTGATGCAAAATGTTAGCAAGAGTCAATAATGTTGAAAAAGATTCACAAATTCGCAAGTGAAACAAGTAGACCAATAGCAATAAGTGGCACACGGAAACACACACACGGATAGATAAACGGGGTCGTGCAACCAAGGAATGAGGACAAAATGTGGAATCCACGGAAAACGCTCGTGTAGCGCAACTCAAGAGAGACGCTAGCACGATTGCTCAATAGGCGGATACTGTTGGGGAACGTAGTAATTTCAAAAAATTTCCTACGATCACGCGAGACCATGGTGATGGCATAGCAACGAGAAGGGAGAGTGTCCGTCCACGTACCCTCGTGAACCCGGCGAGGCGTTATAACAACGCTGTTGATGTAGTTATGCGTCTTCACGATCCGACCGATCCAAGCACGAGCGTCGACACCTCCGAGTTACGCACGTTCAGCTCGATGGCGATCCCGGACTCGATCCAGCAAAGTGTCGGGGATGAGTTCCGTCAACCGCGACGGCGTGGTGGCGATGTTGATGCTCCACCGGCGCGGGGCTTCGCCTAAGCTCATGACGATATGACTTCTCCGGCGCGGGGCTTCGCCTAAGCTCATGACGATATGACCGAAGTGGAATATGGTGGAAGGGGCACCGCTGCGGCTAAGGAAAGATCCGTAGATCAACTTGTGTGTCTGGGTGCCCCCTGCCCCGTATATAAAGGAGACAAGGGGAGGTGGCGGCCCAAGGGAGGCGCGCAAGGAAGAGTCCTACTCCCAGGGAGTAGGACTCCCCTCTCTAGTTGGAGTAGGATTGGGGAGGGGAAGAGGGAAGGCGCCGCCCCTCTCCTTGTCCTATTGGACTGGAAGGGGAGGCGCGCAGCCCACCTGGCCGGCCCTTCTCCTTCTCCCTTGAGGCCCATGAAGGCCCATATACCCCGGGGTTCCGTAACCCCGGTGTTCGATAACATCTGTTTTCACTCGGAACCATTCGAAGTCAAACATAGGCTTCCAATATATCAATCTTTATGTCTCGACCATTTGAGACTCCTCGTCATGTCTGTGATCACATCCGGGACTCGAACAAACTTGGTGCATCAATACTTATAAACTCATAATGAACATCATCGAAGCGTTAAGCGTGCGGACCCTACGGGTTCGAGAACTATGTAGACATGACCTAGAACCATTCTCGGTCAATAACCAATAGCGGAACCTGGATGCCCATATTGGTTCCTACATATTCTCGAAGATCTTTATCGGTCAAACCGCATAACGACATCGTTGTTCCCTTTGTCATCGGTATGTTACTTACCGAGATTCGATCGTCGGTATCCAATACCTAGTTCAATCTCGTTACGGTAAGTCTCTTTACTCGTTCGTAATACATCATCTCACAACTAACTCATTAGTTGTAATGCTTGCAAGGCTTAAGTGATGTGCATTACCGAGAAGGCACTGGAGATACCTCTCCGATAATCGGAGTGACAAAACCTAATCTCGAAATCGCCAACCCAACAAGTACCTTTGGAGACACCTGTAGTACTCCTTTATAATCACCCGATTCGTTGTGACGTTTGGTAGTACCAAAGTGTTCCTCCGGTAAATGGGAGTTGCATAATCTCATAGTTATAGGAACATGTATGGGTCATGAAGAAAGCATTAACATACTAAGCGATCAAGTGTTAAGCTAACGGAATGGGTCATGTCAATCAGATCATTCAACTAATGATGTGACCTTGTTAATCAAATAACAACTCCTTGTTCATGGTTAGGAAACATAACCATCTTTGATTAACAAGCTAGTCAAATAGAGGCATACTAGTGACATCTTGTTTGTCTATATATTCACACATGTATTATGTTTCCGGTTAATACAATTCTAGCATGAATAATAAACATTTACCATGATATAAGAAATAAATAATAACTTTTATTATTGCCTCTAGGGCATATTTCCTTGATCTCCCACTTGCACTAGAGTCAATAATCTAGATTACAAAGTAATGATCCTAACACCCATGGAGTCTTGGTGCTGATCATGTTTTGCTCGTGGAAGAGGCTTAGTCAATGGGTCGCAACATTCAGATCCGTATGTATTTTGCAAATCTCTATGTCTCCCACTTGGACTTGGTCCCGAATGGAATTGAAGCGTCTCTTGATGTGCTTGGTCCTCTTGTGAAATCTGGATTCCTTTGCCAAGGCAATTGCACGATATTGTCACGAAAGATCTTCATCGGTCCCGATGCACTAGGTATGACACCTAGATCGGAAATGAACTCTTTCATCCAGACTCCTTCATTCGCTGCTTCGAAGCAGCTATGTACTCCGCTTCACATGTAGATCCCGCCACGGCGCTTTGTTTAGAACTGCACCAAGCGGCTCCACCGTTTAATAAAAACACGTATCCGGTTTGCGATTTAGAATCGTCCGGATCGGTGTCAAAACTTACATCGGCGTAACCATTTACGACTAGCTCTTTGTCACCTCCATATCGAGAAACATATCCTTAGTCCTTTTCGGTATTTCAGGATGTTCTTGACGCTGTCCGATGATCCACTCTGGATTACTTTGGTACCTTCTGCCAAGCTTACAGCTAAGCATCGTCGGTCTGGTACACAGCATTGCATACATGATAGAGCCTATGGCTGAAGCATAGGAACATCTTTCATTTTCTCTCTATCTTCTGCTTTGTGGTGGGGCATTGAGTCGACTCAATCTTACACCTTGCAACACAGGTAAAAACCTTTCTTTGCACGATCCATTTTGAACTTTTCAAAACTTTTTCAAGGTATGTGCTTTGTGAAAGTCAATTAAGCGTCTTGATCTATCTCTATAGATCTTGATGCCCAATATATAAGCAACTTCACGAGGTCTTTCATTGAAAAACTTTTATTCAAGTATCCTTTTATGCTATCCAGAAATTCTATATCATTTCCAATTAATAATATATCGTCCACATATAATATCGAAATGCTCTGAGCTCCCACTCACTTTCTTGTAAATCTGAGGCTTCTCCAAAAGTGCATACAAACCCATATGCTTTGATCACACTATCAAGCGTTTATTCTAACTCCGAGAGGCTTGCACGGACCATAAATTGATCGTTGGAGCTTGCACACTTTGTTAGCACCCTTTGGATCGACAAAACCTTCTGGTTGCATCATATACAACTCTTCTTCTAGAAATCCATTCAAGAATGCGGTTTTACATCCATTTGCCAAATTTCATAATCATAAAATCGGCAATTGCTAACATGATTCGGACAGACTTAAGCATCGCTTCGGGTGAGAAAGTCTCATCGTAGTCAACCCCTTGAACTTGTCGAAAACCTTTTGCAACAAGTCGAGCTTTGTAAACGATTACATTACCATCGGCGTCGGTCTTCTTCTTAAAGATCCATTTATTTTCAATGGCTTGCCGATCATCGAACAAGTCAACCAAAGTCCATACTTTGTTCTCATACATGGATCCCATCTCAGATTTCATGGCTTCCAGCCATTTTGCGAATCTGGGCTCACCATCGCTTCTTCATAGTTCGTAGGTTCGCCATGGTCAAGTAACATGACTTCGAATAGGATTACCGTACCACTCAGTGCGTATTTTACTCTGGTTGACCTCGAGGTTCAATAGTAACTTGATCTGAAGCTTCATGATCATCATCATTAGTTTCTTCACTAATTGGTGTAGTTGTCACGGAACCATTTCTTGTGATGAACTACTTTCAATAAGGGAGCGAATCTGATTATCTCATCAAGTTCTACTTTCCTCCCACTCACTTCTTTGAGAGAAACTCCTTCTCTAGAAAGGATCCGAATTAACAGCGAAAATCTTGCCTTGGATCTGTGATAGAAGGTGTACCCAACAGATCTCCTTTGGGTATCCTATGAAGACACATTTTTCCGATTTGGGTTCGAGCTTATCGGTTGAAGTTTCTTTACATAAGCATCGCATCCCCAAACTTTAAAGCGACAACTTTGGTTTCTTGCCAAACCACAGTTCATAAGGCGTCGTCTCAGCGGTTTTGACGGTGTCCTATTCAATGTGAATCGGCCGTCTCTAAAGCATAACCCCAAAGCGATAGCGGTAAATCGAAATAGACATCATAGATCGCACCATATCTAGTAAAATACGATTCTGACGTTCGGACACACCATTTCTCTGTGGTGTTCGGGTGGCGTGAGTTCTGAAACTATTCCACATTGTTTCAAATGTAAACCAAACTCGTAACTCAAATATTCTCCTCCACGATCAGATCGTAGAAACTTTATTTTCTTGTTACGATGATTTTCCACTTCACTCTGAAATTCTTTGAACTTTTCAAATGTTTCAGATTTGTGTTTCATTAAGTAGATATACCCATATCTGCTCAAGTCATCTGTGAAGGTGAGAAAATAACGATACCCATGCGTGCCTCAACATTCATTGGACCACAAACATCGGTATGTATGATTTCCAACAAATCAGTTGCTCGCTCCATAGTTCCGGAGAACGGCGTTTTGGTCATCTTGCCCATGAGGCACGGTTACATAAGTACCAAGTGATTCATAATCAAGTGATTCGAAGCCCATCGGTATGGAGTTTCTTCATGCGTTTTACACCGATATGACCTAAGCGGCGATTGCCACAAATAAGTTGCACTATCATTATCAACTCTGCATCTTTTGGTTTCAACATTATGAATATGTGTATCACTCTTGTCGAGATTCAATAAGAATAGACCATTCTTCAAGGGTGCATGACCATAAAAGATATTACTCATATAAATAGAACAACCATTATTCTCTGATTTAAATGAATAACCGTCTACAATAAACAAGATCCAGATATAATGTTCATGCTCAGCGCGGCACCAAATAACAATTATTTAGGTCTAAAACTAATCCGAAGGTAGATGTAGAGGTAGCGTGCCATTGCGATCACATCGACTTTGGAACCATTTCAACGCGCGCCGTCACCTCGTCCTTAGCCAATCTTCGCAATCCGTAGTTCTGTTTGAGTTGCAAATATTAGCAGAGAACCGATATCAAATACCAGTACTCTGCGAGTATTAGTAAGGTACACATCAATAACATGTATATCACATATACCTTTGATCACCTTGCCATCCTTCTTATCCGCCAAATACTTGGGGCAGTTCCGCTTCCGATGTCGATCGCTTGCGGTAAAACACTCGATTTGGGCTTAGGTCCAGACTTGGGTTTCTTCTCTTGATCAGCAACTTTCTTGCTGTTCTTTTGAAGTTTCCTTCTTCTTCCCTTTGCCCTTTTCTTGAAACTAGTGGTCTTGCTGACCATCAACACTTGATGCTCTTTCTTGATTTCTACCTCCATGACTTTCGGCATCGCGAAGAGCTCGAGAATTGTCTTAGTCATCCCTTGCATATTATAGTTCATCACGAAGCTCTTGTAGCTTGGTGGCGATGATTGGAGAATTACATCAATGACACTATCATCCGGAAGATTAACTCCCAGCTGAATTAAGTGATTGTTATACCCGGACATTTTGAGTATGTGCTCACTAACGAACTATTATCCTCCATCTTGCAGCTATAGAACTTATTGGAGACTTCATATCTCTCAATCCGGGCATTTGCTTGAAATATTAACTTCAACTCTGGAACATCTCATATGCTCCATGACGTTCAAAACGTCGTTGAAGACCAGTTCTAAGCCGTAAAGCATGGCACACTGAACTATAGAGTAGTCATCAGCTCTGCTTTGCGGACGTTCACAACCGGCTCGGCATCTGCAGCAGAGCTGTCACCCAGCGGTGCTTCCAGGCGTAATTTTTACGTGCAGCAATGAGGATAATCCTCAAATTCGGACCCGTCCGTGTAATTGCTACCATCATCTTTCAACTTTGCTTTCTCAAGGAGCGCATTAAAATTCAACGGAACAACAGCACGAGCCATCTATCTACGATAAACATAGACAAGCAAAATACTATCGGTACTAAGTTCATGATAAATTTAAGTTTAATTAATCATATTAAAACCTCCCACTTAGACAGACATCTCTCGGTCATCTAAGTGATTCGTGATCAAATCAACTAAACCATGTCCGATCATCACGTGAGATGGAGTAGTTTCAATGGTGAACATCACTATGTTGATCATATCTACTATATGATTCACGCTCGACCTTCGGTCTCGTGTTCGAGGCCATATCTGTTATATGCTAGGCTCGTCAAGTTTAACTTTGAGTATTCGCGTGCGCAACTGTTTTGCACCGTTGTATTTGAGCGTAGAGCCTATCACACCGATCATCACGTGGTGTCTCGGCCGAAGAACTTTCATAGCGGTGCATACTCGGGAGAACACTTCTTGATAATTTTAGTGAGAGATCATCTTATAATGCTACCGTCAATCAAAGCAAGATAAGATGCATAAAGGATAAACATCACATGCAATCAATATAAGTGATATGATATGGTCATCATCATCTTGTGCTTGTGATCTCCATCGCGAAGCTTACCGTCATGATCACCATCGTCACCGGTAGCGACACCTTGATCTCCATCGTAGCATCGTTGTCGTTTAGCCAACTATTGCTTCTCGACTATCGCTACCGCTTAGTGATAAAGTAAAGCAATTACATGGCGTTGCATTTCATACAATAAGCGACAACCATATGGCTCCTGCCGATTGCCGATAACTTCGGTTACAAAACATGATCATCTCATACAATAAAGTATAGCATCACGTCTTGACCATATCACATCACAACATGCCTGCAAAAACAAGTTAGGCGTCCTCTACTTTGTTGTTGCAAGTTTTACGTGGCTGCTACGGGCTGAGCAAGAACCGTTCTTACCTCGCATCAAAACCACAGCGATACTTCGTCAAATAGACTCGTTTAACCTTCTCAAGGACGGGCGTATGCACTCGATTCAACTAAAGTGAGAGAGCAGACACCCGCCGGTCACCTTTAAGCAACGAGTGCTCGGGCGGTGAAACCAGTCTCGCGTAAGCGTCTGGCGTAATGTCGGTCGGGCGCTTCATCTCACAATACCGCTGAACCAAAGTATGACATGCTGGTAGGCGGTATGACTTATATCGTCCACAACTCACTTGTGTTCTACTCGTGCACATGACATCAGCGCATAAAACCAGGCTCGATACCCTTTGTTGGGGAGCGTAGTAATTTCAAAAATTTTCCTACGATCACGCAAGACCATGGTGATGGCATAGCGAGAGGGAGAGTGTCCGTCCACGTACCCTCGTGAACCGAAAGCGGAGCGTTATAACAACGCTGTTGATGTAGTCGTGCGTCTTCACGATCCGACCGATCCAAGCACCGAGCGTCGGCACCTCCGAGTTACGCACCGTTCAGCTCGATGGCGATCCCGGACTCGATCCAGCAAAGTGTCGGGGATGAGTTCCGTCGACCGACGGCGTGGTGGCGATGTTGATGCTCCACCGGCGCGGGGCTTCGCCTAAGCTCATGACGATATGACTTCTCCGCGCGAGGCTTCGCCTAAGCTCATGACGATATGACGAAGTGGAATATGGTGGAAGGGGCACCGCTGCGGCTAAGGAAAGATCCGTAGATCAACTTGTGTGTCTGGGGTGCCCCTGCCCCGTATATAAAGGAGACAAGGGGAGGTGGCGGCCCAAGGGGAGCGCACCAGGAGGAGGAGTCCTACTCCCACCGGAGTAGGACTCCCCCTCTCCTAGTTGGAGTAGGATTGGGGAGGGAAAGAGGGAAGGCGCCGCCCCTCTCCTGTCCTATTCGGACTGGAAGGGGAGGGGCGCGCAGCCCACCTGGCCGCCCTTCTCCTTCTCCTTGAGGCCCATGAAGGCCCATATACCCCGGGGGTTCAGTAACCCCGGTGTTCGATAACATCCTGTTTTCACTCGGAACCATTCGAAGTCAAACATAGGCTTCCAATATATCAATCTTTATGTCTCGACCATTTGAGACTCCTCGTCATGTCCGTGATCACATCCGGGACTCGAACAAACTTGGTGCATCAATACTTATAAACTCATAATGAGCTGTCATCGAAGCGTTAAGCGTGCGGACCCTACGGGTTCGAGAACTATGTAGACATGACCTAGAACCATTCTCGGTCAATAACCAATAGCGGAACCTGGATGCCCATATTGGTTCCTACATATTCTCTGAAGATCTTTATCGGTCAAACCGCATAACGACATCGTTGTTCCTTTGTCATCGGTATGTTACTTACCGAGATTCGATCGTCGGTATCAATACCTAGTTCAATCTCGTTACGGTAAGTCTCTTTACTCGTTCCGTAATACATCATCTCACAACTAACTCATTAGTTGTAATGCTTGCAAGGCTTAAGTGATGTGCATTACCGAGAAGGCACAGAGATACCTCTCCGATAATCGGAGTGACAAAACCTAATCTCGAAATCGCCAACCCAACAAGTACCTTTGGAGACACCTGTAGTACTCCTTTATAATCACCCGATTCGTTGTGACGTTTGGTAGTACCAAAGTGTTCCTCCGTAAGCAGGAGTTGCATAATCTCATAGTTATAGGAACATGTATGGGTCATGAAGAAAGCATTAACATACTAAGCGATCAAGTGTTAAGCTAACGGAATGGGTCATGTCAATCAGATCATTCAACTAATGATGTGACCTTGTTAATCAAATAACAACTCCTTGTTCATGGTTAGGAAACATAACCATCTTTGATTAACAAGCTAGTCAAATAGAGGCATACTAGTGACATCTTGTTTGTCTATATATTCACACATGTATTATGTTTCGGTTAATACAATTCTAGCATGAATAATAAACATTTACCATGATATAAGGAAATAAATAATAACTTTTATTATTGCCTCTAGGGCATATTTCCTTCAGATACGACACTTGTGCACAACCTATAAGATGCAAAATGGATAACCTTTCTATCCCAAGTATGCTATATATGTATGGTTCCCGGTGTTTCTCACACAATGATCCAAGATGATCAAGTATAATACCATAAGATATATTTTGATGCTATGGCTATTGCTTACAAGCTTCTTTGCTCTTTCTCTTTTGCTTAAAAGCTTTATTCTCTTTTCTTTTGATATGGCCACAATGCGAAATGCACAAACCAAAATAGCAATTGTGTATATGCGGGAACAAACTTGTAACACAAGATATGATACCAATATATGCACCACGATGATATGGTATGTATGCTATGGGAAGTATGATCACTAATGTGCACAAGTCACGTTGCCGGCAATACTCAAATGGCTAGTCTCGATAGGCAAGTTATGCAAAATGGGCTAGGGGTTAACAATGCGATTGCAAGGGGAATATACAATGGTGTCGTCGAGGTTACCGTCCTTTGCGATGATGAGTGGCGGTGTTCTTGATGTAGATACCAAGATGATGGAGACTCGTCCCTAAGTAGCCGAAACACCTTAGGAAACGGAAAAACCGCGAATTCAAAATCTCAAATGACAAATGTCAAATGGTGGTAGCGGGAATGCGGTGCTGGTTGCGGAAGTATCGGTGGAAACCCGGTCAAAATGGGTTAGGTTGCGGTGGCGGAAGTGTATGGTGGTCAAACCTATGCGGAAGGTAAGGTGGTGGTTGATGAAGAAGCAATCATCCCTAAGTAGCCTAAACACCTTAGGAGACTCGAATCGCAACTCAAACAACCACTAATGCTATGGGGAACAAATTGGGTTAGGTTGCGGAAGGCTATGGTGGTTTTGCGGAAGTTATAGTGGAGGGCCTAAGCAAACTTTCCAAATTTTGAAAAAATTTATGGTGTCAAATGGTGTTGAACCTATCTAGATGGATGGGGGATGTCAATAGCTACTCAACGAGATAAAGAACGCGAAAATCGGACTCCGGGAGCGAAAGTTATGGCCGAAATGGTGAAACTCGGAACGCTGAAACTGGGAGGGGCGGAAGTACCGCTCGGGAGGGCGGTAGTACCGCTTGTGTCGGTTTTTTTTCGCAAAATCTGGCTCTGGGAGGGGCGGTAGTGCCGCTTGGAAGGGCGGTAGTACCGCTTGGAGGTGCTAAGCGGTAGTACCGCTAAGGATGAGTGGTAGTACCGCTCATGTCGGGATTTTTCGCAAAATCTGGATCGGGGCGCGATTTTGGGGCGGAAATGGATGATTTCGGGGTCAAAATTGGAGAGATTTCATGGATGGAAGGTGGAGAAACTTGGGGAGATGCTAGATCCACTCGAAACCAAGCAAATCCATGGATCAAAATCAACAAAACATCATCAAACCAACAAATCACAAAAAAAATTGGGTGCTATTTTTGGTGGGGATTTTCGGATTTAGGACGAAAACAACAAAATCAAGCTAGAAAATAAAGGGTAGGGGCTCCAAAAACGTGATCGACATGGCTCATGATACCATATGATACGGGGCTAACCCGGTGTAGGCCGATCTTTCACGTTTGGAGTGGGATCCCTCGAAGAGCATGAAGAACACGGGGAAGAACGGGGAGAAATCACAAGGGGAAACACTCAAGAACAAGTCCAATCACACATCCTCTAGACAATCAAACGCACAAGATCCACAAGGTACATGAACAACAAAGGGAAAGATACAAGGTAGCGTTCATCTCAAATCCAAGAGGAGATGAGGTCTTGACAATATCCTAGACGGATCTTCCCACGAGGGGGACTTGATGATATCCCGCAGGATCTTCTCCTAGATGGAGGTCTTGGCCTCCAATGGAGTAGTGGTCTCTCTCTCTCTCAAGGGTAGAGATAGGTAGGAGCAAAGCTCACATACAAATGAGCTATCATATTTGCTAACCCTAGAAAGGAGGTGGAGGTGGTCTATTTATAGTCTAAGCCACGAAGGGGTAAGAGGGAGAGGGATACAAGGCCAAAGGCCCATGGCTGCGCACAGGCAGGGCGGTAGTACCGGACACATGGGCGATAGTACCGCTTGGAGGGTCTGGGCGGTAGTACCGCTTGCTTTTGGCGTTAGTACCGCCCTTTCTGGACTGGGCAGGTCCTTCTTCTTCCGTCTTCGCTTCCAGGCTTCCCTCGCGGATGGTGTAGTGGTTCCTTGGCGCTTGCACTCCTCCTCGACATCCATGAAGCTCCAACAATACCTATGCATGCACACGGGAGAAGTGTCAAGTAGTATACCATCCACGAAGGGGTCAAGTGAACACGTGTAAAGGAGAAGATTCACCTTTATGTGTGAGAAGTAGAGGTCGCACGTGTTACTTGCCAAACGGACTCTTGACATGGTGATGACCGTAGGATGCTCCACATCAAGACCACTATCATAGGCAATGGTGACACAAAAGGAGCCAGTACAGGCTTCACATTTCCTTTTGTGGTGGACAAAACATCAACATTTGTCCATTTTAGAGGTGCTATAAGTGATAAATATCCATGGGGTATTTTTGATGCTGTGGAATTTAGATATTGGGACATGCAAAATACTGTATGGGTGCCGGTTCAAAATGATGATGAGTTAGGGGTTATGTTTGCCACAAATGCTGAGAGCAATTCAGTGCAGCTGGAAATTAATGTCATACAAAGGAAAAGAGGGGAAACAGAGGGCAGAGTAGCAAGATCTGCACCCAATCCTTCACAACCTAGAAGCAATCAAACTAGTAGAAGGAAAGCAGCAGCTAGTAGAAGGAAAGCAGCAGCTACTAGTTCACAGTCTCAAAGGTATGAATCTAGAGGAAGGAAATCAGCAGCTGCAACTTCAGAGCCTGATAGTAGTCAAGCTAGAAGAGGAAATGGAACTCACAACACAATACAACAACCAGGAACCCCAAGTGCCAACTTGCCTAGTCAACCATGTCCTGAGTATAGCAAAGCAACAACAGATCCAATCATAGAAGAGGAATTTCCTGATGAAGTGCCCACAGACGACGAGGATGAAAGAATGCACCCAGATTTGTTGTTAGGAAACCACCCAATGAGGATGATGGTGAAGATTACATTCCACCCCCACAATTTGAGGAGATATACTCTGATGAAAGAGGAGGACATGGACATGGGATATTCTGAGACAGAGGATGAGGGTAGGCCTGATGTGCAGTATAACATAGATGGTCCTTCTTTAGCAGAAGGAACTATATTTTCAGATGTCATAGATTGTAGGAATGCACTTGCCACCTTTTCAATCAAGACCCAGAGTGAATTTATAATTGACAAGAGTGAGCCCAGTAGACTAACTATTTGCTTACAGAAGGTGTAAGTGGAGGATGCATGCCTCCAGAATGAGAAATGGCACACTTTTTCAGGTAATACACTGTAGGACTAATATAGTTAGTGTAAATAATAAGTTTCCTTAGTAATAACTGTACATTCATAATTGTATGGACTGTTGCTGACTAGTACTTGCTGCAGGTCAAAGTGAACAAGACAGCTCACATATGCCCAAGCGTTACAAGGAGGCAAAGGCTCAGGTCTGCAAAGAGTAGGTGGATGACAGATGCTATGAAGAACTGGGTGAGGGAGAACTCAAATATTTCAATGCCAACTCTGCAGATAGACTTGAAAAAGAAGTATGGGGTGCAGCTCCCTTACATGAGAGTTTTTTATGGTAAGCAAATGGCACTGGATAACATCTATGGTAAATGGACTGATTCATTCCAACTCTTGTATACTTTCAAAGCTGAAGTAGAAAAGGCATCTCCTGGTAGTGTGGTTAATATTGATAGACACATTGTAGAGTTTAAACTCAATGGACAGAAAAGGTACAAAGAGTGCTTTAGGAGAGTTTTTGTATCATTTAAGGCCTCTTGGCAAGGTTTTCTAGCTGGTTGTAGACCATATCTAGCAGTAGATGCAACAACATTAAATGGAAGGTTTAGAGGACAGCTTGTTAGTGCTTGTGTTGTAGATGCATGCAACTGGATCTTTCCAGTTGCATATGGAGTGCTAGAAACAGAGAACATTGAGAGTTGGACTTGGTTTTCGAACTTGAAAGACCTAATAGGCCATCGGAGGATTGGTTATTCACACTTGATGCCTGCTAGGGACTTGAGTCAATTGTAGAAGATGTGTTCCAGTGTAGAGCACAGGGAAATGCATGAGGCATCTTGCAGCTAATTTTAGTAAAACATTTAGAGGAAAATTCTTTGATGAAAACTTGTGGCCCTGTTCTTTGACCTACAGCTTGAAAAACACAAGTACCATCTCACTCGGTTGTCTGACAAGCAAGGTGTGCAAGAGTACATAGAGGAGCACCACACTAAGTTATGGGCAAGGGCTCTTTTCAATGAAACTTGCAAGCTAGATTATGTTAACAATAATCTTGCAGAGTCTTTTAATTCAAAGATTAGAAAGTGGAAAGGGCTACACATTATTGATCTGCTTGACAGAATAAGACAATACATAATGGAGAAATTTGACATTAGGCAAAGCATTGCTGCAGCAACATATGTTGGTCATGTAATAATTCCAAAAGTTATGAAAATGTTGCTTGCAAAATCAAAGGGGTTGGACATGACTGTAGTGAAAAGAAGTACACATGAGGCAGAGGTCACTGCAGTTGACAGAGAAAAGAGGGAGTGGAGATATCCTGTAGACTCGAGAGCTAGGACTTGTAGCTGCAGAAAGTGGCAAATTACAGGCCAACCTTGCATACATGCATTATACTTCATTACATCAATAAGAGGTCCAACCAGTGAGATTGACCAGTATGTGCACCCATATTACTCTGTACAAATGTTCAATGCAACATATGCTGACAACTTGTCTGCAATGGAGGGGAAGCAACAGTGGGATGTAGTTGATCCTGGGTTCAAACTGTGTGCTCTAGTTCAAAACAGGCCCCCTGGTAGACCTAGAAAGACCGGGATTAGGGCAAAGTCAGAAGGAAAAGGACTTGGGGGGCAGGAGAAAGAAATGCCCTAGATGTGGCAGACTTGGTCACCATGGCAATAAGTGCAAAGAGTCAATTGACCCAGCTTTTGGAGAAGAGGATGAGCAATGGGGTGCTGACAATGCACCTGAACACAATGATGTACTATCTGATACAGATGAACCTGCAGCAACAAATGAGGATGATGCAGTAGAAGAAACAGAAGCACAAACAGATCTTTAAGATGATGCACCAGTTCCTGTAAGTGATGCACCAACTGTAGCAAGTGCTGCAGGAATTACTGTGAGGTAACCTGCTATTATAACTACAACTAATTGATTTATCTATCAAATTACTTCATTATTAACTAATAAAAGCTTGTGTTGTTACTTTTCAGCCCAAGGAAAAATTACAAAAGGCCAACAGATAGAGGTGACAACCCTCTTTCACCAAAGAAGAAGTCGAAAGGCGGTACGCTCACGACTGGTGGTTACTATGCTTGGAAGCAACCAGCTTAGCAGTCGCCTCTCCTAAGAAGGTGCCGGTGATGCTAGGAGCACTAAGAGCAAGTCCAGGCTCTTTTCTAATCCTGCATGCAACACTAGGAGCAAGAGGGGAAACTTGCTGTGAACACTGTGTGATCATGTCATTTGAGTCATGTTTGAACTATGTAGCAGAAGCTTTGAACCATCTGTTTGTTTGAACTATTTAGTTGATGTTCCTGTGTGAACTATGTAATGGATCATGTTGTCTCATGTTGCTGTGTGAACCTATGTAATGGATCATGTTGTCTCATGTTACTGTTGTCATACCTTGTTGTCGATGTTGGCACTTTGTTGGTATTATTTGGAATTGATCTTGGTCATAACTTGTTGTTGTTCATCATTGATGTTGATCCTATTATACATTGTTGGTATCTTGAGTGACCACAATGATGCATTATCATTGATCATTGATGTTGTCGATCACTTCCTCCGGCATGTATTACTTGTCGCTCAAATGGACGTCGATCATGTTTCGTTGGGACCATTTGATCGACGAGTAATATGGATTGGAGAGGTACAAACAAAAACAATAAGACAGAGAGAGATCACAAGATCCAACTGATGCTTTTCAATTACTTTGTCTTTCCAAAAGATGCATAGCATCAAAGTTACACAACCAGGAACTACTCACATCATGAAAAAGTTCACAATATCAAGCTAATTTCTACTCAGTGCCAAACTAGCTTATTCTCACTGACTAATATGCATTCTTTGAACCAAAAAAAATATGATAGAATGCATATGCCAACAATTATCATCAGAAATACCCATGTTTCCATCTGATCATGCTTCTTCTGCAACTGTAACTTTAACTTCTTCTTTTTCTCTCTGAGATGTGTCACCCTCTTCTCTAAACGATGATCTTTGAGCCAACTTGCTTCTAGTCCATTATGTAGTGTCTCAAATGCACGCCCAACAAGATCTGGAGGAGGAGGGTCAACCCACACAACCCATTCACATTCATCAGGAAGCTGCAACATAAAAAATATCGTCAAAATGCGATCTTGGCACCAATTTGTTGCAAAGCAGATACAATCTACCAAATTACATCAAGTGAGCATCCAAGAAAATGTCTCCCCGTGCTTGCTCCTCCCCAGGCGACACGGCGAGCGGGAACGAGCCCGTGCCCCGGGCACCGATGCTTCGAAAGCTTCTCAAGCCGCAATAACTCGGATCCGGCATGTAGAACTCGGAGGAGAACTGCACTATGCCGACCCCATCGACCTACGAGGGAGAAAATCCCCAATTTTAGCTCAAACCCTAACGATAAATCCACGGGCGCACACAAATCAAAGAAGAATAACTTACCTCCACGGCGACAGAAGAGCTTGCGGATGACATGCGTGAGGTGCACATCCATGCGGCATCACTGCCTGAACTCTAGAACGATGCCGTTCGTGCGCCACCGGTGAATCACCTTGCTCCAGTTCGTGCATGGTCGCGAGGTAGAAGAAACAGAGTGAGCGAGTGGATAACATTTTGATACGGGCCCACATGTAAGAACCAGGGGCAAAATGTCCAACAGACGCCTAGTTAACGGTCAAAGACCATTGACCCGACGGAAACGGCCCGGAGGGGGATTTCTATAAGGGCCACAGACGGAAGAGGGGTATTTTTGAGCATACCTGAAAACTAGGGGCAAATCCCAGGTGGTGGCTCAAGTTAGGAGGAGAAATGGAATTGTCCCATATAACAACATGGAACAATAAAAAATTATAGATACATTGGAGACATACCACTTGGCGTTGGGGAGAGTGCGGGAGCGTGGGGAATCGAGGAAGGAGGGTGAGGGGGCTAAATAGAGGGGGTCAAGGCATTGCGGGAGCGGCCGAGTGGACTTGGGGATCGTGGGTTGTGAACGGTTGCGGGAGGACGTGGGGTGTGCGGGAGGATGGGGTCCTTAGGGATGACCCGACATGTGGGACCCTCTTGTCGGTAAGTGAGGGAGGGAGAGAGCGCGCGAGGGGAGTTGGGTTGTGCTGTGCGCCGCTAACTGGGCCGACCTGGCTTAGCTGAGCCTTTCTCTCTTTTTTTTCTTTTTTTTCTATTTTCTTTCTAAATTCAATTATGTTCTTAATTTGAGTTTTCTTCCAACATTGACTAATTTATAAATTCCAAATGGAATATTTCTAAATATATGAGCATTTTATTTGGGCATTTTGGACACATATTTTTTGCACTTATATTTTCCTTTTCAGTTTGAATTTGGTTTCAAAACCAAATGTGCTTCAAATATTGAAAAATAGGTAGAGGGTCAAACTCATTATTTGAACTTATTAAATTTCTTTTCCCACCAAAATAAATGCAAACCATTTTTAAATAATTCCCTTTGATTTTGAATTAATTCCTAACAGATCCAGTTGAATTCTTTTGGGAAAATTACTTTGGCTTGAATATTTCTTGGGACTTATTGAGGGTATTCTCATGCCCAATAATATTTCAAAGGGATTTGGTTTCTACCAAAGGCTAGTTGGGGTTTCAACAAGTTGCATAGGGCTTCCAAGCCTTCTGATAAAACAATCAAGCAAATCCAAGTCAATCACAAGCAATTCTAGGCATTCCTAGGTTTTTCCTAGGAAATTTTTAATTCCCTATGAAATTTTTAACATACCATATTAGGAAAAATATAGGATGTGACATTGGCTGCAACGAAGTCGATCGATGCTGGGGCCGAGCCGCCAATTGCAGACGGCAAGGCGTGCACCAAGCTGGTGCCCGTGGTGCCTGAACCTCCAGCCACATCGGGCGAGGAAGGCACCGAGCCGGCTCCTGCGGCCTCCGAGCCTCCAGCCGAAGTGGACGAGGTGAACAACAAGCCGGCTAGTGGAGTAGGCGCGCTCAAAGTGGGTGCTCGTACTGGGAAGTTGGGAGGAGGCCGAAGAGCCAAGCGATGGTAAACCCACATGGGCTCAGAATGTTCGGGACGCCCGGAGAGGAGCCATCGGTGTAGGGCGACCATGGAAATGATGAAACAACGGCCGGATAAACCCACTGAAATGGAAACACCCTTTTTTCAAAGTAAACATGTCTTGAGGTGATCACACAGTGAGAGGCGACATTGTAGCACCGGTATCCCTTTGTGTTGGTGGGGTATCCGAGGAAGATGCATGCAAGAGAGCATAGAGCGAGCTTATGGGGGCGGTAGAAAGGATGCTAGGATAGCACAAACACCCAAAAGCTCGAAGCTCATCATAGGACGGTCGAGTGCCAAATAAGAGATGGTGTGGTGCATAAATCCAACGAGTCCGGCATGGTCGGATATTAAGAAGAAGAGATGCAGTGGCCAGAGCATCCGGCCAAAAATGAGGTGGCACGTTTGCATGCACTACTGAAGGATGGTCCTAACGCGACAGTACAATCAGAGAACCTTGGATGAAATTGTGTGCGATGCATTAATCACAAATGGTGGTGTAAGAACACCATAAAAAATGATACGAACTATTTGCGATGGCACAGACATCAAACATGATTCAGATCAGAGTTACATCAAACATGATTCAGATTAGAGTTACATCAAACATGATTCAGATCAGAGTTGCATGTGTGATATATGGCATATGGCTGGTCCATACAAACTATTTGCGATGAGCATAACAACATAAATGGTCAGCCAGATGAGGGTGTGTGCGATATACGGCATACAGTTCACTCGGATGAACTGTTTGTGATCAGGCAACACAATAGAAACAGTCAGCCAGATCAAGGTGTGTGCGATATACGGCATACAGTTCACTCAGATGAACTGTTGCGATGAGCCAAGACAACATAAATGATTCAACTAAACAATATGTGTGTGATACGTGGCAAACAGGACCGTAATCAGAAATGTGTGCCGATAATAGCACAAGCGATTGCTGCTAATAAGCCGCGTGTGTTGTGGGCAAACTCTTGCTGGTATACAATTGTTAGTGATTGATGAAATCATCACCACCGCCTGAAGGAGGGAGGTGGAGGTGGAGCCAAGCATGTGCGTCAGCAACCTTGCGCGCTACATTTAGTTCGTGCGGGGGGAAGAGGAGTGCCTAGTCGAGCATGCAAAGAGTCTTACTGTAACGCCCACGATGCGGCTATATCTCCCGCATGTCGACGGACGAATTAGAGGCATAACCGCATTGTGGTTTTGTCACAAGAAGGGTCATCTTCACACAATCCCATGTAATGAACAAGAAAGGGATAAATAGAGTTGGCTTACAATCGCCACTTCACACAATTCGTTAATTAAACATACATCATTCAGAGTACACACATAGTCCGACTACGGACAAATCCAAATGAAAAGAAGATAACCCCAAATGCTAGATCCCCGATCCTCCCAACTGGGCTCCACTACTGATCATCAGGAAACGGAACATAGTAACGACCAAGTTCCTCGTTGAACTCCCACTTGACTTCGGTATCATCACCTACACTGGTATCATCGGCACCTGCAACTGTTTTGGTAGTATCTGTGAGTCACGAGGACTTAGCAATCTCAAAACCCGCAAGATCAAGACTATTTAAGATTATGGGTAGGATGGGGTAATGAGGTGGAGTTGCAGCAAGCACTAAGAAAATATGAACATACGCAAATAAGAGCGAGAAGAGAAGCAACGCAATGATCAAGAAGCTAGAAGTGATCAAGAAGTGATCCTGAAACTTCTTACGTTCATACATAACCCAAACCGTGTTCACTTCCCGGACTCCGCCGAAAAGAGACCATCACGGCTACACACGTGGTTGATGCTTTTAATTAAGTCAAGTGTCAAGTTCTCTACAACCGTACATTAACAAATTCCCATCTGCCACATAACCGCGGGCACGGCTCTCGAAAATTTATACCCTGCAGGGGTGTCCCAACTTAGCCCATCACAAGCTCTCACGATCAACGAAGGATATTCCTTCTCCCAGAAAGACCCGACCAGTCTCGAAATCCTGGTTACAAGACATTTCGACAATGGTAAAACAAGACCAGCAAGACCACCCGACTGTGCCGACAAATCCCGATAGGAGATGCACATATCTCGTTTTCAGGGCACACCGGATGAGACATCCTACGAGTAAAACCAACCCTCAAGTTTCCTCGAGGTGGCCCTGCAGTCTACTCAGTTTGGACCAACACTTAGAGAAGCACTGGCCCTGGGGGGGGGGTTAAATTAAAGATGACCCTCGGGCTTCGGAAACCCAAGGGAAAAAAGGCTTAGGTTGTTAGGCAAATGTAAAACCAAGGTTGGTTCTTGCTGGAGGAGTTTTATTCAAAGCGAACTGTCAAGGGGGCCCCATAACCCCAACCGGGTAAGGAACGCAAAATCAAGGAACATAACACCGGCATGACGGAAACTAGGACGGCAAGAGTGGAACAAAACACCAGGCATAAGGCCGAGCCTTCCACCCTTTACCAAGTATATAGACGCATTAATTAAATAAGAGATATTGTGATATCCCAAAATCATCATTTTCCAACATGGAGCAATCTTCAACTTCACCTGCAACTAACAACACTATAAGAGGGGCTGAGCAAAAACAGTAACATAGCCAAACAATGGTTTGCTAGGAAGGTGGGTTAGAGGCTTGACATGGCAATATGGGAGGCATGATAAACAAGTGGTAGGTAGCGCGACATAGCGATAGAGCGAACAACTAGCAAGCAAAGATAGAAGTGTATCGAGGGTAATAGTCATCTTGCATGAAATCCCGCTAGGAAGAAGATCGAATTCATGAAGTAGACGAACCAACGTAGTCGAACGAATCCTCACAACTCCGGAACGAAACCGAAGCTAACGAGAGAAGCAAACCGAAAAGAAGCAAACAACATGGTAAACAACCATCACGTCAACATGGCATGATGCACAATCAAGTATGATGCATGTCCGGTTTAAAGAGTCATGGCATGGCAAAGTGCATAAACAATACTACAAATTAAGTGAGGCTCAATATGCAATGATTTGCATATTGACGGAACACCACATCAATTATTTAGTTCTCTCTCAGTTATGTACTCAACAATATTAAATGTTATTAAACATGCCAAGGGGTGAAGCATAATAAAACTACCTATCTAGGCAAGTTCAAATGAGGCCGGAACAACAAACAACAAATCCGGAAAATCCCCATATGCATATTTTGAATTTGGTACTGTTCTGCCCTAAAACATATTTTAAAGTTGTTAAATATCAAAAGTAAGTGCACCATGTTAATCTATGCATTTTTCTATCCCATTTACATATAATGTTTATTTAATATGGAGCTACTGTTAATTAGTTATGAAATAAACCATTTTAACATGTCATTAAGCAAATTTAATCAAACAACAGTTTAAACATGTTAAACATGGATGAAAGTTGCATATTATGAAACTAGACAAAATTCTAAGCATTTTACATATATAGTTTATTTAAATCTGATGCATGGTTAATTAATTATTATATGCATGAACTCAAGGGGTTTTCTGTAAAACATACGTTCCTGGGATAATTGCTAAAATCGCAATAGAGGAAAAAAACACGCGTCGACCGAATCTGCAGGCTGCTGGGGCGCTCACCATGGGCTGAGGCCCGGTCAATGGATCTGGCCGTGGGTCAGGCCGGCTGGGCCTTGGCTCTTGTCCACGCTGGCACCGGATCGGGTCAACGGGGACCTGGCGGGACGACGGAGCGACGGGAACAGGAGGAGATCGCCGGATCCGAGGCCAGGGAGGTGATGGAGCTCCATTCAGAGGTAGCTCGCAGCAGATCAGGCGGAGACGAGGCGGGGTCCTGGTTAATAGAGAGAGATGTGAGAGGAGGGACTAGAAAGCAGGGGAAGGGAAGGAAGGAGCGACGCGGGGCTCATCTGCTGGTCGGCTGGACGGTGAGGCAAGGAGAGGCAGCACGGGCATTGGAGGTGTGGACGAACGACGGCGCGGGGAAGGAGCTTCTGACGCAGGGCTGCGAGGACGGACGCGCTCAGGGCCGAGGGGGTTTCAGGATTGCGGGGTCCGGCGGGGATGGACGCCAGCGACGCGGACGAGGCGAAGGAGGTCCCCGATGAAGGAGAAGAGAGATGGCAGGGGCGGATCTCTCCGGGGGCCTGCCTGCTCGGGGATGGGAGGACACAGGAGACGGGGAAGCTTCAGATCAGGAGCTCCTCTCCCGATTGTGCAGCAAGGCGGAGAGGCCGCGGGCGAGGTGGTTTGAGGAGGGGAAGGGGTTGGACCGGTGCTGAAAACAAGGGGCGTGGTTGGGTCGGCTCGGTGGAATGGAAGGATTGGCTCGGGGAATCCCGAGGAAGAGGGCGGCGGTGGCAGGGAGGATGGGATGGATGGGACATCTCCTAAAAATTAGGGTTCGTTCATATATATATATATAGTAGGTGATAGAGGCAAAGGTGTCCCGATGTTTCGATGAGATGGTGGCTATCGTTTCTGTGGGAGTCGACCTTGACGATCCGACTCTGAACGTCGAGAGCGTCGCGCCTTAGCAATCGCTAAACCAACTTCCGAGGGTTATTGACCACGCGCGAACACGATCAACGACCACGAGGGCCTGTTTCCTGCGAGCAAGCGAAGAACAAGCAAGAAACTGAGATTGCAATCTGGATATTGCGAATATAAGATGAAAGCTTTATTGATCGAGGTGGGGTTACTGTGGCGCCTTTGTGCGGTCGTTGAACACAAGCGAAATGCATAAAGTTGCAGCTATGGCGAACTTTTAATCTAAACAAAACCCAAGGTCTAAACGGTGCCCTAAGGGCTGTATATATGGAGGAAGAGGGGGAATTTCGTGGCCCTTGGTGGAGGGTCGAAATCAACCCTAACTCTTGTTTCCCACACATACGGACTCTAAAACAGCCTATACTTAAGTATTTCGAAATTACATGGGCTGGCCCAATAATAAGGTGACGCAGCACCTAGAATAGCCTATAAACGAATATTATGAAGTGGCATCTTGTATATTTCGTCCAAGGCCTCATGCACTCATTAGGGTGGCTTCAAAGTCCTGGAATCATCACTTGTAACTCCGTTCTTGTTCCCCTTGCACATGCCAACATCTCCATGCTTGAACTTGCTCCAAGGTTCATCTTTCTTGTCCATGGTAGGCCCTTCATTTGTAAGCAAAACAAATGTATCCAATTTAGGCAGCATCATATTCTCATGAACATTGGAATCGTTACCAAGAAACGAAAGTACGATAATTCAATTGGCGTCTTGTGAGCTCTAGTAATTGGTCCAAGATGTATAGCAGCGGGGGCTGTGGGTGTAACAATGGTATTGATGTCCTCATCATCCTCCCTTCTTGAAATGAAGTCGTCCTCGACGGAGCTCATCTTCCTCACCCAAATAAGGCTTCAAATCTGCAATGTTAAAAGTGGGACTAACCCCAAAATCTGCAGGCAGCTCAAGTTTATATGCATTATCATTTATTTTCTCTAACACCTTAAATGGACCATCAGCACGTGGCATTAGCTTTGATTTGCGCAAATTAGGAAACCTATCCTTACGTAAATGTAACCAAACAAGATCTCCAGGTGCAAAGACAACATGTTTTCTACCCTTATCTCCAACAAGTTTATATTTAGCATTCATACGCTCAATGTTTTCCTTAGTTAACTCATGCATTTTTAAAATCAATTCAGCACGTTCCTTAGCATCAAAATTAACCTTCTCCGAAGATGGAAGAGGCAACAAATCAATAGGTGCACGAGGTAGGAAGCCATACACAATTTCAAAAGGGCACATCTTAGTAGTAGAATGCAATGAGCGATTATAAGCAAATTCAATATGAGGCAAGCATTCTTCCCACATTTTCTTATTATTCTTCAAAACAGCCCTAAGCATAGTAGACAATGTTCTATTGACTACTTCAGTTTATCCATCAGTTTGGGGGTGACAAGTAGTACTAAAAGCAGTTTAGTCCCCAACTTAGCCCATAAACATCTCCAAAAGTGGCTAAGAAATTTAGTATCACGATCTGAAACAATAGTATTTGGCACACCATGCAAGCGAATAATTTCACGAAAGAACAAATCAGCAACATTAACAGCATCATCGCTTTTATGACATGGTATAAAGTGTGCCATTTTAGAATCTATCCACGACAACAAATATGCTATCCTCCCTTCTTTGTTCGAGGTAAACCTAAAACAAAGTCCATAGATATATCCTCCCAAGGAACACTAGGCACGAGCAAAGGCATATATAAACCATGAGGATTGAGTCGTGACTTAGCTTTTTGACATGTAGTGCAGCGAACTACAAAGCGCTCAACATCCGTCTCATCTTTGGCCAAAAGAAATGTGTAGCAAGTATATCCTCCGTCTTCTTCACGCCAAAGTGTCCCATTAATCCTCCTCCATCGCCTCCTGCAACAACAAAAGACGAACAGAGCTAGCAGGAATGCATAGCTTGTTAGCACGAACACAAAACCATCATTAATAACGAACTTGTTCCATGTTCTTCCCTCTTTACAATTCTGCATTACATCTTTAAAATCAGCATCATGCACATATTGATCTTTGATGGTCTCCAAACCAAATATTTTGAAGTCAAGTTGTGAAAGCATAGTATATCGACGAGACAAAGCATCAGCAATAACATTTTCTTTACCCTTCTTGTGTTTAATGACATAAGGAAAGTCTCAATGAATTCAACCCATTTAGCATGTCTACGATTCAGTTTAGCTTGACTTTTAATATGTTTCAAAGATTCATGATCAGAATGTATAACAAATTCTTTGGGCCATAAATAATGTTGCCATGTCTCTAAAGTCCGAACAAGAGCATATAATTCTTTGTCATAAGTAGAATAGTTCAGACTAGGCCCTCAATTTTTCGTAAAAGTATGCAACAGGTTTGCCATCTTGTAATAACACACCTCCTAATCCAATTCCACTAGCATCACATTCAAGCTCAAAAGTCTTATTAAAGTCGGTAGTTGGAGTAAAGGAGCATGTGTCAACTTATCTTTCAATACCGTGAAGGCTTCTTCCCGTGCGGTACCCCAAACAAAAGGCACATCCTTCTTTGTAAGCTCATTGAGAGGTGCAGCAATGGTGCTAAAGTCTCTCACAAAACGCCTATAGAAACCAGCGAGTCCAAGAAAACTCCTCACTTGTGTGACCGTTTTGGGCTGCGGCCAACTCTCAATAGCTTCAATCTTGGCTTTATCAACTTCAATTCTGTTTTGGGCTTGCCAAGAAAAGATACTCGATCGGTGCAAAAGGTGCACTTCCCAAGGTTACCAAACAAACGTACATCACGTAGAGCATTAAAAACAGCACGTAAATGTTCCAAATGTTCTTCCAAAGATTTGCTATAAATCAGTATATCATCAAAGTAAACTACCACAAATCGTCCAATGAAAGCACGTAAAACTTCGTTCATTAATCTCATGAAAGTACTAGGTGCATTAGTTAACCCAAAAGGCATGACTAACCACTCATATAATCCAAACTTAGTTTTAAATGCTGTTTTCCATTCATCTCCCAATTTCATACTTAATTTGATGGTATCCACTCATAAATCAACTTTGGAGAATATTGTAGAGCCACTCAATTCATCAAGCATATCATCTAGCCTAGGAATAGGATGACGATAACGAATAGTAATATTATTAATGCCTCTACAATCAACACACATACGCGACGTACCATCCTTTTTAGGCACTAGTATAATAGGAACAGCACAAGGACTAAGAGATTCACGTATATAACCTTTGTCGAGCAGCTCCTGTACTTGACGCATAATCTCCTTCGTCTCCTCTGGATTGGGTACGATATGGTGCGCGGTTGGGTAGCGATGCACGGGAATTAAGTCAATTTGATGCTCAATTCCTCGAATAGGTGGTAATCCGGTGGCACGTCTTGTGGGAAGGCGTCGGCGAACTCTGCAAAATGTTAGTGACAGCAGGGGGCAAAGAGGAAGGCACGTCCTCGAATGAAAATAATGCCTCTTTGCACACAAAAGCATAGCAAACAGATTTGCTAGAATCTAGCTCATCAATATCAGATTTGGTGGCAAATAAACATGCACTTTTCAGTTTAATTTCAGAAGCAACATTAGATGGTTTATTATTAGGCTTCATTTGTTGCTCAAATTCTTTTGCCACAATCTGATTTTCACTCTTATTTTCTCCTGTTTTGCTTTATTAGCTCGATTAATATCATCTTTCAAAATGGAATCAGGAGTCATAGGAAGCAAAGTAATATTTTATCCTTGTGAACAAGAGTATACTGATTGTTTCTACCATGGTGTACAGAATTTTTATCAAATTGCCATGGTCTACCAAGTAATAAGGAACATGCTTGCATAGGTACCACATCACAATCAACATAATCAGCATATGTAGAGATACTAAAATGCACACGAACAGTACGTGTTACCTTAACCTTGCCGCTGTTGTTGAACCATTGGATGTAGTAAGGATGTGGATGTGGTCTTGTGGTGAGAGAAAGCTTCTCCACCATATCCATGCTAGCCAAGTTGTTGCAGCTCCCTCCATCTATGATGGCGCGAATAGAACGTTCCTTCACAACTCCCTTTGTATGGAACAAGTTATGCCTCTGATTTTGCTCAGCTTGTGTAACCTGCACACTCAAAACACGTTGAGCAACTAAACATTCATACTGTCGGCATCTTGACAGCCATGTATTGCGTCTCGGGATCAGAATCATCTCCACCGTGTTCTTCATGTGTAATAAGAGCCAAAGTCTCTTCATCATAGTCACTAGCAGACTCATACCCACCATCCTCGGTAGCAATCATCACACGCTGAGATTGGCATTCTCTCATAAAATGTCCTCTTCCCTTACAACGACGACAAATAATATCACTTGTGTGCCTGTTGACACCATGGAAGAAGAAGAGCTCTGTGTAGGCCCAAAGGTGTACTCTTGGCGGATAGTGGTGGTTGTGCCTGCTTTCTTGTATCACGGTTGGAGGTGGCAGCCGACGGAGGTGCCGTGTAGTAGAGCGTGTGGAAGTAGATGATGCACGTGGTGTCCATGATGAAGGTCGACCTGCGAGAAAAGTTAGTCCGCGCCAAGGCACAGCCGATCCTGCACTTCACGTTCAGCTTTACAAGCAAGATGGAATAATCGAGTGATATTATTATAATCCTTGTAGTCTAGAATGGTCTGAATCTCTCTATTTAAACCACCCGAAAACGTGCAAGCATAGCTTCATTCTCCTCAACAATACCACATCTAATCAAGCCAGTTTGTAATTCCCGATAATATTCTTCTACGAATTTTTCCTTGTCTTAAGCGCTGCAATTTTGAAGTAATTCACGTTGATAATATGGTGGAACCCAACGATGCGCATAGCAGTTTTCAAAGCAGCCCAAGTAGCTGGAACAGGATATAATCTACAATGTTCGACCACCAAACACATGCAAAGCTAGTGAAAGCACAAACAGCAGCAGAACACGTCTCTCCTCAGGATATTGTAAACATGGAAATCGTTGTTCAGTTTCTAACTCCCAAGTAAGATATATATCAGGAACATATCTACCATCAAATGGTGGAATATTCAATTTCAGTTTAGGGAGATGGTCATGATCTCGTACCTGAAGGGGAGCCCGAACATTGCCATTATTTGCATGTGGACGACCTGGTGGTTGTGGTGCTGGTGGTTGCACGTAGTTCTGATGGTGATCAACCTCATCCTCGTAAGCTCTTACATAATCATCCTCCCCCACCGCAGCAGCAGGAGCCACAGAAGTATCAACAGCAGCACCAGCAGCTTGGCCAGGCTGAAGAGGGACACGGGAAGCTCGGCGGAGGGCTGTTTCGCGATGTGGAGGTAGTCGGTGTTGTTGGAGTAGAGGTGCGTTAGGTGCAGCCGGTGGTGGTGGTGGTAGACGCGCGAGCAATTCATTAAACTTGTTATCGAGCTTTGTTTCGAACGCCTTCTCAATGCCATCTATCTTCTCCATGGCCTCTTCAAATCTATTTAGCACATCGTCCACCTGCCCACTCATCATTTGTTGAAACTTATCATGTAGCGCTTTGTTTGTCATGTTCTCCCAGTCGGTCTAAATGGCTTGTGATCCTGCCATGGTTAGCAGCAATAGAAACACACAAGAATATGATTGACAGACTACTAGGAAGTGGTGGTGGTGGTGTGGTGGACGATGACAAATCCGTCGAGCAAATCTCAAATTCTTACCAGTTCTTACCCGGCAGAAGAAAGCGGTGATCGGCAACCGATGTAGTCAAAACTCTCAAAGCTTGGATAGAGCGATTACCGGGAGAGTCAAGCGCACGATGTAGATGTATGTGGAGCTGGGAAGGCTTATAATATGGTAGCAAAAAAAAGGTTAGCAATAATCAATTCGAGAGATGCAAAGTTGAATAAGCGCTCAACGACGCAGTCTTGTCTTGGTCCTAGGCTGAACCGTGCTAGAGACGCGAGCCTAGAACACTAACAAAATCACGGCGCTGCGTAAACAAGGGAAAAGCACACTCTGGATTTTTTTCGCTCTTTTTTTTTTTTCGCTTTTTTTTTTTGCTGCTTTTTTTTTTTGCGAAAATCACTATAATGGCGAGTGTCTCAAAACTCTTCCGAGGTCAAACCGACAGGATGGGCACGAAATTTTTCGACCAATTTTTTTTTTCGATTGCCGGACCCAAAAACTGAAGCGGGTCAAAAAAACTTTCTAGAACGGCGATTGTCTCAATACACTTAGAAACACTTAAAACAGGATAGCGGAAAATTTTTTCGACAAGTGCGTTTTCGAAAAATTTTGGGCCTAAACGGAGGGTGGTTTCCGGACTCTTTTTTTTTTTCCGAAACCTACTCCGGCAAGGAAACACGAATCGGAAACTAGATGGATCTCGAAAACAACCCTAATATGCAAGGAACTCGGATTGGATATATGGTGGTGGTATATGGCAGCGGTGGTGGTAGCGGTGGTAGTATATGGATATGGATCGGTGGTGGTATACGGACACGGATTGGTGGTGGTCTATGGATACGGATTCGGAGCGGTGGTGGTAGGTGGCAGGGGCGATGATGATGGTGCGGTGGCGGCGTGACAACTTATGACCAGAACTCGAAACTCTAAAAGACTAGACGCTAAGACCAGCAACTAGACACGGCGATGCAACCGCAAATTCAACAAAGCAAAACCCTAAAAAGATTATGCAAAGGCTCGATTGGTTCGGATATGATGAACTAACCCTAATTTTTTGTGGCTTTTTCGTGGACTTTAGGTATGAAGAACAGACTCGATCTAAACTACGAAAAACTGTAAAATCTCACCGAGCAACCTGAAAATCTGATACCACTTGATAGAGGCAAAGGTGTCCCGATGTTTTGATGAGATGGTGGCTATCGTTTCGTGGGAGTCGACCTTGACGATCCGACTACTGAACGTCACGAGGCGTCGCGCCTTAGCAATCGCTAAACCAACTTCCGAGGGTTATTGACCACGCGAGCACGATCAACGACCACGAGGGCCTGTTTCCTGCGAGCAAGCGAAGAACAAGCAAGAAACTGAGATTGCAATCTGGATATTGCGAATATAAGATGAAAGCTTTATTGATCGAGGTGGGGTTCTGTGGCGCCTTTATGCAGTCGTTGAACACAAGCGAAATGCATAAAGTTGCAGCTATGGCGAACTTTTAATCTAAACAAAACCCAAGGTCTAAGCGGTGCCCTAAGGGCTGTATATATGGAGGAAGAGGGGGAATTTCGTGGCCCTTGGTGGAGGGTCCAAATCAACCCTAACTCTTGTTTCCCCACATCTGGACTCTAAAAACAGCCTATACTTAAGTATTTCGAAATTACATGGGCTGGCCCAATAATAAGGTGACGCAGCACCTAGAATAGCCTATAAACGAATATTATGAAGTGGCATCTTGTATATTTCGTCCAAGGCCTCATGCACTCATTAGGGTGGCTTCAAAGTCCTGGAATCATCACTTGTAACTCCGTTCTTGTTCCCCTTGCACATGCCAACATCTCCATGCTTGAACTTGCTCCAAGGTTCATCTTTCTTGTCCATGGTAGGCCCTTCATTTGTAAGCAAAACAAATGTATCCAATTTAGGCAGCATCATATTCTCATGAACATTGGAATCGTTACCAAGAAACGAAAGTACCTGATAATTCAATTGGCGTGCGCGAGCTCTAGTAATTGGTCCAGTATGTATAGCAGCAGGGGCTGTGGGTGTAACAATGGTATTGATGTCCTCATCAGTAGGTGGACTAGGCTTAGGGGCTACCTCGTCCCTCCGGTCGCAATCGAACGCTCGCGAATAAATAGCTAGGGAGTCCAAATAAGAAAACAGAGATGTTTTATAGATGTTTGGGGATGACCCGGAACCATTGGTAACAACAGAGCGGGTCGGGTTCGGGACAACTTTCGGACACGTGCGAGGGGTCTGAGTAAAATGTAGAGAGGGTCAAATGGTCAGACAAGAGGGGCTCGAAAAACCCGGTTGGTCTCGAAACAGTCAACGAAGGCAAGGGGGGACGCGGTAACTACGAACGGATGCAAGTTTTGAAAAATGACGGCAACGAAGTGCCGATGCAGTGCGGATGATGCAATGATGAATTGCAATAAACAAATAAAACACACTGCGGCAACGAAATAACTGGGCGGCATCTGGAGTGTCGGTCTCGGGGAGTCACACTTACCGCCACCGTAGTGGCGCGGAATGACGAGATCTGCAAGGAGTCCCGTCGCTTCGAGAGGGGTCGTCTAGAGCGGTAGAGGGTGTTCGAGGTGAGCATCGCTAAAGGTGCAGCAGCAGCAGGGACCAGATTCTAGTTGTCCAGCTCGTCGGTAGGCTCCACCTCCTCTGCCTCTTACTGAGGATGCTCGATAGAGGAGAGGCTGCTAGAAGTAGTACAAAGCTTCTCTGTAGTAGTATTATTTAGGGGCTATTTTGTTCAGTTCATCTGACTATAGATATGGTTGAATTGTAATACGTACTTAAAATTAGCTAGTATATATAGTTGAACTAGCTATTTCAGTACATGGTTGGCAACAATTGGGGAAAAGTTTGATCGGTTCAGCTGTCGAGTTGAACTGTTTGTATAAAGAACAACTGCTTAATCTATGAATGAAATCTATGCTTACTGAATTTTAGTTGCAAAATTAGATAGTGCTAGTGATTTTTAGGTGCAATTTTTGACAAATGACAGTGTACAAGGTTGATGAAGGGCAATGTTACTAGATCAACAAATGCCAATCTTTCCAGTTTGACAAATGGCAATATACCCAATATGACAGATGAAAATCTTGCCAAATTGTCTGTACATGGTTGCACACGGGTCATCAGAAAAAATCGTTTGCATTGAAGGGATGTAGAAATCATGTGTGCCATATTTTCTATTGGCTTAGTGGAGAAGGAACTATAGCTCTCTCTTTGCATACCGTGTTCAATCTGAACTGCTTGCGATGAAGAGATGGACAAATCCCACGCCACAAATTTTCCCTTCGCTTACTGGGGAAGGACCATAGCTCTCGCTTTGCATACGAGTGTTCTATCTAAAACGTTTGCGATGAAGAGATGCACAAATCCCGCGCTGCACATTTTACCTTGGCTTACTGGGGAAGCTCTTGGTTTGCATACGGGTATTCTATATAAAACGTTTGCGATGAGTGTTTTAAACTTAAAAACCATTGATGTTTTTTAAATAGTTTGATAAGTTTGTAGATTCACAGAGAAAAACGCAAGTTTGTTCAAAACATAGGTTTCATTTAGACACTATGACTTTATATTCATACGACCGAGATACAGTATTAAACCCAAAAAACCTAATTGCGGCGGCGGCGGCAGCATGATGTGTTGGGGAACGTAGTAATTTCAAAAAATTCCTACGCACACGCAGGATCATGGTGATGCATAGCAACGATAGGGGATAGTGTTGTCCACGTACCCTCGTAGACCGAAAGCGGAAGCGTTAGCACAACGCGGTTGAGGTAGTCGTACGTCTTCACGATCCGACCGATCCAAGTACCGAACGTACGGCACCTCCGAGTTCAGCACACGTTCAGCTCGATGACGTCCCGCAAACTCTGATGCAGCAGAGCCTCACGGGAGAGTTCCGTCAGCACGACGGCGTGATGACGGTGATGATGTTGCTACCGACGCAGGGCTTCGCCTAAGCACCGCTACGATATGACCGAGGTGGAATATGGTGGAGGGGGGCACCGCACATGGCTGGAATAGATCAACAGATCAACTTGTGTGTCTAGAGGTGCCCCCCTATCCCCGTATATAAAGGAGAAAGGGGGGAGGCGGCCGGCCAGGAGGAGGGCGCGCCAAGGGGGGGCAATCCTACTCCAAGTAGGTTTGGCCCCCACATTTCCTATTCCATGAAGGAGAAGGCGAAAGGAGGAGGTGGACAGAAGGAAGGAGAGGGGAGCCGCCGCCCCTTCCTCTTGTCCAATTTGGATTGGGGCAAGGGGGGCCGCGCACCACCTCCTGGCTGCCCTCTCTCTTCTCCACTAAGGCCCATAAGACCCAATAGCTTCCGGGGGGTTCGGTAACTCCCGGTACTCCGGTATATGTCTGAAACCTCTCGGAACCTTTCTAGTGTCCGAACATAGTCGTCCAATATATAGATCTTTACGTCTTGACCATTTCGAGACTCCTCTTCATGTCCGTGATCATATCCGGGACTCTGAACTACCTTCGATACATCAAAACACAAAAAACTCATAATACCGATCGTCACCAAATTTTAAGCGTGCGGACCCTACGGGTTCGAGAACTATGTAGACATGACTGAGACACGTCTCCGGTCAATAACCAATAGCGGAACCTGGATGCTCATATTGGCTCCTACATATTCTACGAAGATCTTTATCGGTCAAACCGCATAACAACATACGTTGTTCCCTTTGTCATCGGTATGTTACTTGCCCGAGATTCGATCGTCGGTATCTCAATACCTAGTTCAATCTACGTTACAAGCAAGTCTCTTTACTGGATACGTAATGCATCACCCATAACTAACTCATCAGTCACATTGCTTGCAAGGCTTATAGTGATGTGCATTACCGAGAGGGCCCAGAGATACCTCTCCGACAATTGGAGTGACAAATCCTAATCTCGAAATACGGAAACTCAACAAGTACCTTCGGAGACACCTATAGAGTACCTTTATAATCACCCAGTTACGTTGTGACGTTTGGTAGCACACAGAGTGTTCCTCTAGCAAACGAGAGTTGCATAATCTCATAGTCATAGTAACATGTATAAGTCATGAAGAAAGCAATAGCAACATACTAAACGATCAAGTGCTAAGCTAACGGAATGGGTCAAGTCAATCACATCATTCTCCTAATAAAATGACAACTCATGTCTATGGCTAGGAAACTAAACCATCTTTGATTAACGAGCTAGTCAAGTAGAGGCATACTAGTGACACTATGTTTGTCTATGTATTCACACATGTATTATGTTTCTGGTTAATACAATTCTAGCATGAATAAAAAACATTTGTCATGATATGAGGAAATAAATAATAGCTTTATTATTGCCTCTAGGGCATATTTCCTTCAGTCTACCACTTGCACTAGAGTCAATAATCTAGATTACACAGTAATGATTCTAACACCCATGGGGTTTTGGTGCTGATCATGTTTTGCTCGTGGAAGAGGCTTAGTCAACGGGTCTGCAACATTCAGATCCATATGTATGTTGCAAATCTCTATGTCTCCCACCTGGACTTGGTCTCGGATGGAATTGAAGCGTCTCTTGATGTGCTTGGTCCTCTTGTGAAATCTGGATTCCTTTGCCAAGGCAATTGCACCAGTATTGTCACAAAAGATTTTCATTGGACCCGATGCACTAGGTATGACACCTAGATCGGATATGAACTCCTTCATCCAATCTCCTTCATTTGCTGCTTCCAAAGCAGCTATGTACTCCGCTTCACATGTAGATCCCGCCACGACACTTTGTTTAGAACTGCACCAATTGACAGCTCCACCGCTCAATGTAAACACGTATCCGGTTTGCGATTTAGAATCGTCCGGATCAGTGTCAAAGCTTGCATCGATGTAACCATTTACGACTAGCTCTTTGCCACCTCCATAAACGAGAAACATATCCTTAGTCCTTTTCAGGTATTTCAGGATGTTCTTGACCGCTATCCAGTGATCCACTCCTGGATTACTTTGGTACCTCCCTGCTAGGCTAATAGCAAGACACACATCAGGTCTAGTACACAGCATTGCATACATGATAGAGCCTATGGCTGAAGCATAGGGAACATCTTTCATTTTCTCTCTATCTTCTGCAGTGGTCGGGCATTGAGTCTGACTCAACTTCACACCTTGTAACACAGGCAAGAACCCTTTCTTTGCTTGATCCATTTTGAACTTCTTCAAAACTTTGTCAAGGTATGTGCTTTGTGAAAGTCCTATCAAGCGTCTTGATCTATCTCTATAGATCTTGATGCCTAATATGTAAGCAGGTTCACCAAGGTCTTTCATTGAAAAACTCTTACTCAAGTATCCTTTTATGCTATCCAAAAATTCTATATCATTTCCAATCAGCAATATGTCATCCACATATAATATCAGAAATGCTACAGAGCTCCCACTCACTTTCTTGTAAATACAGGCTTCTCCAAAAGTCTGTATAAAACCATATGCTTTGATCACACTATCAAAACGTTTATTCCAACTCCGAGAGGCTAGCACCAGTCCATAAATGGATCTTTGGAGCTTGCACACTTTGTTAGCTCCCTTTGGATCGACAAAACCTTCTGGTTGCATCATATACAATTCTTCTTTAAGAAATCCATTAAGGAATGTAGTTTTGACATCCATTTGCCAGATTTCATAAAATGTGGCAATTAGCTAACATGATTCGGTTAGACTTTAAGCATCGCTACGAGTGAGAAAATCTCATTGTAGTCAACACCTTGAACTTTGTCAAAAACCTTTTTCGACAAGTCTAGCTTTGTAGATAGTAACACTACTATCAGCGTCCGTCTTCCTCTTGAAGATCCACTTATTTTCTATGGCTTGCCGATCATCGGGCAAGTCAACCAAAGTCCACACTTTATTCTCATACATGGATCCCATCTCAGACTTCATGGCATCAAGCCATTTCACAAAATCTGGGCTCATCATCGCTTCCTCATAGTTCGGAGGTTTGTCATGGTCTAGTAACATGACTTCCAGAACAGGATTACCGTACCACTCTGGTGCGGATCTGTAGCGACCAGACCTCAAACAGTCTGATCTCTATGTCGGGGAAACTGATCCACGAACACCTATGGGACCGGCGGACCGAGCCCCTTCGGTTCGTGAGGGGGCGGAGATCGCCTCGAAGAGCGGATCGAGGCGAAGCACATGAGAAGTTTACCCAGCTTGAAGCTCTCGAGAGATAACACTCCTAACTGCTGCATGTCCGAGTGTATTGAGTTCTTGCTCGGGGCGCCGAGTGCTACTGATGCACACTAGCTGCTAACGAGACCGAGCGCGTGAGTGTTTTTCGCCTTGAACCCCTTCTCGCTATGCATGGGCCTCCTTTATATGCTAAAGGGTCTCCGGCAGGTGGCAACGTAGACAAGGGTAAAATGGAAAAGGAATTGCGGTTGGTACAACTACCTACGATGTACCATACCTAACCACGACGGCGGGGACAAAGGCATTAAATGCCCGTCTCGCCGCCCAAATAGTGCAAAAAGGACCGTCGGGGGCGCCACCGCTGCCACGATGGCAATCTTGTCGCCGCTAAACGCCACCATCGCAAGACCGCTGGCAAGCACGACCTCTTGCCACGCTGCTACCGAAAGGTCCTGTAGGCGACACGTTGGTGGATGTCTTTGGAGCGCTGGTCAGAGTGGTAGTTTGCCGCGATGATGCGTTGTCTTGTCGCGTCCGGAAGCTTGTCGCCGCCGGGCCTCGCCGGGCGCGTGGTAGCGTCGCGGCAAGTTCCTTGAGATGCCTTGGTTGGCCTTCCCGCAAGCTCCTCTTGCCGGGCCTTATCTCCTTGGCTTGAATACTTTGTTCTTGAATGGCTCCAAAGGAACCACGGAGGACCTTGGCGGTCACCGGCAAGCCTTGCCGCTGGTGTCAGCAACTGCCGTGCACAAGTTCGGGATACTAGGGTACCCTACTCTAGTACACCGGCAGAGCCCCGGACTGGGCCACACACGGTGCCGAAGGCTGTTGGGCCAGGCCCAAAACAGGCACGGGCACGCAGCGGCCCGGGTTGCGCCAGTATCTCACTCTGATCCACTGCGCCCTCCTCGAGCGGCACGCGTCCGAATGCGGCGTCGTGGGAGAGATCGGGGTGGTTTCTTTATTCGAAAGACGGAACGCCTGCCCCTCCCTCTTTATAAGCAGGGAAGCAGGGCAGTTCGCCCATCTCGCCGTTGCTATTTTAATCTCAAAACCTTCGCTCCCCCCTTCTTCCCAAAGCTGAAAGAGAGCAGCGCTCCGCCCCTCATCGCCACCGCACCACCAACGCTGCCGATCTTTCTCACCACCTCCGCCATGGCTCCAGCCGGGAAGGTTGTGAAGTCGGCCGGCCGCAGCGGCTTGCGGCGCTGCGAAAGGAGCGGCAACCTTCCCCTCATTTCGCCGCTTGAAGGAGCTGAGGAGTATTACTACCTCTTACAGTCGACGGAGGCGCGAGCGCATCCGCGCGCGAAGGTACTCTCACTGCCGCTTGAGCGGCTCGAATGGATGTCCCTTCTTCGCGTTGTTCTTCTCGCGGGCTCTGCCCGCCTTTCTCTCGAAGTTTTTCGTGACATTATGAACACCTACGGGTTCCGCCTCCTTGACTTCACCCCCAACGCCGTTTCGACCATGGCAGTTTTCGCACATCTCTGCGAAAACTTTGTCGAGTCTATCCAAATGTAGCTCTTTTTCGCCACTTCTTTATGCCCCGAGTTGAGAGAGGGAGCCTTTATCCGCGGAATCGCTGGATCTCGAGAACCGCAAGAAGGAGGCTTATCTCGAGGGAGAGCTCCGCAGCAAGTGGGATGAATGGAGAGCGATGGTGCTGGATTGTCGAGGAGAACCCACAGCCATTTACCGCCAGCCCTTAAGCCCCGATGCGCGGCAACGATTGAGCAACGTGGCCCCGGAAGACGATAGGCTGAAGATTGCCGTCACCGGATCCTCGCCTCGGGCTTGCGGGCTCACCATAGGTGCCGTTGGCGAGATTTTCTTCGCCGCCGCGCCATCCCCTGCAGGGAGAGGAGGAGACCCGCCGGGAGTTCGAGAATGCGGCGGATATCATGAGGCTGCGCCGGGCCTCAACTTCAACTTCACCGTCACGGAACTGACGCGATGCTCCTGAACTGTTCAAGCACGATCCTCAACACCCCGAAGTGTTCAGGTTGCCGAGGGTGTCGTTCATGCAGCAACAACTCCTCGCTCGACCGCATCCGTGCAATGATGCCGCCAGCGATTCGCATGGAATTGTCCCAACTTGGCAAGAGCCCGCAGACGACGTCGTGCAGGGAGTTCTTTGACGGCTTGGTAGAAATGCCGGTCGCTCCGATGAATGTAAGAGCCTTACTCGCGACACCATCGATGCGGAGATGCAGCGACGCCACTAGGCTGGAAGAGGCGGCGGCGGGCCCGCGGGAGAGTTTGGATTCACCATGGAGGAGGCAGAGGCAGCAGAGGCGGCAAGCCTTGCCGAGGGAGAGGAGCTTGCCGCGAGGGAGAGCTTGTCGGGCCTGGCTGAGTCGAGCGAGCCCGCCGAGGGCGCGAGCGACTTCGTTGATCGACTCCTCCTCTTTCTCTCCTTCGAGACAGCTCGTGCAAGCGGAGCCCCAGCCCCACCAAGAAGGCGCCTCCGCAGGCGGGACGAAGCGAGGCGGCAGGCGGGTCAACAGCCGCCCACCATGACGCGCTTCCACCGTGGGCAAGCACAAGTTGCCGCTGGGGCGCCTCCGCCCGCTGCTGCAATCGGAGCGGGCCCTCCCGACCACCGCTTCGCCCCGCCAAGCGGCTAAGGGAACCTACTCCTCCGCCTTGTCACGCCCGAAAGTGGGCGGACTTGACCTCTCCGCTCAGCTCCGACGAGGAAGAGGAAGAGTAAGATTCTTTGCAGTACTTGTAGTTCTTTAATTCTTGCTGGTTTTGTCTTGTGTCTGATTTGCTTTACTCCGAACCCATTCCTTTTCAGACTCGGCCCAGAGAGCGGCGAAGAGAGCCAAGGTCCCGGTGATTGTCATCGAGGACGAACCCACCGCTGACGGCAGGGGTGTGTCCGAGACCACCTTGCCGGACCCGGCAACTATTCCCCAAAGCAGCCCCCCAGCGTAAGTATATGGTTTACTTCCTGCTGTTAGGCGCGCATGGGTGCTCTTTCTTTGCTCACATCTGACTATTGGTTTGCGTGGGAGCAGAGCAGTCTCACCAGAGTGCCCAAGCCGCCTCCGACATGCCATCTGCTTCGACTACACCGCCAAGGGAGGATTCCCGGCAAGGAGAATTCTCCGGCAAGGACAGATTCTCCGACAAGGGACAGCACCAGCGACCCCGATGGCGGAGACCACGATCATAGATCCTAGTACAGGTAATCCTCTTGCTTGAAAACTTCCCTTGGGTTCTTCTTCTTCTGATTTTCTTTTGAATATTTGCTTGACTTTTCTTCCTTTTCGGTCGTCAGTCCATCTGCCACGGAGCCGATGGAAACCGAGGTCGCCGGGCGAGGAGAACGCAGCTGCAATACCGACGACGCCATTGTCACCGAAGAAGAGGCCGGCGCTGATGATCCCGCCGTCGGAGAGGCTGCCAAAGCTGGCGAGGGGTCCGGCGATCGCACTGACGGCCCCGAGGCCGCAGGAGCGCCAGCGCCACGCCGACCACCGATCCCTTCCGCCGCTGCTTGCAGCGTCAGTTCAAGAGCCCCAGCCCGGCGCCTATTTGAAGGCCGGCGATGGTGTCTTCATCAAGCTCCCCTGGGCGCCGAGCCTGTGGCGCCGATCGAAGGAGAAATCTTTGATGAAGAGTTGCTCGCCTCTGGCCGAGGCTGGTCGACGCTACCAAGCAGCAGCGGCGAGCTCGAGGAGGAGCAAGCCGCGGAAGCTGTTGTCGCCTATCGCGCCCGACAGCCAAGCTGGTATCCCGAGAAGCGCTTGTCGCGGCGGCGGAGTGGACATCGAGAAGCGCGGAGGAGCTCCGGGGCCTCAACCAGAAGCTCTCCGGTCCCCGGCAGAGGCGGGAGCAACTCGCCGAGGCGTAAAAGCCTTCCTCCTCGAGAAGGCTGAAGTTGAAGAGCAACAATGGCTTGTCGCCGAAGCTATCTCGCAGGAAGGCGAAGTTGGCGCAGCGGAAGGTTAACCTTGACAGCCACGAGGAGGAGCTTGCAGCGAGCAAACATTCGGGCGGGGCTCTCAAGGAAGCAGAGGATGCCGCCGCAGCCGCCGAGGCCGCCAAGAAGGAGCTGGAGACGAAGGTGGCGCAGCCTGGAGGCCGATCTCAAGGTGGGCGGCGAGGAGCTTGCTGCGCTCAAGCGTGAGCGCGAGAAGGACGCCACACCCTTGGCGAGCTGCAGGTCGCTCGCCGAGAGGAGCAAGGAGCTTAAGCGCTGCCAAGGACTCCAACACAGATCTTGAGTTGAAGCCGACTACTTTGACCAAGACGCCGGACGGCGCCAGGGAGCAGGAGGTGGCCTTGAAGGAGAAGATCAAGGCCGACGAGGCGCTTCTGGCGAAGTGCCGCCGCCTGCAACACTTTTAGGGAGAATGTGGAGCACTGGACCGAGGGTCTCGTGGATGTTGCCGCAGCCATCGACAGGAGTCATGCAATGGGATGGAGGATCTCGGTATTCCTCCGATGAGCACCTCCAACCCAGCGCCAAGCTCAGCTTGTTCTTCAAAGGCGTGGCGACGGCCTCCAGCGACTCCGGAGAAGATCCCAAAGCAGCTGGTCGACGAGTCGCGCAAGATCTCGCTGGAGCTCTTCAAAAGGTGCCGGTGAAGGTGGCCTTCCGCAACCTGTGCCTCAACCTCACCAACGCCCTCGGACCTTGCCGCCGGATGCTGATCTCGAAGCGCTCTAGACCCTTGTCGCCACCCATTGTGGACAAGGTGAGCGGGATCAAGAGGGTTGAGGCGATCGCGAGATTAGGCCGCCTGCTTTTCTCTTTTCTTGTGGCTGCTGGTCATGTTATGAGAACAATCTGTAGAGCTGCGACAAGCTATCTTGTAATATGACTCTATTTCGGTAGCGATTGCTATGTTATTTCCTTTACTTGATTCCTTCCTTTGTATGTTTTTGCCCACGCTTTTAGGGAACTTGTCGGCGCAGCACCTCAGTCATGAAGCGCTGAGTGCGGACGTCGAGCAGCTTCGTCAAGCGGTGCCGCCATCGACAAGAAACCTTGTCGCAACTAGTCGCAGCTCACTTAAGTTGTTGAGCGGACTCAAACAAAGTAAGGGCGCAACTAGCTACGAGTTGGTTCCTTCGCGCACAGTTTTCCATACAAAGCACGGTCGCTCGAGGAAGATAACTTAAAATTTTAAAACTGATTGCTCAAACTTTAGCAACTTAGCTTTTCCGTTGCTTGCTTCCCTAAAGGCTTAAACTTCCTCGAACAACGCTTGGTCCACACCATTATCTTCTCCTTTCCCCCCGGCAAACTTGTGGGCGAGGGAACCTTCCTTTCTTTGAGAAAGAGAAAGAAGAGAAAATAAAGATATGGAGCCTTATGGCTCGTTATTGCTTACCGGGGGTAGGCGCTGCACAAAGTGTCGATAACGCATGCAAAAAAAGGTAGAAAGCATGAATTGACAAGATGTGCGGAGCACATGAGCTTTACTTATGCACGGGTCTGCGCGGCTTCGCACAAAGGATTACATGCAACATCGGCAAGACTTGTACAAAAGGTGGTTGCTTTAACAGGTTCCGCAAACGCGCCTCACGGGTAAAACTTACGAAGATGCTCAATGTTCCAGAGTTGCTCACCGAATGCCATCTTCGGTCTCAAGGCGGACAGCGCCAGCCTAGTGACTCGCTTCACCCGGTAAGGGCCTTTCCACTTCAAGGCCAACTTGTTGGAATTCTTGGCGGACTGAACGCGCCAAGAACAAGGTCGCCTTCCTCGAGACTTCGCATTAACTTTGTGGTTATGGTAGCGGCGCAAAGCTTGCTGGTATCGAGCAGCTCGCACAAATGGCTCAAGACGGTCCTCCTCAAGGAGCAGCGTGTCATCTTGTCGCAACCGCTCTTGCTCAAGCTCATCATAAGCGAGCACTCGAGGTGACCCATATACGAAGTTCCGTGGGGAGAACTGCCTCGCTCCATAGACTAGAGCAAAAGGTGTCCGCCGATGGCTCGATTTGGCGTCGCCCCGATCGACCAAAGAACCACCGGCAGCTCCTCAATCCAGTTCTTTCCGCACTTGCACAGCTGTCGAAAGTCCTGGTCTTGAGCCCGCAGCAGCACTTCAAAGATTCGCCTCTCTTCTTGACCGCTACTTCTGGATGAGCAATGGTTAAGCGGAACCTTGGCGCCAAGATCTTGGACGATCGCATGAAGGTGCGGCTCATGAATTGCGTGCCGTTGTCGGTGATGATCCTATTAGGGATCCCGGCGGCAAACAATCGACCAAGAACTTGATCACGATCGTGGCCGTCACCTTCCTCATCGCTTCCACTTCCGCCACTTTGTGAACTTGTCGATTGCAACGCATAAGTACTCAAAGCCCCGACAGCTCGGGAAAGGGGCCGAGGATGTCGAGCCCCGCATCAAAATGGCTAGGATAAAGGGATCGCCCGAGAGCTTGAGCTGGCTGGTGTATCTGCTTGGAATGGAACCGCACGCTTCACACTTGGTTACTTGTGCGATTGCATCCCGGAGGGTCTGTCGGCCAAAAGAAACCTTGCCGAACGCTTTGCCGCAAGTGTTTTGCGCCAATGTGGTGACCACATATGCCTCCATGTATCTCTCGCCAACAGCTTTTGTCCGCCTTCCCGTGAATACACTTCAATTTCACGCCGCTTGAGTCTTCTTCTCTGCATGGTGTTGTCGACAAACTGGTACATACTTGACCGCCGGGCTACTTTTTCCGCTTCTTCTTGCTCTTCGGAAGTTCTCCTCTCAAGGAAACGGACAATCTGCTGTGCCCATGCCGGAGCTTGCGCCTCGACAACAAGGACTAAAGGCACATCCGCTGCTGCGAACATCCGCTTTACGGCGAGAACTCGCGGCTCACCGGAGCTTGACGCTCCCGCAAGCTTGCCGGAGCAAAACTTGTCGGGAGCGCTCGCTTCAACGGAACAAACCCTAGGGCTTGCCGGAGCGCATCGCTCCTCAAAGACCCTTTGGTGTTGATCTTGAGGACCTTCTTGGCGGCGGCTTCGGGAGCTCGCCGAAAATAGTCACCGAAATCAACTTCCTCTTCTTGCTCGCTCGGATGATGGCGTTATGTGACGGTTGAGTCAGCTTGAGCACAAAGATCCCTGGTTCCATTGTGTAACTTAAGTGCGGCGACTTCGACATGCCATCGGCAATGTCGCTCGAGCTCTTGGAACATGTTCCATCCAGTAGGCCGTCAAAGTGCTCTTCTAGCTTTCTCACTTCATCAACGTAAGCTTCCATCAACGGACTCGATAATTTTGTTCACTTGGTGGACGACAAGTCGTGAGTCACCCCGATAATGAGCTTCTTGATCCCAAGGTCTCATCATGATCTCGAGACCGCAAGCAAACCTTCATACTCTGCGGTATTGTTCGTTGCTTGCTTTGGGAAAGTGCATCCGACTACGTACTTGAGGTGCTCTCCGTGGTGCAACAAGTAGCACGCCCAACCGGCGCCTTTGCAGCGAGAAGGCACCATCAAAGTACATCAGCCACTCTTTGCTTGCTTCCTTGACGGGATGCTCGCTTCGAATTTCTTCATCTTGTGTTGGCGCCCATTCGCTATGAACTCCGCCAATGCTCGCTTTGGATAGTTGAAGTGCTCTCAAACTTGAGGCCAAAGCTTGATAGCCCAAAGGCCCACTCGACAATCCTGCCTGTTGCTTCGGATTTTGCAAGATCCTCTTCAATGGGAAACGAGTGACGATCGTGATCTCATGTGCTTGGAAGTAATGGCGAGCTTTCTCGAGGCCATGAGAAGGCCGAAAAGCAATTTCTGCACACCGTAGTACCTTGACCTAGCCCCTGCAGAAGGGAACCGACAAAGTAAACTGGGCGCTGCACCATTCTTTTCTCAGATCTTCTCACGCTACCGCGCAGATCCATCTTTGTCGGGACCAGAGCTTGCCGTGAAGTCCCCGCTTGTCGCCGGATGCATCCGCCATGGTTGCCGGCTCATCATCCGCCTCCTCTCCGCTACTAACGCAGCACTAACCACTTGATTGGTTGCCGCTATATATAGCAGCAACTTCTCTTGTGGCTTAGGTGCGACAAGTGTTGGAGTGGAGGACATGTATCTCTTTAAGTCCTGCAAAGGCAGCCTCCGCTTCGAGTCCATTTCATTGACCTGCCCTTTTCAATATTTTGAAAATGGCGGCCCGCCAGCAGACCTAGAGATAAACTCGCCGAGAGCAGCTACGCAACCGCAAGTCTTCGTACATCCTTGACACGCTTTGGTGCTTCAATCTGCTCAATGGCCTTGATCTTGTCGGGATTGGCTTCAATTCCCCACCGAGATGAAGAACCCGAGAAGCTTGCCGAGGGGACTCCAAACACACACTTCTCGGGGTTGAGCTTGAGGTTGATCTTGCGCAGATTTGCAAAGGTTTCGCCTAAATCTTGAATCGAGTCGCTTTGTCCTTGCTCTTGACCACTATGTCATCCATGTAGGCTTCCACATTTCGTGTATTTGCGGCTCAAAAGCGCCATGGACTACCCTTGCAAATGTTGAACCAGCATTCTTTAAACCGAAGGCATCCGTATGAAAACAAAGATGTGCCACATGGGGTGATGAATGCGGTCTTCTCCTCATCCTCTTCTCGCCATGAAGATCTGATGGTATCCGAGTATGCATCAAGAAATGAAAGCAAGTCACATCCGCCGTGGAGTCAACAATCTGGTCGATGCGCGCAAGGGAAATGGGTCTTTGGGACAAGCTTTATTGACATCGGTAAAGTCGATACAAAGCCTCCATTTCCGCTTGCCTTTGCGCACGACTACTGTGGTTGGCCAACCACGAGGATGGAGCACCTCCGACAAGGCCTGCTGCTTCCAATTTCTTGATTTCTTCGCGATGAATTCTTGGCGCTCCACTACCGCTTCGACTTTCGCTGACGGGCCGCGATGAGGACAGACGGCAAGATGGTGCTCGATTACTTTCCGGGAACACCGGGATGTCGATGGTTGCCACGCAAATGTCGCCGACGTTCACCACAGAAAACAACGAAAGCGCTTCCTATTTAGGGTCGAGAGTGGCACCGATGGTGAAGGTACCACCACATCCTCCTTGGCGGACACCTTCTTGGTCTCCGTGGAGCTGCCATTGTCTTCTTACACTTGCCGTGGAGCTCGATGGTGCGCCCTCGACGGTAGCACATCACCAAGAGGTGCGCTTGCCGGAGTGGGCATCGTAACTCTTGCCGGACTTGGTCTTCTTCTTCGCCCCGAGCTTCAACGGCAAGTGACTTGCGATCCGCTGCCGCTTTGCTTCCCGTAGATCTTGTCGGTAGCAGATAAGAGCATCCTTCTTGTCGCCAGGACAGAGATGACACTTATCGGGCCTGGCATCTTCAAAGATGTTGTATGCATAGTGAGAGGCTGCCATGAATTTGGCGAGTGCCGGACGGCCGAGTATCCCATTGTAAGGCAATGGAAAGTCGAGAACGCCAAAAGTGACCCTCTCGCCTGAAGTTCAACTTCGCGCCAAATGTTACCGCAACGTGATCTTTCCTTTGGCTTGCTCCTTCCCGGATTGATTCTTGAATGTGCCGTCTCTTCGAGCTCGCCATCGTGGATCCGGAGTTTCGGAGTACCGCGGAGGAGATCAGTTCAAGCCGCCCCGCCGTCAACTAGCATCTTAGTGACCTTGAGGTTGCGGATAGTTGGTGAAACCAACATCGGCAAGCACCGACCGCAGCTATGCGATCGTGGTGGTCCTCAATATCAAAGATGATAGGCGTGCGACCATTTTAGAGGCTTGCGTGACTCGACGGTGGTTCTCGCCGCATTGACTTCCCGCATCCATCGCTTGAGCTGGCGGTGTGAAGTATGCAGAGAAGCACCGCCGTCAACGCACAAGACCTCTGTGGCTTTCTCGAACTCCTGCTCATCGGTCTCGCCATTATCCATATCTTCATCGTCGCTGCCATCTTCATCCTTGTCGCGCGGCTGGGAGGTCTGCTCTTGTCGCTGCTTGGCCTTGCCGCAAGGCCTCCCTCGCCGGGCGCTTGCCGGCTCCTCCAAAGACCTTCCCGGCCTTTCTCCTTGTCGCGTCGTCAGATTCAGCCTTTTGTTGCTCGACAAGCTGCTCGACCTTCTTGCAGCTCGAGGTCATGGCCCTTGGTGCGGTGGATCTTGCAAGATCGCTTGTTGGTGCCGCCTTGCTTGTCGGCGATCACCATACCGGTAGTTGGTGCTCATGCAATCTCCTCCGGAGCTACCAACTTTGGCTTTCTTGGCGCCACCTCCGCTGTCGGACTGCTCAACGACTAGCACATCTTTGCCTTTCTTCTTCCTTGTTCCGCCGCCGGTTTTTCTTTCCGGGGCAGCCTCCTCACTATCGATCCTCCGCTTCAGATTCTCTCCGGAGTTTCCTCCTTCTCAAAGACGCACACTTGTCGCCAACAGATATAGCTCATCGACGCCTCGATCTTGCACATCGCCATCTCCTCCCGCATCTCGCGGTTTCGCACGCTCGATGGAACGCCGATTACCGCGGTGGTGGACATCCGGGATGTTGTGCCAGACGCGGCTGAATCTCTGAATGTACTTGCGCAGGGCTCTCCTTCCTTCGGGCGGCGCAGATGAAGGTCGCTTCTTGGCCATGAGGCTTGTGGTCACCAGAAGGCGCCGACAAACCGATGGCATAAGTCTGCCAGAGGATATGGAGTTGTCCGCAAGTGCATGAGCCAGATCCGACATTGGGCTTGAGCACCGCCGGAAGTAGTTGGTCGATCTTGTCGCCCCGCCCCCGCAGCTTGCACCGCGATGGTGTAGATGCCGAGGAACTCCGACGGATGCGACTTGCCGCCGTGCATTTCTCTGCACGCGTCGGCTTGAAATTCTTCGTCGGGCCATCGACTTGCCGCAGCTCACGAAAGTGAACGCAGGGCAACCTACCGCGACGGCAAGTCGCCTGTTCCCCGGTGCATGCATGTCGACAGAGGGCCTGCAGCGCTGGTCCGATTGACGCCGCCTTCTCTTCGGGCGCCGGCGCGAGTTCGAGCGCCTTCTTGCTTATCATCGTGAAGAACTTGGCGCTGATCGCGACGAGCTCGTGGATTTGATGATGCGGTGGAGCCGCTGCCGAGGTGGATCCGGCGAGTCGGCGATCTTGGCCTTCGGGTGGTGAGTGCATGGTGGTTGCACCCCACCGGTTTCGCCGCCATCGGCTCGTGCTCGGCAGTCCCGCCGCGGCAGCGATGTACTCGGCTGCCGCAGAGTGTCGCCGCTGGCGAAGCCGATGAGACTCAATGGTGGCCTCCATTCATCGATCTTGTCCGCCGTTGGAGGGTAATCCAGAGCAGCTTGAGCTCGCGCCAAAGCTTCCCGGAGTGGTGGGCGGCAGTGGCGAACAGGCGAGGAGCGGATATGCTCGACTTCTAACTATGTTAGAAGGAGCAGATCCCGCCCAGCGACTCAGTGTTCGCCGTGCCAGCATGTTGGCGCAGCATGCTGGTCTTGAGCACCCCGAGATCCACCAGTTCGATCTTGGCCCAACGAACGATGGCATCGCTAATACCATGACGCTGCCGGTCCTGCGCCTCCCGAGATGGGTGCGGTGCATGTACGGACGCCGAGGTCCGCGCGAGCCTTGTCCTTGACCCGCAGCACTGTGGCTCCCTCGTCGATGTCCGTTCTTCCGCCGGTAGTCTACCCCACCACCCGCTTGCTCGGTGGTGGTGGGATCGACGGGACGGAACAGCTGCCGCCGCTTTCTTCTTCGGTGGCATGTCGATGAAGAAGATGAAGATCTAGCTCGTGTGAACGCCGGATCAGGTTCACATTAACCTCGATTCCCCACCGCGCGCCAAAGATGTCGGGAAACCGATCCACGAACACCTATGGGACCGGCGGACCGAGCCCTTTCGTTCGGCGGGGGTGGAGATCGCATCGAAGAGCGGATCGAGGCGGAGCACACGAGCGCTTACCCAGCTTCGGAGCTCTTCGAGAGATAACACTGCCATCGCTGCATGTCTGAAAGGTATTGAGTTCTTGCTCGAGCGCTGAAAAGCTACAAAGACACACTAGTTGCTAACGAGACCGAGCGTGAGTGTTTTTCTACCTTCAACCCCTTCTACGCTATGCATGGGCCTCCTTTTATATGCTAAAGGGTCTCCACAGTGGCAACGAGACAACGGTAAAATGGAAAAGGAATTGCGGTTGGTACAACCACCGCACAAAGGTACCATACCTAACCCTCGACGGCAGGGGACAAAGGCATTAAATGCCCGCTCACGCCGCCCAAATAGTGCAAAAGGGACCGTCAGGACGCCACCGCTGCCACGATGGCAATCTTGTCGTCGCTGCCATCACAAGACCGCCGTCAAGACAAACCTCTTGCCACGCTGGCGCTACCGAAAGGTCCTAGGGTGACACGTTGGTGGATGTGCCGAGCGCGGTATAGAGTGGTAGTTTGTCATGCAAGCGCCTTTGTCATGGGTCGTTGTCTTGTCGCGTCCGAAGCTTGTCGCCGCCGCCTCGCCGGACGCTGTATGCTGGCGTCGCGCAAGTTCCTTGAGATGCCTTGGTTACCTTCCCGCAAGCTCCTCTTGCCGGGCCTTGTCTCCTTGGCTTGAATACTTTGTTCTTGAATGGCTCCAAAGGAACCACGGAGGACCTTGGCGGTCACCCTAGCAAGCCTTGCCGCTGGGTGCTGCAATTGCCGATGCACAAGTTCGGGATACTAGGGTACCCTACTCTAGTACACCGACATTCTGTGCTTTCAGTGTCATCCCCGGATCAAGAATGCCGACACCACACAAGACTTGAAGGATTTCTAACAGAGTAGCAATCACACACTTATTACATCGAATGTCTCAAAAGAGAACTTACTTAATATAAATATGGCTTAAGGCCATCTAATAACGATAACAGCGGAAGACTTGGAAGATAAGCGAGTCCATCAACTCCAACGACATCACTGAGTATAGAACCACGACCTAAAAGCACCTTACTCGTCGTCTGAAAAATCTGCAACATGAAACGTTGCAGCCCGAAAACGGGTCAGCACATGGAATGTGCTGGCAATGTAACACATAGAGAGTAATGAAAGAACAAGCTATACTACATGCATATATGGCTGGTGGAAACCTCTATGGTTACAGTTTTTGCATAAAGCCAGTTTTTCCCTACTGCAAAGGAATATATTTTATTTAACTATCATGGTCGTTGTTAAACATTGAGAATGGTTGACAACATCCTCAACCCCAATTAAAAATAAACATCATTAAAACCCAACAATATTAATTTAAAAGTAACATGATGAGATTCACATGATATCCAAGTACTAGATACTCAAAACGTCCATAACCGGGGACACGACTAACCATGATTAGTTTATACACTCTGCAGAGGTTTGCACACTTTTCCCCACAAGACTCGATCGCCTCCGTTGGATTTCTCGCACTACATGATGTTTGAGAAACGGATGACCGAGACATAGTCTTTCAGAAGCGCTAGCACCTTACTATGGATAGACCGGTACACCTACTTTCCCCTACATCTGCTAGTCTCCCCTGTAAGGGTTCGCACGACTTAATCAACTATGCCAGAGCCCATAATGTATTGTGGCTGCACACGGAAGTTTCTAGTATGAATAATCTCATGATCCCTTTGGGCCTGGGTGGCGGTCCATAAAGAAAAACAACAGGTAATCCTGGAATACCCAGGTACCTCAATCCACCCAGATGTGTGTTTAAGTTGCCACCTTAGATAATCCCTTAGTTAACAGTCTCACATCTGTCATGAATACACTCACCCAATCCACATCTACTAGCATAGCATGGCAATATAAGCAAACGTAGAAGTAACTCCCAAAGGTTTGATAACAACACAGCTAATAGGTACTACCTCAACTACTTCCCATCCCACAATTTAATTAGATCCTAATCATGCAATGTTTGAGAATTGATCTAATTCAATAAAACTGGGTAGTAGAAAAGGTATGATCAAAGTGTTACTTGCCTTGCTGATGATCCGCGAAACCTAGAGACTCGAAGTAACAGGCGGCGCACTCCGGGTATTCTATCGCAGACAAACAAACAAGCATACAATAAGTACTCATCTAATGCACAGGTAAAACTCAAATAAAAGATCTAACCAGAAAGTTCAACTTAAGAACTCCGGTTTGCAAAAAGAATCAAATCAAACGAAGCAACGAAAGTCAAACGGCGAAAGAAAACAACTTCGTTCTACTAATCTAGATCTAAGTCAAATTTTACAGAAGCAAAAACTTGTTTAAGTTGGTTAAATGGATAGAGGGTTTCGAAACGAAACTCCAGGCGCTTGAATCGCCTGATTCCGATAAACGAGCGAAAAGTTATACTAAAACGAAAATCGGATCGGAAATCGCGATTAGAAATAATCGCGGAAAAATCCGTGAAAAAGAAAAACGACGAACAGCTTAACGAACGAACGTTCGTTAACTGGATCTAATCGATGAACATGTTCGTTAAAACGAACGAACGAGCGAACACTCGCTATTTAACCGAACCGGAAAAAAACCGATCTAATAAAACAAAACGGAAACAAAAAAACCGGTGAAAAACCGACGGAAAAACCGAACAGTTTTTCGAGAAAAACCGGCGGCGTGGAAAACGAGGCAACCTCGGGCGGCAGGTCGGCGACGGCGGCGGGCGGCGGCGGGCGGCGGTCAATGGCGGCGGCTAGGGTTAGGGTTAGAAGCGCAGCGAGGCTAGAGGCGGCTAGGCACGGTGGGCTGGCTGCTTTCGGAGTGGGCGCTATTTAAAGGCCGCCAGGCGAGTCCTGCTTCGCATGCGGCCGAATTCGGTTCACGTTTTTTTTAAATAATAACGCGCAGAAAAATAAATAAAATAAATACTAAACGGACTCCAAAAATCCCGAAATAAAATTTCCCCGACTTCTAAAATCAAGCCGGACAAGATGAACATTTATTTGGGCCTAAATGCAATTTTGAAAAACGCACATTTTCCTAAATTCAAATAAAATGGCGAAAAACTCCAAAATAAAATCTTATTTGATTTTATTATTAAATCCTCAATATTTCTTTATTTTGGGAAAGTCATTTTATTCCCTCTCTTATATTTTTGTAATAGAAATAATTGATGATAAAATAATTAAAATCAAATGATCCTATTCTCAAAATTTGAGAAAACTCAAATATGAAAATAACGAAATCCCCAACTCTCTCCATGGGTCCTTGAGTTGCGTAGAATTTCTAGGATCAAAACCCAAAGCAAAATAAAATATGATATGCATTGATGATCTAATGTATAACATTCCAAATTGAAAATTTGGGATGTTACAAACCTACCCCCCTTAAGATGAATCTCGCCCTCGAGATTCGGGTTGGCTAGAAAATAGGTGAGGGTGGTCCTTTAGCAAATCTTCCTCTCGCTCCCAGGTGGCTTCATCCTCGGTGTGGTGGCTCCAACCGAACTTTGCAAACTTGATAACCTTGTTTGCGGGTAACTCGACCGGCAAACTCGAGAATCTTAACCGGTTTCTCCTCATAGGTCAAATTATCGTCCAATCAGACGCCTCTAGGGGCATCAGATCTCTTAACGGCATATCTGCCATCTCAGCATGACACTTCTTCAACTGTGATACGTGAAACACATCGTGAACTCCTGACAATCCTTCAGGTAATTCCAGCTTGTAGGCAACTTCTCCCATCCGTTCCAAAACACGATATGGTCCTACAAAACGTGGCGCTAACTTTCCCTTAACTCCAAAACGATTAATTCCTCGTAGTGGAGATACTCGAAGATAAACTCGGTCTCCGACTTCGTAAACTGTCTCCTTGCGTTTTGAATCTGCATAGCTCTTCTGCCTGGACTGGGCTACCTTGAGCCTATCGCGAATCAACTTCACTTTCCGTTCAGACTCCTTAATCAAATCCGGTCGAAACAACTGGCGGTCTCCAACTTCATCCCACAACAACGGGGTCCTGCACCTCCTTCCGTACAAGGCTTCGAAAGGGGCCATTTTCAAACTGGATTGATAACTGTTGTTGTAAGAGAATTCTGCATATGGCAAATTGTCGTCCCAACTAGATCCATAATCTAGTGCACAAGCTCGCAGCATATCCTCCAAAATTTGATTGACTCTCTCGGTCTGTCCATCTGTCTGCGGATGGAAAGTTGTGCTAAACTCTAGCCTGGTACCCAAAGTTTCATGCAACTGATTCCAGAACTTTGAGGTGAATTGGGTTCCTCTATCAGATACGATACTCCCCGGAACTCCATGTAAACATACAATCCTGGTCATATATATCTTTGCCAACTTAGCACTAGTGTAAGTGGTCTTTACCGGATGAAATGAGCTACCTTCACAACCGATCAACTATAACCCAAATCGAGTCATAGCTCTGAACGAGTCTGGGTAATCCGTGATAAAATCCATGCCTAGTTTATCCCACTTCCAATCGGGTATCGGCAATGGCTGTAACAATCCTGCTGGCTTCTGATGCTCTGCCTTTACTCTCTGGCATACGTCACAAACTGCTACATATTCCGCAATATCTTTCTTCATTCCGGACCACCAGAAAGTATCCTTCAAATCCAAATACATCTTGGTATTTCCTGGGTGAATCGAATATGGTGAATCATGTGCCTCTTGCAAAATCAACTTCCTGATCTCCGGGTCATTGGGCACATAAACCCGGTCTTCAAACCATAGGGTGTCATGCTCATCCTCGCGAAATCCTTTAGCTTTTCCTTCGCTCATTTTCTCTTTTATAGAGGCAATCTCTTTGTCAGTCTTCTGAGCTTCTCTGATTCTATCCATCAAGGTTGACTGAATCTCCAATGCTGCTACATAGCCTCTCGGAACTATTTCCAAGCATAGCTCACGAAGATCCTCGGCTAACTCCTTTGGTATTTCTCCCGTCATTAGTGTATTGACATGGCTCTTACGGCTCAATGCGTCAGCTACTACATTAGCCTTTCCAGGATGGTAATGCAATCTCATATCATAATCCTTGATGAGCTCCAACCATCTCCTTTCTCTGAGGTTTAACTCCTTCTGCGTGAAAATGTACTTCAAACTCTTGTGATCCGTGTACACCTCACAATGATTTCCAATGAGGAAATGTCTCCATGTTTTCAATGCATGCACTACGGCTGCTAACTCCAAATCATGCGTGGCATAATTCAATTCATGAGGTTTCAGTTGTCGTGAAGCATACGAAACAACTCTTCCCTCCTGCATGAGCACTGCTCCAAGTCCTCGACGTGAAGCATCGCAATACACCTCATAATCTTTAGTCTGGTCTGGCAAAATCAACACTGGTGAGGTAACCAAGCGTTTCTTCAACTCCTGGAAACTAGCCTCACACTCCTCAGTCCATATGAACTTGGTATCCTTCTTCAGCAACTCCGTCATAGGCTTTGCAATCTTTGAGAAGTTCTCAATAAATCTCCGGTAGTATCCTGCGAATCCAAGGAAACTCCGGATCTCTCCAACTGTTGTTGGTGCTTCCCAATTGGTCACAGTGATAACCTTTGTGGGGTCAACCACTATTCCTTCTCCAGATATAACGTGTCCGAGGAACCCTACTTCCTTCAACCAAAACTCACATTTGCTGAACTTGGCATATAACTGATGTTCTCTGAGCTTCTCCAGTACCAATCGCAAATGTTCCGAGTAAACCAAAATATCATCAATGAACACTACGACGAACTTATCCAAAAACTCCATAAACACCTTGTTCATCATGTTCATAAAATAGGCAGGTGCGTTAGTCAGACCAAATGACATAACGATATACTCATACAACCCATATCTTGTGGTGAATGCTGTCTTAGGTATATCCTGCTCTCGAATCTTCAACTGATGGTATCCTAATCGCAAATCAATCTTGGAAAACACTTTAGCTCCTTGCAACCGATCAAACAGATCATTGATCATCGGTAGTGGGTACTTGTTCTTGATCGTTACTTCGTTCAACCCACGATAATCAACAACCATTCTTAACGATCCATCCTTTTTCTCCACTAAAAGTACTGGTGATCCCCAAGGCGAAGAACTTGGGCGAATGTAACCTTTATCCAGTAACTCCTTAATCTGCTTCTTGATCTCCTCCAAATCCTTTGCGGGCATCCTGTATGGTCGCTTTTATATTGGCCCTGTGCCTGGCAAAAGCTCAATCAAAAACTCAATATCTCGATCCGGTGGCATGCCTGGCAACTCTTCTGGAAATACGTCAGGGAAATCCTTTACCACTGGTACTTCCTCCTGCACAACTCCTGATAAGGAATTTACTTGCGTCCTATTTGGCACATGCCGGGATACATACTTGATCCTTCTTCCTTCTGGTGTCGTAAGCAAAATTGTCTTACTGGCGCAATCGATGTTTCCTCCATACATCGACAGCCAATCCATACCGAGAATTACATCCAATCCTTGGGATTCCAGAATAATTAAATCCGTTGGGAAAATATGCCTTCCTATACTTAATGGCACTTGAAAACATCCTTGACTGGCCATATACTCCGCTCCTAGTGAGCTTACTAGCATAGGTGTTCTAAGAATCCTAGTGGGCAGGCTATACTTATCCACAAATCCCCTTGATATGTATGAATGCGATGCACCAATATCAAAAAGAACGAGCGCAGTAAATGATTTAACCAAAAACTTACCTATTACTGCATCAGGCTGGGCTTCAACCTCCTCCACACTAACGTGGTTCACCTGTCCCCTGTTGAAAGGGTTCGGCTTTTTTCCAGAGCTTCCATTGCCATTCTGGCCTTCAGGACATTCATTGGCATAATGTCCGGTCTTCTGACACTTAAAGCAGGTGACTTGACTCAGATCTCTCTTGGCTGGGGTTGATGGAGTGGTACGTTTCTGGTCGTTGTTTCCTCCATTCCCATTACCATTCTTGGGGCCATTATGGTTGTGTGAACTACCTCCTCCATGGGTATGCTGAAAATGAACTCCCGGTTTAGGGGTAAAACGGGGCTTCTGCTGAGCTCCAGAATTGTACTTCCCCTGTCCATACTTCCTCTTGCGGTTTTCAATCTGCTGCTGCTTCCCCTCAATCATAAGAGCACGATCTACCAACTCCTGGTAGTTATTGAAGCTTGCTACCATCAACTGCATACTCACTCGTCATTCAGTCCTTCCGAAACTTCTCCTGTTTAGCTGCATCCGTAGTAACGCTATCCGGGGCATAACATGCTAGCTTACTAAAGTCATCCACATCTTGCCAACCGTCCGTCCTCCTTGGTGCAAGGTCGAAACTCACGCTTCTTCATGGCCATAGCTCCTGCTGAAACATGGGCAGACGAAAGCTTGTCAAATCGATCCCATGTGGCGTTGTCTACAGGATAAGTGGTGTAAAATTCTCCCACCATGTGCTGCGGGTCCTTCAAGCTGATGTGCGGCAAATTTCACCTTTTCCCCATCTGTACATCCTGCAGTGGTCAACTCCCTCCCTATCTTACAGAGCCAATCATCTGCCACTATTGGCTCGGTGCTACTAGAAAACACTAGCGGATTCAGCCTAAGAAAACGGGTTAAATGATCAACAGGTGGTGGTGGTGGTGGGTTGTTGTTGTTGTTGTTGTTGTTGTTGTTGTTGTTGTTGTTGTTGTTGTTGTTCTGGTTCTAGACTAGCAACTGCATCAACGCATTTTGCTGCTGGATCAACTGAGTGAGCTCCGGTGGGAAAGCAAATCCATTGTCACGTCTCGGAGGCATCTGAGGGTTTGTATAAAAGACGAGAGTTAAGAATAGAATGAGGTCTAAAGAGAAAACACTACCCAAATGCACATGAGACAAAAGCACACAAAAATCACTTCATTCAATCAAGCAAGAGCATAAACGGTCTATCTATCGTTACTAAAGTGCTTGGACTAAAACTAATCTTTAATGGGGGAAAAATTCTACTACTGTTATGGCGGTCAACTAGAAAAACTGCTCCGATGAAGATTCCATGATATCTGCTCCAGCTTCATCAACATAGTCATCATCACTATCGCCGGGATCCGAGTCGGTGTCGCGATGATGATATAGTTATCCGGCAAGTGGATTCGCTATCTTCTCTTTTGGGTGCCGAACATCCCATGGATACTTCAATCTTCTCCTTAAGGTCGCTGCTCGTCTCACTAGAGCGACGATCTCCTCCATATAGTCTTCACGTGTAGCCTTGAGTTCTTCTTCTAGCTCCTTGATCTTGGTCATAGCCTTCAGAGATCCTCCATACCTGCCAAGACATCCGGTTCTCTGGCGTCGGATGTGCTGGTTTAATTCTGGATGTAAGCTGCGATTGATCTGTCCTCCTAGTGCTTGATCATCTCCCATTTCTCATCTCGGCGCCCACAAATCTGGTAGATATTATTCTTTAGATCGCTGTGGTAAACTTTTCCAATCGTCCCATGGCGATGTGGGCTGCCATACTCTTTCCTAGACTCCAAGTTGGTGCATCAAAGGAAAACTCTATGGGCTCGTGGATCGGTGCAAATGTCCTTCCCGAATTTGAACTTGAATCATCCAGCTCCTCTTCGGTAGAATGGTGTTGTAGGTCCCGGTGAAGCTTGGTACTCCTATGTTCAGATATCAAGTAACTTCCTTCAAGTGATACCCAAAGGGTGTATCTTCATCCGGTTGTGTGAACTTGTTCCTTGCATCCACCATCCTAAAAGAATAGAAAAGATGAGGAGTCAGAAATGAGGAGAGAGAGTAGTGATCTAGGGCTTTAGCTTAGTGGCCGTGTCCTACAGTCAGTGTGTGCTCTGAAACCATCTTTGTAGCGACTGGACCTCAAATACCGATCTACGTGCTCGGTGTCATCCACGGATCGAATGCCGACACCACACAGTACTTGAAGGATTTATAACAGAGTAGCAATCACACACTTATTACATCGAGTGTCTCAAAAGAGAACTTACTAATATAAATATGGCTTAAGGCCATCTAATAACGATAACAGCGGAAGACTTGGAAGATAAGCGAGTCCATCAACTCCAACGGCATCACTGAGTATAGAACCACGACCTAAAAGCACCTTACTCGTCGTCTGAAAAATCTGCAACATGAAACGTTGCAGCCCGAAAATGGGTCAGCACATGGAATATGCTGGCAATGTAACACATAGAGAGTAATGAAAGAACAAGCTATACTACATGCATATATGGCTGGTGGAAAGCTCTATGGTTACAGTTTTTGCGTAAAGCCAGTTTTTCCCTACTGCAAAGGAATATATTTTATTTAACTATCATGGTGGTTGTTAAACATTGAGAATGGTTGACAGCATCCTCAATCCCAATTAAAAATAAACATGATTAAAACCCAACAATATTAATTTAAAAGTAACATGATGAGATTCACATGATATCCAAGTACTAGATACTCAAAACGTCCATAACCGGGGACACGGCTAACCATGATTAGTTTATACACTCTGCAGAGGTTTGCGCACTTTTCCGCACAAGACTCGATCGCCTCCGTTGGATTTTCTCGCACTACATGATGTTTGAGAAACGGATGACCAAGACATAGTCTTTCAGAAGCGCTAGCACCTTACTATGGATAGACCGGTACACCTACTTTCCCCTACATCTGCTAGTCTACCCTGTAAGAGTTCGCACGACTTAGTAAACTATGCCAGAGCCCATAATGGCTTGTGGCTGCACACGGAAGTTTCTAGTATGAATAATCTCATGATCCCTTTGGGCCTGGGTGGCGGTCCATAAAGAAAAACAACATGCAATCCTGGAATACCCAGGTACCTCAATCCACCCAGATGTGTGTTTAAGTTGCCACCTTAGATAATCCCTTAGTTAACAGTCTCACATCTGTCATGAATACACTCACCCATTCCACGTCTACTAGCATAGCATGGCAATATAAGTAAACGTAGAAGTAACTCCCAAAGGTTTGATAGCAACACATGTAATAGGTACTACCTCAACTACTTCCCATCCCACAATTTAATTAGATCCTAATCATGCAATGTTTGAGGATTGATCTAATGCAATAAAATTGGGTAGTAGAAAAGGTATGATCAAAGTGTTACTTGCCTTGCTGATGATCCGCGAAACCTAGAGACTCGAAGTAACAGGCGGCACACTCCGGGTATTCTATCGCAGACAAACAAACAAGCATACAATAAGTACTCATCTAATGCACAGGTAAAACTCAAATAAACGATCTAACCAGAAAGTTCAACTTAAGAACTCCGGTTTGCAAAAAGAATCAAATCAAACGAAGCAACGAAAGTCAAACGGCGAAATAAAACAACTTCATTTTACTAATCTAGATCTAAGTCAAATTTTACAAAAGCAAAAACTTGTTTAAGTTGGTTAAACGGATAGAGGGTTTCGAAACGAAACTCCAGGCGCTTGAATCGCCTGATTCCGATAAACGAGCGAAAAGTTATACTAAAACGAAAATCGGATCGGAAATCACGATCAGAAATAATCGCGGAAAAATCCGAGAAAAAGAAAAACGACGAACAGCTTAACGAACGAACGTTCGTTAACTGGATCTAATCGACGAACACGTTCGTTAAAACGAACGAACGAGCGAACGCTCGCTATTTAACCGAACCAAAAAAAAACGATCTAATAAAACAAAACGGAAACAAAAAAAACCAGCGAAAAACCGAACGGTTTTACGAGAAAAACCGGCAAAAACGAGGCAACCTCGGGCGGCGGCTAGGGTTAGGGTTAGGGCGCGGCGCGTGGCTCGAGGCGGGCTGGGCGCCAGTGGGCTGGCTGCTCGGTAGGCGCTATTTAAAGGTCATCAAGCGAGTCCCGCCTCACACGGCCAAGTCGGTTCGCGTTTTTTTAAATAATAACACGCAGAAAAATAAATAAAAGAAATACTAAACAGACTCCAAAAATCCCGAAATAAATTTTCCCCGGCTTCTAAAATCAAACCGGACAAGATGAACATTTATTTGGGCCTAAATGCAATTTTGAAAAACGCACATTTTTCCTAAATTCAAATAAAATGGCGAAAAACTCCAAAATAAAATCTTATTTGATTTTATTATTAAATCCTCAATATTTCTTTATTTTGGGAAAGTCATTTTATTCCCTCTCTCATATTTTTGTAATAGAAATAATTGATGATAAAATAATTAAAATCAAATGATCCTATTCTCAAAATTTGAGAAAACTCAAATATGAAAATAACGAAATCCCCAACTCTCTCCGTGGGTCCTTGAGTTGCGTAGAATTTCTAGGATCCAAACCCAAAGCAAAATAAAATATGATATGCATTGATGATCTAATGTATAACATTCCAATTTGAAAATTTGGGATGTTACAGGATCTTACTCTGGCTGACCTACGAGGTTTGGTAGAAACTTGATCTGAAGTTTCATGATCATCATCATTAACTTCCTCACTAATTCATGTAGGCATGACTGGAACTGATTTCAGTGATGAGCTACTTTTCAATTCGAGAGAAGGTACAATTACCTCATCAAGTTCTACTTTCCTCCCACTCACTTCTTTCGAGAGAAACTGCTTCTCTAGAAAGGATCCAATTTTAGCAACAGAAGTATTGCCTTTGGATCTGTGATAGAAGGTGTACCCAATATTTTCTTTTTGGGTATCCTATGAAGATGCACTTCTCAGATTTGGGTTTGAGCTATCAGGATGAAACTTTTCACATAAGCATCGCAACCCCAAACTTTAAGAAACAACAACTTAGGTTTCTTGCCAAACCACAGTTCATATCAATCTCAACGGATTTAGATGGTGCCCTACTTAACGTGAATGCAGCTATCTTCAATGTATAACCCCAAAATGATAGTGGTAAATCGGTAAGAAACAGCATAGATTGCACTATATCCAATAAAGTACGGTTATGATGTTCGAACACACCATTACGCTGTGGTGTTCCGGGTGGCATGAGTTGTGAAACTATTCCGCATTGTTTCAAATGTAGACCAAACTCGTAACTCAAATATTCTCCTCCACGATCAGATCATAGAAACTTTATTTTCTTGTTATGATGATTTTCCACTTCACTCTGAAATTCTTTGAACTTTTCAAATGTTTCAGACTTATCTTTCATTAAGTAGATATACCCATATCTGCTCAAATCATCTGTGAAGGTGAGAAAATAAAGATACCCGCCGCGAGCCTCAACATTCATCGGACCACATACATCAGTATGTATGATCTCCAACAAATCTGTTGCTCGCTCCATTTTTCTGGAGAACGACGTTTTAGTCATCTTGCCCATAAGGCATGGTTCGCAAGTACCAAGTGATTCCAGAAGTCCATCAGTATGGAGTTTCTTCATACGCTTTACACCAATATGACCCAAACATCAGTGCCACAAATAAGTTGCACTATCATTATCAACTCTGCATCTTTTGCCTTCAACATTATGAATATGTGTATCACTACTATCGAGATTTAACAAAGTTAGACCACTTTCAAGGGTGCATGACCATAAAAGATATTACTCATATAAATAGAACAACCATTATTCTCAGATTTGAATGAATAACCGTCTCGCATCAAACAAGATCCAGATATAATGTTCATGCTCAACGCTGGCACCAAATAACAATTATTTAGGTCTAAAACTAATCCCGAAGGTAGATGTAGAGGTAGCGTGCCGACGGTGATCACATCGACTTTGGAACCATTTCCCACGCGCATCGTCACCTCGTCCTTAGCCACTCTTCGCTTAATCCGTAGTCCCTGTTTCGAGTTGCAAATATTAGCAACAAAACCAGTATCAAATACCCAGATGCTACTGCGAGCTCTAGTAAGGTACACATCAATAACATGTATATCACATATACCTTTGTTCACCTTGCCATCCTTCTTATCCGCCAAATACTTGGGGCAGTTTCGCTTCAAAGGTCCACCGCTTGCGGAGAAGCACTCGCCTCGTGCTTAGGTCCGGACTTGGGTTTCTTCTCTTGAGCAATAACTTGTTTGTTGTTCTTCTTGAAGTTCCTTCTTCTTCCCTTTGCCCTTTTCTTGAAACTGGTGGTCTTGTTGACCATCAACACTTGATGCTCCTTTTGATTTCTACCTCCGCAGCCTTTAGCATCGCGAAGCTCGGAATTGTCTTATCCATCCCTTGCATATTATAGTTCATCACGAAGCTCTTGTAGCTTGGTGGCGTGATTGAAGAATTATGTCAATGACACTATCATCCGGAAGATTAACTCCCGCTTGAATCAAGTGATTGTTATACCCGCACATTTTGAGTATATGTTCACCGACGTAACTATTCTCCTCCATCTTGCAGTGTATAACTTATTGGAGACTTCATATCTCTCATCCGGGCATTTGCTTGAAGTGTTAACTTCAACTCCTGAACATCTCATATGCTCCATGACATTCAAAACGTCGTTGAAGTCCCGTTCTAAGCCCGTGCAAAGAATGAGGATAATCTCAAATTCTGGACCCAAATTCGTGTTATTGCTACCATAATCTTTCAACTTTGCTTTCTCAAGGAACGCATTAAAATTTAACGGAACAACAGCACGGGCCATCCATCTACAATCAACATAGACAAGCAAAATACTATCAGGTACTAAGTACATGATAAATTTAAGTTCAATTTAATCATATTACTTAAGAACTCCCACTTAGATAGACATCCCTCTAATCATCTAAGTGATCACGTGATCCAAATCAACTAAACCATGTCCGATCATCACGTGAGATGGAGTAGTTTTCAATGGTGAACATCACTATGTTGATCATATCTACTATATGATTCATGCTCGACCTTTCGGTCTCGGTGTTCCGAGGCCATATCTGCATATGCTAGGCTCGCCAAGTTTAACCCGAGTATTCTGCGATGCAAAACTGGCTTGCACCCGTTGTAGATGAACGAGAGCTTATCACACCGATCATCACGTGGTGTCTCGCACGATTTAACTTTGGCAACGGTGCATACTCGGGGAGAACACTCTTATCTTGAAATTTAGTGAGAGATCATCTTATAATGCTACCGTCAATCAAAGCAAAATAAGATGCATAAAGGATAAACATCACATGCAATCAATATAAGTGATATGATATGGCCATCATCATCTTGTGCTTGTGATCTCCATCTTCGAAGCACCGTCATGATCACCATCGTTACCGGCGCGACACCTTGATCTCCATCGTAGCATCGTTGTCGTCTCGCCAACTATTGCTTCAACGACTATCGCTACCGCTTAGTGATAAAGTAAAGCAATTACAGGGCGATTGCATTGCATATAATAAAGCAACAACCATATGGCTCCTGCCAGTTGCCGATAACTTGGTTACAAAACATGATCATCTCATACAATAAAATATAGCATCATGCCTTGACCATATCACATCACAACATGCCCTGCAAAAACAAGTTAGACGTCCTCTACTTTGTTGTTGCAAGTTTTACGTGGCTGCTACGGGCTGAGCAAGAACCGTTTTACTCACGCATCAAAACCACAACGATAGTTCGTCAAGTTAGTGCTGTTTTAACCTTCACAAAGACCGGCGAGCCACACTCGCTCAACTAAAGTTGGAGAAACAGACACCCGCCAGCCACATTGTGCAAAGCATGTCGGTAGAACCGGTCTCGCGTAAGTCACGGTAATGTCGATCCGGGCCGCTTCATCCAACAATATCGCCGAACCAAAGTATCGCATGCTGGTAAGCAGTATGACTTGTATCGCCCACAACTCACTTGTGTTCTACTCGTGCATATAACATCTACGCATAAAACCTGGCTCGGATGCCACTGTTGGGGAACATAGTAATTTTATAAAAAAAAATCCTACGCACACGCAGGATCATGGTGATACATAACAACGAGAGGGGAGAGTGTTGTCCACGTACACTCGTAGACCAAAAGCGGAAGCATTAGCACAACGCGGTTGATGTAGTTGTATGTCTTCACGATCCGACCGATCCAAGTACCGAACGTACGGCACCTCCGAGTTCAGCACACTTTCAGTTTGATGACGACCCGCAAACTCCGATCCAGCAGAGCTTCACGGGAGAGTTCCGTTAGCACGACGGCGTGATGATGGTGATGATGTTGCTACCGACGCAGGGCTTCGCCTAAGCACCGCTATGATATGACCGAGGTGGAATATGGTGGAGGGGGGCACCGCACACAGCTGGAATAGATCAACAGATCAACTTGTGTGTCTAGAGGTGCCCCCTGCCCCCGTATATAAAGGAGCAAGGGGGGAGGCGGCCGCCAGAGGAGGGCGCGCCAAGGGGGGCGACGGTGTCTGGACTAGGGATACTCACCACGCTGCCTCCCGATCAGTTGATTGGGTCGAGGATCCCCATGGTCAGATACTCATGGGCCATCCGAGCAGCTATGCATACAAGGAAGATTCAACAAGACTTGGCGATCAAGATAAGGACTCCTCCCCACCGGCGTGATTCGGCTAGGACTCTTGTTATCCTAGGCCTCCGTGCATTATATAAACCGAGGCCAAAGCTAGTCGATAGACATACAACAATCATACCATAGGCTAGCTTCTAGGGTTTAGCCTCTCGATCTCGTGGTAGATCTACTCTTGTACTACCCATATCATCAATATCAATCAAGGTGTATTACCTCCATAGAGAGGGCCCAACACAGGTAAACATCGTGTCCCCGCCTCCTGTTACCATCCGCCTTAGACGCATAGTTCGGGACCCCTACCCGAGATCCGCCGGTTTTGACACCGACATTGGTGCTTTCATTGAGAGTTTCACTGTGTGTTCGCAAAGGTCGATGGCTCGCTCGCAGATCAATCGCGACTTCGCATCTTCGTCACCAGCTCGACTGGTCACCTTAGTTCGACCAAGGACTGCGCCCTACCTCCGATCGTCATGTTCGGATGAGGGCCTTCATCAACATCAACTCCGATCTCTATCAAGATCATGGAGGAATCATCCAGGGAACCCGGGGACTCAACGTCAACATTGCCCTCGGGCGACCGTACTGTTTTTTTGGACAGCAGACTTGTGTCCGCCGCCACCGTCTCCTCAAGCGTCGTTTTAACAATTGCTTCGATGGAATTGTGCGGAATTGAGTCTACAACAATCCTGGAAAATTTCGTCGAGTTCCGATGGAGGAATCTCTGGCAATCTCCGATATACCGGAGCCGCATTGAATCTGGACGAGAATCTGGATGAATTTAGGGCGTGGTGTCCAGCTTCTAGCTCGGACCTCCTTTGGAAGATCCAACCGTTGATCTACTGCGTAATTCCTATATCTACCACCCCTCAAAATTTCAGCTCGATCCGACCATCCAAACTCCAGGAACCTTCCGATTAGTGCATCACTTTTCGGATCTGTTTTCTGCGCAAAAACAAATCCGAGCCGACTTCGTCTTTTTCATGAACGGGATTTCGCACATCCTTTTTGAAGGAAGTTTTGTATGGGGTGTTGTGTTTTGTTTCCGAACACATCCCACTATCTTCAATATCATGCTGGTGTCAAACCAGTCCGGCAATATTGCTCCACGGCCGCCGACCCACGCTAGACACGTCGTCACTTTGTTCAAAGAGCTCAACTTCTTCGGATCATCATCTCGGCAAGCCGAACAAGAGTCCGGCATCGTGAAGGATAAATCATCACCAACATCGCCGCCCCACGGATTATACGGAGCGGGCATACTGGCATCGCCGCACGGTCGCTTCATCAAGCCGGCATCGACCACGTCACGACCTGCATCGGCAGGGCCGCACTATTGCTTCTTCAAGCTGGTGTCCATCACACCAACCTACTTCGACATCTCGGCTGGATCGGGGGCTTCACCATCTCTTCATCAACCTACTCCAGACACTTCGGCGTCACTAGCCGACCAGGTCTATCAAATGGTAGCCGCATTATCGACGGTCGCATGATGGTTCAGTCAGTTTCCATACATAGTCCGGCTAACGCCGCATCCGGAACTCGGACCGACCTGTGAATCCAGGCTTTGCCACGCCTTTATTGCATTACGCTGATGACCTGCATCAACATTGACTTCGACGCCAGGCCATATTTCTTTTATTACTCACTTTGCATAAATTATTTATTATGTAACGATTTTTTTAATTAACATTATTACTATTATCTCCGGTTTGCACCATTTTTTGTGCACAGGAAAACGATCCGGGGACTTCGGCGTCACTCTGCCGGTCTGCATTGACCGTGCTATGTCACCACTTCGGCGTGTCGAGCTCTTCGCTCCGCCACCTCGGGACCGACTTGGGGGATGGAACCTTGTCCCGTATCAAGCTCGGACCGCGTCATCAATACCGAACACATTAACCAGCTAAGTCGCTTTCATGCTCAAAGCTTTAATTTCTAAATTGTGTTCGGTTCGACCAAGCATTATACTTTTTTGGGAAAAAGTTGCTTGTAAAATTTTTCCTTGTCCAAACTTTGTTTGTGACGCGCAAATCCAAATACCCCATTTACTTGGGGGCTTCCTTCATGAAGCTTTTTCCTCTTGCACATGATTATACTTGTACGGCTTCGTTCCTTGTTCGTGTATTACGCCACAATATGCACCATATTGACTTAAGTGATTTGCAAGCTGGGTTGCCTTGCTCCTGTATTTACCCCTACGTTCCCGATTGTTCGGCTAGGGAGTAAAGGGAGCACCTCTGTGATTGTCACGATCGGGTCACCCGGGCCGGACCTCAGACTGGAAGAAGCCGAAAGCTAGTGCTCTTACTGTTTTCAATAATGGTCGGCACACAACGGAACTCATGAGTACAAAAAATCTATTGCACAAGTCTCATATTAGCAATGAGCACCGAAGAAAGGTATCGGTGGGGTACTATTTTCTTCAAGATGCTTCTTACACTTTATCGAGAATATAGCATAAGTTCCTGAGCGCTTTATGCATTACAGCCATATGACCTGATTGCCGGTTATTGGAAACACCGCCGATATTCTCGATGATGGAGTACATAACACTTTTTGGTCCTTGATCAAGAGGGAGAAGCCGACGGTCGGTTAAGACGCTGCTTAAAGTTCGGTTGAACATAGATATGATATAAGTACTTGGTACATACAATCATTCTTTACCCAAGTCACTTGGGGGCTCTTATGTTTATTTGAGCCGCTTTTATAATAAGTGTTTTTCTTCTTAGTCGCTGCTTGAGTTTTATTATTATTTATCACTCCTTTTCTCGACACGAGTGTGCGGTCACTAGTCGGGAGCCTAATTTCTCTCTCAAAACCGCTAGAGTTTAGTTTTCTAAACTGGCCTAATGAGAAGTACTCCGCCGGGATGGGAGACTGAAGCCATAGGCTGACCCGCTTGAAGTCTTGAGATAGGATGTGTCATGTTAAAGCACGACATAAGCACTTTTTTCTTCTAAAGTCCAATTTTCGGATTGGCATCGAACACTTGATCTTGTTCGGACGTCATGTTTTTATCGACATTTTTGGTTTTCCAAGCTTTTGGCACTTTTAAACTATTTGTGTGTTTTCAGACAAGTCTCGCATCTGCAACGCCGACACCTTTAGAGATTCGCAAAAACATTCTCGGATATTGCTATATATGCATCAGTTTGAATCGTGTCTTGGTCAATAGTTGGGTTGCCTGGCTCCCGAGCTTGCCTCCTACGCTCCGCTTTGTTCGGCTAGGTGTGCAAAGGAGAACCATCGCGATTCTGCTTCCACTCGCATGGTCAAGCACCTCGGAGAAAGCCAAAACCGACCGTCACAATAGCGTAAACTGGTCAACGATCCGATGACTATATTAAATGACGTGCCATTCATAACATTGGCCGACGTGTTTCCGGCTTGACCTCGACTGTCGCTGAACACTACCGGGGCTAGTAATCGGCCTACCAAACTAAATCCTCAATATTTTGCTCTTACATTGAGCTGAGGTTTCATGATCATGCTTAGCATGACAACCCAAAGAAAGGAACCGATAAGCGGGACTATTTTCTTTGGAAGACATTTCTTCCATTAAACAGTAATATAACATATCTCTCTCGCGTACCTTTGTTTATAAAACTGTATGGCCGATTGCCTTGTTTGTTGTAAATCTTTGCCCTCGTAAAGGCTTTATAAAGTAGGATAAACACTCCTCGACATCGGCCGAGGAGGTTGAAGCCGATGGTCGGTCAACAAAGTTTTGTACAATGCGGATTCGAGCATTAATGACATAAAGTACTTGGATACATTGAGTCATTACACATAATTTGTGATTTTACTATGGATATCGATCCTTATTCGCCACCGTGCCCGTATTAAGGCTCGGGGCTACTGGGCTTCGGGCTTATTATTTACAAATATTAAAGGGCACATCAATCCCACGATCTGGTGTTGCCACCCGACCGGTGTCTCGGGGCTACTGCACCGCCTGCTCTATGCAGAAAATTTTAAGTGCAATAGCTTTCGAGGAGATTTTGATCCTCAGGTTGGTCGGCCACACCCAACCCGAGTCTTGAGGACTGAGCACGCCGCTTTTGTGTCCCAAGTATTCTGCCGAGCTTGACTTGATGCTCGGACCGATTTTGCAAATCAACCTTGAGTCTCGGCCGCCACGGGATCAGCGGTCTTATGTCATCCTTCATGTGCATCTCGGTTTTAGACCCATACCCACCTTGAGGGCTACGGCTATGTATCTCGGCAGAGAATAAATTGCACCAATAAAAATATTGACAAAATCGCCCACATTCGGGTGGTGCACCACCTCGAAGCAATCCGCATAAAGCTCGGACGCTAGTGGCTGGCTCCATAGAGGGCATTTCCGGCGTTAAGCTCGGCTAAGCTCCTTCGAACTTCTTTGAACCAAGGTGATTTATGACACCTCGGATACAGTCCGGCGTTGGAGCTCGGATACATAGTCCGGCGTTGGAGCTCGACATACCGTCCGGCGTTGGAGCTCGGATACATAGTCCGGCGATAAAGCTGGGAAGCAGTCCAGCGTTGGTGCTCAGCTGCAAAAGATACCTCGAATGCAGTCCGGCATTAGAGCTCGGACGCAAGAGGACACTGCCTCCCGGGAATAAGTTCAAACCCGAGGCGAGCATAAAAATAACAAGGCATTGATAAAGGCCAGAACTTAAAGGGCTCCTCGGATACCCAACGTAAACTCTTCAGATGCACTTAGGCGATCCTCAAGATCGAATATGAGAAGATTCGTTGAACCAGTTTTCAAGACCGACGACCGAAGATGAAGAACAGTTCAGAAGAATCGAGGAGCGTCCCCAACTTGAAGACCGGTTCAGGGGGCTAGTGATGGTGTCCTGGACTAGGGGTACTCACCACGTCGTCTCCGATCGCTTGGATTGGGCCGAGGATCCCCATGGTCAGATACTCATGGGCCATCCGACGGTTGCCGCATACAAGGAAGATTCCACAAGACTTGGCGATCAAGACAAGGACTCCTCCCCCACCGGCGTATTCGGCTAGGACTCTTGTTATCCTAGGCCTCTGGTGCATTATATAAACCGAGGCCAGGCTAGTCGATAGACATACAACAATCATACCATAGGCTAGCTTCTAGGGTTTAGCCTCTCTGATCTCGTGGTAGATCTACTCTTGTACTACCCATATCATCAATATCAATCAAGCAGGAAGTACGGTATTACCTCCATAGAGAGGGCCCGAACCTGGGTAAACATCGTGTCCCTTGTCTCCTGTTACCATCCGCCTTAGACGCACAGTTCGGGACCCCCTACCCGAGATCCGTCGGTTTTGACACCGACAGGGGGCAATCCTACTCCAAGTAGGTTTGGCCCCCACCTTTCCTATTCCAAGAAGGAGAAGGGGAAAGGAGGAGGTGGACAGAAGGAAGGAGAGGGGGGCCGTCGCCCTTCCCCTTGTCCAATTCGGATTGGGGCAAGGGGGGCCGCGTGCCACCTCCTGGCTGCCCTCTCTCTTCTCCACTAAGGCCCATAAGGCCCAATAGCTTCCGGGGGTTCCGTAACTCCGCTACTCCGGTATATGTCCGAAACCTCCTGGAACCTTTCCGGTGTCTGAACATAGTCGTCCATTATATCGATCTTTACGTCTCGACCATTTCGAGACTCCTCGTCATGTCCATGATCATATCTGGGACTCCGAACTACCTTCGGTACATCAAAACACAAAAAACTCATAATACCGATCGTCACCAAACTTTAAGCGTGAGGACCCTACGGGTTCGAGAACTATGTAGACATGATCGAGACACGTCTCCGGTCAATAACCAATAGCATAGCCTGGATGCTCATATTGGCTCCTACATATTCTACGAAGATCTTTTCGGTCAAACCGCATGACAACATATGTTATTCACCTTGTCATCGGTATGTTACTTGCCCGAGATCCGATCGTCGGTATCTCAATACCTAGTTCAATCTCGTTACTGACAAGTCTCTTTACTCGTTCCGTAATGCATCATCCCGCAACTAACTCATTAGTCACATTGCTTGCAAGGCTTATAGTGATGTGCATTACCGAGAGGGCCTAGAGATACCTCTCTGACAATCGGAGTGACAAATCCTAATCTCGAAATATGCCAACTCAACAAGTACCTTCGGAGACACCTGTAGAGTACCTTTATCACCACCCATTTACGTTGTGACGTTTGGTAGCACACAAAGTGTTCCTCCGGTAAACGGGTGTTGCATAATCTCATAGTCATAGGAACATGTATAAGTCATGAAGAAAACAATAGCAACATACTAAGCGATCAAGTGCTAAGCTAACGGAATGGGTCAAGTCAATCACATCATTCTCCTAATGATGTGATCCCGTTAATCAAATGACAACTCATGTCTATGGCTAGGAAACTAAACCATCTTTGATTAATAAGCTAGTCAAGTAGAGGCATACTAGTGACACTATGTTTGTCTATGTATTCACACATGTATTATGTTTCCGGTTAATACAATTCTAGCATGAATAATAAACATTTATCATGATATGAGGAAATAAATAATAACTTTATTATTGCCTCTAGGGCATATTTCCTTCATGATGCCCCAGCGTTGTCGTTGTCGTCCTCCGGGATGCCGTTGTTGCAGTCTTCAAGCCAGCACATAATTTTCTTCACTTGGAAATCAAAGACCATGTCATCGCGCGATCGACGAGCGGGGCGCGGGAGGACGGCAACTCGCGGCGCTGTGTGGTATTGGTCGACGGTGGAATACCATGACGCTGAGGGGGGCGCACGCATGGGCACGGGCGCGACGGGTGCAGGGAAATGCACGGGCACGGGCGCATCGGGTGCAGGGAATCGCACAGGGACCGGCACCATGGTGGGTGCAGGGGAGTGCACGGGCACGAGGGGGGGCTCGCACTGGCATGTACACGAGCTCACATGGGGATGGTCACTGGGACGGGCATGGGGGCAGCATCCTACACGGTCAGCTCCTTCAGGGCCATGTCCAGGAGGTTCCATTCCTCCTTATTTTCTATCTCCTCCGGCTCATAGTCGACTTCGCCAAAATGGAAGACTAGTGGCAGATGATCCTTCTCCGCCATGGCATTGGTGGAGGTCTACGGGAGGGGAATGGGAGGCGAAGAGTAAGGCCGCCCATATTAAACAATAGCCTAGGGTCCATTAATGGAGAGGTTGGTAGCGAGGCGGGCGAACATGGAAGTCAAAGGGCTCGATTCCTAGTGAGCCCACGCAGCGTACAACTCACTTGCTTCCCGGTGAGCCTGCACATCGGAGGACTGCTTGCACACCTCCCGGCCAGCCTGCGCGGTGGACTGTGCTCCCACGCCTCCCTTTTACTCAAGCAGCTGTCCGCACAACACCTACTAGCCATTGAAAGTGTGACGCGTGGCGTCACGTGAATGGTTAGCAGAACGCCCACGATTTAAATTATACAAATGCTTGAGGTGACAACGTGGCAGCTATTTGTTTCAAAATGTGTTTGTTGGCTGTTAATTCGTGCGCCTTCTCTCAAATTGGACACGAAAAATACCACAGCATGTTGGTGCCATTCCATGATAGCATGCCAAAATTTTCATGAATTTCAGATGAGTTTAGGATTTACTAGAATTTTAAAACCAAATATCCCAATGTTTGCGGTCGAGCCACGATGTCGAGGTGTTTGAAATTCATTCCCATTTCTTGCATGGGACCTAATCATGCATGCAAGGACACATATATGATTTTTCAACCCAATTTGCTACACTGGAGCATGTGCATGTAGTTCAAATTTGAATTATGCACGTAGAATGCCTAGAAAACTTAGTTAATGTATACAAATGTCCAAACGAACCCCGAATAATTCCTTAACATAACACTCCTGTTGATCTATGTTGTATCTAGAAAAAAATCAAGGCAAGAAGAGGCAACGAATGCCGTTTCGTCTAGAAAGGTGACACACGTTCCCTACCGGAACCACAAGGCTTCTTGTGAGAAGCTCTGGTTTGGAGGAGCGTATACCAAAACCTGGCCCAAACGGGACAATTTTTTACCACAGCATGTTGGTGCCATTCCATGATAGCATGCCAAGTTTCATGAATTTCAGATGAGTTTTGGATTTACTAGAATTTAAAACCAAGTATCTCAACGTTTGCCGGCGAGCAACAATGCCGAGGTGTTTGAAATTCATTCCCATTTCTTGCATGGGACCTAAGCATGCACCCAAGGACACACATTTGTTTTTTTAACCCATTTTTCTGCACTGGAGCATGTGCTTGCTGTTAAAATTTGAATTATGCACATAAAATGTCTAGAAAACTCAGTGAATGTATAAAAATGTCCAAACGAACCTAGAAAAATTCCAGATTTTAACACGACACTCCTGTTGGTCTATGTTGCCACTAGAGAAAAATTTGAAAGCAAAAAAGCAACGAATATCGTTTCATCCACGAAGGTGACATGTTACCTACCGGAACCATGAGGCTTTGTGTGAGTAGCGCTGGTTTGTTACAATCTTATACACAAACATGTCCCAAATGGGACAATTTTTTACCACAACATGTTGATGCCATTCCATGATAGCATGCCAAATTTCATGAATTTCAGACGAGTTTTGGATTTACTACAATTTAAAAACCATGTATCTCAATGTTTGCGGCCGAGGAACGGTGCCGAGGTTTTTGAAATTCATTCCTACTTCTTGCATGGGACCTAAGTATGCACCCAAGTACACACATTTGATTTTTCAAGCCATTTTTCTACACTAGAGCATGTGCATGTAGTTCAAATTTGAATTATGCACATAAAATGCCTAGATAATGTATAAAATTGTCCAAACGAACCCCCCAAAATTCCAAAATTTAACATGACGCTCCTGTTATTCTATGTTGACACTAGAAAAAAATTCAAAGCAAGAAGAGTCAACACATATCGTTTCGTCCACAAAGGTGACACATTCCCTACCGGAACCATGAGGCTTCTTGTGAGAAGCTATGGTTTGTGAGAAGCTTATACCAAAACTTTCCCCAAATGGGACAAATTATTTACCACAACATGTTGGTGCCATTCCATGATAGCAGGCCAAGTTTCATAAATTTTAGACAACTTTCGGATTTACTAGAATTTCAAAACCAAGTATCTCAACATTTGTCGGCGAGCCACGGTGCCGAGGTGTTTGAAATTCATTCCCATTTCTTGCATAGGACTTAAGCATCCACCCATGGACACATATATGATTTTACAACCCATTTTCGTGCACCGTAACATGTGCATGTAGTTTAATTTTGAATTATGCACCTTAAATGCCTAGAAAACTCAATTAATGTATTAAAATGTCCAAACAAACCTTGAATAATTCCAAAAATTTTGACGAGACTCCAATAGTTGCATGTTCACTGCAGATAAAAGTTCTAGCTATTCCAACACCCTCCTTTGCCTCTGTGACCCATTATGTATTTCAAATCAAGACAGAAAATCAAGTAGATCACACACAGTTTATTATCACCAACCGTGTGAGATGTAGTACAAAATATCTTGGAGCACCGTCGGAGCAATATATGGCTTACGCGAGAAGGTTCATCGGCTACAATCCACAACTGGCGCGTCAAGTATACTAGCTCACTCCCCAAATATCATTTCACTGTTCAATCATCGTCGGTCAATGATGGGGACATGGACCCGCGTCGTGAGGGCATATTCGACGGCCCACTCCAGCGAGAGCGCGACCGCAGCCGCCATGAGAATGCTAACAACCTACATGAGCGCGGCCGCAATCTCTGACCAGGCGGCCAAGGCAACCCAAATGGACGCTGTTGCTGCTCAGGTGGTGGCAGCAACATCTACGATAGGGATAGCAACTGGCGAGAGAGGCACAACAACTGTCCATTCTGCAGCGGCTGCCTTAGTCCTGATGGAGGCTGCTCGCGACCATGTCGAGGCCGCCCACGCCTAGGTCTTGATGGTCACCGTAGAAATCGCACGAAGCTTCTCCAACAATGGTCTTTAATTTGTTAGAGTAATGTTTAGGCCAGCTAGCTTTATTTAATTGCTGAACTGCTCGATTAAGAAGTGTGTGTGTGTGTGTGTGTGTGTGTGTGTGTGTGTGTGTGCTGTAGGCTCTTTTGTATACCCAAATTATTCAATGACTTGGATGACCACTATAACCAGGGAAATTCAGACCAAAATTTGCACGTTCAAACTCATCACACACGGGTAAGCTATAGGAATCATTTGTGATGTTCACATATCACAAACAGTGTTGAATAAGGGACCGGGTGTGATGACACTTTGCACGCTAGTTTTTCGCTGCACCGAGCCAAAAGTTTCGGCTTCCGCGGAAATATCTACCTCCCCCGCCCTTTCCCCTGACCAAAAGCCACATTTCCCCTGTTTCTGCCTTCCTTTCCAAGTTCAAACCTTCAATCCTTGCTTGCGCCACCGCCTCCTTGTTGGCGACCCTCCTTCACGCTGCTCGGCTTCATCGATCTAGGTAGGTAATCCACACCCGACCCCATCCTCCTTTTCTTTCTACATCCCACATGCCCCGACTGCCGGTGCAACACCTTCTACCCAATCACCGACCCACCCTCCAAATAAGCACCGCCCTAAGACATGGTGCATGCAGTATAGCCAGGTGCTCAAGGAGCATTTGGCTGTGGAGAAGAAAATCGCGGCAGCACGCGCGGATGAAGTTGCGATGGCTACCATTCATGCCGACTCCCAGATCTTGGAGGAGCACCTCACCATCGAGGCCACTGTCGAAGGCTCGCGCGCCGACGCCGCCACGTGGTTGGCTGCTTTAAACGATAGTTCATGGTGTTTTCTCAAGGCCACATCCGGTGCCTTCGACAAAGACTACAAGGTGTTTTCTCAGCGTGCCCATGCTTACCTCAACTCGAGAGCCAGCAGGTTGGTGCCCAAAGCATCTTAGGCAACTCAACACTACAAGGAGGGCACCCATGATGTGGAGGCCTCGCCCTCTTCCAAGTCTAAGGAGCCAATCGTCATCGATATCTTCGACCATGAGGAGTAGCTTGTCTTAATAGCGCACCAAAAGGACCTATGTGCAGTTAACTAGCTACGGCGGTTAAGCATGTGCGGTTTACCTATTGCATGTGCTGCTCGTGCCTTTCCTTAACAAATTCTAGTGAATTGACCTATGTACTTTTACCATGCAATCTAATCCTCTAGTATATATGTTCTATATGTCCTACAATGTGGTGCTTGCTTATTAACTGTTTGGTTAATTTACTGTCGTGTTCAGTTAACAGTTTGGTTCAATTCTGCAATGCGATGTTGAATTCTTGTGGGTGCAATTTTGTATTGTCTTCCATGTGAGAAACAAATCGAATTTGGCTGTACAATATACATGAGAAACAAATACAATTGCTATATTTCCAAGTTGTCAAGCATGCTTGGTTTGGTTAACTGTCTGATCTTCTAGTATGTTATATATTGTGCAATGTGGTGCTCAGTTAATGTTTGGTTCATTTGTTGTGGTGTTTAGTTAACTGTTTTGGTTCAATTCTGCAATGTGATGTTCAATTGTTGTAGGTGCATTTTTTATTGTCTTCCATGTGAGAAATAAATCAAATTTGGTTGTACAATATACATGAGAAACAAATACAATTACTATATTTCAATGTTGTTAAGCATGCTTGGTTTGGTTAACTGTCTGATCTTCTATTAGGAGTATGTTCAGTTAATGCTTGGTTCATTTGTTGTGGTGTTTAGTTAACTGTTTAGTTTAATTCTGCAATGCAATGTTCAATTATTATGGGTACAATTTTTTATTGTTCCGCCTATGAGGAATAAATCAAATTTGGCTGTACTAAATACATGATAAACATATAAAATTTCTATATTTCCTAGTTCTTAATCATGCTTGGTTTGGATAAATGGCTTTTCCATGTGGCTTGAATTAATCTACTGAATCTGCAATGTGTTTATTTTTCATCAACATATTTTACTGATAATATGCCAACCCTCACTTAACTAATGAATAACTACCTTATATGTGTTGCAGGGAAACAATGGGAAGCACTGAGGTTTACAATGAGCTTTGCACTTGCATGGTCCTTTGTCTAATAGCACATTATTGTGCAATTGCAGGAACCATTCTAATATTTAGGGTTTTAACAATTTGGTATTGCACATGTAGGTCTTGTTGTTAGAGGTTTTGACCCACTGTTCGACCCATTTTGCATATGGAGAAATGAGTTGTCCATGAATATTAGTCAAGTCAAGAATCTTGGAAATATTGTTAGGATAAAGAAACTAGCGAAGAAAAACAACAAGATATTTGTCTACACAATGAAGAAGACATCAGTGCACTACAGGATGGTAGTAAATATTATACCTTGTATTTTTCATTCCTTTGCGCCATTTCCAAATTTAGAGAAGATATTTATGCATATCTTTGTTTTCAGGCCTTTCCAAAGCAGTTCACTGATGATTACCTCTCAAACCACCTGTATGGTCAGGAGGCGAGGAAGGTATTCATACAACACCCACGGTACAATATTGAAGTATTCCTCAAGAGGACGAAGGATGGACGGTCAATCATCCACAGGCACTGGCCTAAAGTTGCAAGGATCTTCAACATCAATGAAGGCTCAATATTCGCCTTCCGCTTCAGCAATTTTCTAGATGAGATTCATCTATCTATCTACCGCCTATTATGCTAATTTCCAAAGGTTATAGATGTTGTATGTGAAACTTGGTGCTGGTGCAGTTGTGTAATGAGGTAGCTAGCTATATGCCTATATGGTGTAACTGAGTGCTGAAGCTATATGATGTTTTACTCTGATGTATTTCAATTATGAAATCCTGGTTCCGTAATACGAAAATGAAATATATTGTGTACTTAATATGAAATGTCAATTTGATTAACAAATGGATTATTAATAATAGGCTAATTAGCCTGCTTATTGGGTTTTTCTACTGCAAACGGTTATTAAGACAACACCGTGTGCGATGACCTCTGACAACCCACACAGTTTCTAGGAAGAAAACATGTTGGATCAATGAACAATCACACGCGATTTCCTCTTGAAAACTATTTGCATTAGGCCACCTTGCGCAAACGTTTTCCACATAAAAAGTGTGTGATGGACAACCTATGCCACACAATTCCTTCTACGCACCGTGCTTGATGCATTCAATAACGCAAATGATAAAATTGTTAATATTGTCTGCAATGGCAACACTATCACAGACGATTTGATGGGGGAAATTGTGTTTGATGTACGTGCAAATGGAAATGTTTGTCTGGGATTCATCGTGTGAGATGTGCATATGAATGGAAACGTACTTCTTGGATTGACTGTGTGGATGTACATACGAACGAAAACGTATTCCTTGGATTGACCATGTGGGATGTACATATGAAGGGAAACGTTTCTCTGGTATTCACTGTGTTGGATTTACTTACAAATGGAAATGATTGGGCATGTATAATTGTATGCGATGGCTAGCCCGATCACGCACGAGCTCATTTTACCCAGTGTGTGTGACCAGAGGGCCTATCCCCGACGGTTTCTAGGTCGTGCGGGAAGGACCCCTATCGCACACACTAGCAAGGCGGCGTTTCAAAATACCGTCGCAGAAAGGGGTTAAAAACCGTTTGTATAGCAGCTCGCTATACCAGTGGTGGAAAAGGAGTGTGCAAGGTCAATCATTAAGAGTGCGAAGGACATGCTCGGCACACCCGTTTTATTGTGAAGTATATGGGCAAGTGAAACAAAAATTCATACCATGTGTGGTGAGTAAGGTATGGATAGCGAGATTATCAAACTCTTTCCCATTGTCAGTCAGAAGGGCATGAATGGGGTGACCAAACTGTGTGATGACGTATGAGTAAAACGCTGTGAGAGTGTGTAAAACAACAGATTTTCGCCATAACAGAAACGTCCACACATAGTGAGAAACATCATCTAGAATGACAAGATAATAAAGATAGCCCGTATTACTTGCAACTGGGGATGTCCACACATCGCTATGAATTAACTCAAAGGCATAAGATGCAACCAAAGAAGATGCACTAAAGCGAAGGCAAATGTGTTTGCCAACCCGACAAGCATGAAAAATGTGAAGGTCGATCTTATTACAAGTGAAGGAAAAACTCTGAAGAATATGACGAAGTGTGGCGGGGTTTGGATGACCCAAACGGGCGTGCCGAAGGTCCACACCAGCGGAGAGGGCGACATGAGCAGTGGCAATGGAAGATAATGGGTGGGGTGGGTAGAGCTCATTAGGGCTGTCACATCGGTGAAGAACCATCCAGGTGCAGGCATCCTTGGCAGAAAAACCAAGCTCGTCAAATTCAACAGTAAGCGGATTTTCACGAGCAAAAGAGCAAACACATTCAAGATTTCTGATTAGATGAGGCGAAAAAGCATGTTAGAAAGTGACAATTGTATAGATGAAGATGGAAACCAAGCATGACCGACATGTGTTATAGGGGGAGATGAACCATCACCAACAGTAATGCGAGTGGAGGTTTGGTGGGATAGGAAAGTGTGTAGGTTATCGTGATGGGAAGACATGTGGGCGGTAGCCCCAGTGTCCAAATACCAGTCACCTCCACTGGTGTAGTCCGTTAGTGTAGGAGTGGAGTGGCGAGTAGCTAGCAGGGCGTGATCCCACAGTGCAGGAGGAGGTGGTGGCGCCATGTTGTTGGAGTAGATGGCGCCGACCTACTGTGGCATGGGAGGCGGTAACATGAGGTACCCCTATGCTACGGTGCCTGATGAACGGCGGGACGGGGGAATAGAAGGCCCAACATAGGCGCACGGGGAACCTACATCGAGTATGCATGACCGACTCTGGATATGGAAGAGCTAGGAGAGGCCATAGCAGTAGCGGCTAGGTGTTGCAACAATGGCTAATGGGTGCAGCGTCGGCTGGAAGGGAGAGAAGGGTTCTGTTCAAAAAGGTTTTAGCGATTGGTGGAGGATTAGTGATCGGGTGGGTGGGTTCTGGTGATCGGGGTTGAGGGGCAAAATCGGGGGTAGGGAGAGAGGGATCGGTGGGAGGTCTCAGGAGGGAGGTGTCGGTGTCCTAAAATAGGGGTCCTTTAGTACCCTAGAGTTGTGTACAGGCAGTTGCAGCCCTCCGGATGGCAAGGGCTTGCTGGAGGATAGCTCAACCCAAGCCTCAACTCTTGGAAACCAAGACCCTGAAGAAGACCTCTAGGCAGGTCATCGAGGAGTAATAAGTTAGTACTGAAGGACAAGACTTCACTTGCCGGCAAGCTTCACACTGGCAAGCCAAGACCCATCAAGCTCCTAGCCGGGAAGCACCTCCTCCTCGCTTTTTGACCGCTCCACCTCATCGGCCTGCTGATGGCTTGTATTAGGTGTCGAGTGGGCAGGCGTCCTGAGGGGAGTCAACAGGACGCGTGTCGGCACCTCGCTTGCAGATCAACTCTATTGACACCCGTCTAGTGGATGTGTCAAGAAGATAGGTTCATCCACGTCGACGACACAGAAGGAGAGACACCTTTTGCCGAAGGATGGCCACCAGCTCACAGTGCATTAAATGCCCTTGTCCTATCCTGGCAGGATTGGGTTGGATAGCATCGAGACTACTACATACTTGTAATGACCATGTTACCACTGTGGTGACCCCTTTTGTCTATAAAAGGAGGCCCATGGGTACTGTGGCATCGGTCGACACTACTCACGCTTACACAGTAGTTGCACCTTGCTCACGTTTTTCCGGCAAGCTGCACTTGCAACTTGAGCCCCAAGCCAAACCACCCAAACACATAGTAGGGTTTACGCCTCCACGGCGGTCCAAACCTGAGAAATCCCCGCATGTGTACTGTTGGATTCGCTCTCTATGCTTGTTGATAACCCTAGCCAAATTGCGAAGGGATCCTCGCAGGTCCCATGGATCATCGTACTCTGATATCTTTGGCATGCCAGGAAGGAGGATCGCTTATGCGGATCTACAATAGCAGTTCTCGTGCAAGTTTCACCATCTTCTTCATTCATGGGGCTAAAGAAGAAGAACACGACGGTGGGTGCACCATTGGGCTCCAACCTGCCGGTCCAGACGCCTCCGGCGAGCGGGACTGGCGGCGAGCTGTCTACACACCATTCCGGTGAGAAGAGCCAAGACCCGCGCGTCACTACATCGAAAGGCGGCACTGCAGTCCACAAGTTTCCTGCGGCTACGTCCAAGGATGATGCCGTGGGGTCCAAGAGTGACGGAGTTAAGGGATATTTGCCGAGGCCATAGCAAGATGGACACGAGACGATTCCCCGCAATGACATTGACCCCGGAAAATGGCTAGGCAAGGAGCATGTGCACCATTCTCACGGTTCACATGGCCCGCCGCCGCGTCAAACGGCTGGCAAGCATTGACCGCGGCAGCAGGACATGGATGGAGCTCCTTCTGACTCACAAAGAAGTCGAGCCACCCCTCAGTCGTCGCGCCCAGTCATGCCCACGACGCTGGCAGAGGCGCAGTCGTAGGTGGAGCTGCTCCTGAAATTCCCTCTAGCTCCGGAGAACATGTATGGGTGGCATGCCACCATCCAAAGGATTGTCGGCTTCACCAACAATGATGGGCCGCGTTCGGTGGGGCCCTCTTTTCAACCGAGCAATTTCTTTGTTGGAGTTATCTTAGGTTATATTTCACCTAAAGCCTTCCCTAAGGAATCTTGCTATTTGTGGTGCTTATCAATGATCCAAGTTTTCTTCTATCCTCTCGGCGAAAGAAGTTTTCATCTCTTTGTTGATCTCATCCAAGCAATTGTTTTTTGTTAGTGGCAGAATTTCACCTCTAGTTTTGAGATGTTCTCCACAAGCCCACAAAAAGCTTATCCCTTTTCGTTGTTGATTATCCAACAACTCCATTCAACCCTTCTCCATAAGAATGCTCTCTCAAGTTCAGTGAGATATGTTAGTTTTCTCTTCTCCATTCATTTCATTTCATTCTTCATTTGCTCTAGAGGCATTGTGTTGTTTCTCTCGTCAAGTATCATCCCATCTTGTCAAATTCATTCTATTTCCTTTCATTGCAGCCAGAGTGCTGTAGGAATTCTTTCGTTCTTATTCCTTCTCTAGTTCGTTTTAACCGGAGTGGTTGCAAAGTCTATCTTGTACTTGAGCTCTTTGTTCTCATCGTATTCCTTGTTCCTCTCATCTAAAGGATTTTTTCATTTCCTTCATCTCCGTTGTTGTCATTTCTTTAAGTCTTGGCAACCTTCAAGGTTCTTTGGTTTCGCTCGTTTGTTATAGAAGCAACTTAGTTTTACCTCTTCTCTTCCTCTTCTATTTGTCGTTCCTAGATCTTCGGGTGAGATCTCTTGTAAGTGGGAGAGAGTTGTGACGCCCCGAGACCGACGCCACAGATGTCTTCCAGTTTTTTGTTGCTGTTGTGTGTTTCATTTATTTATTGCATTCATCATCGCATCATTCGCATTGCATGGGCACTCTGTTGCAGTCATGTTTTCAAACTTGCATTTGTTCATCCTTGTCATTTCTCCCTTTGCCTTGATCACCTTCTCTCGGACCGTTTGCCATTGTTGACCTTTCTCACACCCCTCGTGCACGTCCGAAACTTCCCGAACCCGAACCACTCAGACTTGACCGATGGGTCCAGATCATCCCAAAACATCCTTGAAATATCTTCAGTTTCTTATTTGGACTCCCCTAACCTATTTATTCTAGACCACCCAATTCTGAAGGTCAAAAATTAACCCACCTACCTATTTAAATAGTCCAACCCTAAATTCTAGGGGAGATGTCCCATCCATCCCTTCTCGCGCCGCCGCCAGCTGCATCTTCCTTGGGACCTCCTCTCAATCCAAATCCTCTCTGACCTAGTCCCTTGTTTTCCGCCGCCGCCCAACCACAGCAGGCTGACGCCCCTGCCTTCCTCCACCTCTCCCTCGATCCCTCCCTCTCGAGCACCTCCATGGAGTCGAGCTCTCGCGCCCCCCTTCATTCTTCCTAAAGACCAGCAACGCCCGTCCCCGTCCAAGCCAGAGCAAGCAGGGCCACATCATTCTTCTGCCTTGCCTCCTTTCTTCCGTTCCTTCTTCGTTTTCCCCTCTCACTAACCTCTCCCTTTTGCCCTTCTTCATAGGGAACCAGAGCCGCCATGGCCGCCTGCCGATCGAACCACGCCATGGCCTTCCAAACACCGTCCGTTACCAGCAGCTGTCGGGTCGGGTCCGTCCCAGAGGGATCCGCCTCCTCTCCTTCTCCTTGTGCTCTCCATCTCTCTCTCTGACCTCCCCGCTCTCCCTCTCTTGTCCTGGATAGGAAGAACAGTGCCATGGCGCCCGGAGCTCAAGCTTGTCCGGCCCCACCGTCCAGATCCATCTCCAGGGACCGGATCCGCGCCCCGTCATCCACCCCAACCGTCCACGTGTCGTCGGATGTCTGTTGGTTTTTGAACTGGCTAGATCAAAACCACCCAGGAACTGTGCACGTGTAGTGCAAAGCTAGCTAGACAAGCAGGCAGCTTGATTGATTCTCAAGCACCTCACACACGTACGTAGATGTATACGTGAACTTGTCCTGGCCGGCGGCCTCGGCGGAGCGTCTCGACGTAGCTTTAGCGAACAGAAAAACTGATCGATGGCCAAAGGCTCTTGTCAAGCCTTGTACACTTTATTGCTTTTCTAATTTTCTGGTGTTTACATCATGGGGTTACATGGGAATATAAAGGAGCTAAACATCCCGATAGCTAACCAAGTCGGATCCTACTTGGAACGAGTACTACTTGGAAGTGTGTTCGTGTTTAACACTAATATTCACCCTCCTAAACACGACGTCCTCGATCCGACCTGGATCCCAAATACGACAACAACTACTCATAGGCGTCTTCGTTGGCATTGCTTTCGTCGTTCCTCGCAGCATTTCAGGGACAACTTTTATTGTCGTCGGCTCGTCCATAGCTTGACGTCAACGTTCCTTCTTTGCCGTGTCTTCAACCTTCACCTGTTCTTTGGTGCTTGGTATACTGTCTTTTGGATCATCAAGGGGACATCTTATGAACTCGTGCGAGACCAAACTTCAGTCTAACATTGAGTTCCAAGCTCTTGGCGCTTGCTTCAGCCCGTAAAGTGCCTTCTTGAGCTTGTAAACTTACCCTTCTTCGCCTTTCTTCTCGTAGCCGAGGGGTTGTTCCACGTACACTTGTTCTTTGAGGTTGCCGTTTAGAAAAGCGGATTTCACATCCATATGATGAACCTTCCAATCCTCTCGTGCTGCCAAAGCTAGGAGCACTCTCACCGTCTCGATTCGAGCAACCGGTGCAAACACCTCCTCATAGTCAACTCCTTGACGTTGTACATAGCCCTTTGCAACGAGTCTTGCCTTGTACTTCACAATGGCACCCTTCGTGTCCTTCTTCAACTTGTAAACCCACTTCAAACCTATGGACTTTTGGTTCATAGGTCGGGTTACCAAAGTCCACGTGCCATTGCTCTTGATCGCCTTCATCTCCTCATCCATGGCGTGCATCCAACTTGAACTTTTGCTCACCTCTACAAAGTTTGCCGGCTCCTCAACTCTGACTAAACACAAATCGAAGTACTCGAGCGTAACTGGCTTTGTGTACTTGTAGACTTTCTTGAGGATCTTGTAGCGACGAGGCCCGGAAGAATCCGTTGTGGTTTGCGAAGGAGGCGACACAAATTGTGTCGGTGTCGATGCACTTGAGGAAGAGGGTTGAGTCTTGGGCGTGGTAGATGCCGGGTCGTTGGCATCCGCGCCGTCAGCGTAGTCGTCGTGATCGTTACCATCATCTTGATTGCCATCATCACTATGCGCCTCGTTGTCGATGTCGTTGCCGAGATCTCTACTCGTGTCTTGCGTGTTGTTGTTGCTATCACCTTGCGACCCATGCGCGTCGTCATTGGTGTCGGCACCATGATGATCACTACCATTGTGGTCACCTTGGTTGGGCGTCTTGCCAACCACCTGGACGTCCTCCCCTGCATCATCATCAGATGGAAATTCAACTGTGAATATGTTACCGTTTGGAGCATTGTCGGCTGCTGCGCTCCAATTCCATGCTTGGTTTTCTTCAAACACGACGTCGCGTGAAATCCGTAGACGCTTGGTTCGTGGATCGTAGAAGCGGTATGCCTTGGTGCCGGAACTCCTCTCGTATCCAATGTACACCATCTTGGTGCTACGATCGGCAAGCTTGGAGAGATGCGGCTCCGTCGTCTTCACATGTGCCACGCACCCGAATGTCCGTAGATGATACACATTCGGCTTCCGTTCGTAAATTGCTTCATACGGAGTCTTGCCGATCACTGCCTTCGTTGGAGTCCAGTTGAGAAGATAGACCGCCGTCGAGACAGCTTCTCCCCAAAAAGTCCCTGGCAGGTTCTTGCTCTTGAGTAAACTTCTCGCCATATCAACAACGGTTCGATTGCGCCTTTCAACAACCCCGTTCTGCTATGGCGTATAAGGTGTCGTGTGGAACCTCTTTATGCCAATCTTCTCGCAGTAGTTGTTGAACTCGTTCGACGTAAACTCTCCGCCGCGATCTATCCTTAGAGCGCGAACCTTCAGCTTGTGTTCCATCTCCGTTGCAGCCTTCATCTTCTTAAACGCTTCAAACGCCTCATCTTTAGATCGTAGGAGAACGAACCACATGTATCTTGAGTAGTCATCTACCACAAGAAAGAAGTACTTCTTTCCTCCGTGAGTTGCTGGGGTGATAGGGCCACATAGATCACCATGGAGCAGCTCGAGTGCATCACTTGCATGATAGGTAGACTGAGCAGGGAACGGCCTGCGGTGCTATTTTCCAACCAAGCACCCGTCACATACTCGATCAACATGGTCTATTAATGGCATCCCAGATACCATCTCCATCTTCGACATCTTCTTCAAGGCTTAGAAGTTAACGTGTCCAAATCTAGCATGCCATAACCATGAATCATCATCACTCTTGGCGAGCCAACACTCCAGTTGATATTGATCAAGATTGAGGATATAGAGCCTGTTCCGCGTGTGATTCACATGCGCTAGCACATTTTGGAGGTCGTCGAAGATCGTCATCACTCCGTTCTCAATATCCACCTTGCATCCATTCTCGTCAAGTTTCCCGACAGAGATGATGTTGTTGCGAAGCCGTGGGATGTAGTACACTCCGGTGAGTATGCGATGTTCTCCTGTGAGACCTTCGAAGAGGATAGAACCTTTCCCTCAAATCTCCACATTTGAACCATCACCGAACTTGACCGAGCCTTGAACATCATATTCCAGCTCGAGGAACTTCTCCTTGCACCCCGTCATGTGGTTACTGGCACCCGTGTCTAGATACCATGACACGTTCTGGTTTCCGGATAACTTCGGTATTACTTTCTTCTCATGAAGTAGCACCTTCCGGCTTGGTTTCACAACCACCGTTTGGACAAGATCACAAACTTCGGCCATCAGAAGACCTGGACATTCATCTTCCTGCTTCACCAAATTTGCCTTGATCTCCCGCTTGTTAGGCTCCACAAGATCACAAACTTCGGCCATCAGAAGACCTGGACGTTCGTCTTCCTGCTTCGCCAAATTTGCCTTGATCTCCCTCTTGTTAGGCTCCGGACAATCCTTCGCAAAGTGACCCATCTCGTTGCAGTTATAGCACTTGACCTCGGACATATCCAAGTTCCGTGGCTTCCGCTCTTTAGATCGGTCCGCCTTACCACGACCTTGTGGTCTGCCTTTTCCTTTGCCTTCTTCGGTTTGTCCGCCGCGCTTCGCGTTGCTTGAGCCTTCACCATAGTCATGCCTTCCTTTGCTACTTGGGGCCTCTCAATCTGCACGCGAGTACATGAGTTGGTCACCACCTCCTCCTTTGCCTTTCCGATAGCCACGAGCATTCTCTTCCCATGTACGCAAGCGTCCGATCGCCTCCGTTATGGTCATGTCGTCGATGTCGTAAAGCTGCTCGAGCGTGCCGATGATGTACGTGAATTTATCAGTCACGAACTGAAAAACTTCTCCACAATCTCGGTCTCCTCGAGCTTTGCACCAAGCGCGCGGGTCTCTCCCACCAATGTAGTCAGACGCATGGCATAGTCGTTCACTGATTCAGTTTCCTCCATCCGCAACTTGTGAAATTGGCGCTTCAGCACTTGTGCCCGAGCCTCCTTCGTGACGCAATCTTCTCCAATCCTCATCTCTTTGAGTGTGTTCCACGCCTCTCTTGTTGTCTCGAACTCCGCCAATGTCATCAGCACGGAATCCGGCACAGACTGGGCTATGGCGGCCATGGCACCTTCGTCGCACTCCTGGTCGACGTCATCGTCCGTGATGGCCTCCCACACTCAAAGGGTTCGGAGAATGATCTTCATCTTCACCGCCCACACGCCGTAGTTGGCGTCGGTGAGCATCGGGTACCGGATGGGGATGTTGCGGTGCACCTGCACGTTGGTGCCGCCCGTTCCACCACCACTGGTCGCTGACTTGTCGCCCTTCTTCACCTTGTCGCCGTTCTTGTTCGCCTTGGAACCACCGTTGACGGACTTGTTCACCTTGGAACCATTGTCGACGGACTTGTTCCCATTGGAACCGCAGTTGCCAGACTTGACGGACTCAGCGTCGCTATCCGTCATCAAAGATCGTAGATCGTCGAGGCTCTAGATACCAATTGTTGGTTTTTGAACTGGCTAGATCAAAACCACCCAGGAACTGTGCACGTGTAGTGCAAAGCTAGCTAGACAAGCAGGCAGCTTGATTGATTCTCAAGCACCTCACACACGTACGTAGATGTATACGTGAACTTGTCCTGGCCGGCGGCCTCGGCGGAGCGTCTCGACTAGCTTTAGCGAACAGAAAAATTGATCGATGGCCAAAGGCTCTTGTCGAGCCTTGTACACTTTATTGCTTTTCTAATTTTTCTGGTGTTTACATCGTGGGGTTACATGGGAATATAAAGGAGCTAAACAGCCCGATAGCTAACCAAGTCGGATCCTACTTGGAACGAGTACTACTTGGAAGTGTGTCCGTGTTTAACTCTAATAATGTCGCCTCGCGCGCCAAGTTCGCAGCCGCCGCTCCCCTGCATCTCGCCTCTGCCTCACCTACTTCTGCGTGGTAGTCCACACCGAGGACGACCTGAGTTCCAAGTCCCCTTTACCTTCGATCGCCTGAGCCCGTTGACCGCATCCCGTGCCAAGGCCCAGAGCGCCAGCCTCTCCTTCGCCCGTTGACCGCGGCCCAGCTCCCACCTCCACCGACCTGGGCCGAGCCCAACTATTTGAGCAGCCACCCCCAAACCCCCTCTACACTGTTGGGCCAACAGATTCGGCCCCACTCATGTTTTTTTTCCGCGGAACAAATTTAGCTATTTTATTCAGAAACTGCATATTTACAGATTGGACCCTCTTGTTCATGCATTAATAATTCACTAAGTGCATCGGAATTAAGCAAACTTTATATGTAAAATGCTTAGATTTTCATCTAGTTTCATAGTATCCAACTTTCATCCATGTTTAAAATGTTTAAATGTGCTGTTTGTATTAAGTTGCATGAATGACATGTTAAAATGATTTATTTCATAACTAATTAACTGTAGCTCTGAATTAAATAAACTTTATATGTAAATGGGGTAGAAAAATGCATAGATTAACGTGGTGCACTTCATTTTTCATGTTTAACAACTATAAAATATGGTTTAGGGTAGAATAGTACCCAATTCGAATATTGCTTATGGGGATTTTCCGGAATTGTTATTTTTTGATTTCCGGCCTCATTCAAACTTGCCTAGATGGATAGTTCCATTATGCTTCACCTCTTGCCATGTTAACCAACATTTAATCTTGTCTTGTTCATAAACGAGAGCGAACTAAATAATTCGAATGTGGTGTTTTGTTAATATGCAGCTCGTTGCATACTGAGCTCTGCCGGCGTTCTCGGACCAGGGGTACCTAGACTTGCCTGCCTGCGGCCCGAAGCGCGGCCCCACCAACGGCCTGGTACGGCCCAGTTTCAGCAGCGACCACTCAAGACCCTCGCGAGGGGCCAAGCCTCGCGAGGCAGACGGCAGCAAGACCTCCCTGGGGTGGCCTCACTAGACTGGCTCCTGAGGAGCGGAGATATCTATGCAAGGGGCACCTCGCGAGGTTCACGTGACGTGAGCCATGACGACCAAGGCCAGGCGGGCGCCAGCGGGCGTAGTATACCAGTTTCCTCTTTGGTGCTAAAGAGGCAAGCACATGCGAGGAGTCCCAAGGCATCAGGCAAAGGTTTCCATATCAGTGCAATAAGACCAAGACCAGCAGGATGACAGAGCGGAGGTCATCGCGGAGCCCACAACAGCGTCACCACCAGAGCCTTTGGCAGGCGAAGACCACCTTTTGTCAGGATAGCTTGTACTAGTTGCCTCCCTTCAAACTTGACCGTTATGGGATCCCTTCCTACCTAACATTTGGGAAGAGGACCAAGGCCTGTATAAATAGGACCTAGCCACCACCGTAGCAAGGGGTGAACGGATCTTGGATTGGACCCATTCCATCCTCACATCCACCAGCTCACCGAGCTCAAGAACACCTCTCCTCCGGAGGCGGTTCATCCACTGTACTAGTTCATCCTCAGCCCTCGAGGCAATCCACCACCACACTGGAGTAGAGTATTACACCACACGGTGGCCCGAACTAGTATAAACCTCTGTGTCTCTTGTTCTTTGGGTTCATCGAGCTAGGCCGTGGGATCGTTGAGCGAGCGAGCTAGGAAGAGAGAGTTATTCATGCGCACCTCAGAGTTCGAACCTCACAAGGGTTTGCCGGAACCCGTAATCCGACATTTGACGCGCCAGGTAGGGGTGCGCCGAAGCTTCGTCTCCCTGCTTGCTTTGTCTCTCCGCCCAGCTCCCATGGCAGGCGCCAGTCCTCCAACTGGATCGACGGGCGAGTGCGGAGGCGCCATGGGCCTTCGGGCCTTCACCCCCGCCTTGTGGCAAGTGTGGTGGCCGCGCAAGTTCAAGACGGAGATGCTTCCTCGCTATGATGGCACGGCGGATCCAGCAGCCTTCCTACTGGCGTACGAGGAGGTCGTTCTGGAAACCGGAGGCGACAACAAGGTCATGGCCAACTATTTCCCCATGGCCCTCGCTAGCGTGTCGCGCACCTGGTTGCTCAACCTGCCGAAGTCCTCTGTGGCCTCTTGGGAGGAGCTGCGCGACCTTTTCATCGCGCGCTTCGCGGCACCGGCGCCCCTCACCATCGCAGCCCTCCTGGGTGGTTCGCAGGCGCCGCCCTCAGATCGCCACGTCAAGCAGTTCATGCACCAGATGGGAGCTATGCATGTGTAGCAGGGTGCTCCTCCGGGATGGGCGGCACCCAAGGCCGACCTCACCTTCAACTCGGGGGACCATCCAATGACCACCGCAGGCTCGGGTGCGCTCCCCATGCTCTGCACACCCACCATCTGCAATGTAGCAGTTACCCAGACCCTCATCGACAGAGGAGTCGGCCTTAACGTGCTCTCCTTGGAGGCCTTCAGCTTGCTCCACGTGCCACTCAGCTAGCTCCGTCACACCAAGCCCTTCTCCGGAGTTGGTGGTGGATCCACCAGCCCCCTAGGGAAGATCCGCCTCCCCGTCGCCTTCGGCACCTGTGACAACTATCGCACCGAGCTTATCGACTTCGACATCGCCCGCATCGGCCTCCCGTACAATGCCATCCTCAGGTACCCTGCCCTAGTTCAGTTCATGGCGGCAACCCATCCCGCCTACAACCTCATGAAGATGCCAGGGAGCAGCGGTGTCCTTACCGTGGCCGGAGACACTAAGGAGGCCTTGGCGGCCCTAAGGCTTGCCCTCAGGGCCGTAGCGGCAGCTCGCTCCACTGACAAGGCAGCGACTGGGGCTCAGGGGGCTGCTCTGGCGAAGAAGAAACATTTGTTCTCACAAGATCGGGCCAAGACGAAGCAAGTACCGGTCGAGGATGATGGGGCCTCGGGAGCCACCTTCACCATAGGTACCAACCTCGACCCAGACCAAGAAGACGCACTGGTGAGATTCTTGCGCACGAACAAGGAGGTATTCGCCTGGGAGCCCAAGCAACTGGTGGGGGTCCCAAGGGGCATAATCAAGCACCACTTGAGGGTGTGCCCCCAATGTGCGCCCGGTGAAGTAGAAGGCGCGACGGCAGTCCACAGAGAAGCAGACCTTCATCGTCCAGGAAACCCACAAGCTACAGGCGGCGGGTGTCATCCACGAAGTCCGGTACCCAGAGTGGCTGGCAAACCCCCTCATCATTCCCAAGAAGGGCGAGAAGGAGCGCATGTGCGTTGACTTCACCAACCTCAACAAGGCCTGCCCTCAGGACCCGTTCCCGCTTCCGCGCATCGATCAGATCGTCGACTCCACCGCCGAGTGCGACCTGTTATGTTTTCTAGATGCCTTCTCAGGTTACCACCAGATCAAGATGGCAGTGGAGGACGTAGAGAAGACGGCCTTCTAGACCCCGTGTAGGGCATACTGCTAGACCTGCATGCCGTTTGGGCTGCACAATGCTGGGGCGACCTTCCAGCGACTGATGCACATCGCCTTCGGCCAACAGCTCGGGAGGAACGCTGAGGCCTACGTCGACGACATTGTGGTGAAGTCTCGGGAGGCAAGGACCCTCATTCAGGACCTGGAGGAGACTTTCGCCAGCCCGCGCAAGGTGAACCTGCAGCTCAACCCGGAGAAGTGTGTGTTCGGCGTCCCCTTCGGCAAGCTGTTGGGTTTCCTCGTGTCGCACAGGGGGATCGAGGTGAATCCAGAGAAGGTCAAGGCAATAGAAGACATGAGCCCTCCGCAGACTCTCAAGGAAATGCAAAAGCTCGCGGGCTGTGTGACCTCGCTGGGGCGCTTCATCTCCAAGCTTGGGGAGCGCGCCCTCCCATTCTTCAAGCTGATGAAGAAGAAGGGCCCGTTTGAGTGGACTCCGGAGGCTGATGCGGCATTTCAAGACCTCAAGAGATACCTTACCAGCCCACCAGTGATGGTGGCGTCGCGTCCTCTCGAGCCTTTGGTGCTTTACCTGGCTGCCACGCCTCACTCAGCCAGCGCAGTGCTGGTGGCCATCCGGGAGGAGCTCCAGGCCAAGGGCATGCCATGCGACGCCGCACACTCGGTCGAGGTAATGCAGCCTCAAGACGGCGTCCCGGAAGCCTCGGCGGCGCCAACAAATGACCAGGCTCCACAAGACGGCACTCCTGAGGCCGTGGTTTCCCCTATAGATGACCAAGCTCCTGAGGTCCCCCAGCCTCAGGAGGTGTCCCAGCCTCAGGAGGTCACAGACTCCATCGACGCTCCCGCCCTCGTTGAGCACCCGGTGTACTTCGTCAGCACGGTGCTACGGGACGCAAGGGCATGCTATCCCATGCCGTAGAAGCTTCTACTCGTGCTCCTTGTGGCTTCACGCAAGTTGCGTCACTACTTCCAAGGCCACCCCATCAAGGTCGTCTCGGCGTACCCGCTGGAGAGGGTACTCGAGAGCCCCAACGCTCCGAGAGGGTCGCCGAATGGAACATCGAGCTGCAGGCATTCCATCTGGAGTTCAGCACCACCAGGATCATCAAGGGAGCCGCACTCGCCAACTTCGTGGCAGAATGGACCAACGTTCCAAGGCCCGAAGGGGGCGATGTGGGGACCCCGACTCATAAGTCATGATCACCGAATGCACGTGTATAGTGTTCCGAGAGATCAATGCTCACTAAACACACAGAAGCTGAATAACAAGAGTCTTTCATCCATACATACCGTCTTACACAAATTATGACCATTATGGTCAAGTCTTACATAGATAAAGCCACAATGGCTGAGTACCAAATAAACTTAAGCGGCGGAAATCTTCGTCGATAAGTAGAACACATGCCATCTGCCTTAGCCCTACAGGCATTCTGACTGGGAAACGTCCTAGTTCGCATGTTCGTCTCCAAAGAACTCTTCTTCGAACTCCTGCTCTTCCATGCCTGGCCAATTAAATAACCAGTGGCAAGCCAATCAGTACTTTGAATGTACTCGCAAGCAACCCATGTTTTGGCTTAAGATACAACAATGCATGACATAGGTAAATTTTTGCAGAAAGCCAATTTTATTGTGCTATGTCAACAACTGGTAAAACATGCATCATATGAATTCAAGTAACCATAGGGTCTGGTTACAGATATCTACATAAATGGAGTGGGCTTCAACCCAACTCAATCATGTCAAGTCCTTTGACTTGACCCAAGAGGTTCTTCCCACTTATCCAAACACACACACTGGTTCGTAACAAGTGGACATAGCCCAAGAGCGGTTACCCAACTGTCCTTGATCGTGGACACGGCTATTCGAATAGTTTTACACTCTGCAGAGGTTGCACACTTTACCCACAAGATCCGGGGAACTTTCCTGTCATCCACGACCCGCGGTACCTCAAGTACCCGGGGTAAGCACCCGATCACTATCTCTCCCTAGACGACACTAACATAGAGTCCACTCGATTGGTAGCAACCCCCATGACCAACATTTCTCATATTAAGATTTTGGAGCCATGCTCCCATATTCATCACATACCACAAGCACAGGGTACCAACGGTGTGTCCGGTGCCCTGTAAAAACAGTCATGGCCGCCCTACCTGGAACGACCCCGTCCTGAGAGAGTGCAACAACGACTCTCCCGTCACTAGTAATGCGGGCTACAAGCTAGTATCGGCCTAGGTAATCAATAATGCCCTTTCCCATATAAGGGTAGAGTGGTTGCGCACGTAAGGTTGGAATAACGGTCGCAACTTAAACCAATCCGTTTTGAAAACAACACACACACTTGCCTCGATACACCACTTTGTCATCAAGCGGTTACCCAACTCATTATCTCCCTCGGGCATAAGTGGCACCCGATGGGGTTTTCGAAAAGTTTTTGAAAACAATCTTGCTTCCATCACCATGCATATACCCATCCCCTTTTTGCGTAGCTCTACTTAGCATCCCAGCTACTCCCACCGGCATAACCCTCATAAGAAGGTAGGGTCATGCACAATGCAAGTATCAACGAGGAAGTAACGGAGGCAAACCATCAAAGTGGTTACCACCTCATCATGATTCCGTTGCAACAACAATATGGTGCTATATGACATGCGTAAAAAGGGTTTCATAGATATGGTCAAAGGGCTGCTTGCCTGGCTCAGCAAAGTCTTCTGGGTCTTCAAAGTCTTTTGATCCAACTCCTTCGTCAGCAACGCAATCTATCGTCGCAAAATAACAACGAGGAAAATAAGGCAATAATAAAACAAAAAAAACAGAGTGCTCAGAAAATGTCAACTCATTTTTGTTAAATACTAGGGTTAAAACTAAGAAGGGGAAAATTCTTATTTTTGGATTTGGAGCTATATGAACAGAGCAATGGATTTTTAAACATGGATTTAATTGCTCAAATTTGAAATTTAATTTGAACAGCACAGAAAAGTTGGTTGGGCATGTATGAAAGTTACACCATTAAATAGGTGAGATTTTTACAAGAATTTAGGAACTGGAATTATTGCATTTGGACATTTATTTAATTCTATGGATTTTTTGCAAGTTTGCACAGAAAAAGAAAAAGCGAGAGGGCACTATGCCACTGGGCCAGAAAGGCCATGGTGCAGCAGGCCCGGAGGGGATCTAGCCCAGGCGAGCTGGCGCGCGCGTGCACCAGGTTTTCAAACCTGACGGGCGGGGCCCGGGCGTCAGCGTGAGAGAGAGGGGCGAGGGAGAGGTGACGATGACAGGCAGGGCCCACCTGTCATCTCCAACCTCGCGACCAGAGGGGTCGGCGAGCTCACCGGCGATGCTACAGGGCACGGCAGGTCGAGCGGGTGGCACCGTTGGACTCAGGGGGATGTTGCCGTTCGGGTGGTGGCGGAGGTGGTCACCGGAATAGCCTGGTTCGCCGGCAACAAGGACACGCGGTGGAGGTGCTTCGTGCGTTGGTGGTTCCAGCTGTTCCCGGCTGCAAAAGGAGTGGGGAAGAGACGGGAAAGTGTTAGTGATGTCGTGCGATTCCAGATCGAGAGAGAATGGGGGCGGAGGAGGCCTGTACCGCGCGAACTCCGACGAGCCGAGGCGGCGGAGATCGAGCTCGATCTCAAGCCCGAGCGGCTCTGGAGACAAATGGGTGGTGCGGGAGGTTGACTAGGAGTGTGGGGGAGCGACAGGGAGTGAGAGAGAGGCTCAGGGTCGCCTTATATAGGTTGGCCGAGGTACGCCATAGGCGCGGTCTACGGGTGCCTGCGGGATCGGCTTGGGTGGCCGTTAGAGAGGGAATGAAGGGCTCGGGGGTGCTCGTGGGAGTGGTCTAGGGTGCCAGGGAGAGAGAGGAGGAGCGAGACAAGCTGCGGGTGGGCCACAGGGGCGGCGCGAGCATTGGCCGAGCGGCGCGGTGCTCTGGCGTGAGCTACAGGAGAGAGAGGAGGGCGCGGGAGCAAGTGGGCGGCCTGCTGGCATGGAGCAGACGTCGAGGGGCATCGACTGGCGCGCGGGGGAGGCTCGAGGTGGCTGGGGGACGCGGCGTCAACGGTCGGGTGCCCTGCCAGGCGCTCCAGAGCGTGACTTTGGCCAGCATCCGCTGCTTTCCCGCGTCTGCGCGCGTCCACTTGCGTCTGGCAGCTGTAGGGGGCGTGGGCAGAAGCTGGGGATAGCCTTGGATGCTCTGGATAGCTGAGGGGAGAGAAGGAGGCTGAGAGAGAGAGAGAGAGGGAGGAATCCACTGTCCAGAGAAGAAAAATGGGGTTCTTCCCCCCTCCATCATTGCTTCCTCGGGCAGAAAAGCATACATGTGCTAGAGGGGGACTAGGAGGGGTCGTGGTAAAAACTTGAGCCTATGGAGATTAGTGGAAGAGGCCAAAAAAGGGATTTTGGTAAAGTGGCAGAAGGTGTTTGATGCTGGTTTGGGCAAGTAGATGATTTCCACTTGTCATGAGACTCCACAGGGTGAAATGGCACATATAATTAGGGCCTTCCACCAATTTTGAGCTCATTTAGGCAAAGTTGCCAATGCAACTTCTATAAACCCTAAAAATTAGTAGAAATGAACTTTCCAAGATTTAGTCATGCAAATCTATTCTCCTTGATGCACCACTTAGTGTAGTGTCATCATTTGAGGTTCTAAACATGTCCAAAAAAGTTGAGATCAAAAGGAGAAAGTTGCCAATGTGAAGTTGTTCAAATTTGGTTCTGGACAGAGAGGGTTTTGGGGCACTTTGATCAATATAAAATCCTCTCCAACTTGTGCCATTTGGTATAGATGAATAATTAGACCATTTGAGCATGTGCACCAAGTTTTGGCAAGATCATCAAACATGTCATATGTGACATGCTAAAATTTTCTTGGAATTTTTGGGGAATATTTCCTTTGTAAATATTTCAAAAGCTTGAAATATCCAGGAAGGGTTTTTGAGGGATTTGACCAATATTTTGAACATGACCATGTGTTGAAATTCTTATATATGGAAAATATATGTCCACTGAGTTTCCCTGATTTTTTCCAAATATTTTGAAGCTTTTAAATAATTTTAACCTATTAAAGACCATTTCTGGCCTAAAGAAAAAGCCTTTAAATAAAATAGGAAAATTACTTTTAAAATTATATTTTTGTGTTTTATGGGAGTCCTATATGTAATAGGTTTCAAATATACTCTTTGAAATATTTTTCATACCCCAAGTCAAGTACTTGTAGTGCAAACCTCAATTCAAGGGTTTTTGGAAAACTAATTTTTGAAAATACTATTTGTCCAAATTATTTTTGTAAGAAAATACTATATTGCACTATACACATGGCATGATCATTGGGCAGAAGTTTGGGGGCAGGGAGATGAAGTATATAAGGTGGAGTAGTTGACTTTAGAGAGCACTTGGAAAACCACACCGAGAAAACCAACTCCAAAATAAAAGCCAAATAATGCAAAAGTTTTTGTTGGTCCAAATTTCATGGTTTATTAATGCAAATGACATGTTACAAAATGCAGGGTGTGACAGACCTACCCCCCTTACAAGAATCTCGTCCCCGAGATTCCTAAACTAGGCTTTAAAAGAGATCGGGAAATTCCGTCCATATAGCACCTCAAACCGTGCCATCTGAAGACTGGACTGGTAGCTGTTGTTGTAGGAGAACTCGGCGAAGGGTAGGCAATCTTCCCACTTAGCTCCATATGCTAAGACACAGGCTCGGAGCATGTCTTCGAGTATCTGATTCACTCGTTCCGTCTGACCTCCGATATGTGGATGGAAAGCAGTGCTGAAGGACAACTTGGTCCCCATGGCCTTTTGGAACTTCTTCCAGAACCTTGAGGTAAATTGGGTTCCTCTATATTACACAATATCCTTGGGAACACCATGAAGGCTTACGATTCGGTTGATGTAGAGACTGGCTAACTGGTTCCCCTTGTAGATCGTCTTGACAGGAATGAAGTGGGCCACCTTGGTCAAATGGTCAACAATGACCCAGATGGAGTCATGTCCCTTGCTTGACCTGGGTAATCCGGTGATGAAGTCCATCCCGACTTTGTCCCACTTCCATTCAGGCACCTTGAGAGGTTGTAACAATCCAGCGGGTCGCTGATGTTCAGCTTTGACTCTCTGGCATACGTCACACTTAGCGACGAAAGTGGCTATCTCTCTCTTCATGCCATGCCACCAGAATCTTTCCTTCAGGTCTTGATACATCTTGGTTTCTCCGGGGTGGATTGAATACGGGGTTTGATGAGCTTCTTGCAAGATCAAATTCTTGAGCTCAAACTTGTTGGGTACGCAAATGCGATTGCCAAACCACACAATTCCTTGCTCATCTTCTGAGAATCCTGGGGCCTGGCCTTGCTTCGTCTTCTTCTTGATGCCTTCGATGCTTGCGTGTCCTTTCTGTGTTTCCTTAATATCAGCCATCAATGTAGGCCTGACTTCGAGGTTGGCCAAAAATCCTGGAACAACCAGTTCCAACCCGAAGCTTTCAAGTTCTTCATACAAGGTGGGTAGCCTTTCCCTAATCATAGCATTCAAGGAACAAGCCTTTCTGCATAAGGCATCTGCTACACATTAGCCTTCCCAGGGTGGTATTGAACACTGAGGTCATAATCCTTAATCAACTCTAGCCATCTTCTCTGCCTCATGTTCAATTCTTTCTGAGTGAAGATATACTTCAGACTTTTGTGATTCGTGTATATCTCACACCGCTTCCCTAGGAGGTAATGTCACCATGTCTTCAGGGCATGAACCACTGCTTCTAACTCAAGATCATGAGTAGCATAGTTCTCTTCATGAGGACGTAGCTGTCTGGATAGATATGCAACGACTCTGCCTTCTTGCATAAGAACACCTCCAAGCCCGGCTCTCGATGTATCACAATATATCACAAATTCCTTGTGTATATCTGGTGTGGCCAGAACTGGGGCAATGGTCAATCTCTTCTTCAGTTCCTGGAAGCCTTCTTCGCACTTTGGCGTCCATTCAAACTTTTTGTCCTTCTTCAAGAGCTGGGTCATGGGTCGGGCAATGCTTGAGAATCCTTCAACGAACTTGCGGTAATATCCCGCGAGTCCGAGGAAGCTTCTGACTTCCTTCACATTGCTCGGGGTTTGCCATTCAGTCACGGCTTGGATCTTGGTGGGATCCATTGACAATCCTTCGGCAGTCAATTTATGACCCAAGAATCCAACCTCATGCAGCCAAAATTCGCACTTGCTGAACTTGGCGTACAGTTGGTGCTCTCGAAGCTTGTCTAGGACCATCCTCAAGTGTTGCTCGTGCTCTTCTTCCGTCTTCGAGAAGACAAGAATGTCATCAATGAAGACGACAACAAACTTGTCCAAATATTCCATGAAGACCTTATTCATGAGATACATGAAGTAAGCTGGGGCATTGGTCAATCCAAAGGACATGACCGTGCACTCATACAGGCCGTATCTGGTTACAAATGCCGTCTTCGGAATATCTCGGGGTCTGATTTTCAGCTGGTAGTACCCAGATCCGAGGTCGATCTTGGAGAACACCTTGGCCTCATTGAGTTGATCAAACAGATCTTCAACCTTGGGAAGTGGATACTTGTTCTTGATTGTAACTTTATTGAGGGAACGATAGTCAATGCATAAGCGGATAGTACCGTCCTTCTTTGCCACAAACAGAACAGGTGATCCCCAAGGGGAGGCACTAGGGCGGATAAATCCCTTCCTCAACTGCTCTTCCAGTTGCTTCTTCAACTCTGCTAACTCTTCCGATCCCATTCTATAAGGCTTCTTATAGATGGGTCCTGCTCCGGGCATGAGCTCGATGATGAACTCAATGTCTTAGTCAGGAGGCATTTCCGGTAGCTCATCAGGAAAGACATCGGGGTATTCGCATACTACCGGCACTTGCTCCAACCCAACTTCAGTCAGACAGTTGACCTGGGTGACTTGGGCAGAAGAGGAGTTGGAGGTAAATTTAACCTTGACTCCTTGGTCATTGGTCACAGCGACTGTCCGGTTGGCACAATCTAACAAGCCTTGGTGCTTAATGAGCCAATTCATTCCTAAGATCACATCCAAGCCTTGTGATCTTAAGACGATAAGGTCTACTAGGAAGTCTACCCTGGTAATGATGATTCCGACTCCCTTACAGCCTACCTTGGCTCTCATCTCTGCTCTGGGGGTTTGTACCACCATAGAGTTATTCAGGGGTGTAGGGGTCATGCCACTTTTTAATGCAAACTCTTGGGTGACAAATGAATGCGTGGCTCCAGAATCAAACAAGACAGTTGCAGGTGCTGAGTTAACAAGGCACTCAAAGACCTGACGTTCGGGTCTTCCTGGGCTTCTTCTGCAGTGACATGATTCACCCAACCCTTGCCATTGTTGGGCGGGTTGCGGGGAGCCTGGTTCCTTGGTGGCATTCCACGGACTTGTCCTGGGTTCTGCGCATTGGGGCGCGGGGCATCGGGCTTCTTGTTGGGGCAATACTTGGAGTAGTGTCCTGGCTGACCACATCCAAAACAAGTGACTTGATGGGTTGTTGCTCTTGCCAACATTGTTATTGGGGTTGTTGTAAGTTGGCCTGGGTTGGCGTACTGCTGAGGCTGAGAGTTGGTGCGGGGTGCAGGGGCTCTTGGCTGCCGATAGGTTGGCTTGACCGGGGCTGGCTGCCACGGGCGAGGCTTCTGGTTGCTGGAGCTACCCTTGCTGATCATCTTGCGCTTACGGGTATCATCCAAAGCACGTTGCTTGTCCTCAAGCATGAGTGCCTTGTTCACCAGATCAGGAAAGGTTGGGCAGTCACACACAACAAGCGAGTACTGCAGAGTCTGGTTAAGGCCTTCCATGAAGTGCTCTCTTTTGGCAGCATCAGTGCTGACATCTTCAGGAGCATACCTTGACAGAACATTGAACTTCTGCATGTTCCTTGACAGTGCTACTTCCTTGCTTTAAGGCTCGGAACTCACGCTTCTTGTTGGCCATAATTCTGGAAGGAATGTGGGCCTTGCGGAATTCTGCCTTGAAGTCATCCCAAGTGATGTTTTGCCCAGCATGCATGACCTTGAATCCATCCCACCAAGCTCTGGCAGTTCCCCCGAGACAGTGAGCAGCATAGGCCACCTTCTCACGGTCCTCAGTGCAGCTGACTAGTTCCAATAGATCCTCAATGGTGCGGACCCAGTCGTCTACATCCAGGGGTTCAGCAGTCTCGATGAAGGTGGGTGGTGCGTGTTTCTTGAACTCTGCAAACGTGGAACGTCCATTGCCATTCCCCTCCTGCTGGCGGTTGTTGGTGACAGCTTGAGCAATCATCTGGAGGGTTGCAGTGTTGGCTTGATGCTCCTCTCGGAAGGCTTGGAGAAGCTGAGCCATGTCCATGTTCGGGGGAGGTGGTGGTGGTGGAGCTTGTCCTTGGGTTTGGTTCTGGCTGGCTTCTCCTTGGGTGGATCCTCCGGCTTCTTGCTACTGGGTAGAGGTACCGGTACGGGTTACAACAGGCATCCTGTTGGAGCGGTCAAGATCTCATGATTGGGATAAAATGAGGGATACAAGGTAGATGGGGTGTCTGGTAAGGGGGTGGGTGTGACACAATTTTAAGTTAAGCAAAGGCCGGAAGGGCCAAACTCATGCATTAAAACCAAATGGGTGATGTAGTCGTTTACAAGTTCCCGAAAGGGAAAGTACAACTTCCATCAAAACAAGTCGAAAGCAAACACAACACAACATGGTTTCATTTGAACCATTACATGGACTCGACTTCGCATAAGGGGTACACGACCTATCCTACCTTAAGGGTTACGGACTGGCCTATCCTAGTCCTGAACGGTGTCTAAGTGGTGGAATGCTCGGTCGCGTATCCCGGCTCCTCTGGGTCTTCCTCCTCATCTTCATCCGTCTTAGTTTCTTCGTCACTTGAGGGAGTGGGGGAGTGGAGGAGCTGAACGCGGCGCTGCTTCGCCGGTGGCACCATGAAGAGGTCGCGATAGTCCTTCGCCGTCATACGGCGTGGCTGTGATGATCCCTTGGCATGCGTAACCTGCGGGGGTCGCCTGCCTCGATAGGCGACAACGGGCTGCCTAGGGGGTGCACCATCCTTCTTGTTCCTATCCTCCTTTGCCTGAGCTAGGCGGAGGAGTTCCGTGGTCTCGTGGAGTTCCCTCCGAAGCTCCGTCGACTCTGAGGCCAAGTGATGTGCGAGGCTGTCAGCACACAACCTGAAGTAGGTCCGGAAACGGAGGGGAAGTCCCTCATCCATGGGTGGAGCTGGTGCGCTGCTCTCGTCATCACCCTCCTTTCGATAAGGCAGGTAACGAGTGGCTGGCTCACTTGCCATCTCTGGCAGAAGATCCCGAAGGCGAGTCAGCGCCTTGAGTGTAGCAGTCTCAACGGCGAGGAGTAGAGTCGCCATCTGGGTTCCTTCAAAGAACCAGCTTCTCGGGGAGTCGTTCGCCCTCACGACTACCTCCACGTGATACTCCTTCTTGGTGTTGTTTATCCAGTGCTCGTGATAGGAGAAGGTGGGGGCTCGAGTGAACTGGCACTTCTTGAGGCTGTCCTCAAAAAGCATGGGAAATCCAGTGGTCAGGAAGTCCTCGGGTACGGCAGCCATCTACAAAAGTGGAAGGGGAAGTGTCAATAGAGGAAATATGACCCACGTTTGGGATATTTTTAGAAAACGAAGGTATATAGGTAATTTTGTAGATAGTCTCACTCTAACTAACGTCCATGCTAACTAAGGCTTCCTACAGTCAGGATGGCTCTGATACTAGCTATGTGGGGACCCCAACTCATAAGTCGTGATCACCGAATGCACGTGTACAGTGATCCCAGAGATCAATGCTCACTGAACACACAGAAGCTGAATAACAAGAGTCTTACATCCATACATACCGTCTTACACAAATTATGACCATTATGGTCAAGTCTTACATAGATAAAGTGTGACGCCCCAAGACCGGAGCTTCAGTTGCCTTCCAGGGTTTCCGAGTTTTGTCGTGTGGTTTGTTTTGTTTTTGCATTGCATCATGTCATCTCTTGCATTGCATCATCTCATCATGCCATTTAATTTTAAAACTTTTCTAAATAAATTGCATGGATTTTTCGATCCATTTAAACCGAGGGAGTCACATGGTGATTTCTCTTTATAACATATCCTCCCAATATTAGGGAGCTATATTATAAATATTCCATTTATTGGAATCACCATAACACACTTGCAAAATCCCATGCCTTTTTCTGCTTCAAGTTTGGTCTCCTCACCTTGCCATTTTTATTTCATCATTTTCCGGAGTCCCACCAAAAATCCTTGGATCATTTTGTTAAATTCCTCACATTTTTGCGAGCTCGGGAAAATTATCCGTGTGTCCAAATCTTTTCCCCAACCCTCTCTTTCTTTTTTTCTCTTTATCTGTTTTCTGCTAAAATATATATATTAGAGAGAGAGCCCAGCCGGCTCTGGCCTTTCTCCTCCGCGCCGGCCTCTATGGCCCAACTCCTAGCGCCTCCCTCCTGGGCCTCCCAACTCTCCAGGCCGGCCTTTCTCCTCCCTAAACCGGCCCAAGGCCCGCCAGCTGCCCTCTAACCCTAGCCCGGTGGCCTCCATCCCCGCACCTCTCTCCCTCGTCCCTCCCACGCCGCTTCACGAACCCATCGTCTGCCCGATCCCCTCGTCGCGATCCCTCTCCCTTTCCCTCGCTCCTCCCTCAGCCGGATCCGCCCCCTCAACCTTCCTCGGCCGTCGCCTCTGCTGCCCACCTCGGGAGGCCCTGCCCGACGCCTCTCCGTGCATCCTCGTTGCCGCCCCACGCCTCTCCATCTCCTCGCGCCCGACCACCCTGGCCAAGGCCGTGCAGTGTCCTCGTCGCCGCCGACGAAGCTCCCCAGAGCGCCGCCTCGCCTCCTCTCGCAGCTCCTTCCTCTCCGCCAAGCGCCTCAACCCTCCTCGCCAGGGCATCGAGCTCGCCGCCGCCATCCCTTCTCCTCCCGTCCCCGCGACCTCCTCCTCGTCGCCTCCACGCGATCGCCGTGCCCGATGCCATGGCCGCGCCTCCCTGCTCCACTTCGAGGTCAAGCCCTTGCCATGGCCGCTTTGGAGTCCCACCGCCAGGACCGACGGACCAGGTGCCCGCCTCGCTTAGTTTGAGCAGGAAGGAGGATGCGCCTCCGCTTGCCCTCTTCGACCAGAATCGCCAAGTCCAAGTACCGACACCGGGTTTTCACCAAGTTCGACTACCGGTGGATGCGCAAGTACCACGACGTCTTTGGGAGACCCGTTTTACGTCAAGTTCGACTACACCGGAAGCCAAGTACCCTTCGAATGTACCAAGTTCGACCACGTGATGCGTGTGTACCACTACGACCGACGACCACCGAACCGAAACGACAAGTACCCCGTTGACGTGTACAATTACTTCCAATGACGAGATGTACCACAACCATCGAACGAGAACGTCTACTTCCCCTACGCCGTGTACGACTACTTCCCTCGACGATCATTGCGAGAACGTCTACTTTCATCTACTTCCCTCTACGAAACTCGACCCGTCCCGATTTCTCGCTTCGGAGGTATAACCCGTGACGACCGCCGTGATCGAATCATCCTTGCGATGCCCCCCTTTTGCCATTCTACCGCTCCGTGGGAACCCGGTATCCGGGATCACCCCACCATCTTGCATGACTCGCTTCCGTCACGCTTTCCTTTGCACCGATATCTCAATCGAGTTATCGGAACCGGAATGTTGCCGTGGCATCATTTTCGGATTCGTTGCCGTGGCACCCCTTTCTTCCACCACGGTGACATAATGCTTCATAATGCTCTTGTCAACGTTTTCATAAATTGCATAAAACTTGCACATGTCATCCGCATCATGATAACAACATTTAAATGTTTAAAATTGTTGCTTGCATTAATTTGCTTAATTGCCATGCTAAAATGATTTATTTCATAACTAAATAACCGTAGCTCCATTTTAAATAATTTATATATGTAAATGGGGTAGAAAAATGCCTAGTTTAACATGGTACACTTTATTTGCATGTTTAACAACTCTAAAATATGCTTTAGGTCAGATCTGTTCCGAATCCATAATATGCATATGAGGATTTTTCCGGAATTGTTGTTGTTGTTTCCGGCCTCATTTAATCTTGCCTAAATAGTTAGTTTCATTATGCTTCACCTCTTGCCATGTTTAATAACATTTAATATTGTTGAGTACCTAACCAAGAGTGAACTAAATAAATGTTGTGAAGTTTCATCAATATGCAACTCATTGCATATTGAGCTCCACTTAATTTGTAGGATTGTTTGTGCATATTGCCATGCCATGCTATTTTTAAACCGGACATGCATCATACTTGATTGTGCATCATGCCATGTTTATGTGATGGTTGTTTACTATGTTGTTTGCTTCTTTCCGGTTTGCTTTTCTCGTTAGCTTCGTTCCGTTCGGAGTTGTGAGGATTCATTCGACTTCGTCCGCTTGTCTTCTTCATGGACTCGTTCTTCTTCCTTGCGGATTTCGGCAAGATGACCATACCCTCGAAATCACTTCTATCTTTGCTTGCTAGTTGCTCGCTTTTTGCTATGCCTATGCTACGATGCCTACCACTTGCTTATCATGCCTTCCCATATTGCCATGTCAAGCCTCTAACCATCCTTTCCTAGCAAACCGTTGTTTGGCTATGTTACCGCTTTGCTCAGCCCTCTTATAGCGTTGTTAGTTGCAGGTGAAGATGAAGTTTGTTCCTTGTTGAACATGGAGATGTTGTTCCTTGTTGGAACATGTTTACTTGTTGGGATATCACAATATATCTTATTTAATTAATGCATCTATATACTTGGTAAAGGGTGGAAGGCTCGGCCTTATGCCTGTGTTTTGTTCCACTCTTGCCGCCCTAGTTTCCGTCATATCGGTATTATGTTCCCGGATTTTTGCGTCCCTAACGCGGTCGGGTGATTTATGGGACCCCTTGACAGTTCGCTTTGAATAAGACTTTTCCAGAAGGCCCAACATTGGTTTTACCGTTTGCCTCACCTAGCCCTTTTTCCCTTGGGTTTCGGAGCCCAAGGGTCATCTTATTTTACCCCCGGCCGGTGCTCGTCGTGAGTGTTGGTCCAAACTGTCAACCGCCGGTGACCACCGAGGCAACTCGGGTTGGCCTACCGAAGTTTGGACAATCCGGTGTGCCTCGAGACCGAGATATGTGCAGCTCCTATCGAGGTTTGTCGGCACATCCGGGCGGCTTTGCTGGTCTTGTTTTATTGCTGTGAAATGTCTTGTAGCCGGATTCCGAGACTGATCGGGTCTTCCCGGGAGAAGGAATATCCTTCGTTGATCGCGAGAGCTTATCATGGGCTGTTGGGACACCCTGCAGGGTTTGAACTTTCAAAGCCGTGCCATGGTTATGTGGCAGATGGGAATTTGTTAATGTCCGGTTGTAGAAAACCCGAAGTTGATCTTAACTAAAATACACCAACCGCGTGTGTAACCGTGATGGTCTCTTCTCGGCGGAGTCCGGGAAGTGAACACGGTTTCTGGGTTATGTCTGACGTAAGTAGGAGTTCAGGATCACTTCTTGATCATAGTTGTTCGACCGTGCTTTTGCCTTCTCTTCTCGCTCTCTTTTGCGTATGTTAGCCACCATATATGCTAGTCGCTTGCTGCAGCTCCATCTCACTACCCTGTCCTACCTTTAAGCTTAAATAGTCTTGATCTCGCGGGTGTGAGATTGCTGAGTCCCCGTGACTCACAGATACTTCCAAAACCAGTTTGCAGGTGCCGATGAAACCGTGCAGGTGGTGCACCCGAGCTCAAGGAGGAGCTTGATGAAGATCTTGTTCTTTGTGTTGTTTCGCTTCAGCCGATCAAGAGTGGAGCCAGTTGGGACGATCGGGATCTGTGTAGCATTTGGGGTAGTCTTCTTTTATTTTGGTTCCGTAGTCGGACCTTGATTGTATCTGATGATGTAATGTTTTACTCATGTATTGTGTGAAGTGGCGATTGTAAGCCAACTATGTATCTCTTTCCTTATGTATTACATGGGTTGTGTGAAGATTACCTCACTTGCAATATTGCTTTCAATGCGGTTATGCCTCTAAGTCGTGCTTCGACACGTGGGAGATATAGCCGCATCGAGGCGTTCAAGTTGGTAATCGAGCCTTCCCGACTTAGGAGCCCCTACTTGATTGTTTGTCATGCGTTGTTGAGTCTAGAACGGAAAATGTTTTGAGTCTTAGGATTATATATATCGAAGAGTAGGATTTTTTTACTCCTCACCCCTTCGCTTCTGGTGAGGTATCCCGACGAGAGTTTTGACTTTTCTCTCCTCAAATTTCACTAAATTTTTTTTAGGATCACGTGGGTATCTTGGAATCGTTCGATGGTTTTGTGATGAGAACATTGTTCTTGGTGCCTCGACATTTAGGGGTTGTGGCGGTGTCCCGGAGTTGAGCTCGAGGTGTTGTCGTCACAATTTTATCGTTGCAGCTCGAATACCCGAGTTTTACCGACATCGAAATCTCTTTTGTGCAGCTTGTTGGTGAGATAACCTGATAGCCCAAGATCGTGGCGAAAAGGGAGTATTGCCATGACTTGTATAACGGATGTTTTTCAAGGTCGAGGTACACGATTTCGAAGGTTTCTTGGTTATGTGTTGACGGATGGATACAATTGGATCTAGGTATTGTTAGTTTGGGTGATATATTTTGTGTCCCTGTATCCCCAACACCAGATTACATAACCAGAAAGTTTCGGAGTTTATAGGTGGGAATTCTAGTAGCTTACGTGATATCTTTCCGATGATGTATGATTTGAGATTGGGGTTCAAAGTCTAGTGGTCCGCCCATTCACGGTCGATTTACGAGTGGTCGCGAGACGTCTTAAAGAATCCTTGGCTATGCTGATTCGGGACGCCTTGTTTGTCATTCGTGACGTCCGCTATACGTCAGGTCCGTAGGGCCCCACCACTAACACTTTGGGCGTAAATCTCTATCATGTGTTTGTTCCGCTCATTCTTGAAGCCAATCCTTTGTTTTTGTTTTGTTTTGTGGTATTCGAGTTGCTTCAATGCCAAGTGTTGATTCCATACCTTTCCTAAATGGTGTTCTCATATTGCTATGCGAATACTAATCCTTCTTGATCACTGAGCTTGTCATGTTAATTCTTTTCTTAACCGGCGTGCTTCTCTTTAAGTGGATTCGATCATTTCAACATTTGCGACCCAAGTTGTTTTGTTTTCCGGCCCTCCCAACCCTTTTTCTTCAAGGACTCAGATTTCTTAATCAAGTATCCATTTTATTGAGTGAAGTTTCTTCATTCTTTTCCTTCAATGTTTTATCCGGTGATTTCTCATGAAGACGCTAATGAAGCTTTTACCTTATCATTGTTCCATTCTAATTTTCTTCTCCGGTGGATTTAAGTCAAGTTTTCAGTGTTGTTCGTATTCTTTTCATCGTTTCAAATGCTTTCTCATGTCGGTGCATCTCTTAATCTTCCACTTCTCACTATTCAATTGTTCTGGAGTGTTGAAGTTATCTCAGAAGATTCGTGTTTCCATTCTTAATCCGTTCAAGCTATTTCGAGGTTGTTATCTCATTCAAGCCATTTAATTCTACCGGTGCAATATCTATTTCAAGCAATCGTTCAACGATGGTTCTTTTGAGTGGGCCCTAACCCACAGGTCTTTTCCCAGGATCTTACCTAACTCTTCTAATTTTCAGGAGCTATTCCCAAATTCATTGCAAAGTTTGACGTAAGAATGAATTATCATCAGTCTTGGTTTTCTCCAAGATCTTCCAAATTATTTTCATCGTTGGTTCAACCTTTCTAATTTTCATTCCGGAGTGCTTCAATAATTCATGGTGATGTTTCTCGTCGTCATTCTCGAATTTTGAAGATCGAAGAAGAGTTTTCTCTTTAATCTTGGTCCGTTCTCTTCAAGATTCATGGTTATAGCTTGATGCCATCCTCTCATAATTGTTTTCATTGTGAGAATTCTTTTCACCCATCTGGAGAAATTCAGTAGTCTTTTCAGTTTGAGTATCCAGAGCCCATCATTTCAGAATGATTCATTCAAGCGTTCAACTCTTGTTTTCCAAATCCCACCGTGGTTCCATCAATACCTTCTCAAGTTTGCGCCATATCTATCTTAATCCTTTCTACGAGAATAAGTAGTATGCCTAATCCGTTGCTTGTCATCAATTTTATTGGTGAAGGATCAGCATAATGTAATTCTTATTCTTGTTTCATCGAGTAAATTCAATTCCTTATTCCGAGGATCGTCAAATTCTTGATTTCATTTGTTCATCTTTCTTTCCTGAGCTCCAAGTTTTCTCAGATATCTCATTTCAAAGCTTCATCTTATCACCGCAAGGTTTCACCTTGTATTTTCAACTTCTCTTTCTTTTATCATCCTTTTATTACCGGAGTTCTTCATGGAGGCTCTACATGATGGTTCGTCAAGGATTCCTTTCATTCTTCAACTGTTCTTCAAGTTTTCTCTCGAGTTATGATCCGCCAAGCTATACTCAAAATTGAACATGGTGTTCAACACATGTTTTGTTTTGAGGAGTTCAAGCATTCTTCTTCTTGCATTTCAAGTGCAATTCGCTCTACCTTATCATTTGAGGTGGTGTTATGTCATTCTCGACAATTTGAGTTCGTGTTTCATGATTAACATGTTGTCAAGAATGAGGTATTTTAAATCCATCAATCTCTTCATTGGAGTTATCTTGGGCTATATTTCACCTAAAGCTTTCCTTAAGGGAATTTGCTATTATGGTGCTTATAAATGACCCAAGTTCTTCATTTGTCCTCTCGGTGAAATAAGTTTTCTCGTCTCCTTGTTGATATCAATCCAATCGTTTGTTTCCGTTGGTGGCAGAATTTCACCTCGTTTTGTGAAGATCATGTCCTTTTCCTTGCTTATCGTTTTTAACCGGAGTGTTGTGTTTTCTCTTCAAGTTCTTTTCATCTTATCAAGTTTTCCTTCTTCTTTTAGCCGGAGTGTGGCCCAAATTTTATCAATCTTATTCCTTGTTTATCTAGTTTTAACCGGAGTGGTTTCGAATTCTATCTTGTTCATTAAACTCTTCATTCTTGTCTTTGCAACCTTCAAGTTATCGTAATGTTCCTTGTTCCTCTTTTTCTAACGGATTGTTTGCAATCTCGTTCATCTACGTTGTTTTCTTTCTTTCATTTGCTCAACCTCTCAAGGTTCATTGGTTTCATTCGTTTGTCGAAGAAGCAACTTTGTTTTACCTCTTCCTCTTCCGTTTTTTCTCCGGTGCCATCCTAGATCTCGGGACGAGATCCTCTCGTAGTGGTGGAGTGTTGTGACGCCCCAAGACCGGAGCTTCAGTTTGCCTTCCGGGGTTTCCAGTTTTGTCGTGTGGTTTGTTTTGTTTTTGCATTGCATCATGTCATCTCTTGCATTGCATCATCTCATCATGCCATTTAATTTTAAAACTTTTCTAAATAAATTGCATGGATTTTTCGATCCATTTAAACCGAGGGAGTCACATGGTGATTTCTCTTTATAACATATCCTCCCAATATTAGGGAGCTATATTATAAATATTCCATTTATTGGAATCACCATAACACACTTGCAAAATCCCATGCCTTTTTCTCGCTTCAAGTTTGGTCTCCTCACCTTGCCATTTTTATTTCATCATTTTCCGAGTCCCACCAAAATCCTTGGATCATTTTGTTAAATTCCTCACATTTTTGTGAGCTCGAAAATTATCCGTGTGTCCAAATCTTTTCCCCAACCCTCTCTTTCTTTTTTTTCTTTATCTGTTTTCGCTAAAATATATATATTAGAGAGAGAGCCCACTGCTCGCCTTTCTCCTCCGCTACCGCCTCTATGGCCCAACTCCTAGCGCCTCCCTCCTGGGCCTCCCAACTCTCCAGCCGGCCTTTCTCCTCCCTAAACCGCCCAAGGCCCGCCACTGCCCTCTAACCCCTAGCCCGGTGGCCTCCATCCCCGCACCTCTCTCCCTCGTCCTCCCACGCCGCCGCTTCGCCGAACCCATCGTCCTGCCCGATCCCCTCGTCGCGCGATCCCCTCTCCCCTTTCCCCTCGCTCCTCCCTCAGGCCGGATCCGCCCCGCCTCAACCTTCCTCAGCCGTCGCCTCTGCTGCCCACCTCGGGAGGCCCTGCCCGACGCCTCTCCGTGCATCCTCGTCGCCGTCCCACGCCTCTCCATCTCCTCGCGCCGACCACCCCGCCGCGCCGTGCCGGTGTCCTCGTCGCCGACGAGCTCCCCCAGGAGCGCCGCCTCGTCTCCTCTGCAGCTCCTTCCTCCTCGCCGCGCCTCAACCCCTCCTCGCCATGGCATCGAGCTCGCCGCCGCCATCCCTTCTCCTCCCGTCCCATGACCTCCTCCTCGTCGCCTCCACGCGATCGCCGTGCCGATGCCATGGCGCGCCTCCCTGCTCCACTTCGGGAGGTCAAGCCCTTGCCATGGCCGCCTTGAGTCCCACCGCCCGGGACCAGACGGACCAGTGCCCCGCCTCTGCTTAGTTTGAGCAGGAAGGAGGATGCCTCCGCTTGCCCTCTTCGACCAGAATCGCCAAGTCCAAGTACCGACACCGTGGGTTTTCACCAAGTTCGACTACCGGTGGATGCGCAAGTACCACGACGTCTTTGGGAGACCCGTTTTCGTCAAGTTCGACTACACCCGGAAACGCCAAGTACCCCTTCGGAATGTACCAAGTTCGACTACGTGATGCGTGTGTACCACTACGACCCGACGACCACCGAACCGGAAACGACAAGTACCCCGTTGACGTGTACAATTACTTCCGATGACGAGATGTACCACAACCATCGAACGAGAACGTCTACTTCCCCTACGCCGTGTACGACTACTTCCCTCGACGATCATTGCGAGAACGTCTACTTTCATCTACTTCCCTCTACGAAACTCGACCCGTCCCGATTTCTCGCTTCGGAGGTATAACCCGTGACGACCGCCGTGATCGAATCATCCTTGCGATGCCCCCCTTTTGCCATTCTACCGCTCCGTGGGAACCCGTATCCGGATCACCCCACCATCTTGCATGACTCGCTCACACGCTTTCCTTTGCAATCGATATCTCAATCGAGTTATCGGAACCGAATGTTGCCGTGGCATCATTTTCAGATTCGTTGTCGTGGCACCCTTTCTTCCACCACGGTGACATAATGCTTCATAATGCTCTTGTCAACGTTTTCATAAATTGCATAAAACTTGCACATGTCATCCGTGATCATGATAACAACATTTAAATGTTTAAAATTGTTGCTTGCATTAATTTGCTTAATTGCCATGCTAAAATGATTTATTTCATAACTAAATAACCGTAGCTCCATTTTAAATAATTTATATATGTAAATGGGGTAGAAAAATGCCTAGTTTAACATGGTACACTTTATTTGCATGTTTAACAACTCTAAAATATGCTTTAGGTCAGATCTGTTCCAAATCCATAATATGCATATGAGGATTTTTCCGGAATTGTTGTTGTTGTTTCCGGCCTCATTTAATCTTGCCTAAATAGTTAGTTTCATTATGCTTCACCTCTTGCCATGTTTAATAACATTTAATATTGTTGAGTACCTAACCAAGAGTGAACTAAATAAATGTTGTGAAGTTTCGTCAATATGCAACTCATTGCATATTGAGCTCCACTTAATTTGTAGGATTGTTTGTGCATATTGCCATGCCATGCTATTTTTAAACCGGACATGCATCATACTTGATTGTGCATCATGCCATGTTTATGTGATGGTTGTTTACTATGTTGTTTGCTTCTTTCCGGTTTGCTTTTCTCGTTAGCTTCGGTTCCGTTCCGGAGTTGTGAGGATTCATTCGACTTCGTCCGTTTGTCTTCTTCATGGACTCGTTCTTCTTCCTTGCGGGATTTCAGGCAAGATGACCATACCCTCGAAATCACTTCTATCTTTGCTTGCTAGTTGCTCGCTCTTTTGCTATGCCTATGCTACGATGCCTACCACTTGCTTATCATGCCTTCCCATATTGCCATGTCAAGCCTCTAACCATCCTTTCCTAGCAAACCGTTGTTTGGCTATGTTACCGCTTTGCTCAGCCCTCTTATAGCGTTGTTAGTTGCAGGTGAAGATGAAGTTTGTTCCTTGTTGAACATGGAGATGTTGTTCCTTGTTGGAACATGTTTACTTGTTGGGATATCACAATATATCTTATTTAATTAATGCATCTATATACTTGGTAAAGGGTGGAAGGCTCGGCCTTATGCCCGGTGTTTTGTTCCACTCTTGCCGCCCTAGTTTCCGTCATATCGGTATTATGTTCCCGGATTTTGCGTCCCTAACGCGTCGGGTGATTTATGGGACCCCTTGACAGTTCGCTTTGAATAAGACTTTTCCAAAGAAGGCCCAACATTGGTTTTACCGCTTTGCCTCACCTAGCCCTTTTTCCCTTGGGTTTCGGAGCCCAAGGGTCATCTTATTTTACCCCCGGGCGGTGCTCGTCGTGAGTGTTGGTCCAAACTGTCACCGCCGGTGACCACCAGGGCAACTCGGGTTGGCCTACCGGAAGTTTGGACAATCCGGTGTGCCGAGACCGAGATATGTGCAGCTCCTATCAGATTTGTCGGCCCATCCGGCGGCTTTGCTGGTCTTGTTTTATTGCTGTGAAATGTCTTGTAGCCGGATTCCGAGACTGATCGGTCTTCCCGGGAGAAGGAATATCCTTCGTTGATCGCGAGAGCTTATCATGGGCTAAGTTGGGACACCCTGCAGGGGTTTGAACTTTCAAAGCCGTGCCATGTTATGTGGCAGATGGGAATTTGTTAATGTCCGGTTGTAGAAAACCGAAGTTGATCTTAACTAAAATACACCAACGCGTGTGTAACCGTGATGGTCTCTTCTCGGGAGTCCGGAAGTGAACACGGTTTCTGGGTTATGTCTGACGTAAGTAGGAGTTCAGGATCACTTCTTGATCATAGTTGTTCGACCGTGCTTTTGCCTTCTCTTCTCGCTCTCTTTTGCGTATGTTAGCCACCATATATGCTAGTCGCTTGCTGCAGCTCCATCTCACTACCCTGTCCTACCTTTAAGCTTAAATAGTCTTGATCTCGCGGTGTGAGATTGCTGAGTCCCGTGACTCACGATACTTCCAAAACCAGTTTGCGGTGCCGATGAAACCGTGCAGGTGGTGCACCGAGCTCAAGGAGGAGCTTGATGAAGATCTTGTTCTTTGTGTTGTTTCGTTTCAGCCGATCAAGAGTGGAGCCAGTTGGGACGATCGGGGATCCGTAGCATTTGGGGTAGTCTTCTTTTATTTTGGTTCCGTAGTCGGACCTTGATTGTATCTGTATGATGTAATGTTTTACTCATGTATTGTGTGAAGTGGCGATTGTAAGCCAACTATGTATCTCTTTCCCTTATGTATTACATGGGTTGTGTGAAGATTACCTCACTTGCAATATTGCTTTCAATGCGGTTATGCCTCTAAGTCGTGCTTCGACACGTGGGAGATATAGCCGCATCGAGGGCGTTTCATAAAGCCACAAGGGCTGAGTACCAAATAAACTTAAGCAGCGGAAATCTTCGTCGATAAGTAGAAGCCATGCCATCTTCCTTAATCCTACAGGCATTCTGACTGGGAAACGTCCTAGTTCGCATGTTCGTCTCCAAAGAACTCTTCTTCGAACTCCTGCTCTTCCATGCCTGGCCAATTAAATAACCAGTGGCAAGCCAATGAGTACTTTGAATGTACTCGCAAGCAACCCCTGTTTTGGCTTAAGACACAACAATGCATGACATAGGTAAATTTTTGTAGAAAGCCAATTTTATTGTGCTATGTCAACAACTCGTAAAACATGCATCATATGAATTCAAGTAACCATAGGGTCTGGTTACAGATATCAAACATAAATGGAGTGGGCTTCAACCCAACTCAATCATGTCAAGTCCTTTGACTTGACCCAAGAGGTTCTTCCCACTTATCCAAACACACACACTGGTTTGTAACAAGTGGACGTAGCCCAAGAGCGGTTACCCAACTGTCCTTGACCGAGGACACGGCTATTCGAATAGTTTTACACTCTGCAGAGTTGCACACTTTACCCACAAGATCCGGGGAACTTCCGTGTCATCCACGACCCGCGGTACCTCAAGTACCCGGGGTAAGCACCCGATCACTATCTTTCCCTAGCTAGACGACACTAACATAGAGTCCACTCGATTGGTAGCAACCCCCGTGCCCAACATTTCTCATCTTAAGATTTTGGAGCAATGCTCCCATATTCATCACATACCACAAGCACGGGGTACCAACAGTGTGTCTGGTGCCCTGTAAAAACAGTCATGGCCGCCCTACCTGGCACGACCCCATCTCGAGAGAGCGCAACAACGACTCTCTCGTCACTAGTAATGCGGGCTCCAAGCTAGTATCGGCCTAGGTAATCAATAATGCCCTTTCCCATATAAGGGTAGAGTGGTTGCGCATGTAAGGTTGGAATAACGGTCGCAACTTAAACCAATCCGTTTTGAAAACAACACACACACTTGCCTCGATACACCACTTTGTCATCAAGTGGTTACCCTACTCATTATCTCCCTCGGGCATAAGTGGCACCCGATGGGGTTTTCGAAAAGTTTTTGAAAACAATCTTGCTTCCATCACCATACATATACCCATCCCCTTTTTGCGTAGCTCTACTTAGCATCCTAGCTACTCCCACCGGCATAACCCTCATAAGAAGGTAGGGTCATGCACAATGCAAGTATCAACGAGGAAGTAACGGAGGCAAACCATCAAAGTGGTTAGCACCTAATCATAATTCCGTTGCAACAACAATATGTGCTATATGTCATGGATAAAAAGGGTTTCATAGACATGGTCAAAGGGCTGCTTGCCTGGCTCAGCAAAGTCTTCAGGGTCTTCAAAGTCTTCTGGTCCAACTCCTTCGTCAGCAACGCAATCTATCATCACAAAATAACAACAAGAAAAATTAAGGCAATAATCAGAGTGCTCAGAAAATGTCAACTCATTTTTGTTAAATACTTGGGTTAAAACTAAGGAGGGGAAAATTCTTATTTTTGGATTTGGAGCTACAGGGAAAGAGCAATGGATTTTTACACAGGGATTTAATTGCTCAAATTTGAATTTAAATTTGAAGAGCACAGAAAAGTTGGTTGGGCATGTATGAAAGCTATACCATTAAATAGGTGAGATTTTTACAAGAATTTAGGAACTGGAATTATTGCATTTGGATATTTATTGAATTTTGTGGAATTTTTGCAAGTTTGCACAGAAAAAGAAAAAGCGAGAGGGCACTGTGCCACTAGGCCAGAAAGGCCATGGTGCAGCAGGTCCCAGGGATCTAGCCTGGCGAGTCGGCCACAGGCCAGTTTTAAAACCCGACGGGGGGCCCGGTGTCACGAGAGAGAGGGCGAGGAGAGATGAGGATGATAGGTGGGGCCCGCCTGTCATCTCCAACCTCGCGACCAGAGGGGTCGGCGAGCTCACCAATGGGCTTCTGAGGCACGGCAGGTCGAGCGGGTGGCACCTTTGGACTCAGGGGGATGTCGCCATTCGGGTGGTGGTGGAGGTGGTCGCCGGAGCAGCCTGGTTCGCCAGCGACGAGGTCACGCGGTGGAGGTGCTTCGGCGTCGGCGGTTCCAGCCGTTCCCGGCTGCAAAAAGAGTGGGGAAGAGAGGGGAAGGATCAGTGATGTCGGCGGTTCCAGATCGTGAGAGAACGGGGGCGGAGGAGGCCTGTACTGCGCGAACGCCGACGAGCCGAGGTGGCGGAGCTCGAGCTCGATCTCGAGCCCAAGCGACTCTGGAGACAAATGGGTGGTGCGGGAGGTTGACTAGGAGTGTGGGGGAGCGACAGGGAGTGAGAGAGAGGCTCGGGGTCGCCTTATATAGGCTGGCCGAGGTCCACTGTAGGCATGGCCTACGGGTGCCCACGGGATCGGCTCGGGTGGCCGTTAGAGAGGGAATGAAGGGCTCGGGGGTGCTCGGGGGAGTGGTCTAGGTGCTGTGGAGAGAGAGGAGGAGCGGACGACGAGCTGCAGGCGGCTGTGGGCGGTGGCGCGAGCATTGGCCGAGCGGGGCGGCGCTTTGGCGCGAGCTGCAGGAGAGAGAGGAGGGCGCGGGAGCAATTGGGCAACCTTCTGGCGTGGAGTGGACGTCGAGGGGCATCGACTGGCGTGCGGGGGAGGCTCGAGGTGGTCGGGGGACGCGGCGTCAACAGTCGGGTGCCTTGCCAGGCGCTCCAGAGCGTGACTTTGGCCAGCATCCGCGGCTTTCCCACGTCATGCTGGCCCACTTACGTCTGGCGCTTGTAGGGGCGTGAGCAAAGCCGGGAGAGCCTTGGATGCTCTGAAAGCCGAGGGAGAGAAGGAGGCTGAGAGAGAGGGAGGAATCCACTGTCCAGAGAAGAAAAATGGGGTTCTCCCCCCCTCCATCATTGCTTCCTCGGGCAGAAAAGCATACAGGTGCTAGAGGGGGACTAGGAGGGGTCGTGGTAAAAAGTTGAGCCTATGGAGATTAGTGGAAGAGGCAAAAAATGGGATTTTGGTAAAGTGGCAGAAGGTGTTTAATGCTGGTTTGGGCAAGTAGATGATTTCCACTTGTCATGAGACTCCACAGGGTGAAATGGCACATATAATTAGGGCCTTTCACCAATTTTGAGCTCATTTGGGCAAAGTTGCCAATGCAACTTTTGTAAACCCTAGAAGTTAGCAAAAATGAACTTTCCAAGATTTAGTCATGCAAATCTATTCTCCTTGATGCACCACTTAGTGTAGAGTCATCATTTGAGGTTCTGAACATGTCCACAAAAGTTGAGATCAAAGGAGAAAGTTGCCAGTGTGAAGTCGTTCAAATTTGGTTCTGGACAGAGAGGGTTTTGGGGCACTTTCATCAAGGTAACATTCTCTCCAACTTGTGCCATTTGGTACAGATGAATAATTAGACCATTTGAGCATGTGCACCCAGTTTTAGAACATTTGGACATGTTTGGCAATGTAAAGTTGCTCAAACTTCAAAATGGGCATAAATGGTTTTGAGGGGATTTCATGGGGTTATACTATTCTCCATGACATGAGACTTGGCAAGATCATCAAACATGTCATATGTGACATGCTAGAAGTTTCTTGGAATTTTTGGGGAATATTTCCTTTGTAAATATTTCAAAAGCTTGAAATATCCAGAAAGGGTTTTTGAGGGATTTGACCAATATTTTGAACATAACCATGTGTTGAAACTCTTATATATGGAAAATATATGTCCACTGAGTTTCCCTGATTTTTCCCAAATATTTTTGAAGCTTTTAAATAATTTTAACCTATTAAATACCATTTCTGGCCTAAAGAAAAGCCTTTAAATTAAATAGGAAAATTACTTTTAAAATTATATTTTTGTGTTTTATGGGAGTCCTATATGTAATAGGTTTCAAATATAATCTTTGAAATATTTTTCATACCCCAAGTCAAGTACTTGTAGTGCAAACCTCAATTCAGGGGTTTTGGGAAAACTAATTTTTGAAAATACTATTTGGCCAAATTATTTTTGTAAGAAAATACTATATTGCACTATACACATGGCATGATCATTGGGTAGAAGTTTGGGGGCAGGGAGATGAAGTATATAAGGTGGAGTAGTTGACTTTAGAGAGCACTTGGAAAACCACACCGAGACAACCAACTCCAAAATAAAAGCCAAATAATGCAACAGTTTTTGTTGGTCCAAATTTTCATGGTTTATTAATGCAAATGACATGTTACAAAATGCAGGGTGTGACAGGCAAGGACCGATCTCTCTCGCCAGGAAGCGAAGCACTAGACGGCTGGGTCATGTACTTCGACGGCGCTTTCGCACGCCAGGGCGCGGGGGCTGGCATCGTGCTCATCTCGCCCACCCAAGACAAGCTCTACTACGCCGTGCAGCTCTGCTTCTAGCAGGGCGAGAAGGTCTCCAACAACATCGCAGAATACGGAGGATTGACCACCGGCCTCAAGGCTGCGGCGGCCTTGGGGGTGAAGCGCCTCACCATCAAGGTGTTGGAGATATGCCCTAGAGGCAATCATGTATGATGATATTTCCTATGTGTTCATGAATAAATATGGTCCTTGGACATTATCAATGATGTGTATCAACAAGTACGTGACTTGTTTGTAGGACTATGCATTGTATGATGACTGTTCTAAAAGGTCCCTAGTCAAAAGGGTTGTGTGGACGCGCAACCGACTAGACTAGCATATGACACGGTCGATGGCTTGGTCTCACTAGCCATGGAGCATTGGATGCAAACTGGATAATATGGACTTGGAAGGATCTGGTCGGATTCGACGTAGTCGGATCCGAGTCGAGATAAGGTCCGAGTCGGACAGACCCAACTATGAGACGCAGCGATATGTCATCTGTGAGTCTCTAGTACGACATACGCTCTATGTCCTAAGACTTGAGATGGCACATGTACTCGGCATGGTGACAGACCTGCCATGGGCTGACCAAACGCTACTCCGTGACTAGGTAGTTACAAAGGTAGGTTTCGGGCTTGTCCAAACCCATGCTGCGAGACATGGTCGAGCAAGATGGGATTTGCCCCTCCGACCAGGAGAGATATACTATGAGCCCCTCGTGTGATCCGACCAGGATAAGTATGGCCATGCGACAAGGATTATGGGATAATCTGGTTTGTGGTCGGCATCAGGCCCCTCGTGTGATCCGACCAGGATAAGCATGGCCATGCGACAAGGATTATGGGATAATCTGGTTTGTGGTCGGCATCACTGGAACGATAAAGAGGCCGGGCTAGCACAAGGATAACAATCACGCCTTGAGCCCGAAAACATATATCGTGTGGCAAAGGGAATAGAAGTGTGACATGTTGTACAGGTTCGCCTAACCAGCTTCATAGTCTGCTTGGTGTTCGGCATGCCTTGCTAGAGGCCGCTACCAACCGTGCAGTTCGGTGGTGATCCTTACTGCGACTAAGCCGGCTTGAACCTAAGGGGTCGCGCGCTTAAGGGAAGGAACCTACGAGGTCGGATCCGAGGACACTGGTCGGATGTGATCCGAGTTGTTTTTGGATTGTGGCTGAGTAGACTTGTGGGCTTTAGGATCTGTGCGAGGCCTAGGAGTTGAGCCCGCGACAGATGCTTATATATAGTGGAGGTGCGGCACACTCATGCGGTTGATCGCTTCGGCGCTATATCTAGGGTTTGCATGTGTTGCGAATAGACACCTCTACTCGCCGCCGGTTGTGTGATCGAACCTAGCAGTCCGCCGCACGACGTTCCTCCTGCATGCGCGGATACCGTTAGAGGCAGTGCACTTGCGCCATTCCGGCGAACCTGTACGAGGGATCCGACGACCGGTTGTTCGAGGGAGATCGGATGAGGAGGAGACGATCCACGCGGATGCGCTGCCCCAACTCTTCTTCCGCCGCACGACACTGCGCGTCTAGTGGTAACGATCTGTGATCCATCTCCCATAGCATGTTCTTGGTTGTTCTGCGCGTAGGGAAATTTTAATTTGCAGTCGACGCACCCTACCTAGAACCCAACAGTGGTATCAGAGCCTCTGCTATAGGATTTCGATTCAGTTCGTATGCATATTAGATATATGGAGGCGGAGATGAGATTTGTTGTCGTTGATGAGTTCGGTTGTGTGCACGGTTGATGAGATCAACTGCACATGTGGATCGATGTGGCTATGTTTTCTGATGATCGGAGTCGATGAGGTCGTGACACAACCTACCCCTACCGGTTGGTATCCGCCATCGGGGTTAATTGTAACATCCCAAATTTTCAATTTGGAATGTTATACATTAGGTCATCATGCATATCATATTTTCTCGCATTTCTCCGATCCTAGAAAATTTCATGCAACTCAAGGACCCTCGGAGAGAGTTGGAAGTTTCATTATTTTCATATTCGGGATTTCTCAAATTATGAAAATATAGGATCATTGGATTTATTTAATTATCTTCATAATGTTTTTCCGATAAAAATTAAGAGAGGGAATAATATGACTTTCCCAACATTTAGGAAAAATGAAGATTTTATAAATAAATCAAATATTGGTTTTGAAAGTTTATTTGCTTTAGGCAAAAAATGAGCATTTTAAAAATATGCATATTTGCCCGCTTTTAAAGTTCATTTTGTTCGACTCATTTTTAGGAGTCGGGGAAAATTTATTTTATTAAATCTGGAGTCCGTTTGGTTTGATTTTTATTTCGTTTAGTTTTGTTTAAAAAAATGCGCGCCCCTTGGGGCTAAGGGCCCACTGCCCAACCGCCGCCGCCCGGCCCAGCCCCTCCTCCCCTCACATACTTCGCCCAGGAGACCGCCCGCCGCCGCCTCCGAGTCCGGCTCGGACCCGCCCGCCGCCGCCCGCCGGTGCCCCCTCCCAAGGCACGGAGCACCCCCCTATTTATACCGCCCCTCTCTCACCCCGAGCCCCAACCGCCACCCGCCTCAAGGCCGCCGCCGCCGTCGTCGCCGCCTTGCGCCTCCCGACCCGCCACCCGCGAACCCGCCGCCACCCGGAGCCCGAGCCCACGGCGACTCGCGGAGGTAGCCGCCACCACCCCCACCGATCCGTTTTCTTTAAAACCGATCCGGTTTCGTTCGTTGCTTCGGTTTAAAAAAACCCTAGATGGTTTTTATTTTTTGGTTTTGTTATTTAGTGAACGTTCACCGACCCATTCGTTTCAATGAACGTGTTCGTCGGATTAGTTCTGTTAACGAACGTCCGCTGTTTAATCTGTTCGTCGTTTTTTCTTTTAATCGGATTTAATCCGTTATTTTCTGATTTCGATTTCCGATTCAATTTTCAAATCTGTTTATTTTCTCGCTCGTTTATCGGAATCAGTGATTCAAGCGCTGGAGTTTCGTTCTGAAACCGCCGTTCGACTAACCTACTTAAACAAGGTTTTGCTACTGTAAAATTTTGACCTAGTTTCATATTGCTAAAACCGAGTCATTCTCTCTCGATTTTCGACTTTCGATGTTTTATTTGGTTTGATTCTTTTGTAACCAGGGTTCTTAAGTTGAACTCTCTGTTAGATCTTTTATTCGAGATTTCCTGTGCATTAGTTGAGTACTTATTGTATGCTTGTTGTTTGTCTGCGTTAGATCACCCGAGTGCGCCGCTTGTTACTTGAATCTCTAGGTCTCATGGATCATCAAGAAGGCAAGTAACACTTGATCATACCTTTTCTATTACCCAGTTTTTATTGCATTAGATCAAACCCTCAAACACTTGCATGTTTAGGATCTAATTAAATTGTGGGATTGGGAAGTAGACTGAGGTAGTACCTATTACTGTTTACTTATGAAACCTTGGGAGTTACTTCTCGTTTGCTTATTATGCCATGCTATGCTAGTAGACGTGGATTGGGTGAGTGAATATCCATGACAGATGTGAGATTGTTAATTAATGGTTTATCTAAGGTGGCAACCTAAACACACATCTGGGTGGATTGAGGCACTGGTTTCTATCGAGACTTGCTCAGATTTCTTCGGACCGCCACCCGTGCTCTAAGGGATCATAAGATTATTCAAACTGAAACTTCCGTGTGCAGCCACAAGCCAATTATGGGCTCTGGCGTAGTTGACTAAGTTGTGCAAACTCTTACGGGTAGGCTAGCTGATGTAGGGGATGTAGGTTGGTACGGTCTACCCACATGTAAGGTGCTAGCGCTTCTGAAAGACTATGTCTCGGTCATCCGCTTCTCAAACACCATGTAGTCACGAGAACCAAGCGGAGGCGATCGAGTCTTGTGGGGAAAAGTGCTAAACCTCTGCAGAGTGTATAAACTAATCATGATTAGCCGTGTCCCGGTTATGGACGTTTTGAGTATCTGGTAATTGAATATCATGTGAATCTCAACATGTTACTTCTAATAAATGTTATTGGGTTTTGATGAGTACTTTTAATTGGGATTGAGGATGTTGTCAACCATTCTCAATGTTTAACAACCACCATGATAGTTAAAAAAATTATTCCTTTGTTGTAGGGAAAACTAGCTTTATGCAAAAATGTAACGTAGAGCCTTACCACCAGCCATATATGCATGTAGTATAGGCTTATTTCCTTCATTGCTCTATATGTTTTACATTGCCAAGATATTCCATGTGTTGACCCGTTTTGGCTGCAACTTTCACGTTATGCACTTTTCGAACGACAGTAAGGTGTTAGGTCGTGGTTCTATACTCGATGATGCCGATGGAGTTGATGGACTCACTTATCTTCCAAGCCTTCCGCTGTTATTATTAGATGGCCTTAAGCCATATTATTGTTATAAGTTCCCTTGTGGACAACGATGTAATAAGTGTGTGATTGCTACTCGCTATAAATCCTTCAAGCTTGTGTGGTGTCAAGCATTCTTGATCCGGGGATGACACGAGCACGAGACTTGATCCATTCGGTCTGGTCGCTCTGAGATGGTATCAGAGAACACGTTGACTGTAGGACACGACCACTAAGTTAAAGCCATAGATCACTACTCTCTTCCCATTTTCTAACTCCTCCTCTTTTCTACTCTTAGGATGACGGACGCGAAGATCAAGTACACCCAACCAGATGAAGGCACACCTTTTGGATTTCACTTGAAGGAAATCACCAAGTACTGAACATTGGACTACCCACTTCACGGAACTTTCAACGCCACTCTGCTCAAGAGGAGCTGGAAGATTCAAGCTCACGTTCCAGAAGGACATTCGCCCCAATCACCAAGCCTATAGATAGTGTTTTCGATTGCACCAACTTGGAGTCCAGGAAAGAGCATGGTAGCTCACATCACCATGGGACGCATTGGAGAAGTTTATCAAGAAGACCTCAAGGACACTATCTACCAGATTTATGGACGCCGAGATGACAAATGGGACATAGTCAGCACCAAGAAGGATAGATCCATTGCAGCTTTCATCCAGGAGTTAAACCAGCACATTCGACGCCAGGAGAACCAGATGTGCAATGATATGTTGGAGTTGCAGAACGCAAAGGGAAGGATCATCGAACTTGAAGAAGAACTAAAGACTACCCGCAAGGACTACATGGACGAGATCGTAGCTCTAGCAAGACACAATAACGATCTTAAGTACGAGATCGAGGAACTCAAGAAGAAGTTGGCGCTCAGGAATGAAGACCAGTATGTCGGTTGCCCAAGCGACTACATCAACATCGACGACACCGAATCGGATCCAAGTGAACCCGACTTTGAAGACGAAGTCGAGCGGACATCATGGAGTCTTCCACGGTTCAAATTAGTAGAAGTCCCCCACATATTAGTAGTATTCCCCCCATGTAAACATTTTAGTACACGCACTTTTGCGATAGTTAGATCGTTGTAAGCCCTTGTTTGATTGAATGAAGTGATTTTGTGTGCATTTGCTCATGTGCATTTGGGTAGTGATTCCCTTAGACCTCATTCTATTCTTAAATTCTCGCCTTTTCTAAACCCATCGATGCCTCCGAGACGCGACCCGGGTTTGTTTTCCCGCCAGAGATCACCCAATTGATTCAGCAGCGAATACCTGATTCAAACATTGGTGCGTAACCGTGGCAACAACAACAACAACCCACCACCACCACCACCACCGCGGATCACCGACTCGTTTTCTTAGACTGAATCCGCGGTGTATTCCAAAGAGCACCGAGCCGATTGTGGCGGATGATTGGCTCCGCAAGATAGGAAGGAGTTGACCACTGCAGGATGCACAGATGGTGAAAGAGTGAAGTTTGCAGACATCAGCTTGAAGGACCCGCGAAGATGGTGGGAGAATTTTACACCACTTACCCGATAGACACCGCCACATGGGATCGGTTTGACAAGCTTTCCGACTGCCCATGTTTCAAAGGAGCTATGGCCATGAAGAAGCGTGAGTTTCGCAACTTACGCCAAGGAGGAAGGATTGTTGGCGGTATGTGGATGATTTTAGTAAGTTAGCACGTTATGCCCCGGATGACGCGTTGCTACAGATGCAGCTAAACAGAGAAGTTTCTAGAAGGACTGAATGATGAGTTCAAGATGCCGTTGATGGTAGCAAGTTTCAACAACTACCAGGAGTTGGTAGACCGAGCCCTCATGATTGAAGGAAAGCAGCGCAATTGAGAACTGCAAGCGGAAGTATGGGCAAGGAAGTATAACTCGAGCCCAGCAGAAGCCTCGTTATACCCCTAAATCAGAATTCAGTTTCAGATACCCATGGAGGAGGTAATTCGCATAACCATAATGGCACCAAGAATGGGAACGGGAATGGAGGAAGCAATGGACAGAACCGCACCAACCCGTCAACACCATCCAAAGTAGACCTGAGTCACATCACTTGCTTTAAGTGCCGCAAGACTGGGCATTATGCCAATGATTGTCCGTAAGGCGAAATGGAAATGGCAATGGAAGCTCTGGAAAGAAGCCCAACCCTTTCAACAGGGGACAGGTGAACCACATTGATGTGGAGGAGGTTGAAGATCAGCCCGATGCAGTAATCGGTAAGTTTTTGGTTAAGTCATTTACTGCAGTTGTTCTTTTCGATACTGGTGCATCGCATTCATACATATCAAGGGGAGTTGTGGATAAGTACAAATTACCGACCCAAGCCCTTAGGTCACCCATGCTAGTAACCTCACCCGGAGCAGAGTACATGGCTAGTAAATGGTGTGATCGATCGCCATTAAGGATTGGACACTATGTTTTCCCTCGGACCTAATAGTTCTGGAATCCCAAGGATTGGATGTGATATTAGGAATGGATTGGTTATCAAAGTATGGAGGGAACATAGATTGCACCACAAAGTCAATTTTGCTCACCACCCTAGAGGGAAGAAGGATCAAGTATGTATCACGGCACGAGCCGAGGAGAGCGCAAGTAAATTGCTTATCAGGAGTGGTGCAGGAAGAAGTACCAGTGGTGAAGGATTTTCCTGATGTATTTCCGGAAGAATTGCCAGGAATGCCACCGGATAGAGACATTGAGTTTTTGATCGAGCTGTTGCGAGAACAGGCCCGATATCGAAGCGACCGTCTGTGATGCCCGCACGGGATCTAGCGGAAATCAAGAAGCGATTAAGGAACTATTGGATAAAGGTTTTATTCGCCCAAGTTCTTCACCTTGGGGATCACCCGTATTGTTAGTGGAGAAGAAGGATGGATCGTTAAGAATGGTTGTTGATTATCGTGGATTGAATGAAGTAACAATCAAGAACAAGTACCCACTACCAATGATAAATGATCTGTTTGATCGCTTACAAGGAGCTAAGGTGTTTTCCAAGATCGATTTGCGATCAGGGTACCATTAGTTGAAGATTCGAGAGCAGGACATACCTAAGACAACGTTTACCACGAGATATGGACTGTATGAGTATACCGTTATGTCATTTGGACTGACTAACGCACCAGCCTATTTCATGAACCTGATGAACAAAGTGTTTATGGAGTTTTTGAATAAGTTCGTCGTGGTGTTCATTGATGACATTTTGATTTTCTCGAAGGATGAAGAGGAACATAAGGAACATTTGAGATTGGTTTTGGAGAAATTGAGGGAACACCAGTTGTATGCCAAGTTCAGCAAATGTGAGTTTTGGCTAAAGGAAGTTAGATTTCTCGGACATGTTATATCCGGAGAAGGAATAGCAGTTGACCCCACAAAGGTTGAGACCGTAACCAAATGGGAAGCACCAACGACCGTTGGAGAGATTCGGAGTTTCCTTGGACTCGCAGGATACTACCGAAGATTCATTGAGAATTTCTCAAGGATTGCCAAGCCTATGACTGAATTGTTGAAGAAGGATAACAAATTCATATGGACCGAGGACTGTGAGGCAAGTTTTCAGAATTGAAGAAAAGATTGGTTACCTCACCAGTTTTAATATTGCGGATCGGACCAAGGATTATGAGGTGTATTATGGCGCTTCACGCCGAGGACTTGGAGCAGTGCTTATGCAGGAAGGAAGAGTTGTTTCAGATGCTTCACGACAACTTAAGCCCCATGAGTTGAATTATGCCACCCATGATTTGGAGTTAGCAGCCGTTGTGCATGCCTTAAAGACATGGAGACATTTTCTCATTGGAAATCATTGTGAAGTATATACGGATCACAAGAGTTTGAAGTACATCTTCACACGAAGAATTGAATCTCGAGACAAAGGAGATGGTTAGAGCTTATCAAGGATTATGATATGAGATTGCATTATCACCGGAAAGGCTAATGTCGAAGCGACGCATTGAGCCGTAAGAGCCACGTCAATACCCTAATGATGGGAGGGATACCCAATGAGTTAGCCGAGGACCTTCGAGAGCTATGTTTGGAAATAGTTCCGAGAGGCTATGTAGCAGCATTGGAGATTCATCAACACCGATGGACAAAATCGAGAAAAGCCCAAAAGGCAGGTAAGGAAGTTGCCTCTATAAAGGAGAAAATGAGCAAAGGAAAAGCTAAAGGATTTCGTGAGGATGAGCACGATACCCTATGGTTTGAGGACCGTGTTTATGTGCCCAATAACCCGAGATCGGAAGTTGATTTTACAAGAAGCTCATGATTCACCTATTCGATTCACCCAGAAATACCAAGATGTATTTGGATTTGAAGAATACTTTCGGTGGACCGGAATGAAGAAGGATATTGCGGAGTATGTAGCAGCTTTGCGATGTATGTCGAAAGTAAAGGCGAGCATCGAAGCCAGCAGGATTGTTACAACCATTGCCGATACCGAATGGAAGTGGGATAAACTAGGCATGGATTTCATCACAGGTTTGCCAAAGACCCGTTCAGGATATGACTCGATTTGGGTTGTAGTCGATCGCTTGACGAAGGTAGCTCATTTTATTCCATCAAGACTACCTATAGCAGTGCTAAGTTGGCAAAGATATACATGACCAGAATTGTGTGTTTACACGGAGTTCGAGGAGCATCGATCGGATAGAGGAACCCAAGTTACCTCAAAATTTTGGAACCAGTTACACGAAACATTGGGAACCAGACTGAATTGATACATGCTTTCCACCCACGCACCGATGGATGAATCGAGAGGGTCAATCAGATTTTGGAGGATATGCTTTGAGAGCTTGTGCACTAGATTATGGATCTAGTTGGGATGATAATTTGTCAGATGCAGAATTTTCTTACAACAACAGCTTACCAAACCAGCCTAAGGATGGCACCTTCGAGGCTCAGTATGGAAGAAGATGTAGGACACCGTTGTCATGGGACTAAACCGAGATCGCCGCTTGTTTGGACCAGATTTGATTAAGGAGTCTCGAGCGAAGGTTAAACGATACGGATAGGCTCAAGGTAGCCCAGTCCGCATAAAAGAGCTATGCCGATTCAAAGCGCAAGCGATTGAGTACGAAGTTGGAGACAGAGTATATCTTAGAGTATCCCCGCTTGAGGAGTTAAGCGTTTTGGAGTTAAAGGAAAGTTAGCACCACGCTTCGTTGGACCGTATAAGATTTTGCAACGCATGGGAGAAGTTGCTTATAAGCTGGAATTGCGGAAGGACTGTCAGAGTTCATGATGTATTCCATGTTTCTCGCTTGAAGAAATGTCACCCGAGATAGCAGAGATACCGTTAAGAGACACAAGCCACCGGAAGCAATTCAGTTGAAGGATGATTTAACATATGAGGAAAAACCGTTAAGATTCTCGATTATGCTAGCAGAGTTACTCGCAGACAAAGTTATCAAGTTTTGCAAGGTTCAAGGAGCCACCACATCAAGATGAAGCCACACAGGAAAGAGAGGAAGTTTTGCTCAAGGACCACCTCACCTATTTTCTAGCCAACCCGAATCTCGAGGGAGATTCCTCTTAAGGGGTAGGTTTGTAACATCCCAAATTTTCAATTTGGAATGTTATACATTAGGTCATCATGCATATCATATTTTCTCGCATTTCTCCGATCCTAGAAAATTTCACGCAACTCAAGGACCCTCCGAGAGAGTTGGAAGTTTCATTATTTTCATATTCGGGATTTCTCAAATTATGAAAATATAGGATCATTGGATTTATTTAATTATCTTCATAATGTTTTTCCGATAAAAATTAAGAGAGGGAATAATATGACTTTCCCAACATTTAGGAAAAATGAAGATTTTATAAATAAATCAAATATTGGTTTTTGAAAGTTTATTTGCTTTAGGCAAAAAAATGAGCATTTTAAAAATATGCATATTTGCCCGCTTTTAAAGTTCATTTTGTTCGACTCATTTTTAGGAGTCGGGAAAATTTATTTTATTAAATTTGGAGTCCGTTTGGTTTGATTTTTATTTCGTTTAGTTTTGTTTCAAAAAAAAACGCTGCCCTTTGGGCACTGGGCCAAGGGCCCACTGCCCAACCGCCCGCCCCCACCGCCCTCCTCCTCCTCGCTACCTGGAGGAGACCGCGCCGCCACCACCGCCGAGTCCGGCTCGGACCCGCCGCCCGCCGCTGCCGTGCTTCCCCTCCCAAGGCACGGAGCACCCCCTCCTATTTATACCGCCCCCCTCTCCTCACCCCGAGCCCCAACCGCCGCCACCCCGCCTCAAGGCCGCCGACGCCGCCCGTCGCTCGACCCCGCGGGACCCGCCACCCCACGGAGCCCCGAGCCCACTGGCGACTCGGAGGTGGCCGCCGCCACCACCCCCACCGATCCGGTTTTTCTTTAAAAACCGATCCGGTTTTTCGTTCGTTGCTCGGTTTTTTAAAAAAAACCCTAGATGGTTTTTATTTTTTTTTTGGTTTTGTTATTTAGTGAACGTTCACCGACCCGTTCGTTTCAATGAACGTGTTCGTCGGATTAGTTCTGTTAACGAACGTCCGCTGTTTAATCTGTTCATCGTTTTTTCTTTTAATCGGATTTAATCCATTATTTTCTGATTTCAATTTCCGATTGGATTTTCAAATCTGTTTATTTTCTCGCTCGTTTATCGGAATCAGGTGATTCAAGCGCCTGGAGTTTCGTTACGAAACCGCCGTTCCGACTAACCTACTTAAACAAGGTTTTGCTACTGTAAAATTTTGACCTAGTTTCAAATTGCTAAAACCGAGTCATTCTCTCTCGATTTTCGACTTTCGATGTTTTATTTGGTTTGATTCTTTTGTAACCAGGGTTCTTAAGTTGAACTCTCTGTTAGATCTTTTATTCGAGATTTCCTGTGCATTAGTTGAGTACTTATTGTATGCTTGTTGTTTGTCTGCGTTAGATCACCGGAGTCGCCGCTTGTTACTTAGAATCTCTAGGTCTCGCGGATCATCACCAAGCAAGTAACACTTGATCATACCTTTTCTACTACCCAGTTTTATTGCATTAGATCAAACCTCAAACACTTGCATGTTTAGGATCTAATTAAATTGTGGGATTGGGAAGTAGACCGAGGTAGTACCTATTACTGCTTACTTATGAAACCTTGGGAGTTACTTCTCGCTTGCTTATTATGCCATGCTATGCTAGTAGACGTGGATTGGGTGAGTGAATATCCATGATGATGTGAGATTGTTAATTAATGGTTTATCTAAGGTGGCAACCTAAACACACATCCGGGTGGATTGAGGCACCTGGTTTCTATCAGACTTTCTCAGTATTTCTTTGGACCGCCACCTGTGCTCTAAGGGATCATAAGATTATTCAAACTGAAACTTCCGTGTGCAGCCACAAGCCAATTATGGGCTCTGGCGTAGTTGACTAAGTTGTGCGAACTCTTACGGGTAGGCTAGCTGATGTAGGGGATGTAGGTTGGTACGTTCTACCCACATGTAAGGTGCTAGCGCTTCTGAAAGACTATGTCTCGGTCATCCGTTTCTCAAACACCATGTAGTGCGAGAACCAAGCGGAGGCGATCGAGTCTTGTGGGGAAAAGTGCGCAAACCTCTGCAGAGTGTATAAACTAATCATGATTAGCCGTGTCCCCGGTTATGGACGTTTTGAGTATCTGGTAATTGAATATCATGTGAATCTCAACATGTTACTTCTAATAAATGTTATTGGGTTTTGATGAGTACTTTTAATTGGGATTGAGGATGCTGTCAACCATTCTCAATGTTTAACAACCACCATGATAGTTAAATAAAATTATTCCTTTGTTGTAGGGAAAAACTAGCTTTATGCAAAATGTAACCAGAGAGCCTTACCACCAGCCATATATGCATGTAGCATAGGCTTATTTCCTTCATTGCTCTCTATGTGTTACATTGCCAAGATATTCCATGTGTTGACCCGTTTTGGGCTGCAACTTTCACGTTGCGCACTTTTCGAACGACAGTAAGGTGTTAGGTCGTGGTTCTATACTCGGTGATGCCGATGGAGTTGTTGGACTCACTTATCTTCCAAGCCTTCCGCTGTTATTATTAGATGGCCTTAAGCCATATTATTGTTATAAGTTCCCTTGTGGACAACGATGTAATAAGTGTGTGATTGCTACTCGCTATAAATCCTTCAATCTTGTGTGGTGTCGGATTATCGATCCGTGGATGACACTGAGCACAGAGACTTGATCCATTCGGGTCTGGTCGCTACATTAATAGTGCAACATAAATCCGAATCAAACTCGCGATGATCGATAATATCGATCAGATCGGAAAATTCGGCATGATCGGAGTTCAGATGTGATCTGTGATTTCCGAAACGTCGCACCGCCGCACTGCACCAGGGTGCTGCCCTTCAACCCCGCCGCTAACCGCTAAGCGGGACCACCGTGTGCGTAGCGCCTTGTATTTCGTACACGGTCACTCAAACCGGTAGAATGCGATTCTATGCGTAACTTTGTTTTGCAGGTTTGATGTGAATAGTATGGCTCATGTGTATGTAATGCATGTGTGTAATTTATACATGGCCTGTGTGTCATGTTTGTCAGCCGGCAGGAGCCAAAGTGATGTCATCATATTGTATAACGACCTGCGTGTCGACTTGTGACTCTATGTAAAATTAATTACTAGTTGTAGTAGTTGGATAATAGAGATCAGGTTGGCGGCTTGGCGTCCTGGCGTGACAAACAAGATGGAGTTTCTAGATGATCATCGGAGTTGGAGTCGACCTGGAAGAACATCCATGAAGGAGCCATACTATTTCACAATATGTGTTTATTTGTGATTGTTAGGCTTCTCTGTTTCTATGCATGTTAGAATGGTAGAAAGATCCCTCGTTAATATTAAGTGAATTTCCATCCCCGATGTTGCACCTTCACACGTCAAGTACGTCTAGTAGTGGGCCCATAAAATTGGGGTGCTGCTAGGTGTCCTTGAACTGAAGGGTTCGTGTCGTACACGGACATGCACTGCATCAGGTTCAAAACGGTTTTGGTCCTTGTGGCAAAGAAGGTTGGGGGCCGGGGTATGAGATACCTTCCCGACCGACAGGAGCCGTATAGAGATACGATTAGCAAGGAGTTTCTTACCGGATAGGCATGTTGTCTAGCAGTGATGCTAAAGCTCACTAGTCGCATGTGCTAGTCAGATCCTGAATCACTGAGAGTTTGCGGAGGGATGCCAGCTTCAGTGGGAGTATTTTTGTTTAGGCTTGAATTACTCTACATAAACACATTGCTTAGTGATTGCATATTTTCTGTTGTAGATCAATGGCACCACTTGCTCAACCCAACTTTGCATTGAAATCAATTCCAGAAAAGGATAAACTGAATGGAACAAACTTTACCACCTAGTATAGAAATCTGAGAATTGTTCTCAAGCATGATAAAAAGGAACATGTTCTAGAGGATCCACTTCTAGAGGAACCTGCCGATAATGCTAATGCCACAACTAAGAATACCTACCAGAAACTCGTTGATGAATCAGCGGAGATCAGTTGTCTGATGCTGGCTTGTATGGAGCCCGATTTGCAACAACATTTTGAAAATGTTGAGGCTTACGAAATGATCGAGAGTCTCAAGAGCATGTTTCAGACACATGCTAGGACCGAAAGGTTCAACATCTGGTGATCCTTGATGGATTGAAAGCTGAAGGAAGGTGATCCACTGAGCCCACATGTGATCAAGATGATCGGATATGTGCAAGCTTTGGATCGGTTGGGCTTCTCGCTCTTGGATGAGCTGGCTACTGATGCAGTTTTGGGTTCTCTTCCGCCCATCTATGGGACGTTCATCTCGAACTATCATATGCATGGCATGGATAAGAAGCTCACTGAATTGCATGGGATGCTCAAAGTGGCAGAGCGGGGTATTAAGAAAGGCACGCATCAAGTGTTGATGGTGCAGAAATCGGCTAAGTTCAAGAAGAGTTGGTCCAAGAAAAAGGCTAAGGCAAAGGGCACGGAGACAAGTCTGGACCGGACTCGAAGACCATTTGCTCTCATTGCAAGGAGACCGGTCACTGGAAGAGGAACTGTAGCAAGTGGCTGATACGTCTCCGTCGTATCTATAATTTTTGATTGTTCCATGCCAATATTCTACAACTTCCATATACTTTTTGGCAACTTTTTGTACTATTTTTGGGACTAACATATTGATCCGATTGCCCAAAGCAGTTCCATCGCTCATTGCATGTTTTGGTTTCGCAGAATATGCAGATCAAATGGAGTCCAAATGGGATAAAAACGGACGGAGATACTTTTCGGAATATTTGGAAAATATGGAGGAAAAATCAATGCGAACTAGTGTCCGAGGTGGGCACGAGGTAGGGGGCGCGCTCCTGACCCTCGTGACCCACCTGTAAGGCGGTTGATGCTCTTATTTTGCCGCAATAAAGCTAATTTTCGGGAAAAGTTCACGGCGAAGGTTTCAGGCCAATCGGAGTTACGGATCTCCATATATACACGAAACGGTGAAACAGAGCCGTAATGTAACGCAGTAAACAGAGAGATAGATCCAATCTCGGAGGGCTCTCGCCCTCCCAAGCCATGGGAGCCAAGGACCGAGGGGAAACCCTTCTCCCATCTAGGAGGAGGTCAAGGAAGAAGAAGAAGAAGGGGCCTCTATCCCCTTGCTTCCGGTGGCGTCGGAGCGCTGCCGGGGGCCATCATCATCACCACAATCTTCACCAACACCACCGTCATCTTCACCAACATCTCCATCACCTTCCCCCCTCTATCTACAGCGGTCCACTCTCCCGCAAACCGCTGTACCCTCTACTTGAACATGGTGCTTTATGCTTCATATTATTTTCCAATGATGTGTTGCCATCCTATGATGTCTGAGTATATTTTCGTTGTCCTATCAGTGATTGATGAATTGCTGTGATTGGTTTGAGTTGCATGTTTTATTATTGGTGCTGTCCTATTGTGCCCTCCGTGTCACGCAAGCGTGAGGGATTCCCGCTGTAGGGTTTGCAATATGTTTACGATTTGCTTATGGTGGGTGGCATGAGTGATAGAAGCACATACCCGAGTAAGTAGGTTGTTTGCGTATGGGATAAAGGGGACTTGATACTTTAATGCTATGGTTGGGTTTTACCTCAATGAATCTTTAGTAGTTGCGGATGCTTGCTAGAGTTCCAATCATAAGTGCATATGATCCAAGTAGAGAAAGTATGTTAGCTTATGCCTCTCCCTCAAATAGAATTGCAATAGTGATTACCGGTCTAGTAACATAGTCAATTACCTAGGGACAATTCCACAACTCCTACCACCACTTTTCCATACTCACCATATTTACTTTAGTTGTGTTTTTATCCAAGCAGCCCCTAGTTTATGTTTACGCTCTCTTTATTTTCTTGCTATCCTTTCCGAAAACACCTACAAAGTACTTCTAGTTTCATACTTGTTCTAGGTAAAGCGAATGTCAAGCGTGCGTAGAGTTGTATCGGTGGTCGGTAGAACTTGAGGGAATATTTGTTCTACCTTTAGCTCCTCGTTGGGTTTGACACTCTTACTTATCGAAAGAGGATACAATTGATTCCCTGTACTTGTGGGTTATCAATGGCTTGCAGAGCATGACATGAAGGCCGGGAATGCTGCTTCAAGCAAAGGTACACTTGTTGCATATGTTATAGACATTTACCTTGCTGACATACCTAGTAGCTCTTGGGTATTTGATACCGGATCGGTTGTTCATATTTGCAACTCGATGCAGGGGCTGGTAAGAACTAGGCGTGTGGCACAAGGGAAGATTGACATCAGAGTCGGCAACAAAGCAAGAGTTGTTGCGTTAGAGGTCGGCACGATGCAGCTCCAGCTTCCTTCTGGATTTATTTTGGAATTGAATAATTCTTATTACATTCCTGCACTTAGTCGAAACATTATTTCTGCCTCATGTTTGATGAGTCAGGGTTATGAATTCCATTTAAAGGACAATGGTTGTTCGTTTTATTTGAATGGTATGTTCCACGGCTATGCACCCATTGTTGATGGGTTATTTACATTGAATCTGGAACAGGAGCCGGTCTATAACGTGAATGTCAAGAGGCATAAGCCTAATGAGATAAATCCAACATACTTCTGGCATTGCCGGCTTGGACACATTAGTCTGAAACGCATGAAGAAGCTCCATGATGATGGGCTCCTAACTTCGTCCGACTTTGGTTCGTTCGAAACATGTGAATCATGCTTGCTCGGCAAGATGACTAAGTCTCCTTTCGCAAAGAGTTATGATAAGGTGTCCAAGCTGTTGGAGCTTATACACAGTGATGTGTGTGGTCCAATGAGTACAACCGCCAGAGGTGGCTATCAGTACTTCGTGACTTTTACCGACGACTTGAGTAGATATGGATATATCTATTTGATGAGACACAAGTCGGAAACTTTTGAAAAGTTCATAGAGTTTCAGAGTGAGGTTGAGAATCAGCTCGGCAAGACTACAAAGCTTCTACGATCTGATCGTGGAGGTGAGTACATGAGCCAGGAGTTTGATGATCATCTGAAAAGCCGAGGTATAGTACCTCAGCTCACACCTCCGGGTACGCCACAAAGAAACAGCGTGTCGAACGGAGGAATAGGACCTTGTTGGACAGGGTTCAGTCTATGATGAGCAAATCAGATTTACCCTTGTCATTCTGGGGATACGCTCTAGAAACTGCAACTTTCACACTTAATAGGGTACCATCAAAATCCGTAGACAAGACACCACATGATATGTGGATCGGGAAGAGTCCCAGTTTGTCTTTTCTAAAGATTTGGGGTTGTGAAGCATTTGTCAAGAGACTTATGTCAGACAAGCTTACACCCAAGTCGGATAAACGCATATTCGTGGGATATCCGAGAGAAACCTTGGGATATAGCTTCTACAACCGGGAAGAGAACAATGTGTTTGTTGCTCGGAACGGGGTTTTCCTTGAGAAAGAGTTTCTCAGTCGGGAGGCCAGTGGGAGGACGGTCCGACTCGAAGAAATTCAAGTACCACTCGGGGACGGCTCAGCTGGTGATGAGATCATACTGGAGTCAGTCAGGGAACCCGTAGTGGAAGCGGCACCGGAACCACGGAGACCGAAGAGATTGCGCAGAGTGCGTGATGTATTGTTGCTAGAAAGCGACGAGCCGGCTACATATGAGGAAGTGATGGTGATCCCAGATTCCGAGGCATGGCTAGAGGCCATGAGATCCGAGTTAAAGTCCATGGATGAGAATCAAGTCTGGGACTTGGTCGATCCGCCGCCTGGCGTAATAGCCATTGGTTGCAAATGGGTCTTTAAGAAGAATACCGATGTGGATGGAAATGTTCAGATCCACAAAGCTCGGCTTGTCGCTAAGGGTTATGGACAAGTTCAAGGAGATGACTACGACGAGACTTACTCGCCGGTAGCAATGCTGAAATCGGTGAGGATCGTACTAGCTATAGCTACATATTTCAATTATGAGATATGGCAAATGGATGTCAAGACGCCTTTCCTTCACGGAAATTTAACCGGGGACGTGTAGATGATACAGCCCGAGGGTTTTGTCGATCCGACTAGCACTAGTAAGGTATGCAAGCTCAAGAGATCCATTTATGGGTTGAGGCAAGCATCTCGGAGCTGGAACATTCGTTTTGATGAGGTCGTCACTGGTCTCGGTTTCATCAAAAGCAAAGAGGACTCTTGTTTATACAAGAAGTTAAGTGGGAGCTCGATAGTGTTTTTGATCTTGTATGTGGATGACATACTACTGATCGGAAATGATGTTTTGATGCTGAACTTGGTCAAGGAGTCATTGAATGGCAAGTTTTCGATGAAGGACCTTGGTGAGGCAATGTACATTTTAGGCATTAAGATCTATAGAGATAGATCGAGGAGGCTGCTCTGTTTAATCCAGGGCACGTACATAGATAAAGTGTTGAAGCGGTTCAACATGAGTGAGGCGAAGAAAGGGTACTTGCCACTCTCACATGGTATAAGGCTAAGCGAGACTCAGAGTCCTTCGACATCTGATGAGCGAAGCAGGATGAGTAGGATTCCGTATGCCTCAGCAATCGGATCCATCATGTATGCCATGATATGTACAAGGCCAGATGTTGCTTTTGCAATAAGCCTAACAAGTAGCTACTAAGCCAACCTGTGAGAGTCATTTGGGCAGCGGTAAAGACTATTTTGAAGTACGAAAAGGACTAAAGAGATGTTCCTAGTTTATGGAGGTGAGGAAGAGCTCGTCGTAAGGGGTTACGTCGATGATAGTTTCCAAACCAACAGAGATGATTGTCGATCACAGTCCGGATTCGTGTACGTCATGAACGGAGGAGCAGTGAGCTGGATGAGTTCCAAGCAAGATACAGTGGCCGATTCTACCACAGAAGCCGAATACATTGCGGCTTGTGAAGCTGCAAAGGAAGGTGCTTGTATCCGAAACTTTCTGGATGATCTTGGTATTTTCCCAGCCTTGGTAAAACTATTGGACCTTTATTGTGATAATTCTGGTGCCATCACACAAGCCAAGGAGCCGAGGAATCACCACAAGACTAGACACATAGATCGGAAATATCACCTGATACGAAAGATCGTAAAGAATGGTGATGTTGAGTTATGCAAAATTTACACAGATGCAAATATTGCAGATCCGTTGACTAAGCCGCTTCCACAACCCAAGCATGAGGGGCACGTTAGAGCTACGGGCATTCGATGTCTATTTGATAGACTCTAGTGCAAGTGGGAGACTGTTGGAGATATGCCCTAGAGGCAATCATGTATGATGATATTTCCTATGTGTTAATCACTAAAGATAGTCCTTGGAAATTATCAACGATGTGTATCAGCAAGTACGTGGCTTGTTTGTGGGACTATGCAATGTATGATGACTGTTCTAAAAGGTCCCTAGTCGAAAGGGTTGTGTGGACGCGCAGCCGACTAGACTAGCATATGACACGGTCGATGGCTTGGTCTCACTAGCCATGGAGCATTGGATGCTAACCGGATAATATGGACTTGGAAGGATCTGGTCGGATTCGATGTAGTCGGATCCGAGTCGAGATAATGTCCGAGTCGGGCAGACCCAACTATGAGACGCAACGATATGTCATCTGTGAGTCTCTAGTACAACATACGTTCTATGTCCTAAGACCTTAGCTGGCACATGTACTCGGGATGGTGTCAGACCTGCTTTGGGCCGACCAAACGCTACTCCGTTACTGTGTAGTTACAAAGGTGGGTTTCGGGCTTGTCCAGACCCATGCTGCGAGACATGGTCGAGCAAGTGATACGTCTCCATCGTATCTATAATTTATGAAGTATTCATGCTATTATATTACCTGTTTTGGATGTTTATGGGCTTTACTAAACACTTCTATATTATATTTGGGACTAACCTATTAACCGCAGGCCCAACCCAAATTGTTTTTTTCTTGCCTATTTCAGTGTTTCGAAGAAAAGGAATATCAAACGGAATGAAATCTTCGGGAGAGTTATTTTTTGAATGGAAGCAATCCAGGAGACTTGGAGTAGACGTCAGGGAAGCTTCAAGGAAGCCATGAGGCAGGGAGGCGCGCCCTACCCCCCTGGGCACGCCCCCCACCCTCGTGGCTCCCCTGACCGACTTCTTTCGCCTATATATATCCATATACCCTAAAAACATCGGGGAACACAATAGATCGGAAGTTCCGCCCCGCAAGCCTTTGTAGCCACCAAAAACCAATCGGGACCCTGTTCTGGCACCCTGCCGGAGGGGGGATCCCTCACTGGTGGCCATCTTCATCATCCCGACGCTCTCCATGACGAGGAGGGAGTAGTTCACCCTCGGGGCTGAGGGTATGTACCAGTAGCTATGTGTTTGATCTCTCTCTCTCTCTCTCTCTCTCTCTCTCTCTCTCTCTCTTGTTCTTGATTCGGCACGATCTTTATGTATCGCGAGCTTTGCTATAGTTGGATCTTATGATGTTTCTCCCCCTCTACTCTCTTGTAATAGATTGAGTTTTCCCTTTGAAGTTAACTTATCGGATTGAGTCTTTAAGGATTTGAGAACACTTGATGTATGTCTTGCATGTGCTTATCTGTGGTGACAATGGGATATCACGTGATTCACTTGATGTATGTTTTGGTGATCAACTTGCGGGTTCCATGACCTCGTGAACTTATGCATATGGGTTGGCACACGTTTTCGTCTTGACTCTATGGTAGAAACTTTGGGGTACTCTTTGAAGTACTTTGTGTTGGTTTGAATAGATGAATCTGAGATTGTGTGATGCATGTCATATAATCATACCGACGGATACTTGAGGTGACATTGGAGTATCTAGGTAACATTAGGGTTTTGGTTGATTTGTGTCTTAAGGTGTTATTCTAGTACGAACTCTATGATAGATCGAACGGAAAGAATAGTTCGTGTTATTTTACTACGTACTCTTGAATAGATCGATCAGAAAGAATAACTTTGAGGTGTTTTCGTACCCTACAATAATCTCTTCATTTGTTCTCCTCTATTAGTGACTTTGGAGTGACTCTTTGTTGCATGTTGAGGGATAGTTATATGATCCAATTATGTTATTATTGTTGAGAGAACTTGCACTAGTGAAAGTATGAACCCTAGGCCTTGTTTCCTAGGATTGCAATACCGTTTATGCTCACTTTTATCAATAGTTACCTTGCTGTTTTTATATTTTCAGATTACAAAAACCTATATCTACCATCCATATTGCACTTGTATCACCATCTCTTCGCCGAACTAGTGCACCAATACAATTTACCATTGTATTGGGTGTGTTGGGGACACAAGAGACTCTTTGTTATTTGGTTGCAGGGTTGTTTGAGAGAGACCATCTTCATCCTACGCCTCCCACGGATTGATAAACCTTAGGTCATCCACTTGAGGGAAATTTGCTACTGTCCTACAAACCTCTGCACTTGGAGGCCCAACAATGTCTACAAGAAGAAGGTTGTGTAGTAGACATCAAGCTCTTTTCTGGCACCGTTGTCGGGGAGGTGAGTGCTTGAAGGTACATCTTTAGATCTTGCAGTCGAATCTTTTAGTTTCTTGTTTTATCACTAGTTTAGTTTATAAAAGAAAACTACAAAAAAATGGAATTGAGGGTGCCTCATATGCTTCATCTTTTTAATATCTTCTGTGAAAATAATGGAAAGGAAAATTGTGCTCAAGTCCTAGAAGAAGAATTACATAAAATGCTTGGCATAAAATATGTGAATGATGAGCATGATTGCAATGTTGTTAGTATGAATTCTTTGAATACCCATGATGCTAATGATATGCAAAGCCACAAGCTTGGGGAAGCTATGTTTGATGAAGATGATATTTTTTGTCCCCCAAGCTTTGATGAGCAAATTTACTATGATGAAAGTATGCCTCCTATCTATGATGATTATTGTGATGACACGTATGCTATAAAGAATAATGATAACCATGAAACTTGTCATCTCGATCTTAATTTTCAATCACATGATAGTTATTTTGTTGAGTTTGCTCCCACTTTTATTCATGAGAAGAATTTTGCTTATGTGGAGAGTAGTAAAATTTATATGCTTGTGCATCATGAGAATAATGATTTATGTGATGGTTATATTGTTGAATTCATCCATGATGCTACTGAAAATTATTATGAGGGAGGAACATATGCTTGTAGGAATTGCAATAATATGAAGTATCCTCTCTATGTGCTTAAAGTTTTAAAGTTATGCTTGTTTTGCCTTCCTATGCTAGTTGATTATTGTTCCCATAAGTTGTTTGCTCACAAAATCCCTATGCATAGGAAGTGGGTTAGACTTAAATGTGCTAGTCATATTCTTCATGATGCTCTCTTTATGTTTCAATTCTTATCTTTTATGTGAGCATCATTGAAATCATCCTGCCTAGCTAGGGGCGTTAAACGATAGCGCTTGTTGGGAGGCAACCCAATTTTATTTTTGTTCCTTGCTTTTTGTTCCTGTTTAGTAATAAATAAATCATCTAGCCTCTGGTTAGATTTGGTTTTATGTTTTAATTAGTGTTTGTTCCAAGTAAGACCTATAGGATCTTCTTGGATGATAATTATTTGATCTTGCTGAAAAAGACAGAAACTTTCTGCTCACGAAAACAATTGTTTAAATTCACCAGAAAGTGATAAAATACTGATTCCAATTGAAGTAGATCAAAAACAAATTATCTAGGTCGTCCTATTTTGGTAGATTTTTCTTAGCTCCAGAAGTTTGCGTTTGATGCATATTACTACAGACTGTTCTGTTTTTGACAGATTCTGTTTTGTATGTGTTTTTGCTTATTTTGATGAATCTGTTTGTAGTATCGGAGGGTATGAACCATAGAGAAGTTGAAATACAGTATATATTACACCAGTATGAATTTAGAATGAGTTCACAACAGTACCTAAGTGGTGATTTATTTTCTTATAATAACGGAGCTTACGAGTTTTCTGTTAAGTTTTGTGTTGTGATGTTTTCAAGTTTTGGGTAAAGATTCGATGGACTACGGAATAAGGAGTGGCAAGAGCCTAAGCTTGGGGATGCCCAAGGCACCCCAAGGTAATATTCAAGTACAACCAAGAGCCTAAGCTTGGGGATGCCCCGGATGGCATCCCCTCTTTCGTCTTCGTTCATCGGTAACTTTACTTGGAGCTATATTTTTATTCACCACATGATATGTGTTTTGCTTGGAGAATCATTTTATTTTGTTAGTATTTGCTTTCTGTTATTTAGAACAATGTTTTGCATCTTTTATTTCAATAAAAGTTGCATTGATAGCCTTTACTATGCTTATTTTACAAGTATACATGTTGCTGTTTCAAAACAGAAAATTAACCGCTGTTGCAAAAATTCCCTAGAAAAATCAGAATGTGATAAAATGTTGAAACCTTTTGCATAATAATATCTTATAAATTTACTACAGTGGGAATTTTCTTTCATAATGTTTGGAGTTAGGAAAGTGTGATGAATCTTGCATTCTTTACAGACTGTACTGTTTTGGCAGATTGCTGTTATGTTTGCATTGTTTGCATATGTTTGCTTGTTTAATGATTCTATTTGCGAATAGGAGTATTAAACATGCAGAGGCATTTAGTATGTAATGTTGAATAATAATTTTAGTTATTTGTTACAGTAGAAAATGATAAGGTTTTTGCATTGGTTTATACTAACTTATCTCACGAGTTCTTGTTGAGTTTGGTGTGGATGAAGCTTTCGAGATTTAGGAAACCGTGATATGAAAGGAATTAAGGAGACGCAAAAGTTCAAGCTTGGGGATGCCCAAGGCACCCCAAGATAATATTTCAAGAAGTCTCAAGCATCTAAGCTTGGGGATGCCCCTGTAGGCATCCCACCTTTTTTCTTCAACAATTATTGGTTAGTACCGGTTGAGCCTAAGTTTTAGCTTCTTCACATGATGAGTGCTATCCTTGAAATGTAGTTTTATTTTGTTTTGCTTTCTGTTTGAATAATATCCCAAGATCTGAAATTCTTAAATGGGAGAGAGTCTTCACATAGCTACATAATTATTTAACTACTCATTGATCTTCACTTATATCTTTTTAGAGTAGTTTGTCATTTACTCGTGTGCTTCACTTATATCCTATGAGTAAATGGTTGAATGAATTGAATATCATAAATCTGAAATTATATATGTTTCATATGCTTATCCCATGGGGAGTAATGACTTCACATATAAGAAGTAGAGGTGGTAAATTTATTGAAGGTTAGCAAACATTGTATTGGTCACTTGAACAATTCATGAAAGAATATTGAGGGAAGAGAGATTTCACATATAAATATACTATTGTAGCGACCTGACCCAAAATCGGTCAAGTCTCTGTGTCTGTACCATCCCAAGATCATGCTGGCACTCACAGTACATTGATGAGATAATCAAAGTTCAATCACACCTGAATTTATTACACGGTTCTCATATAGAGTCTTTATTACAATAGAATAAATTCGGCCGAAGGCCAACTCATGAGAAATAAACTAAGTAAAGCTGCGGAAGCGTAGAAGAATAGCGATTCCATCCGACTCCAAAGGGCAATCGCCAAGCGCGGAGCGTAGCCTCACTCCTGATCCGAATACTCCTCTGCAACATAAGACGTTGCAGCCGTGTAGGTCAGCATTTGGAATATGCCGGCAAGTCATGAAGAGAGAATAACAATAAAAATTACTAACACTATATGCAATTTGGCTGTGGAGCTCTAAGTTTCATCATTTTGCGAAAAGCCAGTTTTTCCCTACAACAGTGGACTTGTTTGTAAATACTACAAAATTGTTGGTAATTATTGAGATGGTTCCACCAACCAATGTCTCATTCCCAATTATAAATTAACCCCCTCAATTAATTTATTAATTTCAATGTTGAGATTTCGAATACTTCCAAGTTCCAGAGGCTCAAATTGTCCGTGAATCGGGACACGGCTAATCGATTAGATCTTTTCTCTGCAGAGGTTTATGACTTTACCCGCAAGAATCGTTCCTCCTTTTAAGTCTTCGCACTTCATGGTGTTTGAAGACGGACGAACGTAAACAGGGTCTTCCAAGAGTTCTTCTCGCCACCGCCGTACCCATCCAATCCTACCGCCTCTACATCTCGTAGCACCGTCCGCCAGAGTCACAACTAGGGTCGACCAAGCGAGCCCATAATGGCTTGCGGCTGCACAGTAAGCTTCCGTCAATGGGGTATACATCCGTCTCTTCGTGGCTGGGTGAAGCTTTCCAAAGATGTCATGGCGCTTCTCCATGCATCCCGCCAACCACTAGGTTCTCCAGGTGCCCACAACCGCCCTCCACCCAATGGTGAATTCAAGTCCATCTTGAGCTTGAAGTTCATGGGGTTGTCATCATCTTGACTCTCACATCTCTCTTATGAATTCACTCAACCAATCCCGCCTCTGAGCATAGCAAAAATAAACTACTTCGTCCCGGGCCATGGTAACAAGGGGAATTGGTTCATCCTACCACATGATACTACTCAAGAACATAACTTCAAATTTCTCCTACTGCATGCATGGTGGGGAGGTATAATTCTAATGCAATAAAATCATAGGTATTGTAAAGAAAACATGATCAATGACTTGCCTTGCTGACGATCTTCGAAAGCTAGGGACTCATGGTAGCAAGCTTCGCACTCCGGAAATTCTACCGAGACAAACAACAATCATAATAAGCATATAGCACATGACCACTTAACATAACAGCATAGTAATACGAAACACACAAAAACAAACTAATCAAAACCCAAAGAAAAACTCGAAGGAATCCAACTCATTGTTTTCCTACTTCAGGCAACAACTAAGAATAGTTTTACATATCAAAAATTTTCTTAACAGAACCTAAGCATGGGTTTATGCTACCTAACAGAAAAGAAATGATCAAGCAACTAGGAGCAAAAAGAATCACCTTAAAAGCTATTATAAAACTCCTATTAGGCCTAAAGCAAATTCTAGTAAGAAAATAAAATAAAAGTTTTATTTATTATAAATAAAAGTTCATGCTCTAAAGTTACAGAAACTAACCTAGAATAAACTATCTCTCATGAAAAATAAATTTATTTGCTAAGTAAAACAATAGGAAAACAAGAATTAGTTAAATAATTAAGAATAACATGATTCTGATTAAAATTAATTTCTGTATTAATTTCTAAAATGCCCAAATAAATTCCTACGGTTAGGCAATGTCAAAACAAAGTTGTGACAAAAGAATCACTAAAAATAATTTTCCTAACTCATTTTATAGCAGAATTACTATTCTGTCTAAATCTAAAATAAAGCAATTTTAAATAATTTTAACATGACTAATTATATTTTCTACAGAAACTACAATAAATTTGCAAACCAACAAAAAAAAGAATCACTTAAAAATATTAAGTAGATTAAAAGATATGAATTTTTCAAATCTGAAACTATTCTGTTTAAAAACAGAAACGAAAAATAGAATTAAAAGAAAAATCGGCGCTAATGGGCCTATCTAGCGCTTCGGCGTAATATAACTAAATAGCGCACATGGTTATAAACCGCTTCGGCCGGTCCAACTAAACCCTAACTAAACCGGTTCACTAAAACTAAACCTAATAAAACCGTACCCCTTCGGGGATCTAATCTAAACCCTACGTTTAGATCTAACTGGCGGGGGTGCTCAATGACTTACCGAGGCGGCGATGGCGACGGCGGCTCGGGCGGCGACGGCTCGGGCGACTCCGGTGGTCGGGGATGTCGGCGGAGAGGTCCGGCGGGTGCGGGCGTGGCGAGGGGAACTCGGGGTGGAGTTGGGTGAGCTCGGGGTGGCTGGGCGGTCGTCATGAGGCTAATGGCGGCGGCGGCGCACTGGCTCAGCGAGGGTTTGTGGAGGAGGAGAGCGTCGGGTGAGGGGCGAGGGGGGAACGGGTCGAGGGGGGTTATATAGAGGGGGCCTCGACTTGGAGGAGGAGGCAACCGCGGCGAGGGGATCTCGAGGATCCCGGATCTCATGATCCGATGAAGCGCGGCGCGGGGCGTGGCTTGCACGAGGGGAAGACGACGGGGTGGGGCCCGTCACGAGAGGGGGAACGGGGGAACGGGTCGGGCGACCGTTCGGAAGGGATTCGGCGCGGGGCTCGGGCGTGGGCTGCTCGGGCGCCTGGTGGGCTCGGTCGGTGGGCAGGGCTCGGTCGGCTCACTGGTGGCAGCGCTGGCTGCGCTCGGTGGGCAGTTGGGCCGCCTAGCTGGCTGGTCGCCTCGGCTGGCTGGGCAGCTTAGCTTCTGGTGGCGCTGAGGTTTCTTTCTATTTTTTGAAATAAAAGAGAGAAAAAATATATAAAATATAAATATTTTATATAGGACATATATATATCAAAATGATCAGAGAATATTCCTACAATTTGAACATTTTCCAGGGTAAAATCCAAACTTTATAAAAATCATTTTCTAAAATTCCAAATAAAACTCAAATTTGAATTCAAACTTTTGGCAATGTTTTTTCCTCTGATATTTTTGGAGTGTCATGTTTACTCCTCTCATACTTTTTCTCAAGTATTTATCAGGCATAGTTTTGAAATAATTTCCACTACCAAAATTTTGAATTCAAATGCCAACAACTCCAAAACTTCTGAAACTTCAAATGCCACTCAAATTTCAACCAATATGCATAGATGCTTAGCTATAATTGTAAAACATTCCAAATAGGAAATTTGGGATGTTACAACTATCTTGGACATCTTTTGTAATTGTGAGCACTCACTAAATATGACATGCTAAAAGGTTGACGTTGGACAAGGAAGACAACGTAATGGGTTATGTTTTCTTATATCCGAAATAAAGTATATTGTCATGGATCATTCAACATGCTGAGCTTGCCTTTCCCCCTCATGCTAGCCAAATTCTTTGCACCATGTAGAGATACTACTTGTGCTTCCAAACATCCCTTGAACCAGTGTTGCCATGAGAGTCCACCATACCTACCTGTGGATTGAGTAAGATCCTTCAAGTAAGTTCTCATCGGTGCATGCAATAAAAATTGCTCTCTAAATATGTATGATCTATTATTATGGAGAAAATAAGCTTTATACGATCTTGTGATGTGGAAGCAATAAAAGCGACGGACTGCATAATAAAGGTCCCTATCACAAGTGGCAATATAAAGTGACATTCTTTCGCATTAAGATTTTGTGCATCCAACTATAAAAGCGCATGACAACCTCTGCTTCCCTCTGCGAAGGGCCTATCTTTTATTCTTGTCTTATACCTTATGCAAGAGTCATGGTGATCTTCACCTTTCCTTTTTATATTATATCCTTTGGCAAGCACATTGTGTTGGAAAGATCCTGATATATATATCCAATTGGATGTAAGGCATCATTACCCTTCAGGTAAAAGGTTGGGAGGCGAATCAATAAGCCCCTATCTTTCTCTGTGTCTGATTAAAACTTTGAACCCATAAATATCGCGTGAGTGTTAGCAATTGTGAAAGACTAAATGATAGTTGAGTATGTGAAGTTTGCTAAATCAAAGCTCTGGCATAGACTCTTCCTGAAAATAAGATGAATTGTAATTGTTTGATGACTAATAACACGGTTTTTTAGTTCTCAAGAAAGTTTATGATCTATGCTTTAACATGTGAATAGCTTGTTACTTGATCATGAGAAGCTTTATGATATGAGCCACTGTTATGACATATAATGATGCTAGAAAATGTGACTGAAATTATCATTGATTAAACTTGTGCACCTGCTAGCATTCACACTTCATAAATTATTTCTTTTATCATTTACCGACTCGAGGACGAGCAAGAATTAAGCTTGGGGATGCTGATACGTCTCCAACGTATCTATAATTTATGAAGTATTCATGCTATTATATTATCTATTTTGGATGTTTATGGGCTTTACTAAACACTTTTATATTATTTTTGTGACTAACCTATTAACCGGAGGCCCAACCCAAATTGCTGTTTTCTTGCCTATTTCAGTGTTTCGAAGAAAAGGAATATCAAACGGAGTCCAAATGGAATGAAACCTTTGGGAGAGTTATTTTTGGAATGGAAGCAATCCAGGAGACTTGGAGTAGACGTCAGGGAAGCTTCGAGGAAGCCACGAGGCAGGGAGGCGCGCCCTACCCCCTGGGCGCGCCCCCACCCTCATGGGCCCCTCGTGGCTCCCCCTCGTGTTCTTAATTCGACACAATCTTGATGTATCGCGAGCTTTGCTATTATAGTTAGATCTTATGATGTTTCTCCCCCTCCACTCTCTTGTAATAGATTGAGTTTTCCCTTTGAAGTTATCATATCGGATTGAGTCTTTAAGGATTAGAGAACACTTGATGTATGTCTTGCATGTGCTTATCTGTGGTGACAATGGGATATCACGTGATTCACTTGATGTATGTTTTGGTGATCAACTTGCGGGTTCCGTGACCTCGTGAACTTATGTATAGGGGTTGGCACACATTTTCGTCTTGACTCTCCGGTAGAAACTTTGGGGTACTCTTTGAAGTACTTTGTGTTGGTTTGAATAGATGAATCTGAGATTGTGTGATGCATATCATATAATCATACCCACAGATACTTGAGGTGACATTGGAGTATCTAGGTGACATTAGGGTTTTGGTTGATTTGTGTCTGAAGGTGTTATTCTAGTACGAACTCTATGATAGATCGAACGGAAAGAATAGCTTCGTGTTATTTTACTACACACTCTTGAATAGATCGATCAGAAAGAATAACTTTGAGGTGGTTTCGTACCCTACAATAATCTCTTCGTTTGTTCTCCTCTATTAGTGACTTTGGAGTGACTCTTCATTGCATGTTGAGGGATAGTTATATGATCCAATTATGTTATTATTGTTGAGAGAACTTGCACTAGTGAAAGTATGAACCCTAGGCCTTGTTTCCTAGCATTGCAATACCGTTTACGCTCACGTTTATCAACAGTTACCTTGCTGTTTTTATATTTTCAGGTTACAAAAACCTATATCTACCATCCATATTGCAATTGTATCACCATATCTTCGCCGAACTAGTGCACCTATACAATTTACCATTGTATTGGGTGTGTTGGGGACACAAGAGACTCTTTGTTATTTGGTTGCAGGGTTGTTTGAGAGAGACCATCTTCATCCTACGCCTCCCACGGATTGATAAACCTTAGGTCATCCACTTGAGGGAAATTTGCTGTTGTCCTACAAACCTCTGCACTTGGAGGCCCAACAACGTCTACAAGAAAAAGGTTGTGTAGTAGACATCAGCAAGATGGGATTTTCCCCTCCGACCATGAGAGATATACTCTGGGCCACTCGTGTGATCCGACCAGGATAAGCATGGCCATGCGACAAGGATTATGAGATAATCTGGTTTGTGGTCAGCATCACTGGAACTAGAAAGAGGTCGGGCTAGCACAAGGATGACAATCTCGCCTTGAGCCCAACAACATATATCGTGTGGCAAAGGGAATAGAAGTGTGACATGTTGTACAGGTTCGCCTAACCAACTTCATAGTCTGCTTGGTGTTCGACATGCCTTGCTAGAGGCCGCTACCAACCGTGCAGTTTGGAGGTGATCCAAACTGCGACTAAGCCGGCTTGAACCTAAGGGGTCGCACGCTTAAGGGAAGGAACCTACAAGGTCGGATGCGAGGACACTGGTCGGATGTGATCCGAGCTGTATTCAGATTGTGGCCGAGTACACTTGTGGGCTTTAGGATCTGCGCGAGGCCCAAGAGTTGAGCCCGCGACAGATGCCTATATATAGTGGAGGTGAGGCACACTAATGCGGTTGATCGCTTCGGCGCTATCACTAGGGTTTGCATGTGTTGCGAATAGACACCTCTACTCACCGCCGGTTGTGTGATCGAACCTAGCAGTCCGCCGCACGACGTTCCTCCTGCACGCACGAATACCGTTAGAGGCGGTGCACTTGCGCCGTTCCGGCGAACCTGTACAAGGGATCTGACGGCCGGCTGTTTCGAGGGAGATCGGACGAGGAGGATATGATCCACACGGACGCGCTGCCCCAACTCTTCTTCCGCTGCACGACACTGCGCGTCTAGTGGTAACGATCTGTGATCCATCTCCCATAGCATGTTCTTTGTTGTCCTACGCGTAGGAAAATTTTAATTTGCAGTCGACGCACCCTACCGTAGAACCCAACACAAGGGCGACTCTCAGCTCCTCATCAACTTTTCCAACAATGTGTTCGAGCCAAAGGACGAGCACATGGAGGCATACCTCGCGGAGGTACGCAAAATGGATAAGCAATTCTTAGGCCTGGAACTGCAGCATGTGCCCCGCGGCACAAACAAGGAAGCCGATGATATCGCCAAAAGGGCGTCAAAGCGTCAGCCCAAAGAGCCTGGCGTCTTCGAGGAGCGACTATTCAAGCCCTTAGCGGCCCCTCCGGCTGCGGAGCCTGCGCCGCCTCATGAGGAACTTCCCCGCCGCCAACCTCGGGAGCCCCCGCCTGCGGTCCGACCTCAGGGGCACGCCTGCTCCTAGCGCTCGAGCCCCAGGAGGGGAGCTGGACCGAAGAGTTCAGGGCATACCTGATGCAAGGAACGCTGCCAGTGAAGGAGGTGGACGCGAGCATGTGGCCCGGTGCTACCTCTTGAGCATGCGTTGGTTTTCTCTTGAAGAGGAAAGGGTGATGCAACAAAGTATCGTAAGTATTTCCCTCAGTTTTTGAGAACCAAGGTATCAATCCAGTAGGAGACTGCACGCAAATCGCCTAGTACCTGCACAAACAATCAAGAACCTTGCAACCAACGCGATAAAGGGGTTATCAATCCCTTCACGGCCACTTGCAAAAGTGAGATCTGATAAATATAATAAGATAAACATTTTTGGTATTTTTGTTGCATAGATTGGAAAGTAAAGGTTGCAAAATAAACAGCGACAGAAATTGGAAGTTGACGATAAACTAATATGATGTAAAGTAGACCCGGGGCAAGAATGTTCAGATCCGAAAGATTCAAGACAAAAGTTTAATATTGACATAAAAATAATAATACTTCAAGCATACTAATAAAGCAATCATGTCTTCTCAAAATAACATGGCCAAAGAAAGTTATCCCTACAAAATCATATAGTCTAGCTATGCTCTATCTTCATCACACAAAGTATTTAATCATGCACAACCCCGATGACAAGCCAAGCAATTGTTTCATACTTTTGATGTTCTCAAACCTTTTCAACTTCCACGCAATACATGAGCGTGATCCATGGACATAGCACTATAGGTGGAATAGAATGGTGGTTGTGGAGAAGACAAAAAGGAGAAGAAATCTCACATCAACTAGGCATATCAACGGGCTATGGAGATGCCCATCAATAGATATCAATGTGAGTGAGAAGGGATTGCCATACAACGGGTGCACTAGAGCTATAAGTGTATGAAAGATCAACAAAAGAAACTAAGTGGGTGTGTATCCAACTCGCTTGCTCACGAAGACCTAGGGCATTTTGAGGAAGCCCATCATTGGAATATACAAGCGAAGTTCTATAATGAAAATTCCCACTAGTATATGAAAGTGATAAAATAAGAGACTCTCTATCATGAAGATCACGGTGCTACTTTGAAGCACAAGTGTGGAAAAAGGATAGTAACATTGTCCCTTCTCTCTTTTTCTCTTATCATTTTTTATGGTGGGCTTCTTTGGCCTTTTTTTATTTAGGCTTCTTTGGCCTCTTCTATTTTTTTTGTTTGGAGTCTCATCCCGACTTATGGGGGAATAATAGTCTCCATCATCCTTTCCTCACATGGGACAATGCTCTAATAATGAAGATCATCACACTTTTATTTACTTACAACTCAAGAATTACAACTCGATACTTAGAACAAATATGACCCTATGTGAATGCCTCCGGTGGTGTACTGGGATATGCAATGAATCAAGAGTGACATGTGTGAATGATGAATGGTGGCTTTGCCAGAAATACATGTCAACTACATGATCATGCAAAGCAATATGACAATGATGGAGCGTGTCATAATAAACGAAATAGTGGAATGTTGCATGGCAATATATCTCGGAATGGCTATGGAAATGCCATGATAGGTAGGTATGGTGGCTGTTTTGAGGAAGGTATATGGTGGGTGTATGATACCGACGAAAGGTGCGCGGTATTAGAGAGGCTAGCAGTGGTGGAAGGGTGAGAGTGCGTCCATGGACTCAGCATTAGTCATAAAGAACTCATGTACTTATTGCAAAAATCTATTAGTTATCGAAATGAAGTATTACGCGCATGCTCCTAGGGGGATAGATTGGTAGGAAAAGACCATCGCTCGTCCCCGACCGCCACTCATAAGGAAGACAATCAATAAATAAATCATGGTCCGACTTCATCACATAAGGGTTCACCATAAGTGCATGCTACGGGAATCACAAACTTTAACACAAGTATCTCTCAAATTCACAACTACTCAGCTAGCATGACTCTAATATCACCATCTTCATATCTCAAAACAATCATAAGGAATCAAACTTCTCATAGTATTCAATGCACTTTATATGATAGTTTTTATTATACCCATCTTGGATGCTCATCATATTAGGACTAGTTTTATAGCCAAAGCAAATTACCATGCTGTTCTAAAAGGCTCTCAAAATAATATAAGTAAATCATGAGAGATCAATAATTTCTATAAATTAAAACCATCACCGTGCTCTAAAAAGATATAAGCGAAGCACTAGAGCAAAATTATCTAGCTCAAAAGATATAAGTGAAGCACATAGATTATTCTAATAAATTCTGATTCATGCGTGTCTCTCCAAAAGGTGTGTACAACAAGGATGATTGTGTTAAACTAAAAATCAAAGACTCAAATCATACAAGATACTCCAAGCAAAACACATATCATGTGGTGAATAAAAATATAGCCTCAAGTAAAGTTACCGATAGACGAAGACGAAAGAGGGAATCCCTTCCGAGGCATTGTCACGCCCCCGATGCGGCTATATCTCCCACGTGTCGAGGCACGACTTAGATATAGCCGCATCGGGGGCGTGACAAGTTGGTATCAGAGCCTTCCCCGACTTAGGAGCCCCCTACTTGATTGTTTGCTGACGTTGTTGAGTCTAGAATGGAAAAATGTTTTGAGTCTTAGGATTATATATATCGGAGAGTAGGATTCTTTTGCTTCCCAGTCCCTTCGACCTTCTGGTGAGGTATCCTGACGTAGAGTTTTGACTCTTCTCTTCTCAAATTTCACTAAAAATTTTTTAGGATCACGTGGGTATCTTGGAATCGTTCGATGGTTTTGTGACGAGAACATTGTTCTTGGTGCCTCGACATTTAGGGGTTGTGGCGGTGTCCGGGGAGTTGAGCTCCGAGGTGTTGTCGTCACAATTTTATCGTTGCGATTCGGAATACCGAGTTTTGCCGACATCGAAATCTCTTTTGTGCAGTTGTTGGTGAGATAACCCTGATAGCCCAGTACTGTGGCGAGTGCGGGAGTATTGCCATGACTTGCATAACGGATGTTTTTCGAAGGTCGAGGTACACGATTTCCGAGGATTTCTTGGTTATGTGTTGACGGATGGATACAATTGGATCTAGGTATTGTTAGTTTGGGTGATATATTTTGTGTCCCTGATCCCCAACACCAGATTGCATAACCGAAAGTTTCGGAGTTTATAGGTGGGAATTCTAGTAGCTTACGGGATATTCTTTCCGACGGATGTATGATTTGAGATTGGGGTTCAACGTCTAGTGGTCCGCCCATTCACGGTCGATTCTGATGGTCGCGAGACGTCTTAAAGAATCCTTGGCTATGCTGATTCGGGGACGTCTTGTTAGTCATTCGTGACGTCCGCTATACGTCGTGCCCGTGTGAGCCCCACCACGAACACTTTGAGCGAAATCTCTATCATGTGTTTGTTCCGGCTCATTTTAGCAGCCAACCTTTTGTTTTCAGTTAATGATATTCGAATTGTTTCTAAGGCAGATGTTGTTCCCATATCTTTATCTAAGTGGCTTCTCACCTTAATGGATGTGTGATGATTAACTTTGGAATTCATTCGTTCATTCTTGTTCGAATGTTTATTGTGAAGACTATATGTTGCAATTTCTATCCGTTGATTCTACTTATCAATTTGTCTATCAAAGGACTAACGGATGTCACCCTCTTCAGGATGGCTCCGCCAACGCGTCTGAATCCGGATCGCAATGATGGGGATCAGTCGAATCCTCCACCTCCACCTCCGCCTCCAGAAGCCTGGCAAGCTATCATGGCAGCCACCAATGCCAATGCTCAGATGATTTTGCAGCTCTTGCAAGAACGCACTCGAGGCAAGGCAATCAAGGCAATCAAGGCAATCAAGGTCAAGGCAACAATCAGCCACACTTTGCTACTCTCGATCGGTTCCTCGCTAATCACCAAGTCTTTCGGTTTACGTGTTGAGGCAACAGACGCGATGATTGGTTAGTGGACATCTGCAAGCACTTTGATCAGTAGCAATGTCGACACGAGGACTTTGTCAAGTTTGCATCGTTTCAACTCAAGGATCAAGCTGCTGAGTGGTTCCAGCAATACAAAGATTCCAGAGGAGGTCGTGTCATTACCTGGGATGAGTTCCGCCGTGATTTCCGAGCTCATCACATTCCGAAGAGTGTTGTTGAGAGCAAGCGTGAGGAGTTCCGCAATCTCAAGCAAGGCACCATGTCTGTCTATCAATACAATATCCAGTTCCAGAAGCTCGCTCGTTTTGCTAAGCAAGATGTACCTGATGAAAGGAGTATGATCTATCGCCGGAGGTGGTCCGAGAGAAGATCTGCAATTACCTCTTGTGCTGTTTGAGCGGATAAGTATGATGATTTCTACAACATGGCTCTCAAGCAAGAAGCGGCACAACTCAAATGCGAGGCTTCTAAGAAGAGAATCAGGATGCAGTTCAGTCCTCCTCGTCCTCTCAAGTGGCAGCCAAGCAGCGAAGTTTTATCTGCCCCCTCCTCCGTTCCGTCAGCCTTACCAGCAGAAGAACTCAGGTGGACGTGGATCTTCCCACCCACCCAACCCAAGCTATCAGAACAAGTCTAATTCTCAAGCTCCAAGGTCAAGTGCTCCTTACCACCGTCCGCTCTCTGAGGTCACTTGCAACAAGTGTCAGCAGAAGGGTCACTATGCGAACAAGTGCTTCAACCAGAGGCGCCTTCCGCCTCCTCCTCCTGTGAAATCTTCCAGCAATGCAAAGGGTCAAGCACAATCCCAAGTATGCCAAGGTCAATATGATGAATGCAGCTCAGCAGGAGGATTCTTCCGATGTGATCATGGGTAATCTCTCGCTTAATGATATTCTGCAAAAGTCTTATTTGATACCGGTGCATCGCATTCTTTCATGTCATATCCTTTTGCATCGAAGCACAATGTTGACACGAGATTCTCTCAAAGTTATGCAAGTTGTTTCTCCCGGAAGGCTTATGAATTCTAGTTTGGTTGCTCCTAATGTTTCTATCAAGATGGGTGATTACAGATTTCTTTCTAAACCAATTGTTCTTGGTGACTCGGATATTGATCTTATTCTCGAATGGATGGCTTTCTCGGCACAAAGCTCACTTGATTGTGCTGCTGTGGAAATTCAATTGACTCACTCTTCTAATGATGTGATCATCTATGCCTCTCGTGATGAAACCATTCGGTTGTTTTCTCTCAATGAGAAGGGCGAATTGAATGCCATCTCTCGATTCCATCGCTTGTGAGTACCAAGATGTCTTTCCGAAGAGCTTCCGGTATGCCTCCTCATCGGCCACCGAGTTCGTTATCGATCTTGAGCGAACATCGAACCCGTTTGCAAGCGTCCATACAAGCTTGGACCTGATGAGCTGAAGGAATTGAAGAAGCAGCTCGATGAACAAGAGCGTCTGGGTTTGATCGGACCGAGTTCATCTCCTTGGGGTTGTGGTGTTCTTTTGTCCGAAGAAGGATGGCACGGACCGACTTTGCGTCGATTACCGTCCATTGAATAAGAAGACAATCAAGAACAAGTATCCACTTCCCAACATCAATGAGCTTTTCGAGCAACTCAAAGGTGCTACGGTGTTCTCTAAGCTTGACCTTCGTATGGGGTATCATCAGATTCGCATTCGTGAACAAGATATTCCCAAGACAAAGATTCGAACAAGCTTTGGTTCTTATGAATATACCGTCATGTCTTTCGCCTCGTCAATGCTCCTCCAACTTTCTCTCGGATGATGAACTTCATATTCAATCCCTACACAAACGAGTTCGTCTTGGTCTATCTTGATGATATCTTGGTCTTCTCAAGAATAAGAAAGATCATGCCAAACATTTGCGATTGGTGCTAGACAAGCTCGAGAGTACCAATTCTATGCTAAGTTCTCCAAATGTGAATTCGGCTTGATGAAGTGCTTTATCTTGGTCATATCATCTCGCCAAGGGCATCGCTGTTGATCCCAGAAGGTGTCCGCAATTGTGAACTGGAACCTCCTCGGAATGTCAAGCAGCTCCGCAGCTTTCTTGGTCTTGCAAGCTATTGTCAAGATTCGTTGAGAACTTCTCCAAGATTGCAAAGCCTCTTTCCAACCTCCTCCGAAGCGGTGAAGTATGTCCGTCTCCCGAGTGTGACGTTGCTTTCAATACCCTCAAAGAGAAACTCGTCACAGCTCTGCTCGACTCCTCTGATGAATCCAAGCCATATGAAGTGTTCTGTGATGCTTCTCTTCAAGGTCTCGGTCTGTGTTAATGCAAGAGAAGAGAGTTGTGGCTTATACCTCTCGCCAGCTTGAAGCCCAACGAGAAGAACTACCCCACTCACGATCTTGAGTTGGCGGCAGTTGTCCATGCTTTGATTACTTGGAGACATCTCTTGTTGGGAAGGAAAGTGGACATTTTCACCGATCACAAGAGTCTCAAGTACATCTTCACTCAGCCTAACCTCAACCTCGAGCAGACTCGATGGGTCGAAATGATTCAAGAGTACAACCCAAGTATTGAGTATACTCCGGCAAAGCCAATGTCATTGCAGACGCTTTGAGCAGGAAAGCTTCGCAATCTAATCCTCAAGCCCTTTCACCGGATCTCGTGAATCTTTCCGCAAGCTGAATCTTCAAGTTGTTCCTCAAGGCTTTCGGCCAACCTCATAGTCTCTCCTACTTTGGAAGATCAGATTCGTGAGGCTCAACTTATGGATGCCATGGTGAAGAAAGTGAAACGTGGTATTGACAAGGGCATTTCCAAGTACAAGTGCTTCCATGTTGATGACAAAGACACTCTGTTCTTTGAGGACCGGATTGTGGTTCCTAAGGGTGATCTCGAGAAAAGTCATTATGAACGAGGCTCACAATTCGCTTCTATCCATTCATCCCGGAAGTATTAAGATGTACCATGACCTCAAGCAGTCATATTGGTGGACTCGAATGAAGCGAGAAATTGCTCAATTCGTGAATGAGTGTGATGTCTGCAGAAGAGTGAAAGCAGAACACCAAAGACCAGCTGGTCTCCTTCAACCTCTTGCTATTCCTGAATGGAAGTTTGATCATATTGAAATGGACTTCGTCACTGGTTTTCCAAAGTCCAAGCGTGGAAATGATGCTATCTTTGTTGTCATTGACAAGCTTACTAAAGTGGCTCATTTTCTTCCTATCAAAGAATCCATCACTCGCAGCTCGGTTGGCGAGCTATACACCTCCGTGATTGTCTCCTTGCACGGTATTCCTCAAGTGATCTCTTCTGACCGTGGCAGCATCTTTACCTCCAAGTTCGGGATTCTTTTCGAAGGCCATGGGCACCAACATTCGTTTCAAAGACAGCTTTCCATCCTCAAACAAGTGGCCAAGTTGAGCGAGTAAATCAAATTCTTGAAGATATGCTCGGGGCTTGTGTCATTTCCTTCGGTATGAAGTGGGAAGATTGTCTCCTTATGCCGAAGTTCTCTTACAACAACAGCTTCCAAGCGAGTTCGGCAAGGCCCCATTCGAAATTCTCTATGGCGTAAAGTGCCGTACTCCTCTCAATTGGTCCGAGACAGTGAACGCCAACTTCTTGGCAATGACTTGATCACGAAGCGTAAGAAATGTGCCAAGTCATTCGTGAGAATCTCAAAGCCGCAATCGCGCGGAAGAGCTATTATGATGATAAGCACCGTGATGTGACTTTTGAAATCGGAGACCATGTCTACCTCCGCGTCTCTCAATGAAAGGTACTCGCCGCCCGGTATCAAAGGGAAGCTTGCCCCTAGATACGTGGGTCCTTTCAAGATCATTGGGAAAAGAGGCGATCTCGCCTATCAACTTGAGCTTCCATCCAACTTTGCAAACGTGCGATGTGTTTCACGTGTCACAGCTTCGCAAGTGCTTCAAGACTCTGAACGCACTATCAACTTCAAGAGATTGACCTTCAAGAAGATCTCTCTTATCATGAGCACCCGTTGCTATTCTTGAAGAAACCGAGCGCAAGACTCGCAACAAGTCAATCAAATTCCTGAAAGTGAAGTGGTCACACCATTCCGACCGAGAAGCTACCGGGAGCGAGGATCACCTCCGTTCGAGTATCCGGAGTTCTTTCAGTCCTAGATCTCGGGACGAGATCCTCTTGTAGTGGTGGAGTGTTGTAACACCCCGGAAGTAACTTTCCATATTTGTAACTCCGACTCTTGCCATTTTCGGCATTGATATATGATATTCCCTCCGTGGTTGGGTTTTCTCCTTTTTGCATTTTGCTTGTGTCATGCATTTTTATATTATGTCATCATGTGCATTGCCTTCGCATACATGTTCGTCTCATGCATCCGAGCATTTTCTCCGTTGTCCGTTTTGCAATCCGGCGTTCCTATGTTCCCCGGAGTCCTCTTTAACTTTTCCCGTGTGCGGGTATTAAACCGTCTCGGAGTGGACCGAGATTTGTCATACGGCCTTGGGTTAACGCCACTAGACCGCCTGTCAAGTTTCGGGTCATTCGGAGGTCGTTTGGTACTCCATCGGTTAACCGGGTAACCGCAGAGACCTCGTTTAGCGCAGTCAAACCTCCCTCTCCAAGTGGCCCTAAACCCGTCCGAACTCCTTTCATGTTGTCGGTCTCTCTAACACGAACGCGTAGGCGCAAACGGCACTCCGTTCGGAGTTTCCTAACTCTCCCTATGCCCGAAACCGTCCGATCGAAATCCGAGGGACGAAAACCCCTCCAAACCCTAAAACTTACTATAAATAGACCCCCCCTTCGTCCATTTTTGGCAGCAGACAACCCTCTCCTCCTCAGATTCCGCGCCGCCGCCTCTCCCACCACCTCGCGCACACCGCCACCGCCACCGCTCCCCCGCGCCCGTGCACGCCACTATTGGGCAGCCGCCGCCTCGCCGCCCGCAGCCACTCATTGGCGCCACAGCCCCTCCTCCTCTCCGCCGCCATGGAGCCAGTGGCAGCCAAACCCGCCAGAGCCCACATGCACGCCACGCCATGGTCTCCGCCGCCCGGCCCGCCCGCGCCATGCCGCCGCCGCCTCTCTCCGCCGCCCGTCGCCGGTCCGCCGCCGAGGCCCGGCGAGCTTCGCCGCCATCCTCATGGGACCTCCGGCCGGCCCGCCGCCCGGGTGCTCGCGCCCGCCCCGCCATCAAGCCTCCTCGCCCACCCGCCACACGCGCCTTCCCCGGCCATCTTCCTCGCCGCCGCCTCTCTCCGGCGAAGCCCGCCGCGCCGGCAGCCGGATCGGATCGGCCCCGATCCGACCTCGGGCCCCGAGCCCCGTTGACCTCTCTCTCCCTCCCTTATTTTTTCCTAAGTTTTGCATATTTTGTTAATTTCGTGCATTTTTCAACATGCTATATCTTCGCATCCGTAGATCCATTTTTCGCGTATAATATGTCAAAATGTTCGTCTCGAAGAGTAGATCATTTCATTCCATTGCATCATTTTCATTTGAGCTCATCTTGATGCCCGAAATGCTGTTGGAAGAGTGCTAGGTGCTGATAGTTTCTGATTTTTATCAGGAGTTGCACTTTTGTTATTTTTGCTATGATTAATATGTGCATCCTATGAATTTGAGTCCTACATGAGTTTTGTAAAATGCCATGTCATCTTTCCAGTGGTATATGCCATGTATTTTTGTGATCTATGTGGTGACTAGCACAAGCATGCAAAGTAGGTGTCCTAATGTTGCTGATTTCAGCCCTGTTTTAGCTGATTTTGATGCCATGTTTGCTTGATGATACCAAGAGATCTATGCATATTTTGAGATACTTCAGTAAGGGTGTTTTGTAAAGCATGACTTGCTCTATCCATCCATGCCTTTGTTTGCAATTATGAGATGCCATAGCTTGAGTCAATCGAGCTCTACTTTTGCTACCAAATGTTTCCTGGCAGATTGTATACGTGTTATTCAATTTTGCCTAGGATGTTGTGGTTGACCCGTATAGGCTATGCTAGTGTTCTTGCCATGGATGTCTTTTATATCATGTCTTCTTGATGTATGTATGCTTAGTTTATCATTTGAGGCTCTGTAGTGAGTGCATTGAGCTTGTTAACATGCCATCTCGTTATCAGTTTTTGACATGTCTAGCTGCTGAATCTGTTAACGAGACTTTCAATATTGACATGAGTGTTACTATATTTTCTAGTCCTTTTTGACTTATGGTCAGTAAGGGACTTTTGAAATATGCTTTGAGTAGATTCATGCCATGCCATGTTTTGCTATTTTAAGTTCCTGTAGCATGTAGTTTTGATGCTCTGAACATTGCAACCTGTTACTGTTTTTGCCATGTCCAGCCTGTTACTTTGAGCACTTTTGCCATGCTTGTTTGAACCTGTTATGATGTGAACTAGCCGTAGCTCAGTGCCCATCTTTTGTCGAGCATCATGTGTAGATCACTGCCATGTGCTTTGTTGATACATTTGGGTGCAGTAGCTTAATTAATTGTTGCTTGCTAAGTGGCATCATGCTGTTAATGGCAGATTTGCGCCAATCTTGTTTTGCTTGCCATTTCCAAACCGTGCATCCGATTCGGTGATCTTTATATCGGTTTCAACCGAAATCATCTCATCTTTCCAGTGGCATGCTTGGTTTGCCAAGTTGTTGCCTGGTTCATCATTTACCTTCCGGAGCGCACATAAGCATTGCATATCGCATCTCGCATATCATGTCATGTTTTGCATCATGTGGATTGTGCATTGCACCGTGATTTATTGTGGTTCCTTTGTTTGTGTTGTTGCTTTGGGTAGAGTCGGGAGACGA